>BSWB01000005.1:98825993-99475993 GCA_033239125.1 Fagopyrum homotropicum
CAAACGTCAACACACAACATACAATATACACGACTCCAACCCAAACCCGTCCTAAAATGTACGGAACCCCAGCTGCCCACTCTTCCGGATCTCTCAACCGCGCTCCTAACCTACAAGGCAACTACAACATCGGTATAAAACTGTTAGCTAACGTTCAAAGCATTAGAATCATGGTGTTGGCAGACACACACACATAAGTCAACATAAACACACATCATGCTCCAACACACACAAGCCGGTTTATTATCTTTCCAATTATGTCATTCCATTACTAAATCCACTTATGGTGTGACATGAGATTCATAAAAATCTCGCTCTTGTCCCCTTTCACCAGACGGGTTTGTACTTTATGCGAATCAACATGACCCGTTGGACTGGTCGAAAGGCACCTCCCAGTCACTCCATTTTGGACTGGACAAGCGGTCACCGCCCATTATCATACACTTGGGCCAATACACATATAACACAAGGTCGTCCTAGTTCTAGTTTCGATATTATAAAACATAAATAAACACACTCAAAACCAATCACACATCGATTCTAATACAAAGAAGCTAGCAGAGTAAGTCCAAAGAATTACTTCGTCCCAAAGCTAAACCGACCAATACCGCTCTCGCTTCCCATTGGAAGATAGTCATCACCTGATCATAACAAGACACAAATCAATAAAACTCTCATAAGCTAGAAGTCCTTAGACTTCTAGACCCGATGATCTCACAAGATCATAAACCATAACACATACAAGGATAGACATGCCTAGTCTCGACAATCTCAACGGTAACAACACTATGCTAGGATACGCACACCCTAGCCCACAATCTCTACAACTATATACTCACAATCTCAAACCTCACAAGCCTCACAAGGACAACTCTACACTCAAATAGCCGACTCAAGGTGTAATCATAAATCAAGCCTAAGAACCTCCAACTCATCCTCAAACCCTCTCCTAAGGTTTAAGCCACTACTTGACATTCACAAGGTCATCTTAAGCCATCCTAGCATGCTTCTATCATATATACTCTCTAGGATAGGCTATGAACACGAGCTCAAATGAGGGTACTCGTGGGGGTAACGACGCGGGAACGGAAGAAGGAAGCACCGTCGTGAAGAGGAGAAGAAAACCGCACGGGCTAGATGGCTGAGCCAGTGGCCGCCCCTACGGCCCAATGGGCTGCCCTTGTGGCTAAGTGCAGTGGCCGCCCCCGCGGCGCTATCCAATTGTGGGTGCGGTCGAGCTCTAGAGGGCGATCTTCAAGCAGTCTTCGATGGGTCCCGTGAGGTGCGGAGGGTCTCCTTGCTTCCTTGCTCCACCAGAGATGTCCCACACACACAATCATCATCATAGCCTATGATTTAAGCAAGATCTAAACACATGCAACACAAGAAGAGGGAAGAACAACGTGAATCCATGGCTTCTACCATTGAAACTCAAGGAAGAAGATGAAGTAGGGGAAGAAGAAGAAGAAGAGAAGAGCTTACTCAACACATCTGGATCTGTAGAACCTCGCATGTTGGACATCACACCAAACAAAGGAGAAGGAAGGAGGATCATCAAGAGAGAAGTTACCAAGAGCTCAAAGGCAAAAGAGAGAGAGTGGAGGAGGAGAGAATCAATTTCACGTGAAAGTAAAATGGGAGGAGAGAGAGAGAGGGAGGTAAGGCTGAGGGAAAATCAAGGGTCAAGGCAACCACCTCCCTTAGATAACGAGTGGTCGGAGCATACACAAGGTAAACCAAGGGTCGGAACGGGATTTAGGATAAAATTCCGTCACTCAGCACATCGTGCATGTGGAAAGATTGAGTTGTGCCTGCAATAAAGGTCACTAAACCACTCGCTAACCGGAATAAAAATTTTAGGCGTTACAAGTTTATTGTAGGAAAACAGGTGGACATTTTCAAGGAGTCGCATGAGAACCCATGCAAGAGGCTAGAGGAAGAAGTAACGCTACTTGTGGCCAAGGCTAGTCAAGTTCGCAAGGAACTGCTACTCGATCCAAGAGATCTAGTGTGGTTACATCTAGGGAAAGAAAGGTTTCTGAAGTATATCAAGTTTTCATTGTCAGAGTTAGATATGGATTTCTAGTAGAAATCTTGGCCCTCTATTGAAAATTTTGGCCCGAGATAATGACCGAGATTCGCAAACCGTTGCGGATTCTAGTGGAAAATTTTAAGCCAAGAGTGGTGCAAAGTTTGAGAGATTATCCAGGAGAGAAGAGGAAATCGAAGTTTTCACCACAAGGATACTTGAGTATGTTTACACTAGTGTTGTACATATTGATGTGCATATCGAGAGGATACGGCTAAGGATGGAGGAGAAGTTGACATTCTCACCACATAGAGATGGACCATTTTAGGAGTTACGTACGGTTAGCCGCAATGTTTATGTAATGAAGCTTCCAGAGGATTATGGCATGATTTCTACCTTCAATATGGGAAACCTGAGTCTTATGTGAGTAGTGATGAGCATGGTGTGAATTCAAGGACGAATCCTTTTCAAGAAGAGGAGTATAATGCGGGACCATCCTTTACATCTCCTACTATACATAGAAGCATCACTAGATCAAGAGTAAGAGCATTGAAGTAGGAGTTGACATCGTCATCTTCAAGATCTAAGGAGACTCTACTTGTATCTAAGACTTCTTTAGTTACATTGATCATTATTGTGAATGAGTCTTGCATGTGTGAAGATGATCAAGGAATAAAGAAGAGCAAATGGAAATCTCAGCCCCACCTTAATCCAGCCAAGATATTGATTAATCTCAGTCGAGATGACCATGAATCTGATCGAGATTTAGATAAGGTTATAGTTAATTATTTTTATACCTTTAAAGTTGTAAACATTCAAGAGATTTTAATTTTATATCCTATATTTTGTAGGATTATTTTAGTATTTTATCTTTTAAAGATTTTGGCCTATGAATAGAGTTAGGAGGCCGAGGTCTTAGGAAGCTGAATTTGATTATTTCGATCAACATATATTGTGAGAAGTCGTTGCTTCGTTCATGAAGTTTTTGTTTTATTCATTCCTATTCAATCAAAAAGAAAGTCTTTGATTGAATCGTTGTGAGTCATTGCTAGGTTGTTCTTGTGTGTGTTAATATTTTTGAAGGTTGGTGCTACTAGTCAAACTAGCCCCTCCTTGTGCTTATGTTAATTAGAAGACTTGTGTAAGGTTGAATAAGGAAGGGTTAAGGTAACTCTTTGTTGAGGGTTTTGATCCAATTGGTCAAGGTTCTTTGCAAGTTTATATCTTGGTTCTATCTTCCTATATTTTTATCAATTTCAGTCCATTAACCACCTTCTTTATCTTACCATTATCATCCATATTTATCACGTTCTCGTTCTTTGAGTTTTCACAAATCTTGGCCCTACCAATAACATATCTCGCTCGAGATTTGCACCAAGATTTGCTTATGTCGTAGATTTCAATCTAGATTGGGAAACTGCGGCATCAACCCCACATCACTTAGCTTCTTTTCAAACCTTTCATTTGTTTCAATCTATTCTTCATCTTCAAATCCAAAAATTGAATATCATGTGGCTATTTTGGGAGAATTTGTTCTCTTTGTTGATTGAAGACTGACTATTGAATTTGGATTTTGATTTCCCTTGCATATTAATATCATGGATTGTAAGTGTTCTCCCCTTCACTTTCTGATTTTATTATGCATATTGTTGGCTAAATTTTTAGCGATTCTAGGGTGAAAATAGACTTGGTTGTGATATGGATGATGATTAATTAACTTGCATGTTGGAATTGGTTGATAGATTATGAAAATCTTGTGTTGATTGAGCTAAATCTAGGCTAAGGTTTATCTAGAGTAGCAAACCAAGTTAGAATTGAGACTTACCCAGTAATATTCTACCTAGGATATTGATGATGATGAACACTAGGTGATAGAGGTGAAAACCCTCTATTGGATGAGATGTGTTGGTATACTACTTGAGCTAGGCTAAACCCGAGACTTATCCGGTAAAGGTTGTCTTAATCCTTAGGTGGAGAAACCAATTTATGTTGAATTTCCCTCTACATATCTTAAGACTTACCCGGTAATAGGTAGTTTGGATTGAAACTAGAGGATTTTGAGACCTCCGAAGTGATAAATCTCATTGATGAAACATCTCACATTCTAGCAATCAACTCAAACCAACTATGAGTTAACTTGAGTCCATTGTCATAGCCAACGATCTTGAAACCTTGAACTCCCTTTTTCACCTGTTGATATTACCTTGTTTGCTTTGTGTTTTTGCTTGATTTACTTGTCTAAACTTTAAATTGATCCTTGATCAAACAATCAACAAAAAATCCAACTAAAATGGATGTTCCAATATTTTTTTCTTCGCCCTCATTTCTTATTTTAGACCTTTACTATGTCTTGATCAAAGTGCAAAACAAACTCACCATAGTCCTTGTAATCGACCTTGAAATATTTACCTAGCTACAAATTGATTCATACATTGTGGGTTCGATAAGTAGTCATTGAGATCTATTACAAGCATTACAAATTTAAGACTACGTATTACAAACCGAACAATATATCCTTAATTACCCGATTTCATTTTACCATTTTCATAACATAGAATCGCAGTTAATTACCCATATCGAAAAGTGTCAAAATAGGTAGTGAAATGGGTAATTAAAATCCAAGATTTGTACAACAAGGAATGGCATATTCCTAAAGGGTTCATCAGTTGGAGCAAGAATTCGGATATTACAGCTATCATTGGTTTCAAACTTTGACGATAAAAAATAATTAAATAGTATGATTTCAAAAGAAAGTAAATAATTAAATAATACGATTTCAAAATAAATGAATTATATAATGAGGAATGAATAAAAGAATAAAGGAGTAAAATATAGTGTTTAGGTGGAGCAGTTGTCCTAAATGTCAAATTATTTCCTCATTTTCCTCTGCTCTCTCTTATCAGCGGCCGAGAGTACCGTTGGAGAAGACAGATTTCAAAATTCCTATTCAACAGTGAACTCCCAAATCCATGTTTTCACAAACACGCCATACACCCAACCAATCAGTAATGCCGACGTTGAAGTCCATGCGCCGGAGACGTCACCGGCAGAGGCAGGGGAAGCCGGAGGCCATTCCGCCGGTGGTACTGTTGAATTCCGGCGAGAGAGAAACGGAGAAGACTGAGGAGGAATGGAGATTCCAAGCTGAGATATTGAGGGCCGAATGCAAGTTCCTTAGAATGGAAAGGCTTATTGCACTCAGAAGCTTGGACAAGGAAAGGGTTTACACAGAGACCACTCTAAAATCTGCACTTCACTCCCTCGTCTCTGTTAGTGCCTTTCATCTTATTTTCAAACGCTTGAATTTGAAACTCACATACCCAATTATAATTTATCTGCTGTTGTGTTTGATTGATTCAGGCAAGGAGAAAGGTCGGAGAAGGCCCAAATGCGAGCTCAGTGTTGGAAGAGGAGATTGAGGAATTAGCGAAGAAGCTGGCTGGGATACAGAGGGTCAGTCGTCTATTTTACCACTTGATTGATTGTTGTTGTGCTTTAATGGCCTAATGGGCTATGGCTTTCCAGGTGAGAAAGAAAATGAATATGGAAGACGAGTACGATGACACTTGTGCCGCTGAATCTGCATCTAGTTCCCGGAGATATGAATTTCTAGACCTATCTTCTTCAGTACAAGACCAATTCGAGGCAAGTCTCTCTAATTTTGAGGGTGAATCGACAAAATTAACAGTTTATAATTGGTATTTTGTTGTGGGTCTCTCAGGAGAGAAAGGAAAACATATGTAAAGTGATAGTGAGGAGGATTATGGAAGAAGTAAGAGCAGAGACAGAAGAATGGTCGGAGATGCAAGACATGGTAGGACAGGTGAGGGAAGAAATGGAACGATTGCAGGCTGATCGGGATTTCTGGGAAGGTCGAGCACTCCATTCTGATAACATAATTCAATCTCTCAATGCCACGGTTAGGCTGCAAATCACTCTACTGTTTTGTCTTTGCCTTGGCTACATATTTCATGATTTATAGCTTGAAACAGGTGCAAGAGTGGAAACAGAAAGCACTTTCCCTACTGCAAGCTCCTGAGGAAGTTGCAATCAAGAAGGTAACACCTCTACCCTCCTGGGAAGTACTACAGATGCAGCTCCACATTAAAGAAGACGAGAATCGCGAGAATGAACGATGGGTGCCGGACACCTTGAAACATGTTTCTACATACAAACATTTGACATGTTGAGGGTATGAGCTATCAGGTATTCATGGCATATGATCATTTTCCAGATGATCATCACTGGCTGCCATGAACACTATGAAGGGCATCCTTACTTCCTTCATCTCTTCTTGCCATTTCTCTATATGTCAGATTGGCTCCTTGTCAGTATACTATATCTCCACTTTTAACATATCATCAAGTTTTGTTCTACTTGTAGCTTTGTGTTGGTTTTATGAGACAACTTGACAATCTTAACAAAATTATCTCAAACAAGGAAAGATCCTCCAAAATGAATGAAAGCAATCGTTTGGATTCAGTACTACACACAATTGAAGGAATCAAATTGATGTCCCATCATATCTTGAGTTCAACTTAGTCAACTAATAATCTATAGATCGAATAAAATGGTCAACATGATAATCGTACTCAAAATTTACACCGTGACCGACTACTCATGTCAAGTACTTGTACTTTATGTTTGAGCAAAAAATTTTCACTTTATGAAGTGATTTCTCACATCACTCATCACGTAGCTCTTGAAGGGAAACAAATTATGATGGAAAGATGAGCACCCGATATGTCAATGAATTATTGTTAAAATGCTCGACAAAGAAAAGTGATAATTCCTACACAAGTGCAAGTAAATGCAAGCTCAAAAGTTATCAACTTATCTAGAGCATTACTAGCTTCTACTCGAGTCGTGGAGTTCTAACCATTATCACTTATATTGTCAAGCAATAATACTCACAGTAGAACAAAATTGAGAACTCAAATGAACAAAGCCTACCCATTTAAAAGTTATTGATGTTTAACTATATCTTGAAAGAAACATATTAACAATATAATATGTAATATGAAAATTGAAAGGATTTTTCCGGATGGTGCCCAAAGTTTTTTAGGTTTCCGTTTGGTACCCCTAAGGTTTTGACATTTCCGTTTCATACCCTCTTTGCTTATTTTCTGTTTAAACTAACGTTTTTTACAAAAAAAATAGAAAAGAAGGAAAAGCATACAATACTAATTACTTCTCTTCGCAGTTCGACCGTTGCTACAGACAGACAGAGGACGAATCATACATCTCCACGCTGCTATAGACAGAGGAGGAAAGCTTCCGAGAGCAAGTCTCCACATTGCTACAACGTGGCTATAGCCTTGGCGGTCAACAACTAGCGGGTTGATATCGCTTCCGAGAGGAAGAATCATAACCGTAACTTCAACAAGTCACAATATAACCCAATCCCTAAATTTTTATAGGTAACCCTAATCCCTAAATCTCTAATTGTGCATAATTGGGATGATTTAGTAGAAAATTGGAGATTCTCTAGTGTTTGTTAGGCATCCTAGAAATAAAAGTGTTCTTCTCTTTGTGAACCCTAGACATCTAGTTAGCCACCCCTGAGTTAGGCATCCTTGAACTTGAATATAAGAAGTTGTGTTGTATTTCTTGATTTGAAGTCACACCAAACAACATTATTCGTAATTTCATAGTTCTATAAAATTGGATTTTCTGGGTCTTGAAGAGCTGTTGCTATATGACATGCCTTTATTCTGAATCCATAAAATTGGTCTTCTCTTACTTGCTAGTTCTAACTTCCAAACGTGGTTAGATGTTTACAATTTGCATGTTGAACTTTCAAACCTTATTTGTGGTTTAAGGACTTCCAAATATGGTTAAACATTTGCAATTTGTGGTTAACATTTACTCATATTATTTGATGTGAGACGGGAGATAAAAAGGTGTTGAAATTGCGTCACAAACGCGACGAAGAGTCTTTTGTTATAGTGGTGGAGGATATTGACAAGACTAACATGTTGGATGTATTCATTGAGTTATTAGAAGGCTCTCCAAAAAAATGGTTTAACAATTCCTTCAAATCCAAGCTTATTCTATATATATGAATCTAAAAGTTACAAGTTGGAGAGGGACAAAGATTTACTTGAGATGTTTAGGTTATTACATGATGTACCGGTGATAAAAGTTGTCATTGGTTTTACGGAGACCCCATGTGAAATTCTTGAATTGGCAAGGGGTTTAGTTGAGTCAAGGTTGTCATCGGCTTCACTTCCATCCTCTAATAATACTATGCCATCTGGGTGGTTTATGAGCGAAACACATCCCACACAAAATCCCGCATCCCTCTCAACTCGTTCCCAAAGATCCAATATTATATACCCAAAGTTCTAGTCTTCCTCCAAGAAGAGTAGTATCTTTTAATCTTCCATTTCACCAGCTAAAGCAAAATAGTAGTGACCCTTTGCAACCCACCCCTCATCCTTTGAGTTTGCAAATCAGTAAAATCCCTCCCACAATAACAAGAAGAAAATGGATATTTATGCCGAGTGAAAAGAGCCCTTCTAGTGATACTCCACCAACACCCGGTAATCTTAGTAGAATACGGGGAGTTGTGGTTCCTTTGGCTGAAAACACGGATGGTAATCTTGATGATCTTGAGATTGATATAGATTATGAACCTTTTCATAGTTATGCAGATGATTCAGAAGACTTTGAAAATGATCAGTGTGTGGAGGATCTTATTCTTTTGTCTTGTATAGATGATGGATATGATCTTGCAAAGTCAAGTGAATGTGGACCTAATAAGGAATCTTACTTTGACAAACTATATGAGAATGGAGAGTTTAATTCTGAAAAACATTTGGGCTAATTGAGATAAGGGAGTGGATGATTTTCTTTGACAAAGATCATTTGTCACGTGTTTTGAGGGATTTATGTATATAAGAAGGGGTGTGCTTAATTTTTCAAAAATCCGACAGAAAACGAAAAATAGCGGTCTGTCAAGCAGCATAATGTAAGTGGAGAATTCATGCTTCAAGATTACAAGATGGCTACTCTTGGGCTATTAAGAAAATCGATGGTGAACATACTTGCACCAAACTAACAAAGTATAATCCTATGGCCACTGTGCATTGGGTTGCTGAAAAGATCATGGATGATGTAAAAGCACAACCAGATATTTCAAGCAAGGCAATAAACGAGCTCCTTCAAAGTAGATATGGAATTACATTAAAGGAAAACAAAAACATATGATGCAAGGAGTTTAGCTGTGGAAAAGCTTGAGGGTTGTCATGAGACTTCGTTTGCAAAACTTCCAGCTTATTGCGAGATTCTAATGAGCACCAATCCTGGTTCCAAGGCTCATTGTGCTTGGAAAGTTGTTGAAGAACTTCCAAAAAAAATCCATTCAATTCAAGAGCATTTTTTTCTCGTTGAAGCCAATGGTTGAGGGTTTCTCAGGGTGTAGAAGTGTCATAGGGGTCGATGGTTGTCATTTAAAAGGAAAATATGGTGGTGTTCTCTTATCAGCTATAGTTTTGGATTCAAACCAACAAAATTTCCCCTAGCCTACGGTGTATATGAGATTGAAAGTAAGAGCACGTGGTCACAATTCTTTTGGCATTTAAATGATATCTTGAAGAATAATGTGAGGGACAATTTGGTCATCATATCTGACAGACAAAAGGTTTAATGAACTATTTTAGTTACATTATATTTTCTATATGTTTTAGTTTTGTGTCATAATTTCTCCCTTTTTGAATTTGTAGAGCATTGAGCCGGTCTTGGAAGATATTTGGCCTAGTGTTCGTAGGCACATTTGTTGTAGGCATTTATGTGCTAATCTAAAGAAACAGTATTATGAGGTTTGCTACAATAAGGCATTAGAGAAAATTCAAAAAGTTACAGGATTTGGTGTTGTCAAGTGGTTGCATGAGGTGGCCAAAAAAGAGCAGTGGGCTAGACATAAGTTTGATACAACACTGTGTTTTGATGAATATACAAGCAACTTTGTGGACTGTTTCAATTCAACTTTAGGGATAGACAAATGCACCCCGGTGTATCTCTCCTTGAAGGTAAGAAGATGCATCAAAATAGATTTTTTTTTTTTTGATTTAAAAGCTTAGATTATCATATACTTATTTTTGAATTTTTTTCCATATGTAGGACTTAGAAGAACACACATGGTTAGATACGTGAAGAGGCAAGAAGATGCATCAAAATGGTTGATGAATGACATAACTCCAAAAGTGAAAGAGAAACTGAAGAAACACATTCGAGCTTCTCGTGGGTTTCATGTGTGATTTTTTTTCTTTTTTGTAATATTTTCATGTGTGTGTTGCTGGAAATGTACTTTGAATGTGTTTAATAACTCTAAACTTCCATGTGTTAGCAAGCTTGTGATCCTTAGCTGACCTGATGTAAACTGATGTAAACTAATTACTGTTTACAGTTTTTTCAAGCTTCAAGTTCAAAGTGTGAGGTCAAGGAAGGGCAATCATATTATCCAATGAATGTGGAACAACAAACTTGTGCTTGTGGGGAATAGAAAATAAGTGGAATCCCTTGCAAACACGGGGTTAGGGCGATTCTTTAGTTAAGGCCCGGAGTCGCGTTAGAAAATTATGTTTCTAGTTGGTTTTACAGTGCAAGCATATAAGATGGCATATGCGGTGAATTTTCATCCTGTACCCGACGAAGGACAATGGACACCAACTGACCACCCTAAATTCAAAGCTCCAAATATAAAAAGGGGAGTAGGAATCCCACCTAGAAACAGAAGACGAGAAGAGGATGAAAATCGAAAGGAAAAAAGGTCAAGCACAATTCGTTGTAGCAATTGCAAGGAATGATAAATATATACTAAAGTATAAAATTCATACAAGCTTCATTTGGGCTCATATTTGATGGATTCTTTTTTTACATGGTGCTAGACATTTGGACATAATAAGAAGACGTGTAAAGGCGGCTTCACTGCAAGGGAGCGTAGATAACAAGGAGTTCGAGTTGAACAACACAAAAGACAAAAGCGTACAAATAAAAGTCAACCCAAATGTTTAAGTCGATGTTATGAGTTTAGCTCCGTGGAATGATAAAAGTCAACGACTGTTCAGTTTTGTGTAGCATAAAACTATCAACAACAAATTTCAGTTTTGTGTTTTGTCGTCGTGTTTATGTAGCATGAAACTTGTTGTTAGCTATGAACTTGTGTTTACTATCAGTAGTAGATTTCAGTTTTATGTTTACTATCAATAACATATTTCAGTTTTGTGTTTTGTCAGCTGTCACATTTTTGCTAGTTTTTGTTCAGATTTTATAGAATTGGTTCTACAAATTGGTTATGTAGATTTGGTTCAACTGTCATTGGTTCTATAAAATTGGTTCTATTGTCATTGGTTCACCTATCATTGGTTCTACAGATTTGGTTCAGCTGTCATTGGTTCTACAGATTTGGTTCTGTAGATTTGGTTCAGCAGTTGATCTTTGAGATTTTTCTCACCTTTATTTTTAAGCAATCAGTTCATCCTTAGTGAAGATATAAAGAACATATTAATTGTTCTAAACACTTGTATGCATATAAGATGGCAAAAGTCTTTGTGCAATCATATGTTTATGCTCATATGGTTGTTTAGCTGAACAACAACAATTGGTTGGTTACATTAAATGGTTCATTTCAAGGAGAAATCAAGAAAGCAGTTTGTCCTCTTTCCTGTTGCTATTCTGCTTTCTTGATATTCAATTTTATAGAGAAATGTTGCTTTGAGAATTGTTCAATTAACAATTCATAATATTATTTCTTTTGCATCTAAAATTTCTTTCATGTATGTGCACTGCATGCATAGCATAAATCAACTAGTTCAGAGTTAACTGAAGTTACTGAAGTACATATATAAACATAAGTCTTTATTTGCATTGTTCTGCATCTAAAAAACTTCAGGCAATCAGGTATTGTAGACTTGTAGTCATTTCAACTGGTATGAACTTCAGGTCGAAAGCTAAGGGTCATGTGAATCACGCTACAAGTGTAACATCAATACTAGGGAACTCCTAGGCAATAGAATATGACATGAGAATTGTTTTTTTTGTAGCTTTAATCAAATTGCTTGAGTTTTAACATTCTAATATGAATTTATTTATTTACTTGAGAGAACTCGGTTGTTCATGATTTGTCACAATTTGCTTCCCAATTTTCATGTTTGAAGCTTCATCTTTTGCATTTTCAATTAGCCCCTTATCCCAGCAGTGTTCAGACCTTCTCCATTTATGGATCTTATTTTTTTTCTCTATGTTTTGTCCATTGAACTTGCAGGGATATGCCATTGATGGTTTGACACTTTTAACCTATCATGTACTGGTGGCATCTGATATACTTTTGTATAGGTTTGTTTTGCTATGCAGTTCTTGTCTGTTGTGTGTACAATTACATTCCATATGTCGATGCTTATAACATTATCCTAGAAAAAATAGTGGCATACTAAGGGATTTTAGTTTCGACACAATTATTAATGAAAGTACAATATTAACTAACTAACAAGTATCATTTTCTTTTTACTAAATGTTTCATCAATATTATCTTAATTTTCGCCATCCTTTACAACCAATGAACTGTTACAATTGTGAATGACTTTCAGTCTTTAAAGATTCAAGTTCTACAGAATTGGTTCTGGCATTTTTGTTAGTTGTGAACTTGTTATTACATCTTGCCAATTGTTGTAACCGTGAAATGCTATGAACTTCTACCAGTGACACTCAATCCTTCTCATGCATCCCATCTCTAGCAAAGTTAATGCCTATAGCTTGAACATGGAAACCTTGACAACCTTATGTCCTATTGGTAATCAAAACACATAATTTCATGCCTTGTTAAACTCTATAATCCCATTGTGTATCCACATAAATGTCAGCAGTACAATGGTCTGAATGAGCTAGTAACGTACAAAAACTTCACCCAAATAATGCCTCCCGAGAGAATCAGATTCATTTACAAATTGTTGATAATGAGAAGGATAAACAACCAATATATGCATACAAAGACTTTAAGACCAGCATGACACAGTTGCTGATAATCAGAAGGCTAAACAACCAAGATATACGTACAAAAACTTCAAGATCCAGCACGACACAACATGACACAATTATTGTCATTCAACTCCCCAATGGTGCCAAGATATTCAAGAGAGTCAGATTTAGGTTTGTTAACAAACTTACAAAACTCGAATTCCATATTTTGGATGAAAACTATTCATTGGAGTACAAAACCCAACAACTTACATAGACAATGTGCAGCCCGAGTATGTCATGACAATTTACATAAAATAACAACTTACATAGACAACTTGAATGAACCAACATTAAGTACCCTAGTCACATTTTTAACACAATCACTACAATAATAAAGTACAACAAAATTGCTATTTTTACGACGGCTTGAACATATGTCGTTAAGTCCTTGATATCATTCCTCAAATCTTGCAAACTCACAACATTGTCAAACCTATGTCTCTTTCATGACTACTTATTGTCCCATGTTCCTCTTGCTCATTCACCATCAAGTTCGATTCATTTACAAATCGAATATAAGCTTCAATCATCACATTTTACATACATCTTACCCGGGTTCATTTTTGAGTGCAAGATCCGAACCACTAGTCTTTTTCGTGGACGACAGTTTATACAATATTGATCAGTCATTCTTAGATGTGTTGATGAACTCCTCGACTCATGACGCAAATTCATGAAAAGTGCAATACATTCACAACATAAATTCACAATTATATGGTTAATAAAAACTGAATCTATAGACAATATATTAAGGCTAAGACAAAACTAAATCTATAGACAACTCCATAAATTCACAATTATATGTGCCTTTTGTATTACAGAGAATTGACAATTATAACTCAACAAATTCCCATCCTTACTGAATTTAAAAGCATCAGATATCCTCACCTAGTTACAAATATAGGCTAGTTTCACTTCTGAACAGTTTTTCAAACTTTTTGCTAGTTTCTCAAACTAAATCTATAGACAACTCACAAATCAAGGTTAACAAACACTAGGGATTTAGGAATTAGGGTTCTTACCTCCTTTGTCCTTTGTGCCGAATGGACGAACAGACGAACACAGTTGTGAGAGGTCAAACACTACCTCCTCTGCCCTCTGTGTGAATGGTCAAAGCAAACTCCTCTCCTCTATGCGAATGGCCGAAGGCAGCGTTCTATCTATCTTTTCCTTTTCTTTTCTTTTTAATATAAGAACGAACGTTAATTTGAATGGATTTTAGGAAAATAAGGGTACGGAACGGAAATGTCAAAACCATAGCGGTATCAAACGGAAACCTAAAAAACTTTGGGCACCATCCGGAAAAGTCAAAACCTCAGGGGTACCAAACGGAAAAATTCAAATTAAAATAAGAGCTTTCATGAGTAGAACATTGCACTTTATAAGGATGTCATTTGAATGGTTTCTTGTGCGGATAACATACTTTTCAATTTCACTTTTACTAGATACTTGTAGCTATTTGTTGTATTTATCAGAAAACTTTACAAGATTAAGAAAATTACCCAAAATAGAAAAGATATCCTAAAACAAATATAATTTTTGGGATTCAATACCTCAATCAAATGAAGAAGTGGAATTGATGTCGTAGCATACCTTTGTGTTGTGATTTGAGATATGATCATGGATCTTTTCATAGCACCTTGAAACGTCTTTAGTAAACTGATATTCCTGATGTTGTGGTTTGAACTGAGAGCACACGAGTACTAATATGGAGGTATTTCAAAGGTATACAAGTTTATGGTTTGCACGAAAGTCGTTATCTATTGGAAAGATGTCCAAAAATGTTTGACATGATGTCAATTATTATTCCTAGCAACTTTACAACTTCTTTATTAAAACATATATTATTGATGTTGTGGTTTGAACTGAGAACACACGAGTACTAATTTGAAGGTCTTTCAAAGGTATGCAAGGTTATGGTTAGCACGAAAGTCGTAATCTATTGGAAAGATGTCCAAAAATGTCTGACATGATGTCAACTGAAAATCCTACGTTTAACCAAATGAAGTGAGATTCATTATCCAGAGATTCCACATCGTCCTCCAACTTGACCTAGTGTTTTATTATTCGTTGTTATTAAATTTGTCGGAATTTTAGTTCCAAAGTTACTCATGATTTCATAGTTAGTTTATGTTATCTTATTCGAGTTTGTTAAGTTACTTATTTTTTTTTATTACTTATTTATATCGGTCTATAACGTTATAAATTCAAGCTCCATTCTCATTAATAAAACAAACTTTATTATTGAATATGAGTTGTTAGTCATAGTCGAGGTCTCTCCATCTTTGTCTAAGGAGTTGTGTGGGTTGCGCTACATTAGAGGTCGGGATACCGAAAAAAAAGTTGAGTTCGATGAAAGATTGGGACACCCTCTCGCACTTCACATCAATTGGCATAACAACAATGGTTGTTCGTCAGTAAGTTCATCATGACCCGACAAGATCCGTGCCTATCCCGTTCAAAAAGAATAAAATAACAAAGCTTGCACCATCTCCTGTTTTACCACCGGAACAACTTCCATCATCAGCAATTGCAACCTCATTTTCATCACCTCCCTACCACTGTAGTCGACAATTCTCACTTATATGAAATTGAATGTGTATACTCCACAATTTCCTTTGTTAAAAAGTATGGAAAAAATGTATTAGTATTTGTATGCATAAATTATCTATATAATATAAATTATCTATATAATATAAATTATTTCTTAACCTTGTTTGTCCTACGGTAATCTACGTATTTGATGAACTTCCAAGTGTTTATTCATATTCGCAACAAACTCAAGAAATTTGTTTAAATCTTTGAAAAATTTTGGCAACTCTACACAAATAGAAAAGAGCAGCTTTTTGAGTTTCTCGTTGTTGACAAAGTTCTCATTGTAGTTATATTCTTTCACCGCCCATTCTTGAAGATTTATTTTGTAAAGTAATTCAGTGTCTGTTATCTATGTTGAAAGATGAATATTATAGTTTAGCTTTCATACATGGTTTTCCAAAGTTTGTTGAAAAACCCCAATACATATCATTTTGTAATTTCTGATGCAAATTTAGTATACATTACACTTGGATCTTCAATTGAATGCACTTACACATACTATAATAGTGTAATGGAAGTCGTAAACGCACGGGTCAAGATTTAATAAAGGCACGACGTTTACGGATCTCGTAACCGTCATAAGAGATGGTTACGGAACCCGTAACCGTCATGATTATGGGTTCCGGATCCGTGATAATTTTCTACACTGTGACCGACTACTCATGTCAAGTACTTGTACTTTATGTTTGAGCAAAAAAATTTCACTTTGTGATGTGATTTCTCACATCACTCATCACGTAGCTCTTGAAGAGAAACAAATTATGATGAAAAGATGGCGAAGAGCACCCGATATGTCAATGAATTATTGTTAAAATGCTTGACAAAGAAAAGTGATAATTCCTACACAAGTGCAAGTAAATGCAAGCTCAAAAGTTATCAACTTATCTAGAGCATTACTAGCTTCTACTCGAGTTGTGGAGTTCTAACCATTATCACTTATATTGTCAAGCAATAATACTCACAGTAGAACAAAAATGAGAACTCAAATGAACAAAGCCTACCCATTTAAAAGATATTGATGTTTAACTATATCTTGAAAGAAACATATTAACAATATCATATGTAATATGAAAATTGAAATAAGAGCTTTCATGAGTAGAATATTGCACTTTATAAGGATGCCATTTGAATGGTTTTTTGTACGGATAACATATTTTTCAATTTCACTTCTACTAGATACTTGTAGCTATTTTTGTATTTATGAATCAACTTCACAAGATTAATAAAATTACCCAAAATAGAAAAGATATCCCAAAACGAATATAATTTTTGGGATTCAATACCACAATCAAATGAAGCAGTAGAATTGATGTCGTAGCATACCTTGTGTTGTAATTTGAGATATGATCATGGATCATTTCATAGTAAATTTCCAACGTCTTTAGTAAACAAATATTCCTGATGTTGTGGTTTGAACTGAGAACACACGAGTACTAATTTGAAGGTCTTTCAAAGGTCTACAAGTTTATTGTTTGCACGAAAGTCGTAATATATTGGAAAGATGTCCAAAAATTCCTGACATGATATAAACTGAAAATCCTAGCAACTTTACAACGTCTTTATTTAAACATATATTCTTGAAGTTGTAGTTTGAACTGAGAACACACGATTACTAATTTGAATGTCTTTCAAAGGTCGACAAGTTTATGGTTAGCACGAAAATCGTAATCTATTGGAAAGATGTCCAAAAATGTCTGACATGATGTCAATTGAAAATCCTACATTTATCCAAATGAAGTGAGATTCATTATCCGGACCGTCCTCCAACTTGGTCTAGTGTTTTATTATTCGTTGTTATTTAATTTGTAGGAATTTTAGTTTCAAAGTTACTCATGATTTCATAGTTAGTTTATGTTATCTTATTCGAGTTTGTTAACTTATTTTTATTGCTTATTTATATCGGTCTATAACATTATAAATTCAAGCTCCATTCTCATTAATAAAACAAACTTTATTATTGAATATGAGTTGTTAGTCATAGTCGAGGTCTCACCATCTTTGTCTAAGGAGTTGTGTGGGTTGCGCTACATTAGGCCGGGATACCGAATAAAATGTTCAGCTCGATGAAAGATTGGGACACCCTCTCGCGCTTCACATCAATGGCCATAACAACAATGGTTGTTCGTCAATAACTTCATCATGACCCTTCAAGATCCGTGCCTAGCCCATTCAAAAGAAAATTATAAAATAACAAAAACTTGCACCATCTCCTGTTTTACCACCGGAACGACATCTTCCATCGTCAACAACTGCCACCTCATTTTCATTGCCTCCCTACCACTGTAGTCGACAATTCTCACTGATATGAATTTGAATATGTACACTCCACAATTTTCTTAATTAAGAAGTATGGAAAAAATGTATTAGTATTTGTATGTATAAATTACCTATATAATATAAATTATCTATATAATATAAATTATTTCTTAACCTTGTTCTTCCTATGGTAATCTACATATTTGAATAAACTTCCAAGTGTTTATCCATATTCTCAACAAACTCAAGGAATTTGTTTAAGTCTTTGAACACTTTTGGCAACTCTACACAGATAGAAAAGAGCAACTCTTTGTGTTTCTCGTCGTTGACAAAGTTCTCATCGTAGTTATATTCTTTCACCGCCCATTCTTGAAGATTTATTTTATAAAGTAATTCAGTGCCCGTTATCTATTTTGAAAGATGAATATTATAGTTTAGATTTCATACATGGTTTTCCAAAGTTTGTTGGAAAACCCCAATCCATATCCTTTTGTAGTTTTTGATGCAAAATTAGTATACACACTTGGATCTTCAAATTGAATGCACTTACGCATACTATATAATGGTTTAGTGCTTCATCAATTTTCTGTTCAAAAAGTACATGAAACCCGTATAGTAATAATTATATATTTTGGTTATTTGTTTATGCTACTATGAAATACATTTGGTGTAATTAACAACAACACAAGAACAAAAAACAATGTTAATTATGTTATAAATAACACCTCAAAGTAATAAAAATAAAACAATGATATGGTGTTTGTATTGTGAACAACACCACAAACAAAAGACAATGTTGCTTGTGTTGCCAATAACATCCCAAGAGCTAAAAAAAATATAGTTTTGGTGTTGTCAACAACATCCAATGTACTATAAAACAATGTTATAGTGCTATTTTACAACAACATAAAACACTAAGTCATTATTCTTTGTGATGTCAACACTTTTAAAAGCTGTGTAATAGAGTTTGTTGTTGTCAACAACACCATAATTACAAAAAATCAATAAATGTAGTTTCAATAATAAATAAAATTTTCTTGTCATCATAACTTGAAATGAAAATAAAATAGTATTAGAAAACCGTGAATACTAAAATAAATACAAAGAAAACAAATGAAGAATGTAGATGCTTTATATATTGTCATCAAAAAATCATATATAAAATACAAACTAAGGGTGTGTTTGGTTGGAGATTAAAGAAGGTTCATTTAGATTAAATTTAGGAGATTAAATTTGTGTAGGTGTTTGGATGAAGGTGGAGATTATGGAAAAAAATTATAGAGGGGATTAATTGGGATTAAAAAGGGCAAAAAAATAACCTTATATTACCAAGGTTAAAGGAGATTAATTTTTAAATATCATTTAGGATTCCACTCATGCCCCCAATTTAACCCTATTTAAGGTTAAAATAAGGATAAATTTGTAAATCAATATCAATTAAACCTATTAAAAGATCTTCAACTAAACAACTTCACGTAAATTATTTTATATCAAATAATCCCTAATAAATCCCATATAAAATTTAACCCCTTTTAAATTCCATCTAGATTAATCTTCAAAATAACCTCCATCTCTTACCAAACACACCCTAAGTTGTTAGATTAGTTAATAACATCAGGATAACAAAATAATGTGTTATTGTTGACAACACAACAAACACTCAACATATGATTTTTGAGTTGTCAATAAAATAAAATAAAAAACCCAATCATTGATGTTATTGTTGTCAACACCATCAAAAATACCAAAATAAGTGGTGTTGATGTTGTTAACAAC
Source organism: Fagopyrum homotropicum (assembly GCA_033239125.1). Classification (NCBI taxonomy): domain Eukaryota; kingdom Viridiplantae; phylum Streptophyta; class Magnoliopsida; order Caryophyllales; family Polygonaceae; genus Fagopyrum; species Fagopyrum homotropicum. The sequence continues at coordinate 98,845,669 of BSWB01000005.1, forward strand.
ACCAAAACACCCAAACACATGGAAGTTAGTGTTGTCAACAACACTAAAAATAACAATATAAACGTTTATGCCATGTAAGAAATAGCAAAATAATGTGTTTAAGTCCAGCCAACAACCCTAAAATAACAAAATAATGTGTTTGGATACTTGTCTACATTACCAAAATTAACAAAAGAACGTATAAAGTGTTGTCAACAACACTAGAATAACAAAATAAAGTGTTGTCAACAACACAACAAACAAACAACTGTGTTTGTGTTGTCAAACAACAAGAAATGCACGCAAACACAAGGATGTTAATGTTGTCAACAACACCAAACACACAAAAATAATTAAGTTGTGTTGGTGTTATCAACAACACCACAATAACAAAATAATGTTTTAAGTTGATGTCAACAACACTAGAATAACAAAATAGTGTGTTATGCATTGTCAACAACCCAAAATAACAATATAAAGTGTGTAAGCGTTGTTAATAATACCAAAAACATAAATTAAATATTGTTAGGGGTTCTCAACAACACAATAAACACCCAAATATGGTTGATTGTTTTTTCAACAACAAGAAAACAACAAAAAATTGATGTTGGAGTTGTCAATAAAACCAAAAAACACCAAAAGTAGCGGTGTTAATTATGTCTATAACAACACATATACCAGAGAATCAAAAAAATAATGTTATAATTTTGTTAACATACTATTTTAACAGCAATGTCAACAACATACAACAAATAAAACAATGAAGAATGATTAGAAGCTCAGTCATTCAACAATGAAGAATCATTCAATTATTGTCAACAACATAAAACACACTCAACAATGAAGAATCACCAGAAAGTCGATAAAACAATATAAAAAGGAATTATTCTACTACTTTCAACAACATAAAATAAGTTCAACACAAATTTAAATTTAATTACATATCAAATATGAACAAAAACTAATATACCTAGTTCAAAATCCTAAATTGAAAGTTTTTATATGTTCAAATCAAAGTCTTTCTACACTTTCAACGATACTTCTAATTTAAAGCGACGAAATTAGTGTTTTTTCCTTCAATCGAATGGAACGAACTTGTAAAAATGTCAAGATCTTTTGAATTTGGAAAAAAGTTGAATGAGTTTATAAAATTTGAGCGTCTTATTAATTTATTCTATTTACAGTGGTTAGTTTACCAAATTTATAATTTCTAAATTTTTATAGGTTATTTTAAAATTTCTTAAAAAAAAGTACTCATCCGGAAATTTTCTCTTAGGCATGATCTAACGGTGCTACTTAAAATAATAAAGTCCGGTAGCGAGGACTAGGGTTGGGCCAGACTTAGCTCACCCCTTAACCCGGCCCGTTGTTATAAGTCCGACCCGATTTAGAGCAAACCCCTTCTTTTTATTTATCCGGTCTAGAGTCAAGACTTCAATAAGAAGTTCAGGTTCACAAACGGAGAGAGGCATTGCCCGAAGCGACATTCATCTCCTTCGCTACAGCGCCCAAATCATCCTCTTCGATTTCACGCTGTAAGTCTATGCCTCTGATTTTATTGCTTAATTGTTGTGTAATTCTACGATATGCTCACAATCTATCCAGATCCCCTTTATTGTCTCTCATGTTCTGAATATAATTCGTCGTCTAGGGTTTCGCTTGACGATGACAATGAAATTGTTTGATTGCTAGTTTAAGCTCGATCTAACCTGGAATTGTTTTAATTACAACATCCCGGCTCAAGATTCATTAACAGATATGTGGCGATTGTTTAGGCGTATAACGGGTTTGCTTTCGATCCAACGAAATGTTTCTGGATGATAACATACCATCGTACTTACAGAAATTGGATCAAGGGTTTTATGGATTTTTTTTTTTTGGTTCCTCTCGAGTCTTAAGAATGGGGCGTTGCTTTTAATTTTTGGACTATGAAAATGCGAATTATGTAAATCAACTCACACCGTCATGATGCTTCTGAGGCTCTTGGCCGTCAAGATTTGTACGGTAATGGGTTCTATGCATTAAAATTCTGTTTAAATTTATCTTACATATATGTTTTCATTCATTTGTTTTTCAATTTCATTGTTTACACCAATGCTTCTGGATTCTCCAAATTACATCTTATTGTTTCTCATTTTAGTTTGAGAGCATGACGACCAAATACATTATTGGTTCCACAATTGCGACCTTTGCTCTAGCTTATGTTTTGGATACAACCATCTCCGACAAAAAGATATTTGGAGGTAAGAATCCTATAATTTGTGGATCATGGTGTTCACACTGATGTTAGGATTAAGTTCTAAAGCTTTGATTGTTCATGTGTCCAGGAACTACACCTTCGACAATTACAAACAAGGGATGGTGGGAAGAAACGGACAAGAAGTTCCAAGCTTGGCCACGTACTGCTGGACCCCCTGTTGTCATGAACCCCATTAGTCGTCAGAACTTCATCATCAAATCTACAGATTCTTAAAGCTGCTGCCTGATATTTTATCTTCGATTGCTTGCTACATCCGTTTCTCAAGATGGTGAGTGTGTTGTGCACTCTAATTTGTTCCCTTTTGCACCATTCATTGGTGGGATAAGTGGTATGCAAAAACCTTGCTCAAAATAAAGATATGACATATTGATATTTTTTCTGGTGAAATTTGCTTCCTTGATTTTGAGCAGACTTTTGAACTCATTATCTTGGAAGTATCTGTCAATGAATTTTCCTGGGATGAAGCTTGCTCTATTTTCATATGCAATTCTCGAGCAGGGGTGATTGTTTTCATTAGTTGTGTGATCGAATGTTTTTTTCCTGGGAAAAAAAACATTCGATTTGAATTAAGACTGCTGCTACATGTTGGCAGGGATTGGATAGGCTGATATGGCACTGATTCGTGACTGGTATTCTAATCATGACTCGGCAAAATCAGATAACATTTGATTTTAATCTGTTTTTGATTACTTTTTATCCACAATTTATTTTAAGATCCTCTGTCTTCTATTCCAAAATTCACGATAATTTCTTAAATTACTATTGTTATATTTATTCCAGTAAGTGTCTTTTAACTATCTACATTTGAATAAAAATAAAAAAATCTAAATTTTTCTTTATTTGTGGGATTGTTGTGTCATTGACTCTTTGGGTCTGTTGAGTAAAAGGTTATGGTGGTGGTTTTAGGTAATATTTTTGGGTTATATTTTGGATGTGTTTAGTAGAAGGGTGGGATTATAGATTGAGTTTACATAAGGGTTTAAATTGAGTGGGGAAAAAAACCGTCACCAGTCCAAGGTTTTGGTAGGTTACGAGGGATTATAAACAAAACGATTCCACGATTGAAATAGAACATCAAATAATAGGTAAGGGTTGCCCAGGAGATAAATTCTGCCATTCTCGCCTCTTGGAAGCAATGCTTGTATCAGTTAGCAAGAATAAACATAAACCCACCTAATCTGTCGTGGCTCCTGGAGAATCGTCCCAGCCGGAGAATCGTCCCAACCCAAAGTCCAGGCAATGGCGTTCCCTAGTGTCGAATGAAGACTGCAAAGGAGAAACCTGTTTTGTGCCTTGGTTTTCAAGTGTAATTATGTTGTTTTTAGTGTCGAATGAAGATTGCAACGGAGAAACTTGTTTTAACGGGTGTTTGGCAAGCCGAAAAACACTAGTGACTAGTGTTTTCAGAAGTGTGTATGAAAATTCATCAAAGCAAGGGTTTCCGGAGAAACACTAGTGTTTTATGTGCATATTGACTTTGTTGCCCTTGCATTTTATACGTAATTATGTTGATAACCAAGTTTTTAAAGAACATTCTCTCACCTCTTTTCCCTTTCTTACCTCTCTTCGCATTGAAGAACTTGCTCTAAACATCAAACCTGGTTTTTTCAGCCTCTACATCTTCGTCTTGCTTGCCAATTCCGACAAGAAATTGCTTTTTCTTTATTGTAATTTGTTTTCTTATGTTGTGATGAATCGATTTAGGGATTAGGGATTTTCTTTTTCTTTTTCTTTTATGTTATTCCAAGTTGTGTTCGTCTTCTCTTGGACTTCCGCCTTGCTCTGAAGGTGTTGCTCCCTCTCCTTTCTCATCCTTTCCTACCTCTCCGTCAATTGAGTCCACATCCGTTTCCAAACACAAACGCAATTATAGGCTTTGGTTGAGAATCTGTTGCGATTCCATGATCCACCATTTTTGGATTCCCGCAACAACATGGTGAGGGTTGTAAGCAACATATGATCAGCTTGGTGAAGGTTGTAAGCTTCCTTGATTGTGATTAGTTTGATGGGGATCAAGCATTTTCCTACAAGGTCAAGTGCAACCAGTGAAACATTTGGAAACTTGCGTGAAAAAGGCTCCCTTGGCACATGAGGAAGTTGCTTGTTTGAGGAAGTTGCTTAACATGAAATCATTCAGGTGATGTAGTTTGTTGTGAATATGCAGATTGTACGTCCCTATCGCTTTATGCTTCATTAATATCAACTTCAACTTCTTCATGTGGCCACCATCTCTACCAATCAATCTCTTAATTGATTATGTGCTTGACTTATGTAGGTATCTCAATTTGAAGTCAAAACCAAATTATCTTTCTTGTTAAGTATTTTTCTTTACCTTTACATAATTGATGTTGAACTTGAAATATGTAATTCAGGTTCATTCTCACTATGTAGCGAATTGACTTTGTTGAGTTTGTTGATTAGAGAGTTACTAACTTGCCTGCAGTTCACATAGAGCTGTAATACCTTAACCTTTGCTTTATACTTGTCTTGTGGAATATCAACCTAAGTGGCTTCTCTCGACTATTTACATGGAAGAATTGATTATGGTTCTTTATGTTTCACAATGAAGGAGCTGCTCATTTAAGTTGATATTGGTTGTCATCTGATAATCATTTTCTTTCCCTTTAACTTAAGTATGTATGTCAACTTTTATTAGAAATTTTATGAAAATTGTCGCAGTAAAGTCGTTGTTAAATGCATTTGTTATTGCGTATTGAGAAAGAAAAGAGGACATGGGATTGTGATTACAAAACTGATAGATGATTACTAATGGTTCTGTAAAGACTAATCATCTGTTGCATAACTTGCTCTGAAGGTGTTGTTGTGTAAATTTGTATCACTTTCGCCTTTCTCTGAAAATTGTCGCATCGAAGCCATTCTTAAATGCATTTGTTATGGTGGGAGCAACAATAAATCAAACTTCAAATTTAAAGTGCAATTCTGCACAAGGTGCGGGGAATACACTAGTTAAACTCTAAATGGCTCAGATCATCCTCATTTTACGTATCAAACTTCAAAATTTTAGATTTAGAAAACTACTTATTAGGTGTTCTTGAGAAACCCTTTAAAAAATTATTGAGAAAAATTGATGAAAGTGTCCCTCTTTGGTAAAAAAAATAAAATAATAAAGCATGAACTCAACAATAGACATCTAAAAATCTAAGCCTCATCAATACTCGACTTTTTCTAAGCAAGTTTGTCCTAACCCGGTATGTAGCAAGGGTAATCTAGATTCCTTAACTCAAGTAACTATCTTTCCCTCATCAATACTCTAAATTCAAGAATAAAGAGATGAGAAAATACATAGAATAAAGGTTTGGAAGTGACAATCTTGTATACTTGAAATCTACAAGAACAGACAATTAGTATTCAACTTAATTTAGAAGAGAAAAGGTAACTCGAAAATCAACCTTGCTCTTCTAGGCATTTCGTCAATGACTAGGGTTTGAAGAGCTTAGATAATCTGCAACTGCTATCACAAATGTTAATAATAAAAAAAAAAGAAAAAATGATTCGATGTCGGATTCAACCTTAGATTGATTGAATTATTGATCGAATTTGAGATGTGGAAGTCATGGAAAAGGGCTTCGTGTTTTGATGTGGAAGTCATGGATCCCTCCACTATTCCATATTTTTCATATTAGGATCATCCCCACAACTTGTTACATTCATGGTGAAGCATCCACGCTAGCTTGCCAACCGCCGCTAGGTTACGGTTCTTCACCGACTCCAAACCTAGACCCCCTATGCTTTTGGCCAACGGGTTAGCAAGGCTTTTTGGCTTGTTTTCAACACCCCAGTCTCCATTATTATTTTTATTTTCCTTGCAATAATTAAATGAAAATAAGACACCAAATAGAAAAATCAAACGTAGAAAGAACAAAGTTAGAGTACACCAGCCAAAAAAGAACAAACTTTAAGAACACCAAATGAATTAAAATCAACGGAAGGGCACCAAACGGAAAAAACAAAACTAGTGGTTATCAACTGAGATAGACAAGAAAGGAAAAATCATCAGTTAAACTTGTGCGATGAAAATGTTGAATAACACACAAGTGTAAGCTAGACATGCCATGCAGGGAAAGTGCTACTACCTAGAGTTCTCAAAAGCTAATAAATTTTTTCTCCTTCAAGCTTTCAACTGTATCCTTCAGGCTTTCTTTTAACGGGATATAGTTGATGCCCAAGCTTTTGGTTCTTTCCTTGGATACCTGGTACTTTGGCACGAAATGCTTCTCATCTGCGCACCTGCCAACATTACGATTTTGAATGTTAGGGGAGAAAGAGGGCATCAATTTCCCAATTCTAAAAAAAAAGAGTAGGAGCTTCCAACTTACTTATCTGGCAACGGGAGATGAGGGTAAAGCTCGCGTAATACGCTCACAGTCTCTGAGTTGTGAGCAACACTCTCAACTAAACAGTACCTTCCTGTAGCCGATTCATTCTCAAATGCTAGGACATGAGCTTCAGCCACATCTTTGACATGGACCCATCCAAATGTCACATTTGGGTAGGTGCTTGCCCCTAAATTTGCAATTTCAATTAGAATGTATTTTCAGACAAGAAAACATCAAGCAAGAAGTAAAGGCTTTTTCAGTGCACCATTGATCAAGTTTAAAATTGCAGCAGCGCTCGTATTGAGAGTAGGTTGAAGCAAAGGGCCAATCACCATTGCAGGATTAATGGTTACCATGTCAATCCCTTTCTCCTTTGCAAACTTCCAAGCAGCTTCTTCTGCCAATGTCTTTGAAAGCACATACCACAACTGCACAATTCCAACAAAGATATAGGTAACAGGTGAATGCAATGACAGTGTTCTCAAGTTCAGAAGAGGCGTATCTATATCCAAATAAGTACGATGGGGGTGTCCTAATTGCACACCTTCGACTCCCTGCAGAAATCTGGATTCGAGAACCAAGTTTCATCAACTACAGTCTCGGGAGTTCGAGGTGTACCATTGAATGCCACTGCAGCTATTGAAGATGTCACAACAACCCTTTTAACAGAAGAAGTTCTAGCCACAGAGCCTAGAACATTAAGAGTCCCTTTTACTGCGGGGTCAATCAATTCTGCCTGAAATGAGAGCATGGCTATCACTATCCAACAAGAAATGATTAATTCTTCCTCTTAACAGTATCTCCAGCAAGGATACTTTTTTATTGAAAAGATCAACACCCACAATAATTGTGCTATAATGTAAGATTTGACCTTTTATACACGATTTAAATAAATACAAAGGAGATAATAACCTGTGGGTCTTTGACATCATGGTAAAAAGGAGAAGCAGTATGGAAAACAGCCTCACATCCAGCAATGCCAGAATCAAAGGAACCTTCTTCCAAAAGGTTAGCCTTGAATAAGTGGAGTCTCTCCTTAGCTCCATCAAGCGCAAGCAAGTGCTCGGTTTTCTTCGGATTGGCTGCAAAGATACCAAAAATGTATATGAGGATCATCCCACAAGCTCAAAGCAGCTCACTTGAAAGAGAAATAAGATGCATGCAGACAAAAAAAAAAAAAGGGGTAATGTGTACACTGTTGATCATCCCCTAGTAGATACTAGATATACATAATACATGGTATTGCTAGCAAATCAAAAGACCCAAAACCGAACTAAAACAACAATCTATTAGAATGGAAATTGAGAGACAAATCGGATTAATTTGAGGCACGAAGAAAAACCCGTAAATCAAATGCGAAAGGAAAATCCTAAACTATGAGAATGGAAATTGAGAGACAAATCGGATTAATTTGAGCCACGAAGAAAAAACCGCAAATCAAATGCGAAAGGAAAACCCTAAAATGACGTAGCCAAAAAATGGAGGAAGTAGAAAAGGAAAGATGATCGATGCGCACCGGGGTCGCGAACAGAGGCCTTGACAGTGTAGCCACGTCGAAGAAGAATGCTGACCAACCATGAAGCTATGAAGCCGGAAGCTCCTGTAACGCATACCACCTTGCCTGCTCCGCTCATTTTCTCTCTTCGACTGGTTTCAAAACCCTAAGTCACAATCAATACCTCTACGCCCTTGTCAATGTTTAAACAGGCGGCAAGACGAGGTTTGGCTGTCGGTTTCCATGAAAAAAATACGATTAGATTTGATGCAAAAATGTTACTACAACACTTACCAAATAGGGATTATCAGTCAGAGTAAATTTCAAAATTATGCCGAGTTTAAAGGACAATAATTACCAAATAGGGATTCTTCGTCATGAGTAAATTAAAATCGGTCAAAATTATGTCGAGTTTAAAGGATAACTTAGATAAGTAGCAATATGTGTGAGTGTGTCACATTTGTTTTAACATTTATCTTTCATTGATAAATTAATATATATAATATTTTAAGAAAAGTACATGAGTAAACTGAAATTTTGACATGTTTAATATTTTGTTTTTATTAAAATTATGTTGGATTTGAAGGTTGACACCACATGATAAGTTCTATCACATTCATTCTGGGATGACTAAGACAATTCATTATCTTCTCTTCTTCTTCTTGACGATGCTTTAACCCCTCATATACATATTTGTCTCCCTTTACCTATCCGAAAATTTGGAAGGAAGCAAATGAAAAGCAAGTGAAAGAAAATTTGAGATGTTGGCTGAAAGTGTTAGAAAGAAACAAATAGGTTTGGGGAAGTCAATCATAATGATGAGTAACTCGGCACCATTTACATAGCCGGGTGTTTGTGTCTTGCCAAAGTCGGATTGAGCATTATTCCTAACGGGTCATGGTATGTGCATCAAGGGTTTGAGGCATCTCGAGAAATTTATAATTGCTAATATCCTAGGCTTCGGTTATTGTGCACCTCTGTCCATGCATCCCAAAAAGTAAAGTAAGTAAGCAAAGCTTATTGGTGGAAGATGTTGTGATTCAAAGAAAGTGAAGTAAGATCCTCTTCCCGGATTCTAGCACCACATTCCCTATATACATCCCACCCTCACACGTTTCTTGACCTCTTTTGGAAGCCTTTAAGACCTCGAGCTTGTTGATTGACTTGGTGGTTTAAACTGGATTATACATGATCGATTTCGATAAATATGATTTATTATGCATTCTATGATTTTATGCAAAGATGAACAACTTTCCTATATTTATAAAATGTTTTGATCATGTTTTGATTTTATTTGCATGAAGCATTCTCTTAGAGTGATCTATGAGTGGAGCACACCACCAAAAATGTTTTGAAATGCTTTTCATTGATCTTTATGACCTATAATCCAATCAGTCACCTCGGTCCCGACCGGACCGATGTGACTGACTAGATTGTCAGATCTAGTCGCCTCGGTTGCCCAAAGAACATCTAGGTCGAGGTGCTGTGACAGCAACCGAGATGTGTCTCAGTTAAACTCCGTCTTCTCAATTTCTCGAACTTCTGTCCTTCCAGTGGAGCTCCTGAGTTGTAATCCTTCCTTAGAGAGTACCTGGTTTCTGCCTAGGACGCCAAAAACAAAACAAAGCAAAGCAAAAGCAAACTATCTAAAACTAAGCTAGAAAAGGGGAAAGAAAGCAATACCTTGGGTTGCCTCCCAAGAAGCGCTTGATTTAAGATCGCTAGCTGGACCGTACGACATCCTTTAAACATGCTGGAAGGTATCCTCACCCCACACTTCACCTTCATCATGGGGTGAGATAAAGAAGTCTATCAAACGTTCCAGCAAGTGCAAGTGCTCGTCGGGGAACGAGTCATCTATGGGTAGGTCGTCCTTTTCCCGTGAAGAGGGAGGTAGCCGGCTGAGGTGATCCGTAATATAATTCTCGGACCCCTTCTTATCGCAAATCTCTAGGTCAAACTCTTGAAGCAAGAGAATCCATCGAATAAGACGCGGCTTCGCATCCTTCTTAGCAAGCAAGTAACGAATGGCTGCATGGTCAGTGTAAACAATAATTTTCGCTCCTACTAAGTTCGAGAAATTGAATGTGAAATTTCTCAAATCTGGTCCAAAGTAAATCTTCTGTATTAATTCCATGCTTCCTGAGTTCTCTTTTAAGCTCCAGAATGTAGCTCCTATGACTCTTTAACTCCTTAGCTCCATTTCGATCCAAAATGTGTCATTTCACCTATGATTACAACAAAACTTGGTGTAGACCTCGATTCCCGTAAAGGTAGATGAAACGACAATATAATCACATAATATACATTCAAACATGCATATTATTGAAGATAAAACGTCTAAACAAGTCCCAAAATATAGACTATAATACATGCTATCAAAATACCCATACTTGTCCCTTGCTTGTCCCCAAACAAGTTCCAAATATTAAGTACAAGATAGAATGGATTATAGGTCATAAAGATCAATGAAAAGTCTTTCAAAACATTTTTGGTGGTGTGCTTCACTCATAGATCACTCTAAGAGAATGCTTCATGGCAAATAAAATCAAAATATGATCAAAACATTTTATAAATATAAGAAAGTTGTTCATCTTTGCATAAAATCATAGAATGCATAATAAATCATAATTATCGAAATTAGTCATGGATAATCCAGTTTAAACCACCAAGTCAATCAACAAGTTCGAGGTCTCAAGGGCTTTTCAAAAGAAGGTTAAGAAACGTGTGAGGGTGAGATGTATATAGGAAATGTGGTGCTAGAATCCGGGAAAATGATCTTACTTCACTTTCTTTGAATAACAACATCTTCCTCCAATAAGCTTTGCTTATTTACGTTTTTTACCTTTTGGGATGCATGGACAGAGGTGCACAATAACCGAAGCCTAGGAGATCAACAATTATCAATTTCTCGAGATGCCTCAAACCCTTGATGCACATACCATGACCCGTTAGGAATATCACTCAATCCGACTTTGGAAAGACACAAACACCCGACTATGTTAATGGTGCCAAGTTACTCATCATCATGATTGAATTCCCCAAACCTATTTGTTTCTTTCTAAACTTCCAGCCAACATCTCAACTTTTCTTTCACTTGCTTGCTTCTAAATTCCCGGATAAGTAAAGGGAGGCAAATATGTATATGAGGGGCTAAGCATGATCAAGAAGAAGAAGAGAAAAGAATGAATTGCCTTGGTCTTTCCAGGAAGAATGTGATAGAACTCATCATGTGGTGTCAACCTTCAAATTCAACATAATTTTGATAAAAACAAAGTATTAAACATGCCAAAATTTCAAACAAAACATTTAGCAACTTAAACATACCATAAAACCTTTCAAACATATAAAGATTTCAAAACCAATCTGCAAACAAAATCATCACTGAGGTCATATCCAGATAAGAAGCACAAAACGTTTCGAAAATTCTCTCAGTTAAACCGCCTCAGTCGAGGTGTTCTAAGTCAACCGAGGTACCTGACCTCGTTTGGCAAGAATCATCCCGGTCGAGGTTAATTTTTTTTTCTTTTCTTAAACCAGTTTTTGACGTTTTTCTCAATCAAATAACCTGTATGCATGCATGTAGTCTCAGATAAGCACGTAGAGTATACAAGAAAGATCATAAATAACAAGTCGAGTCATACAAGCATCCAAAATGTCGAATAATACACATAAATACCCCATACTTGGGATACATTGTCCCAATGGGTCAAAATAAGTCTAGAAAACAGGAGAACTCACCGGACATAAGTTGAGCTACATAATGAATAAAGAAAAGAAATCCCTGCTAGCTCTAATTCTGATCCGGTGGTGGTGGTGGTGGATACGGGACGAAGGGATACTGAGATGGGTCAAATGGTTAACCCATGGTATGCTGGAACTGTATCTCCATCATTCGGCGCTGGTAGTGCTGACTACCCCTCATCTCCATCATCTCTAAGGACAAGGCAGCGTAAGAGTCGATCATCTGGTCCGTCAACTCGTCAATCTATCGGTGAGCTACGAGATCTCTCTGTCTGCGGACTCTACGCCTAGAAGGACGTGATGGTGCTGCAGCAGCCTCCTCCTTTGTAGCCTCGTCGTCTAAGTCAACAACTGGCACATTGGGGCCGGCAGTATCTGTACCTGTCTCCATGGAAGCACCGCCAACATCCTCCTCCTCCTCAGGTGCAACATCAGCATCTCGGGCATCCTGAATGTAGGGCAGCCACGCAGAAGACTAGTACTGTGGATCAAAAACTGAGAACTGTGCTGACCACAAGATACCCTGAGGGGCAATCTGCTCCCAAGGCATAACCACGTATGGTGTAGTGAGTCCACGAAGAACCAGAATCCTCCTCATGATCATCTCCTGTAGTCCTAGCGGCTTTGCAGCCGCCACCAACGTACAAGCACTCAGGTCAAGATCCATGACTGTCGCGATATGAGTCACCAGTCCTCCACGGCAGATATCTCCCTTCCCCTTGGCCTTGATCCGATGCAGATCCTCAGCTAACATGGTCCCAAAATCAGGTACTCCCCCAGTCACCATACAAAATAAACTGAGCAGCTCCCCCTGTCTAATCTTTTGGGGTGTCTCAGTATGCGCCAGAAGGGTCTCACTAAAGATGCGATGGGCAAGACGAAAAGCAAGGTGGAAAATGATGCGCTCCCTGGAGTCTCCAGGTCTCCATCTATCAGCGTGCTCCACCACATGAGCAATCTGTCCCCAAAACTGTCGAGTTACGGCTCGAGAAGGAAAGTCGGGAACTGTAGGGGTAGGGAAGCCAAAAATATCTCTAAATTGGTCCATGGGAATGATGTTGTTCCGGTTCAACAACCGGTACTTGATGGCTTTTTGCTCAGGCAAGTGAGTAACAGAACTCACGAACTCTAGGGTGGGCTCGAGGTAGGCTGAAGCTCTAATCTCCATAAATGCTCCAGCCCTACCATAGAAATCATCCTCCGCAGATCCTCTGCTACGTGGAGGCAGTCGAATGCAGCTACATCCAAGAAACGCGGCGCAATCACAGGGCGCACGCATATATAGTCAAAGTCAACCTGGTGACGATCATAGATCACTGGGATGGAAGGTCTAGAAGCAGAAGAAGGTGAGGATCTACTGCGAGTGATAACACGATTTATGACATTAGTTTAGGCACTCATTTAGATAGTTTTCCAGCTCATTCATGCATGGTTTGCACTAGTTCGTAACGATTTGCACTCAATTCATGTATTTTGTCGAGATAGACGTCTACACGGACTTTTGCATGCTTTGTAGGTATTTTAAGAGCTTTAGGAGCTTAATCAATACATTTGAGGATCGTTCCTCGAGATGACACACCTTCGGACTCATTGGGAAGTAAGCTAGGAGCTAAGGGGGACACATGGGACCTTGTTGGTGCATGCCATGCACCAAATTGAGGCTTGACGATCCAAAACAAGCTGAGGCACCAAAACCACGGCCACTGGGAATTCCACAGGCGTGAAAACAGGCCGTGGTTTCCCCCATACAGCTGTGACAACTGTCCCACGATCTTCATGGCCGACTCTTACAATTTGTTGAGGATATAAGGTGGTCCTGCAGGCTGTTAGGGACAGATCCCATCACTCCATTCTCTCCCACACTCTCAACAACACTTATTCTCTCATTGGAAGATTGGATTTGAGCTACTCTTAGAGGAGAAGAAAAGGTTCCATTGGAGAAGAAGAGAAGAACACACCATTGTTAGTTTTTCATAGTTTTGAGTGAGTTTTGTGAAGATATTTGCTAAGGTTGTAAGAAACGATTCAAACCTTCTTTTGAAGGGTTGTAAGTCTCTCTTTTAACATTTATTCAACTCACTTGCTTCATCTACTTGTTTCTTCTTTCTTTCATTTTCATCTTCTTGATATGGACTCCATGATTGTATACTTGATGAATTCGATTGTTGAGATGCATATTATTGGCTAGATAGATGTGATTCTAGGGTAAGGAATTGATGGTTATGGCTTAGACTATGATAGAATGGACTTAGATGTACCTTTAGATGAATTGTTTGCTCGAACCTAGCCTCTGTTTAAATCACGGCCTGTTCTAGTACATTCCACGGCCGTGGTTCTTGATGACTGACTTGCTTGTTTTGATGAATCTAAGTGCTAGGATGTTAGATTGTTGAAATCCTAGTGTTTGTTGAGCTAAATCTATCCTAGGGTGACCTAGTGTTAGCAACTAAGTGTTAGAAGAGACCTACCCGGTGATTCTTGCTCTTAGATACCGAAGATGACGAACTCTAGGTAGTAGTGAGCCTCACAAGCCGCTATTGGACTGAATGTGCTAGGATAAGTGTTTAGGACTTGACTTCCTAAGACCTACCCGGTAAGGAGAGGTTAGATCCCTAGATAACCATCCGGTTTGTGTAGATATCCCTACCTTAGGCTCCTAGAGACTTATCCGGTGATAGGACCTTAGGAGCAGGATAAGTGGATCATGAGACCTACCCGGTAATTGACCCCATTTGAGAAACATTCCTTCCCAACATACTATAGTTTATCCAAGGTTGAATAGAAGCTTGAGTCCAATGCCATGACAAGAACTTTCAACCCCTAGAATCCGCTTTTCTCTCTTTGATTACCTATCTCGTGTTTGCTTGTTTATTTGTATTGTTAGCTTAGTTGTTTGTTGATTTTGCATGATTTGTGATCTTTGATTGATCACCTCAAAACCAAACCAAAAACATTGAGATTTTTATTTCTTTATTCCTTTCTCTTTTCTTAGCCTAGATCTTCACTATCCTTAGTCACTATTGACTCAATTTCACCTTAGTCTTTGTGTTCGACCTCGGAATACTATCCTTACTGCAAAACGACCCATACACTGTGGGTTCGCTAGATGTTAGGGAAAAATATACCGAGTTATAAATTTAAGACTTTTGCGTGCATCAATTCCTAGACGTAACAAGTTTTTGGCGCCGTTGCCGGGACTAGGTTAAGATTGAGTCGTTGTTTGTGATTGTTTATAGTGTAGGTCTTTCTTGTTGCTTTTGATCTCGTTTGGTTTGTGTCTTTGCTTTTTAGGACATCTCTCACTCTTTAGGTGCATTCGAAGATCTCGTGGCAAGGATTTAGCTCCATTTGATCCCGAACCGGAGAAAACCCTTAGAACTAGATCCAAGAGCATTAGAAAGGGAAAGGAGATGGCCGGAAGAGATCTCCAAGCTGAGTTGGATGAAGCTTTAGAACAAATTAGGCTAAGGGATGAAGCCTTGGAGAATGAGAGGAGACTTGCCAATGAGAGGCAAGAAGCAACTAGGAGGGAAATTGAAGAGATTAGGCAAGCTCTTGTGCAAAGAGAGCTTAATGGTCAACAACCTCCACCTCCTCCACAACCGCAGCCGGTGGTGAATATTCGGGTTGTGCCCATTGCTATTGAAGAACCACAAACGTTAGGGCAACGTATGGATCCGGCACAAAGAGCACACCGTCCGGGTGTGAACTTAGCAGATCCCGTAGCCCATGATTACGAGCTCCGCCCTCAAGTTCTACAAATGATCCGGCATAATGAATTTGGAGGGATGGAAGGAGAGTCTCCTCATCAACATTTGATGAACTATGAGATCTTGATGGAGACTCTTAGGCCGCCTAGATTGGAGAGCAACAACCATAAGCTTAGGGCTTTCTCCTTCTCACTAAAGGATAAAGCCTTGGCTTGGTATCAATCTATTCCACAAGGGCAAGTGAGTACTTGGGAGGAGATGACAACCGAGTTTTTGACAAAGTTCTTCCCGCCTTCCAAGACTACCGAGCTAAGAGGGAAGATAAATGCCTTCGTGATGAAGGATAGAGAAAGCCTATTCAAGTCTTGGGAGAGGTTCAAGGACCTTCTCCTAGATTGTCCGCACCATGATATACCGAAAATTGAGCTATTGGAGATCTACTTCAAAGGACTTGATGAAGATAGCCAATTCAAGCTTCAATCTCTTTCCGGTGGGACTTTCATGGAAAAGAATGTGGATGAAGCTTGAGAGTTTGTAGACAAACAAGCTTTGGTGATTGAGAAGTACTCCCATAGGAAGTGTGATGGGAGGAAAGCAGGAGCATATGAGGTGAGTGAAGTCACCATGAGTAATTTCAAGCTTGATGCAATCAACAACGAGCTTAAGTCTTTGAGGGAGTTGTGTGCTACAACTTTGAAGAGTCAAGCAAGCCCTCAAGTGCAAGTGCAAGCAAACTTGTCTTCCAAGGAGGAAGATGTGAACTATATGGGAAGGGGCAATTACAACAACTATCAAGGCCCAAGGAACTTCAACAACAACCGACAATTCAACAATTGCCGGCCTAACCACAACCATCCCGGGTTTTCCTATTCTAACCCGGATGGAGTCTTGAACCCTCCCGCTTCCACAAGCGCAGCTCCACCACCTAAGGCTTCACAAGAACCTCCACCCGGATTTACTCAACCTCCAAAGGATAGAACCGAGATGATGTTTGAGCAATTGCTTGGAAGGTTAAGTGGACTTGAGAGTACGGTGACTTCCATTTCCAAGGCTCAAAAGGTTTTGGAAGCAAAAGTGTTCCAAAAGGTGGGTGAAGCTCATAGAGATCCGGGAAAGCTTCCCGGAAGAACCGAAGATAACCCGAGAGGCCAAGTGTTGGCCATCACTACAAGGAGTGGGCTGAGCATGAAGGATCCCTTACCTAAGGGAAATGATAAAGGAAAGCAAGTGGTGATAGAGGAAGAGACATTGCAAAAATATGGAGGCAAGAGCAAGGATGATGAGCCAACATATATGGCACCACCTCCATATAAGCCACCACTACCATTCCCACAATCACGAGCAAGAGCTCGCTTGGACAAGCACTTCGGTAAATTCCTTGAACTTATGTCTAAATTGCATATTAACATTCCGTTCATGGATGCTATTCTAGGTATGCCGGCCTTTGGAAAATTCTTGAAGAAGATACTCTCCAACAAAAGGAAGTTGGAGGAGTATGGGAAAGTGAGAATGACAAAGAGATCCTCGGAGTTGATTCAAACTATGAAGGAGGAGATGCCTCCTAAGCTAAGAGATTTGGGATCTTTTTGTGTGCCAATTGGAGTGGAAGAAGTGAAGTATGAAGCCCTATGTGATCTTGGGCAAGTGTAAGCATCATACCGCTTGCACTTTGTAACAAGGTTGGGCTAGGAGAGCCAAAGCCGGTCAAGATGACCCTTTACATGGCGGACCGTTCGATCACTCAACCGGTTTGAATATTGGAAGACATACCGGTGCAACCAGGGAAGTTCTATGTGCCCATAGACTTCGTTGTTTTGGACATCCCGGCGGACTATCCGGTTCCTATCATCTTGGGGAGACCTTTCCTAGCCACTTCCGGATGTTTGGTGGATTGCAAAAATGGAATTCTCTCCTTCAACATTGGAGAAGAGAATATCAAGTTCAAATTATCGACAATGATGAAGGGGCCAGCCCTTGATGAGGATGTGTTCAACATTGTCGAGCAAGAGGAGTCTAGAGAAGTTGTGAGCTCGATCTTGATCAAGGACCCCTTGGAGAAGGTTTTTAGCTTAAGTTTGATGGAGGAAGGAGTTAAGGAGGCCTGCAATGAAGAAATCAAGGCTTTGGAAGCATTGGAAAAGGAGACAAGAGCTGAATTTGAAGCACACGAAGGTGTGCTGAATTCCTGTAGAAATCACGGCCTGGGGGGAAGAACCACGCCCGTGGTTTTACCCGTGGAACCTACTGGATTGCTCCGAAAAACTAGCTTTGCAAGTTCCACGGCCGTGGTTGTGCCAGAGCCCGTGATTTTGCCCGTGGTTTGTCCAGAAACTACATTGGTTGTTGATCAAGCTTCAAGGAGCTTTGGGGAGTCTTCCATGTCTTTGGATTAATCTCAACCAACATTGTATGGAGCGTCTCCAACCGATAAAGGTCCTCCTAAACTTGAACTCAAACCCCTCCCCTCTCATTTGAAGTATGCTTTTCTTGGTGAAAATTCTATTTATTCGGTTATTATTAATGCATGCTTGAAGCATGATGAGTTGAGTAGATTGTTGCATGAGTTGAGATTGCATAGGAAGGCTATTGGCTATACCATTGACGATTTAGTTGGCATTAAACCTTCTTTGTGCATGCATAAGATCTTAATGGAAGACAATCATAAGCCTTCAATTGAACCTCAAAGAAGACTAAACCCTATCACGAAAGAAGTAGTGAAGAAAGAGATCCTTAAATTGCTAGATGCGGGAATCATTTTCCTGATTTCGGATAGTAAGTGGGTTAGTCCCGTGCATGTGGTTCCTAAGAAGGGTGGGATGACCGTAGTGACTAATGAAAATAATGAACTAATTCCGACTAGAACGGTTACGGGATGGAGGATGTGTATAGACTATAGGAAACTAAATATGGCCTTTAGGAAAGATCACTTCCCTCTTCCCTTTATTGACCAAATGCTAGAGAGATTAGCTCAACATTCTCACTTTTGCTACTTATATGGTTATAGTGGATTCTTCCAAATCCCTATCCACCCCGATGACCAAGAGAAAACTACATTCACATGTCCTTGGGGTACATTTGCATATAGGAGAATGCCATTTGGGTTGTGTAATGCACCCGCCACCTTTCAAAGGTGTATGATGGCCATCTTTTCTGAGTATATTGAAAACATCATGGAAGTGTTTATGGATGATTTCTCTGTTTATGGATCTTCATTTGATGATTGCTTAGCTAACTTGTCTCTAGTGCTGAAAAGATGTGAGGAGACAAACCTTGTCTTAAATTGGGAAAAATGCCACTTCATGGTAAGTGAAGGCCTTGTGTTGGGACACTTGGTGTCCAACCATGGCATTGAGGTTGATAGGGCTAAGATAGAGATGATAGAGAAGTTGCCACCACCTACCTCGGTGAAGGGGGTAAGGAGTTTTTTAGGGCATGCCGGTTTTTACCGGAGATTCATTAAAGATTTCTCTAAAATTTCTAAGCCTCTTACTAACCTACTAATGAAAGATGTTGAGTTTGTTTTCTCCAAGGATTGTCTTGAAGCTTTTTGTAGGTTGAAGAATGCTTTGATCACCGCTCCCATCATGCAACCCCCGGATTGAAGTTTACCGTTTGAAATCATGTGCGACGCGAGTGATGTAGCCGTTGGGGCTGTTTTGGGACAAAGGAAAGATGGGCTTACACATGCCATCTATGATGCTAGCAAGACGCTAGATGATGCCCAACTCAATTATGCTACCACCGAGAAGGAGTTGCTAGCGGTTGTGTATGCATTTGAGAAGTTCCGCTCATATCTTGTTGGAGCGAAGGTCATAGTGTATACGGATCATGCTGCGATCCGTTATCTCCTTACAAAGAATGATGTCAAGCCTCGTTTGATTCGGTGGATCCTTCTTCTACAAGAGTTTGACTTGGAAATCCGGGATAAGAAGGGGTCCGAAAATTCTGTGGCGGACCATCTTAGTAGGCTACCTCCATTAGAGATTGGAAAAGATGACATCCCGATTGATGACTCATTCCGGGATGAGCAATTGCAATTGATGGAGGAGTGTCTACTTCAAGTCTCTAGAGGAGGTGAGCCATGGTATGCCAACATTGTGAACTATCTTGTGTGCAAGGAGGTGCCTCCCGGTTTGTCATATGCCCAGCGGAAAAAGTTCTTCAAGGATGTGAGGCATTACTATTGGAGCGAGTCTCTCTTGTTCAAGAGAGAGCCGGATGGATTCTTTAGGAGATGCATACCGGAGGATGAAGTGGAGAGTGTGATTCGCCATTGTCATTCCTTGCCATGTGGAGGCCATGCTAGCTCACACAAGACATGTGCAAAGGTGTTGCGATCGGGTTTCTTTTGGCCAAGTTTGTTCAAGGATGTGCAGAATTTTGTGGTAGCTTGTGACGCTTTCCAAAGGACGGGCAACATCTCAAGGAGGAATGAGATGCCCTTGAACAACATACAAGAGGTGGAGATATTCGATGTGTGGGGTGTGGACTTCATGGGACCATTTCCCTCTTCTTGTGGCAACCTCTACATCCTATTGGCGGTAGACTATGTTTTGAGATGGGTGGAGGCAATCGCCTCTCCCACAAATGATGCCAAGGTTGTGGTGTGATTCTTCAACCGAGTGATCTTCCCTAAGTTTGAAACACCAAGGGTGATCATAAGTGATGGAGGGAAGCACTTCACCAATAGGAACTTCGGGACACTTTTGGCCAAGTATGGGGTGACTCATAAGGTGGCAACACCTTACCATCCCCAAACTAGTGGCCAAGTGGAGATCTCCAACCGGGAGATAAAAGGAATTCTTGAGAAGACGGTTTCAAGGACGAGAAAGGATTGGGCTATGAAGCTCGATGATGTCTTGTGGGCTTATAGAACCGCTTTCAAGTCACCGATTGGCACCACTCCCTACAAGCTAGTTTATGACAAGTCTTGCCACCTTCCGGTAGAGATGGAGCATAGAGCGTATTGGGCCATAAGGTGGCTGAATTTTGACCTCAAGAAGGCCGGAGAGAAGAGGGTGCTTGATATGAACGCCCTTGAGGAGATCCGGTTGAATGCCTATGAAAACGCCCGGATTTATAAGGAAAGGACAGAACGTTGGCATGACAAGCATCTCATCCCGAAGGAGTTGAGTGAAGGCGACCTTGTCCTTCTCTTCAACTCAAGGCTGCGGCTCTTCCCCGGAAAGCTAAAGTCAAGATGGACGGGTCCTTATGTGGTGAAGAAGATATTCCCCCATGGAGCGGTTGAGATAGGAGGGGAGCATTGTGGAGACTTTAAGGTGAATGGGCACCGGTTGAAGAGGTGTATCCCGGAAGCTCCGGTGGATGTGATTGCCCCGCTTCACCTTGAGTGAGACGCCCCCGAATTTGGTCACGCTAATGACCTTAAAGAAGCGCTTGATGGGAGGCAACCCATTGGTAGACATCTTTCCCTTTTTGTTTTTGTTTTGTTTTTGATTTTTCTTTTTTTGTGTGTTTTTGTGTGTTTGGAGTTTGTGTGCTAGAGTTTAAGTAGCATGGAAGCCTTGCATGGCATGCGGGTGATGATGATGAACCCCTCATCAATTATGGGTGGAGCGGACGCGGGACTTGGACGGCTAGCGGCGCCTAGCACGGATCCCGATGCCATAACGAACACTTTGAGCTCTCTACCATCGTTGATAGGATCATCCGCCATCACTCCACTTGAATGATCCCAAATACCAAAGCATACTATTTTTACATTGTGAGAACCCTCTTTCACCCTTCTTTACTTCATTTACACATTGGGGACAATGTGTTTCTAAGTATGGGGTGGGGTTTGCATGATCTTTTGCATGATTAGCATCTAGGGTAGTTTCTTTTAGTCACATGCTTCATTATGTCTTGCATTGTACATACACATTTCGAAAAATCCAAAAAAAAAAAAATCAGAAAATTTTAAAAATTTTAGTGCTTCTAAGCTTGGGAATGACCCTTATGATGAGATTGTTGTGTGGATTGGCTATGGATGGCCTTATGTGTTGAATAGATGAATGCATAAGTGGACTTGAAGTACTTATCTTGAATCCCATGAATGGATTGTGATCATGATGTTTGTCTTGATTGGATTGAATATTGAAAGTCGAAATTACATGCTAGATCTTGCACATCATCTAGGAGTGATTAAGGCAATTCATCTTTCTCTACTTCTCATCTTGATCATGTTGTTTGAGCACCTCAATTGATATAAATTTGACCTCTTTTGACCCATCCGGGAATAGGAGCATGTTAGTGTGTTGAGTGTGTGAAAAGCAAGTGTGGGGTGAAGTTGTTGATGGATGAATGTTATGAATGAAGTGCTGAATTTGTTGTGAAAAGTGTAGAAAAAATATAGGTTTGGGGACGTTGGTTTAAATGACGAGTAACTCGGCACCATTCACATAATCGGGTGTTTGTGCCTTGCCAAAGTCAAATAAACCGATAGTCCTAACGAGCTTTGGTATGTGTGCCCGGTGTGGATGCACCTCGAAAAATAAAAAAGCTCGAGGACAGCTAATCACCAAGGTTTCGGCTTTTGTACACCAATGCCATTGTCTCAAAAATAAGTGAAAGAAAAAGAAAAGAAAAGAGGAAAAAAATGGAGAAAAATATACACTTGTGGGAAGTTGATAAAAAATATGAAGTTGTGGTTGTTTAGTTCCTTTCCCGGATTAGCATCACATGACCTTAGAAAAAAATTCCTACCTAATCACAACGTTTCTTAGCCTCTTATTTCCTAAGCCCTTGTGACCTATTTGCATGGGTGTAAGACTTAGTGATCTAGATTGGATATTCTCATGATCATCTTGACTTCATCATTTTTACCTTTCATGCATGCTTTCGAGTCAAGTATGATTGTCTTTCCGTGTCTTCATTTATTTGATACATGATTGCTTGTCCATTGCCATGAAACATGACTATGAAGGAGATCCAATATTAGAAGCTCAAATCCAAAAAGATTTTGTTGTTTTTCTGCATGCATAAATCATGTCATCTCTTAGTCTATAGTTGGGACTTGCTCGGGGATGAGCAAACCTTAAGTATGGGGTATTTTTGATAACACGATTTATGACATTAGTTTAGGCACTCATTTAGATAGTTTTCCCGCTCATTCATGCATGGTTTGCACTAGTTCGTAACGATTTGCACTCAATTCATGTATTTTGTCGAGATAGACATCTACACGGACTTTTCCATGCTTTGTAGGTATTTTAGGAGCTTTAGGAGCTTAATCGATACATTTGAGGATCGTTCCTCGAGATGACACACCTTCGGACTCATTGGGAAACAAGCTAGGAGCTAAGGGGGACACATGGGACCTCGTTGGTGCATGCCATGCACCAAATTGAGGCTTGACGATCCAAAACAAGCTGAGGCACCAAAACCACGGCCACTGGGACTTCCACGGGCGTGGAAATGGGCCGTGGTTTCCCCCATACAGCTGTGACAGCTGTCCCACGATCTTCATGGCCGACTCTTACAATTTGTTGACGATATAAGGTGGTCCTGCAGGCTGTTAGGGACAGAGCCCATCACTCCATTCTCTCCCACACTCTCAACAACACTTATTCTCTCATTGGAAGATTGGATTGGAGCTACTCTTAGAGGAGAAGAAAAGGTTCCATTGGAGAAGAAGAGAAGAACACACCATTGTTAGTTTTTCATAGTTTTGAGTGAGTTTTGTGAAGATATTTGCTAAGGTTGTAAGAAACGATTCAAACCTTCTTTTGAAGGGTTGTAAGTCTCTCTTTTAACATTTATTCAGCTCACTTGCTTCATCTACTTGTTTCTTCTTTCTTTCATTTTCATCTTCTTGATATGGACTCCATGATTGTATGCTTGATGAATTCGATTGTTGAGATGCATATTATTGGCTAAATAGATGTCATTCTAGGGTAAGGAATTGATGGTTATGGCTTGGACTATGATAGAATGGACTTAGATGTACCTTTGGATGAATTGTTTGCTCGAACCTAGCCTCTGTTGTAAATCACGGCCTGTTCTAGTACATTCCACGGCCGTGGTTCTTGATGAACTACCCGTGATTTTGACTGACTTGTTTGTTTTGATGAATCTAAGTGCTAGGATATTAGATTGTTGAAATCCTAGTGTTTGTTGAGCTAAATCTATCCTAGGGTGACCTAGTGTTAGCAACTAAGTGTTAGAAGAGACCTACCCGGTGATTCTTGCTCTTAGATACCGAAGATGACGAACTCTAGGTAGTAGTGAGCCTCACAAGCCGCTATTGGACTGAATGTGCTAGTATAAGTGTTTAGGACTTGCCTTCCCAAGACCTACCCGGTAAGGAGAGGTTAGATCCCTAGATAACCATCCGGTTTGTGTAGACATCCCTACCTTAGGCTCCTAGAGACTTACCCGGTGATAGGACCTTAGGAGCGGGATTAGTAGATCATGAGACCTACCCGGTAATTGACCCCATTTGAGAAACATTCCTTCCCAACATACTATAGTTTGTCCAAGGTTGAATAGAAGCTTGAGTCCAATGCCATGACCGGAACTTCCAACCCCTAGAATCCGCTTTTCTCTCTTTGATTACCTATCTCGTGTTTGCTTGTTTATTTGTGTTGTTAGCTTAGTTGTTTGTTGATTTCGCATGATTTGTGATCTTTGATTGATCACCTCAAAACCAAACCAAAAACATTGAGATTTTCATTTCTTTATTCCTTTCTCTTTTCTTAGCCTAGATCTTCACTATCCTTAGTCACTATTGACTCAATTTCACCTTAGTCTTTGTGTTCGACCTCGGAATACTATCCTTACTACAAAACGACCCATACACTGTGGGTTCGCTAGGAGTTAGGGAAAAATATACCGAGTTATAAATTTAAGACTTTTGCATGCATCAATTCCTAGACGTAACAGGGAGCATCCCTCAGAACAAGCTGGCGATCAGATCTGGAACTCATAACTGCTGCTGACAAGGTACCTCGGTTGCTCTGACAAGGCTGAAGAACACCTCGGCCGAGACACAGCTCGACTGGACCGAGGCAAAAACCGCTCGATTTCTACTCTCTGATTTTCAGTTCTTTTTCCCGAAATTCCCTACAAATTGCTTCCTATGGGGTACTTATATTCTTTTCAGCATAAAAACGTGGCAACCAAAGCCACAAATCTCGAAAATCAGCGAAGAGAGAAAGAGTTAGGGTTTTCGATTAATTACCCCAGATTCGGTCGATTCGAGGCGTTTTTGTTGCAGTTTCTTGCTTGCAATCTGGTCCTCTAGCCTTTCCTTGCGAGATCGGAGCAAAAATTGTAGAAAACGATCGAAGAACGGAGAAACGAAGTGGAGATGCGCCGCGGTCGAGAAGGTAAATAGGAGGGAAGAGGGAGAAATTGTTTCCCCTTTTATACTCCTCGCCGATTCTACTGTCACCTCGGTCGAGGTGGTCCCGACTAGACCTAGGTGATACGGACTGAGGTGGATCTTTGTCAGCCCTAGTCGCCTCGGTTGCTCAAGAATCATTTCGGTCGAGGTGTTGTGTCAGCAACCGAGATGTGTCTCAGTCAGACTCCGTCTTCTCAATTTCTCGAACTTTTGTCCTTCCAGTGTTGCTCATGCATTGTAATCCTTCCTTAGAAAGTACCTGGAATCTGTCTAGGATGCCAAAAACAAACAAAACAAAGCAAAGCAAAAGCAAACTATCTAAAGCTAAGCTAGAAAAGATAAAAGAAAGCAATACCTTGGGTTGCCTCCCAAGAAGCGCTTGGTTTAAGGTCGCTAGCTGGACCTTTCCTCATGGATTACTCAATGTACCTCGAATATCTTGGAGTGCTCATCACATCCATCATAAAACTCCTCCAAGAAGGTTCCGGTTCCTAATTTCACCGGCAAATAGTAGGATCTCCCACGTACAAGCTTTTATGGTTTAGTTCTCACCGGAACTTACCGGTCTTTCTATGCTTCCGTGGGACATAACTCAGTTTTGCATCCCATCCTTTTCTGGATCGGGAAATTAGCTTCTCGAGAATCCACTTAGCTTCCCCATCTCCAGCTTGGGGATAGTACAAGGTCTTTGTCACGTGAGTGACCCCATACTTGAACAAATAACACTTCATTGCCTTAGCGGTGAAGTGCTTGTTAACTCCGCTCCTTTCAGTCCAAGGAGTATCTTCTTTCAGCAAATTCAAGGGAGGTTTCATCTTGATCTTTGGAGGTTCTTTCGGAAGAGACCTCCAACTCTTCGGTGCATCCCTGAAGAGATCTAGAACTTTAAAGGGAGTAGGAGCAAGTACCTTACAAAGTTCTTCAAATATTGGGACAAGTTTCATGTCAGGGTGATAATCCACACATGAAATCTTTCCCAACTCAGTTGGATTTTCTTCCACCTCGGCTGATCTCTCTTTCACCTCGGCTGATGTTTCAGTAGTTGGATCGAGATCTTCCTCTTCTTCCTCTTCTTCAAGAGCTTCAGGAGAAATATCCGGTTCGATTGGAGAAATGCTTGAAACTTGCAGTACTTCCTTATGCTCTTCTTTCAGCTTAGCATAGGATAGGGTGCTTTCCTTGAGCTCCTCCAACTTCTTCATCATCTTCTCCCATTTTGATTCAAGCGAATCTTCAAGAGGTTGCTCATAAATCTTTCTAGGGACATTCAGCTCATCCATATCGCAAGCTCTTCTTTAATGGCCTCTTCTCTTTCCCTTTCATTGTCGAACCAATAGAATGAGTATTTCTCTTCCAAGTATTCATGATGGTCCGCCCTAGCACTTT
The DNA here is from genome assembly GCA_033239125.1 of Fagopyrum homotropicum. Lineage (NCBI taxonomy): Eukaryota > Viridiplantae > Streptophyta > Magnoliopsida > Caryophyllales > Polygonaceae > Fagopyrum > Fagopyrum homotropicum. The sequence continues at coordinate 98,871,929 of BSWB01000005.1, forward strand.
GTCTTGCTGTCAAGGCTGGATCAAATGTAGCCATAAGAAATCTTGAAAACTACAAAACTCATAGAAAGAGTAGTCAAATGCAACAAGGGCAATAACCCCTAAAGACAACCGAAATCGGCTTGGTCTAGACCAAGTCCCCGGCAACGGCGCCAAAAACTTGTTCGCTCCAAACGGTGTGTGCAAACTTTAAATTTATACCCCAAGAAATATGCTTAAAACAAGGATGCGAACCCGCAGTGTACGGATCAATTATAGTAAAAACAAGAATTCTGGGGTGTTGATCTCAGGGACTTAGGTGAAACAAAGCAAGTATAGGTCGTCAATGCAACTAATAACCACAAAAGCGATCAAAGCAATCAAAAGATGATAATAAGGTCAAATAAGGGGAAAATGCAAATTCTAGGGATTAAAGCATCTAGTTGTGGTTCCAACTCAAAATCTAAAGATAAAGCGGACAAAGCTGAGATTTTGCTAAGGGAAGGTGTTTCTAAAGTGGGAATAGATTATCGGGCAAGTCTCACTACTCACTATCCCAAACCAAAGAACCTATTATCGGGTAAGTATCAAGGTACTAAGAAAAGGAACTATAATCTCAAACCAACACACCACCTAAGGGAATAGAATCAACCTTTACCGGGTAAGTCTCAGGCTAACTGACAAGACTCTTATCTAGAGGTCGTTTTTATCTTATCAAAGTATAATCCCGACTTAGCACTAAAATGAGTATAGTGGTTAAGTAAGGGTCGAACCCAAGAGGGTTTGGTATTTTTATTAAATTCAATTATTGATTATAGAAACAAGTAACAGGGGGGGGGTTGGTTGAATTGATACACACAAAACTTATGAAAACAAATAAAGCAACAAGTAAGACAATGATGGGTGAATCTACACTAGGTTGATTCTAAGCATGCGATTGCTACTTTGGTGAGTTCCTTTTACAAGTTTTCAAATAATCTCCCGTCTCGATCATATATATGTGTCGAGCCAACCGGCATCAACACAACTTAACAGGTTAGTGTTCCGTAAACCTACAAGAACAATTAACAAGTTAGCTTTCAAACAAAGACTGAGGGATATAAAGAAAAGATTAAAACCGTTAAACTTATCTTTATATTTGTGTTCCTTTTCTTTAAGCAATTACAACCCGTTATTACTTAAAGTTTACTACTAGATTAAAGACCCGAACCCGGAATCTATTAATTCTAGTTCTTTGCATGCACTTTAGAACCTAAGTTGATCAATCTCAAGTGATAGTAAAACATGCAATTAGACAATGAAGATCAAGGAAACACGAAGTATTACTGAATGGAAACTTATATTAGAAAGAACTTACAATCAAAGCAACAATGCAGCTTCAAACCAACCCAATGTAGCAAGGGAGTTAACAACTCATTACAAAGGTAGCAAGATAATTATAATGGAAAAAGTGAATTCTAAATTGGATGATAAGTGGATGATTCTAGCAATCAACCAAGGACTATTTATACTACAAATGACACTAAATAGGAGTAAATGGCCGGCCCAAAACAACCACCTTTAATGCCATAAAGGTTGTGTAAACAGCCGGAGTAAAGCTTTTGTCGTTGAACCGCAGGGGCGGCCTTCAGATCCGCAGGGGCGGTGCAGGCGAAAACGCTTGATCTTCTTCATGGCCGTAGGGGCAGATCTTTAATGCTCTTCAAACGTCTGACTCTTCAACTTTCTGCCACTTCAGATGCAGAGCCGCAGGGGCGTCCCAGTGTCGATGCAGGGGCGGTGACACTTACTCTTCATCTTCCAGCTCCCAGGTTGAGGCGCAGGCAGAGGTACAGGCAGAGGCGTAGGGGCGCTGGTCTTCTCTTCTTCAGGGCAAGTCACCGTAGGGGCGCCAAGGGTTGACGCAGGGGCGGTGACAGTCTTCGTTCCTGGCGCTGGTGAAGGCGCAGGCTGCGCTCCGGAGTATGGTGTTACCCGCAGGGGAGGTGACACTGCTCCGCGGGGGCGGTGAGGCAACAGAAGCTTTGCTTCGTGGATGATCTTCACTCCTAAGTGCTTATAACTCCTTCTTTATCTTCTTTTAGTCTTCTTCTTCTGGACCAAGGAGTTAGTAGCATAAACCGACACAAATGTAATTAAAAGACTCTAAAAACTATCCTAAATGATAGTGATTCCATCACTTATCACTAACTCACAAAGATGGGATGAAGACACTCTCAAACCCCAATAAAGGATAAACCTTTATTACCTACACTTATGATCTTGGGTAAACAAGCTAAGAAATCACCGGGTAAGTCTCATCCTAGGCTTGCATTGAACTAGGAAAGGTGTAATAAGAATAGGATTTGGAAAACTCTAACACTTAACTCTCAGTTTTGGATCAGAAAAGGTCACCTCGTTCAGTCAAGTTCCACCCCGGCCGAGATGTTCATCGACTGAACAAGGTACTCTAGGGTTAAGGTTACAGACTCGAGCTTTCAGGGTCCTACTGGGATTAAGATCATTCTATCATCGTCTTTCCCACAACTTTCAGCGAATCACCCTAGAATCGCACAAGGGAATTAACCACTCATCATCATGAAAGCAATAATCAAATATATGAGAAGGGAATGAATATTTGAACACAAAAACCTTAAGAACAAGGCTTCAATAACTAAATCAAATATCAAACAAATCAGCGTCCCTTGGATCACAAATCCAACAGGACAATAAAACCAAAAGGGAATCTAAGAAAATCTAACAAACTCCCTCTAAAGCTATCTCAAAACTATCAATCCTTCCTTGATTGATCTTCAACCTTCCTTCCTTCAAAGCTTCCAGAAAATCTCCCAACTGTTGCGTGTAGAATATGGTGTAGCGGATTTGCTGAATTGTGAAAATCCATCCCTTTTTATAGGAGAATTATCTTCCAAAGATAATAATATCTTAAAAAGATAATATCCTATAAAATATATTCATATCTCTAAAATAGATATCCCAAATATATGATCTTTCTTCCAGAAATCCAGCCCAAAAAATATAAGATATCTTCCTTCTGAAAATAAAAGATTTCAGCTAAATAAAATATATCTCGCCGGCGCCAGGGTGTTTGCCTCGATCGGGGCGCTCCTCAAGATCACCTCGGTCGAGGTGACACTGTAGCTGACCGAGGTAAATCTCAGTTGAATGTGAAATCTCTCAAATCTGGTCCAAAGTAAATCTTCTTTATTAATTCCATGCTTCCTGAGTTCTCTTTTAAGCTCCAGAATGTAGCTCCTATGACTCTTTAGCTCCTTAGCTCCATTTCTATCCAAAATGTGCCATTTCACCTATGATTACAACGAAACTTGGTGTAGACCTCGATTCCCATAAAGGTAGATGAAACGACAATATAATCACATAATATACATTCAAACATGCAGATTATTGAAGATAAAACGTCTAAACAAGTCCCAAAATATAGACTATAATACATGCTATCAATCGTCAGCTTGTTTTGAGAGATGCTCCCAGTGGTTTTTCCCCTTCTTCTCGCCCTTCTATACCGGTGATTCATGAGCGTCACCAGGCGGACTTCGATTGTATTTGCGGGTGCCCCATAGTTGCCCCGCGATTCTTAGACGTTTTAGCCTTCGAGTGCCTCCACGTGGCGGAGGACTTGAGGAAGATGATATCTATGGTAGGGCTGGAGGATTTTATAGAGACCCGAGCTCCAGCCTACCTAGAGCCGACTATGGAGTTTGTGAGTTCCGTCACTCACATGCCAGAGAGGAAGAACATCAAGTACCGGTTGCTGAACCGGAACTACATTGTGCTAATGGATCAGTTCCAAGAGGTATTTGGCTTCACGACTCCCACCGTGACTGACTTTTCATCCCGAGCAGTGGCTTAAGATTTCTTGGGGCAGATTGCCCACGTGGTAGAGCACAGTGACAGATGGAGACCTGGAGACTCCAGGGAGCACATTATTTTTCACTGATCTTTCCGTCTTGCCCTCCGTATTTTCAGTGAGACTCTTCTGGCGCGTACTAAGACGCCCCAGAAGATTAGACAAGGAGAGTTATTAAGTTTGTTTTGCATGGTGACTGGTGGAGTGTTTGACTTTGGAGGCATGCTGGCTGAGGACTTGCACCGTATCAACGGCATGTCAAAGGGAGACATCTGTTGTGGAGGGCTGGTGACCCATATTGCTAAGGCCATGGGTCTGGATTTGACTGCTTGTACATTGGTAGCGGCTACGAAGCCGCTGGGACTTCAGGAGATGATCACGAGACGGATTCTGGTTCCTCGTGGCCTTACCACACCATATGTTGCTATGCCTAGGGAGTAGACTGTTCTCAGGGTATCCTATGGTCAGCTCAGTTCATTATTTTCGATTCGCAGTACTGGTCTTCTCCTTGGCTTCCCTACTTACAAGATGCTAGAGATGCTGCACCTGCAGAGGATGAGGAGGAGTATGATGATGGCGGAGCTGCCATGGAGACCGGTATTGATACCGCCGGTCCTAGTGTGCCAGTTGTCGATCTAGATGACGAGGCCATAGAGGAGGAGGCAGCAGCACCATCACGACCTGCCCGGTGTAGAGTCCACAAACAGAGAGATCCTGTAGCTCACCGACGGATTGATGAGCTGACAGACCAGATGATCGACTCTTACGCAGCCCTGACAGTGGAGGTTATGGAGCTTAGAGAGAGCCAACACTACTAGCGCCGGATGATGGAGATCTAATTTCAGCACACGATGGGTTATCCATTTGATCCATCTCAGCATCCCTTCATCCCATATCCACCACCACCACCAGCGGATCAGGACTAGAGCAGCATGTATTTTCCATATTATTTATTTTTGCAGCTTAGCTATGTCCGGTGAGTTTCCTATTTTCCTTGACTCTTATTTGACCCATTGGGACAATGTGTCCCAAGTATGGGGTATTTGGATGTATGATTTGATATTATGTGTGTATGCTTGTATGACTCTTCGGATTATTATTGTTTATTTTTCTCTATGTATTTATCTGCCATTACTTGCATACATACAGGTTTTTGTTTGAGAAATACGTCAAAAAAAACTGGTTTAAGAAAAAAAATTTTATGACCTCGACCGGGATGGTTCATGGCCGATCGAGGATGAATACCTCGGATGACGCCAGAACACCTCGACCGAGGTGGTTTAACTGAGAAATTTTCGAAATGATTTTTGTGCTTCTTCTCTAGGTATGACCTCAGTGAGGATTTTGTTTGCAGATTGGTTTTGAAATCTTTATATGCTCGAAAGGTTTTATGATATGTTTAAGTTGCAAAATGCTTTGTTTGAAATTTTGGCATGTTTAATACTTTGTTTTTATCAAAATTATGTTGGATTTGAAGGTTGACACCACATGATGAGTTCTATCACATTCATCCTGGGATGACTAAGGCAATTCATTCTCTTCTCTTCTTCTTCTTGATCATGCTTTATCCCCTTATATACATATTTTCCTCCCTTTATCTATCCGGGAATTTGGAAGCAAGCAAATGAAAAGAAAGTGAAAGTGAAGTTGAGATGTTGGTTGAAAGTGTTAGAAAGAAACAAATAGGTTTGGGGAAGTCAATCATGATGATGAGTAACTCGGCACCATTCACATAGCCGGGTGTTGTGTCTTGCCAAAGTCGGATTGAGCGATATTCCTAACGGGTCATGGTATGTGCATCAAGAGTTTGAGGCATCTCGAAAAATTGATGATTGCTAATCTCCTAGGCTTCGGTTATTGTGCACCTCTGTCCATGCATCCCAAAAATAAAGTAAATAAGCAAAGCTTATTGGTGGAAGATGTTGTGATTCAAAGAAAGTGAAGTAAGATCCTCTTCCCGGATTCTAGCACCACATTTCCTATATCATCCCACCCTCACATGTTTCTTGACCTCTTTTGGAAGCCCTTGAGACCTCGAGCTTGTTGATTGACTTGGTGGTTTAAACTAGATTATACATGATTCATTTCGATAAATATGATTTGTTATGCATTCTATGATTTTATGCAAAGATGAACAACTTTCCTGTATTTATAAAATGTTTTGATCATGTTTTGATTTTATTTGCCATGAAGCATTCTCTTAGAGTGATCTATGAGTGGAGCACACCACCAAAAATGTTTTGAAATGCTTTTCATTGATCTTTATGACCTATAATCCATTCTATCTTGTACCTAAGATTTGGAACTTGCTTGGGGACAAGCATGAGACAAGTATGGGTATTTTGATAGCATGTATTATAGTCTATATTTTGGGACTTGTTTTAGACGTTTTATCTTCATAAATCTGCATGTATGGATGTATATTATGTAATTATATTGTTGTTTCATCTACCTTTACGGAAATTGAGGTCTACACCTAGTTTCGTTGTAATTGTAGGTAAAATGACACGTTTTGCATCAAAATGGAGCTAAGGAGTCATTAGAGCTACATTCTGGAGCTTAAGGAAGAACTCTGGAAGCATGGAAATAATTTAAAAGATTTACTTTGGACCAGATTTGAGAGATTTCACATTCAGTCGAGATTCACCTCGGTCAGCTACAGTGTCACCTCGACCGAGGTGATCTTGAGGAGCGTCCTAACCGAGGCAAACACCCTGCCGCCGGCGAGATCCATGTTTTTGGCTGAGATCTTTTATTTTTGGAAAGAAGATATCTTATATTTTTGGGCTGGATTTCTAAAAGGAAGATATTATTTTTGAGAGATCTATTTTAAAGATATGGATATATTTTCTTGGAAATTATCTTTTTAAGATATTATTATCTTTGGAAGATAATTCTCCTATATAAAGGGTTGAATTTTTCACAAGTTCAACCAGGCTTGGAGGCTGAGAACATCCAGCAATTAAGAGATTTTTTGGAAGCTTTGAAGGAAGGATTGAAGGATTGAAGATCAAGGAGGAAGGAATTGAGTTTGGAGTTAGCTTTTGAAGGAGTTTGTAAGACTTTCTAGATTATCTTTTGATTGATTGATTTGTGATTGAGGAACGCTTGTTGTTTGATATTTGATTCAGTTATTGAGACTTTTTTCTTAAGGTTTTCTTGTTCGAATATTGATTCCCTTTCCATATATTTGATTATTGTCATCATGATGATTGTTGGCTAAGTTTCTTATGCAAATCTAGGGTGATTGGCTGAAAGTTGTGGGAAAGACGATGATCGAATGATCTTAATCCCAGAGGTACCCTGAAAGCTCGAGTCTTTAACCTTAACCCTAGAACACCTCGCTCAGTCGATGAACATCTCGGTCGGGGTGGAACTTGACTGAACGAGGTGATCTTTTCCTGATCTGAAACCGAAGTTAAGTGTTCTAGTTTGCCAAATCCTATTCTTATTACACCTTTCCTGGTTCAATGCAAGCCTAGGATGAGACTTACCCGGTGATTCCCTTGCTTGTTTACCTAAGATCATGAGTGTAGGTAATAATGGTTTATCCTTTATTAGGGTTTGAGTGTGTCTTCATCCCATCTTTGTGAGTTAGCCTGAGACTTACCCGGTAAAGGTTGATTCTATTCCCTTGGGTGGTGTGTTGGTTTGAGATTATAGTTCCTTTCCTTAGTACCTTGAGACTTACCCGGTAATAGGAGCTTTGATTTGGGATAGTGAGTAGTGAGACTTATCCGGTAATCTATTCCCACCTTAGAAACATCTTCCCTTTGCAAACCTCAACTTTGTCCGCGTTATCCTTTGAGATCTTGACTCCGAACCACAACTAGATGCTTTAATCCCTAGATTCTGCATTTCCCCTTACTTGACTTTATATCGTCTTTGATTGCTTTAATTGTTATTGGTTAATTGCAGTACTTGACAACCTATTATGTGCTTTGTTTCACCTAAGTCTCTGTGATCGACCCCTGGAATTCTTGCTTTTTATTACAATTGTCCCGTACACTGTGGGTTTGCATATTTCTTCAAGCATACTTCTTGGGTTATAAATTTAAAGCTTGCACACACCATTTGGAGCGAACAGTACAATATCATCGAAGCATATTGTTTTCGATCTACCATTTTTTAAAAAATTTCGATCTTGGTAAGTCTATGTTTCTCCTGTCTAACCTTCTTCGGACGCTCTGCTCGAGAACTCCCATGATTTGTGTTTATATATATAAATCTTCATATTGGATTTATGTACATAATGGATTCTGAAGCATCATTGTGTTACCGTCTTTGTACATGATTGTATGAATGTGAAGTTTAAGTACATATTTTTATGATTTATAATGTGAAAGACATTGTTTGTGAAAAGAAGCAGATATTTGTGTATCGATCCTTATGTGTACTTGTGTTTTTATCATATATGTGACGGTTTTTTGTTTCTATCTAAATTATGTACATATATATACTTATGTATTACTTTCTTATTTTCCTTGTGTGTCAGTCAGTTTGTGGACCATTGATGGTGAGTGTTTTCATAACATTATATTGCGGGGGAAAATGGGAACTGTTGAACGATGGATGAACCTACAATGGAGATGTTAAAAGCAAGCCTATGACCGTTGATTTATCTTGCACTTTTGTTGATTTGACGAATGATATTGCACGCCAATTTGGAATATCTCAATCGAAATTCATTGTGGACCAATCGTACAAGAATCCTTTCAATCCAGGACTGAAACCATTTCAACTTACAACCAGGGATGATTTGGATACATTTATCCGGATAAATGAACTACAAGAGTTTAAGTGGAGTATTCCTGTGTGTATCACTACTTTGGACGTACATAAGCCTACTGGCGGGGAGTTAGTGGTTATATCTGATGTAGATGAAGAAATCTAATGTCACAGACAAGAGCTTGACTACTTGAGAACAACTACGGAATATTGATAGCATGAATTATAGTCTATATTTTGGGACCTGTTTAGACGTTTTATCTTCAATAATCTGCATGTTTGGATGTATATTATGTGATTATATTGTCGTTTCATCTACCTTTGCGGGAATCGAGGTCTACACCTAGTTTCGTTGTAATCCAAGGTAAAATGGCACGTTTTAGACCAAAATGGAGCTAAAGGAGTCATTGGAGCTACATTTTGGAGCTTAAAAAGGAACTCAGGAAGCAAGGAATTAACAAAGAAGATTTACTTTGGACCAGATTTGAGAGATTTCACTTTCAGCTGAGAGTCACCTCGGTCAGTTACAGTACGATCTCGACTGAGGTGATCTTGAGGAGCGCCCCGACCGAGGCGAATACCCTGACGCGGCGAGATCATTTATTCTTGGCTGAGATCTTTTATTTTTTGAAGGAAAGATCTTATATTTTTGGGTTGGATTTCTGGAAGGAAGATCATATATTTTAGAGATCTATTTTAGAGATATGGATATATTTTTATTAGGAAAATATCTTTTCAAGATATTTTATCTTTGGAAGATAGTTTTCCTATAAAAAGGGCTTGATTTTCCACAATTCAGGACGCCCGCTACCATCGGCGCATCACCGAAAATTCCGCTATCATTATAGTGGTTGAAGGAAGGAAGGAAGATTGAAGATCAATCTAGGAAGGATTGATAGCTTGTTATAGCTTTTTAAGGGGATTTGTAAGACTTTCTTAGATTCCCTTTTGTTGATTGTCTTGTTGGATTTGTTATCCAAGGAACACTTATTTGTTTGATATTTGATTCAGTTATTGAAGCCTTGTTCTTAAGGTTTTTGTGTTCAAATATTCACTTTCTTCCCGTATATTTGATTATTGCTTTCATGATGATGAGTGGCTAATTTCTTTGTGCGTTCTAGGGTGATTGGCTGAAGGTTGTGGGAAAGACGATGATAGAATAATCTTAAATTTCAGTAGAACCTTGAAAGCTCGAGTCTTTATCCTTAACCCTAGAACATCTCGTTCAGTCGATGAACATCTCGGACGGGGTGAAATTCGTCTGACCGAGGTGACCTTTCTGATCCGTAACTGAGAGTTAAGTGTTAGAGTTTGTCAAACCCTATTCTTATTACACCTTTCCTGGTTCAATGCAAGCCTAGGATGAGACTTACCCGGTAATTCCTTTATTTGTTTACCCATGATCATAAGCGTAGGTAATAAAGGTTTATCCTTTATTGGGGTTTGAGTGTGCCTTCATCCCTTCTTTGTGAGTTAGCCTGAGACTTACCCGGTAAAGGTTGATTCTATTCCCTTAGTTGGTGTGTTGGTTTGAGATTATAATTTATTTCCTTAGTAACTTGAGACTTACCCGGTGATAGGTTCTTTGGCTTGGGATTAGTGAGTAGTGAGACTTACCCGGTGATCTATTCTATTTTAGTAACACCTTCCCTTGCAAAATCTCAACTTTGTCCGCTTTATCTTGAGATCTTGAGTTGGAACCACAACTAGATGCTTTAATCCCTAGAATTACATATCTCCTTAATTGACTTTTTATCATCTTTGATTGCTTTAATTGCTTTTGTGGTTAGTTGCAATATTGACTACCAATATTGGTTTTGTTTCACCTAAGTCCCTAAGATCGACACCCCGGAATTCTTGCTTTTACTACAATTGACCCGTACACTGCGGGTTCGCATCCTTGTTTTGAGCATATATCTTGGGTTATAAATTTAAAGCTTGCACACACAATTTGGAGCGAACAAATATCTTGACAACGGGTTGTGACAAATTGAGTTGTTACACATACGTCAAGTGTGTTAGACAACAATCATGTAGATAATACGTGGAGTAATAGTTCGTCAAAGTCAATCCTATGTGCATGCTAAAAACAATTTAACTTGTTGTTGGGAAAACATATCGTACAAAAACTGAGTTGAAGAACGCATTGTGTTTGCATTCTATATCGGAATGTTCACAATATAGAATTGTTAAGTTAAAGAGGAAGGCAGTCACTGCAATATGTATTAATGAAGCATGCAAATGGAGAGTTCGTTTCAGTATGCTTGGTGAATCAAGTATATTTACAATAACAAAGTTCGTCTCTATACACACATGTTCGTATCAATTGAGGCGAAGGGGTAACAGGGGTGCTTCCTACCACGTCATAGCAGAGAAAGTGAAATCAATGTATGTTACTTTAACTTTTCATACAATACTGTTATGTACATATCATGTGTAACTCGTGCATTATGTAGGTACGCCAACTCCAAGAAACTACCTTCGATAAATCAGATAGTAATAGTAATGAGAAGTTTACACCGTATTGATGCTAGTTATTAGAAGTGCTGGAAGGCCCAAGAAGAAGTGAAGGACATGATTAGAGGAACGTCTAAGGATAATTACAGCTTAATCCCTTCCTATTTGTATATGTTGGAGGAAGCCAATGAAGGATCATATGTTGGACTTATAGTAGACGATGAGAATCGTTTCAAGTATGTATTTGTAACATTCGGTCAGTCCATCCGAGAGTTTAAATCGATGAGGAAGGTACATATTCTTATACCATGTAATATCATTTTGTGTTCTATTATTCATGTATGTAGATTATGTACAAGTGTAATTTGTTGTAGGTTATCACTGTAGACGGAACACATCTTAGTGGGAAGTACGGGGGAGTGTTGCTTGTTGCATCTGCCCAAGATGCAAATCAGCAGATATATCCCATGACATTGGCATTGTTGACAGTGAGAATGATGCGTCATGGGAGTTTTTTTTTCAAAATCTGGAACGCATCATACCGGACAGCGATGACCTTGTGTTTGTATCAGATAGATATAATTCAATCAAGAAGGGTATAGCGTCGTACTATAAGAAAGCATTTCATGGATACTGTATTTGACACCTTAAAGGGAATCTCAGAAAGAGGACAAGATGCAACCGAATACTGCAGTTGTTCATTGATGGAGCCATGAGATATAAGGAATCTGAGTGTATGGCAATACTTGGACAAATTTCTTCGGTATGTTATGTACATAATGCATTTCCTGTTATCCTTATTCGTTTACATAATGCATTGCATGACAATACTTGGACATTTTTATGTACATTAATGATAATTTTCCTTCATAGGAAAAGCCAAAGGTTGGAGCTCTCCTACATGAGATAGGGCTGTCAACATGGGCATGTTCATTATCGCCGGCAAAACGGTACAATATCATGACAAGTAACAACACAAAGTGTGTTAACGCATTGATGAAAGACGGGAGAGAATATCCAGTTTTAGCGTTGCTTGATGAGATAAGACAATTCATGTCACGATGGTTTGCCGAGCGTCGACAAAGGTCTCAATCTTGTGTAGAGGTTTCCACACCAAAAATTAAAGCGATTATCCAGAAAAGGTTTAACGAATTTGCCTGTTACTTTGTGTATGTCCTTGATGAGGATAGAATGGAGTTTGAAGTGAAAAGGGGTGATAAACATGTAATCGTTTGTTTGCAAACCAAGTCTTGTGAATGCAAGGAGTTTGATGTTGAAGAAATACCGTGCATACATGTTGTAGCTGCATCAAAACATCTTGGTATGAGTCCTTCTAAGGTGTAAACGGTGAGGAAGGTTGCCTAAAGAAAAAAATACGGGTCTCGTGGGAACCAAAGAGTAAGCGAAGATGTGGTTGTTGTGGATTTAGTGGACACACGAAGAAGACTTGTCTAAATCAACCAAAGCAAGCAATGTGAAACGGGTTTAAGTGAATTTTATGTTTTATGTACTGTTAGCATGAAATATTGTGATATTTTAGGCACGTTTTCTAGATGTTTTTCATCCATTATAGTGTTCATTGATAAGGCATTGAAACAATTGTTAGCTAGTTTGTCTATATTGTCGATATAGAGGTCTACATAAGCTTTGTGTTGATCGTAGGCGAATAAGAGCTAAAACCGAACCAATTAAGTGAGGATGGAGATGAATTGAGCACATCCAAGGATTGAGGACACCACAAAGAAGCCAAGGAAGATGCTAGGATGAGGAATGACATGAAACAAAGGAAACTACGAGCAATCTACGTTTCCACGCTCTAAAATACGGACGTAAAGAAGTCCACGCCCAAAACCACGGCCGTGGATCTTGGCAACATGAACGTGGAGCATTCCAGAGAGTTACACGGTATAAAGTACGGCCGTGGAAGTTGTGAAGAACCGTAATCCACTTCCACGCTCTAAACCACGGCCGTGGAACTCCATGAAACCGTGATTTAGGCAATCTTTTGACGAATAAAATATGGACACATTGTTTACGCATATGGGCCAGACGGTTATTCTATCCTTCCTTATAAAAGGACTGAAGGAGGGAGAATTCGGCACCTTCGCTTACGCTCACTTACACGTTCCTAGGGTTTCATTGGACGTGCGGAGAATTGCACTTTTGCAACGGAGATCTACGAAGGCTTGAAGATTTGGAAGTTGTGTGTGGTGGAAGTTGCGCCTTTTATTCCTAGGTTTGATTAGAAGACGGATTGACATCCCGTTCTTCGTTCTTATCAAGGATAGTTATTGGTTTGTGTTTATTCCAAATATGATATACATTATTACCCTTGTTTGTGGGTTTGAGATTGATTTGAGAATTATTGAAGGTTTTCGAAGGTTTTCATCTTTCATTCTTCTTAATCTTGAATTTGATATGATAATGACTGTTGTTGGCTAAAACCCTTTAGCAATTCTAAGGTAAAGGGTTGATAGTTGTGGCTTAGATGATGATAGATCGATCGTAAACAGATTGGACCCTGAGAGTTAGAGAGATTTCGCCGACGCCCCAAACCACGGTCTGTTCTTGAGGTTCCACGGCCGTGGAACTCAAGATCGACCCGTAATTTGTGTCAGTTTACGAACCTTGCTTTTACTTTGATCTAACGTTAAAGATTTGCTTTAACTTAGTCTTGGCTTGCCTTTTCTAGGTAGTAGTGAATCCTCAACAACCTCTACTTCGATTTCGAGTGTCACAACCTTAATCGGTTTAGTTAGTCTTGATCCTTGGGTTGCAAGTTTGGGTATTTGATATTAATTCTTGTCTTTAGATCCTTTCTATAATGAAGCCTCAATAACCTTTATAGAGAGTGTCTTTAGATAAGTCATATAAAGCCTTGGAACTTCACCATACATTGCTTTACCTTAGCATACCTTTGCAACTCTTAACTCTGTCCTTAGTTCTTTAGTATATCTTGAATCGATCGCCACAATTAGACACCTGGATCTTTAGGGTTGTTGTTTTCCCAATATATTTCAAAGCTTTCTCCCTTTTTATTGCTTGACAATTTACAAACTGAATTTGTTCCCACCAAATCCCTGTGTTCGATACTCTGGAATTCTTGCTTAACTACGTCGATCCGTACACTGCGGGTTCGCTTGCTTGAATTCTAGTTTTATAAATTTAAGAATTATTTGCACGCACGCCAAGTGGCGAACAAGTTTTTGGTGCCGTTGCCGGGGATTTGGTCTAGGCCGAATTCGGTTACCGGTTGTCAAGCTTGGGAGCTTAGCTCTTGTCATTTGATATCTTTTGTGAGTGATATTTGCAGGTTACTTTAGGTTTATGCGCAGGTCTAGGAACAACAAGGACCTCTTACCTCTTGATCAAGAACTTGAGAAGACTTTGAGGAAGAAGCTCAAGGAAAGAAAGATGGCTGAAGAAAGAGAACGAGATTACCAAACGGAGTTAGCGGAATCCGAAGCTCAACTTAGATGGAGCTAGAAGACTCGTAAGGAGGAATCGGAGCGTCATCAATCGAAAGTTGATGATCTAACGGATATGATATTTCACTTTCAGCTGAGAGTCACCTCGGTCAGCTACAGTACCATCTCGACCGAGGTGATCTTGAGGAGCGCCCCGACCGAGGCGAATACCCTGACGCGGCGAGATCATTTATTCTTGGCTGAGATCTTTTATTTTTGGAAGGAAAGATCTTATATTTTTGGGATGGATTTCTGGAAGGAAGATCATATATTTTAGAGATCTATTTTAGAGATATGGATATATTTTTATTAGGAAAATATCTTTTCAAGATATTTTATCGTTGGAAGATAGTTTTCCTATAAAAAGGGCTTGATTTTCCACAATTCACGACGCCCGCTACCATCGGCGCATCACCGAAAATTCCGCTATTATTATAGTGGTTGAAGGAAGGAAGGAAGATTGAAGATCAATCTAGGAAGGATTGATAGCTTGTTATAGCTTTTTAAGGGGAGTTGTAAGACTTTCTTAGATTCCCTTTTGTTGATTGTCTTGTTGGATTTGTTATTCAATAAACGCTTATTTGTTTGATATTTGATTCAGTTATTGAAGCCTTGTTTTTAAGGTTTTTGTGTTCAAATATTCACTTTCTTCCCGTATATTTGATTATTGCTTTCATGATCATGAGTGGCTAATTTCTTTGTGCGATTCTAGGGTGATTGGCTGAAGGTTGTGGGAAAGACGATGATAGAATAATCTTAAATTCCAGTAGGACCCTGAAAGCTCGAGTCTTTATCCTTAACCCTAGAACATCTCGTTCAGTCGATGAACATCTCGGCCGGGGTGAAATTCGTTTGACCGAGGTGACCTTTCTGATCCGTAATTGAGAGTTAAGTGTTAGAGTTTGCCAAATCCTATTCTTATTACACCTTTCCTGGTTCAATGCAAGCCTAGGATGAGACTTACCCGGTAATTCCTTTGTTTGTTTACCCATGATCATAAGTGTAGGTAATAAAGGTTTATCCTTTATTGGGGTTTGAGTGTGCCTTCATCCCTTCTTTGTGAGTTAGCCTGAGACTTACCCGGTAAAGGTTGATTCTATTCCCTTAGTTGGTGTGTTGGTTTGAGATTATAATTCCTTTCCTTAGTACCTTGAGACTTACCCGGTGATAGGTTCTTTGGCTTGGGATTAGTGAGTAGTGAGACTTACCCGGTGATCTATTCCACTTTAGTAACACCTTCCCTTGCAAAATCTCATCTTTGTCCGCTTTATCTTGAGATCTTGAGTTGGAACCACAACTAGATGCTTTAATCCCTAGAATTGCATATCTCCTTAATTGACTTTTTATCATCTTTGATTGCTTTAATTGCTTTTGTGGTTAGTTGCAATATTGACTACCTATATTGGTTTTGTTTCACCTAAGTCCCTGAGATCGACACCCCGGAATTCTTGCTTTTACTATGATTGACCCGTACACTGCGGGTTCGCATCCTTGTTTTGAGCATATATATTGGGTTATAAATTTAAAGCTTGCACACACCATTTGGAGCGAACAAGTTTTTGGCGCCCTTGCCGAGGACTTGGTCTAGACCGAGCCGGTTGCGGTAGTCTTTCGGGGCACTAGCCCCTGTTGCTACTAACCACTCTACTTGAGTGACTTTCGCAAGTTCTTTCTTGTAGGTTTATGCAAAGAACCCGCGCTGGGAAGGAAATCATTCCTTACGATCCCGAACCAGAAAAGACATACAAAAGACGCTTGAAAGAAGCTAAGATGGCCAATCAAGAGAATCGCGATCTTGAGGCTGAATTGAAGGAGGCATTGGAACAACTACGCCTCAGTAAAGAAGAACTGCGACAGGAAAAGGAAGAAACTCGCTCGAGGACATAAGCGATCAAAGTAGATATGGCGACTTTACGGGACCAATATCTACCTCGACCAGATCCAGCTCCTCGACCGAGGCAGGACCCAACTCCAGCTGCCCCGGCCGAGATACTTCCACCTCGGATGCCAGTCCGAGATATTCTTTTTGCAGGTATTCCACAAACCCTAGGGCAGAGGATGGACCCTAACCAGCAACTGAGGCGTCCAGGAGTCAACCTAGGTGATCCAGCGGACCATGACTATGAGCTTCGACCGCAAGTTCTTTCCATGATTCGCCAATGCCAGTTCGGAGGGCTAGAGAGGGAATCTCCACATCAACATCTGCAAAACTATGAGATCTTGATGGAGACCTTGAGACCTTCAAGGCTGGAAAACAACAATTTCAAGCTAAGGCCTTTCTACTTCTCATTGAAAGATAGGGCGCTTACTTAGTATCAATCTATTCCTCCCGGAAAAATCAATACTTGGGAGGAGATGACGACGGAGTTCTTGACTAAATTCTTTCCCCCTCAAAGACCGCTGAAATAAGAGGGAAGATCAAAGCATTCATCATGAAGGACAAGGAGAGTTTGTCCAAGTCATGGGAGAGATTTAAAGACATCCTTTTGGAATGCCCACATCATGGGATTTCAAAGATAGAGTTGTTGGAGATTTACTTCAAGGGACTGGACGGAAACACCCAGTTCAACCTTCAACTACTATCCGCCGGCACGTTCATTGACATGCCGATTGACAAAGCTTGGGAGTTCATAGAAAAACAAGCTTTGCACATGGAGAAATACTCCCATCAAGGAGCTGAAGGTGGAGTTAAAAGAGTCAACTTCCAAGAAGCTCCATCAAACAACGATCAACTCACCTTTTTGAAGAATGATGTGAAGCAATTGAAAGACCTTTTGGTTGCTCAAACCCAAAAGGAAGAGGGAGGATATCAAGGGTCAAGGAACAACAATCAAGGTTCCCAAAACAACAACTACAATAACAATAGAGGATCCAACATCAACAATTGGAGATCCAACAATCAAAAATCGGGTAACTCTTACTCTAACTCAAATTCAAACAATTCTTCTTATCCTTTCCTCTCTTCTTCTTCTTCTTCTTCTTCTTCTTCTTCTTCTTCTTCTTCTTCTACTCCGTTGAAGAGTCAGGAACAAGGATCAAGTTTGTCCCAACCAGAAAAGAAAGATGCAGTGTTGGAGGCCATCTTGATCAAACTAAACTCGTTGGAGACGTCCATGACTTCATTTTCAAAGGCACAAAAGGCCTTAGAACAACAATTCTTTAACAAGGCGAATGAAGCGCCAAGAGATCCAGGGAAGCTTCCAGCAAGGACAGAAAGCAACCCTAAAGGACAAATCATGGCAATAACGACGAGAAGTGGACTGAAAACTGCAGATCCAGTGCCTCGGTCGAAGCCAATACAGACGAAGAACACCTCGGTCCAAGTACAGTCGAAGAACACTTCGGCCGAGCTACCAACCGAGGTGGAGCCTCAGAAAGCGGAGGAGAAATCTGAAGTTTATGTTCCACCTCCTGCATATAAACCACCACTTCCATTCCCCCAGTCAAGGGCTAGAGCACATCTAGACAAGCACTTTGGTAAGTTCCTTGACTTGATGAATAAACTACATATTAATATCCCTTTCCTTGATGCTATTCTAGGGATGCCCGCCTATGGGAAGTTCTTGAAAGAAATTCTCTCAAGGAAGAGGAAGTTGGAAGACTTTCGTGAAGTTAGGATGACATCTAAATCCTCGGAACTTATTCAAATCATGAAGGAGAAGATGCCACCCAAATTAAGGGATCCCGGCTCTTTTTGCATTCCTATCCAAGTTGGGGATGTGACTTGCGAAGCCTTGTGTGATCTAGGAGCCAGCGTGAGCATCATCCCACTGGAGCTATGCGTGAAGATCGGCATTGGAGAGCCCAAGCCGGTGAAGATACGGTTGTACATGGCGGATCGCTCCATTACCCATCCCGTAGGTGTTTTGGAAGACGTTCCGGTTAAGTTAGGTAACTTCTATTTACCTATAGACTTTGTAGTACTTGATATTCCTGCAGATTATCCCGTTCCTATCATTCTCGGGAGACCGTTTCTAGCAACTTCGGGTTGCAAGGTGGATTGTAAGAACGCCAAGTTGAAGTTCAACATTGGCGGAGATGAAGTGGAATTTGCATTGCTTGCTGCAATGAAGGGAGAGCAGCTGGAAGATGATATCTTCAACATCTATGATGAAGAAGAATCGAGAGAATTGGTGAGCTCTATCCTTATTAACGATCCACTTGAAAAAGTTATTAGCTTTAGCTTAATGGAGGAAGGTATAAATGCTTCTTGTGATGCAGATATACGGAGCCTAAAAGCACTGGAAGAAGATCCAGGAGCTAAATTTGAAAGACTAATCCAGGAGAAGAAGATCTCCAGTTTCGTTCCCAGTTGCAGTACCTCGACCGAGGCACCTTCTGGACCAAGAGAGGTGTTCTTAGCTGAAGAACATCTCGGTCACCCACTCTGCACCTCGACCGAGGTCGCAAACGAGATGATGTCAACTGAGACTTTTGAAAGTCCAGTTCCTCAATTTGAATCTACTGCACTGGAAGGAGGAAGCAAGGATCCCCCTCAAAAGGCACCCCCAGTTGTGGAGCTTAAACAACTCCCAAATCACTTGAGGTATGCTTTTCTTAGATCGGATTCTACTTATCCCGTCATTGTTAGTGCTTCCCTTTCCGAAACTGAATTATCTAAACTAATGCATGTCTTGAGGAAGCATCGAAAGGCTTTGGGTTATACTATTGATGATCTTATTGGCATTAAGCCTTCTTTCTGCATGCATAGAATACTAATGGAGGACGATCATAAGACTTCACGGGAACCTCAAAGACGGTTAAATCCGATCATGAAAGAGGCTATGAAGAAAGAAATCCTTAAGTTGTTTGATGCAGGTATCATATTTCCTATCTCGGATAGCAAGTGGGTGAGCCCGGTGCATGTTGTTCCGAAGAAAGGAAGGATGACCGTTGTGACGAATAAGAACAACAAGTTAATCCCAACTAGGACCGTCACGGGCTGGAGGGTGTGCATTGACTATAGGAAGCTGAACGTGGCCACTCGGAAGGACCATTTTCCGCTTTCCTTCATCGATCAAATGCTCGAACGGTTAGCCCAGCATTCCTATTTTTGCTACTTAGATGGTTATAGTGGCTTCTTTCAGATTCCTATCTATCCGGATGATCAAGAGAAGACCACTTTCACTTGTCCATGGGGGACATTTTCTTATAGGAGGATGCCATTTGGATTATGTAATGCACCCGCCACCTTCCAGCGATGCATGATGGCTATCTTTTCCGAATATATAGAGGAGATCATGGAGGTATTTATGGATAATTTTTCAGTATATGGTTCCTCTTTTGATAATTGCCTATCTAACCTTTCTCTAGTTGTACAAAGATGTGAAGACACTAATCTCGTTTTGAATTGGGAAAAGTGTCACTTTATGGTTAATGAAGGCATTGTGCTAGGACACCTCGTTTCTAGTCGAGGTATTGAGTTTGATCGAGCTAAGATCGAGACTATAGAGAAACTTCCTCCCCCTTGTTCTGTTAAGGGTGTGCGGAGTTTTCTCGGGCATGCAGGTTTCTACAGGAGGTTCAGCAAGGATTTCTCGAAGATCTCTAAACCACTAATTAAACTCTTGAATAAAGATGTTGTTTTTGAGTTTTCGCAGGAGTGTCTCAATGCATTCTACAGGATTAAGGAGGCGTTGATCTCCGCTCCCATTATCCAACCTCCGGACTGGACCTTGCCCTTTGAGATCATGTGCGATGCGAGTGATGTGGCGGTAGGAGAGGTGCTTGGACAAAAGAAGGATGGCCGGACCACCGCCATTTACTATGCTAGCAAGACGCTAGACGAAGCCCAGCGTAACTACGCCACCACCGAAAAAGAACTATTGGCGGTTGTATATGCCTTCGAGAAATTTTGTTCTTACTTGGTGGGAGCGAAAGTTGTTGTTTACACCGACCATGCAGCTATTCGTTACTTACTTACTAAGAAAGATGCTAAGCCACGTCTTATTCGATGGATTCTCTTGCTTCAAGAGTTTGACCTAGAGATCCGCGATAAGAAGGGATCCGAAAATTCTGTTGCGGATCACCTCAGCCGGCTGCCCCCTTCTTCACGCGAAAAGGACAAACCACCCATAGACGATTCATTCCCGGATGAGCACT
Organism: Fagopyrum homotropicum; assembly: GCA_033239125.1. Classification (NCBI taxonomy): domain Eukaryota; kingdom Viridiplantae; phylum Streptophyta; class Magnoliopsida; order Caryophyllales; family Polygonaceae; genus Fagopyrum; species Fagopyrum homotropicum. Next base: position 98,892,527 of record BSWB01000005.1, read on the forward strand.
TGCATTTGCTGGAAGAATTGATAGACCTCCTTATCTCACCCCATGATGGAGGTGAAGTATGGGGTGAGGATACTTCCCAGCATGTTTAGGGACACTGTACGGTCCAGCTAGCGACCTTAAATCTTTGGGAGGCAACCCAAGGTATTGCTCTCTTTTCCCTTTCCTAGTCTAGCTTTAGATAGTTTGCTTTGCTTTGCTTTGCTTTGTTTTTGGCGTCCTAGACAGACAACAGCTACTCTCTAAGGAAGGAATACAACTCAGGAGCAACACTGGAAGGACAGAAGTTCGAGAAATCGAGAAGACGGAGTTTGACTGAGACACATCTCGGTTGTTGTCACAGCACCTCGACCGAGATGATTCTTGAGCAACCGAGGCGACTAGGGCTTACTGAGATTCACCTTGGTCCGTATCACCTCGGTCCAGTCGGGACCATCTCGACCGAGGTGACAGCAGTTTCAGAAAAGGGTATAAAAGGGAGATCGATTTCTCTCTCTTCCCTCTCTCACCATCTCGACCGCGGCGCACAGATTCATCTCGTTCTCCGATTTTCGATCGTTTTTGACGATTCTTGCTTCCAAACTGCAAGGAAAGAGTAGAGGATCAGTTTGCAAGCGACAATCTGCAACAAAAACGCTCCGAATCGACCGAATTTGGGGTAAATCGAAAAAAACCTAACTCCCTCTTCTTCCACTGTTTCGGTCAATTGGGCTTTGGTTGCCCTTGCATTGTGTTAAAAAAGGCTTAAGTACCCCATAGGAACAATTGGTAGTGATATTAGGGGAAAATAACTGGATTTCTGAGAGTTAAGATCCAACAGCACATCGCCTCGGTCCAGTCGACCTGCATCTCGACCGAGGTGTTCTTGAGATCTGACAACCAACCGAGGTGATCTGACAGAGAGAAAAATGAGTTCAGATCGCCAGCTTGTACTAAGGGATAGGTCTTCCCCTTCTCCTTCTTCTTCTCGCCGTTCTATACCGGTTGCGTCACCGGGTAGATTATGACCGTATTGCAGCACGCCCAGTGATTGCATCGCGGTTCCTAGATATTGCTGCTTTTGATTGCCTCTATGTGGATGATGATTTGAGGCGGATGTTTGCTATGGTAGGGATGGAGCAGTTTACGGAGATTAGAGCTCCAACCTACCTCGAGCCCACATTGGAGTTTGTGAGCTCCGTGACCTACCTGCCTTCAAAGCAGGCCATCAAGTATCGGTTGCTGAACCGGAATTATCTAGTGCCGATGGATCAGTGGAGAGATATCTTCGGCTTCCCGACCTCGACAGTTCTGGGGACAGATAGCTCACGTAGTTGAGTATACTGATAGGTGGAGACCTGGAGATTCCAGGGAGCGGATCATCTTCCACCTCGCCTTCAGACTAGCTCACCGTATTTTTAGCGAGACACTTCTGGCGCGTACTGAGATGCCCCAGAAGATTAGACAGGGTGAGCTTCTGAGTCTATATTGTATGGTTACCGGAGGAGTTCCCGACTTCGGAGTGATGCTGGCTGAGGATCTTCACAGGATCAAGGCGAAGGGGAAGGGACACATCTGCTGTGGAGGGTTAGTGACTCATTTAGCTACTGAGATGGGATTATATCTGAGTGCATGTACTATGGTGGCGGCTGCCAAGCCGCTTGGCCCGTAGGAGATGATCACGAGGAGAATTCTGGTTCCTCATGGACTTACTACGCCATATGTGGCGATGCCTTGGGAGCAGACTGCGCCTCAGGGTATTAGATGGTCATCTCAGTTCTTAGTGTTTGACCCTCAGTACTGGTCCACTGCGTGGATTCCTCTTATTGAGGATGCTAGAGACGCAGCAGCAGTAGCCCGGGAGTAGGATGAGGAGGAGGCTGATGAGGAGGATGATGACGGAGCCGCTATGGAGACAGGGACATATACAACTGATCCTAGTATACCAGTCGTCGATCTAGACGACGAGGAGACGGAGGATGAGCCAGCTGCAGCACCAGCACGTCTTGCCAGGCGTAGAGTTCGCAGGCAGAGGGATCCCGTCGCTCACCGCCGGATTGACGATCTGACAGATCAGATGATCGATTCCTACGCCGCTCTTATAGTTGATATCGGTGAGCGCCTTGATGACCATCGCCGAGAGATGGATAGCCGGACTCATCAGATGTTGGAGAGTCAGCACTACCAGCGCCGGATGATGGAGATCTAGTTTCAGCATATGATGGGATATCCATTCGACCCATCCCAGCATCCATACGTGCCATATCCACCACCACCGCCAGCAAATCAGGACTAGAGCTCGCAGGGATTTCTTTTCTTTATTTATTATGCAACTCAACTTATGTCCGGTGAGTTCTTCCTGTTTCCTTAGACTTATCTTGACCCATTGGGACAATGTGTCCCAAGTATGGGGTATTTATGTGTATTATCCGACATTATGTATGCTTGTATGACTTGATTCGGATATTTATGATTTTCTTATGCTCTATGTGCTTATCTGAGACTACATGCATGCATACAGGTTATTTGATTGAGAAAAACGTCAAAAACTGGTTTAAGAAAAAAAAATTTTTGACCTCGACCGAAGTGATTCTAGCCGAACGAGGTGATTCACCTCGGTTGACTTAGAACATCTCGATCGAGGTGGTTTAATTGAGACAGTTTTCGAAACGATTTTTTTGCTTCTTATCTAGATATGACCTCAGTGAAGATTTTGTTTGCAGACTGGTTTTGAAATCTTTATATGTTTGAAAGGTTTTATAATATGTTTAAGTTACCAAATGCTTTGTTTGAAATTTGGCATGTTTAATACTTTGTTTTTATCCAAATTATGTTGAATTTGAAGGTTGACACCACAGGATGAGTTCTCTCACTCTCTTCCTGGAAAGACCAAGGCAATTCATTATCTTCTCTTCTTCTTCTTGATCATGCTTAGCCCCTCATATACATATTTGCCTCCCTTTACCTATCCGGGGATTTGGGAGCAAGCAAAAGTGAAAAGCAAGTGAAAGAAAAGTTGAGATATTGGCTGGAAGTTAGAAAGAAATAAATAGGTTTGGGGAAGTCAATCATGATGATGAGTAACTTGGCACTATTCACATAGCCGGGTGTTTGTGTCTTGCCAAAGTCGGATTGAGTGATATTTCTAACGGGTCATGGTATGTGCATCAAGGGTTTGAGGCATCTCGAGAAATTGATGATTGCTGATTTCCTAGGCTTCGGTTATTGTGCACCTCTGTCCATGCATCCCAAAAAGTAAAGTAAAAAAGTGAAAATAAGCAAAGCTTATTGGTGGAAGATGTTGAAGTTCAAAAGCAAGTAAAGTGAAGATCCTTTTCCCGGATTCTAGCACCACATTCCCTATATACATCCCGCCCTCACACGTTTCTTGACCTTTCATTTGGAAAGCCCTTGAGACCTCAAGCTTGTTGATTGACTTAGTGGTTTAAACTGGATTATACATGATTAATTTTGATAATTATGATTTATTATGCATTCTATGATTTTATGCAAAGATGAACAACTTTCTCATATTTATAAAATGTTTTGATGATATTTTGATTTTGAATTTCATGAGAGCGATCTATGATTGGAGCACACCACCAAAAATGTTTTGAAATACTTTTCATTGATCTTTATGACCTATAATACATTCTATCTTGTACTTAAGATTTGGAACTTGCTTGGGGACAAGCAAGGGACAAGTATGGGGTATTTTGATAGCATGAATTATAGTCTATATTTTGGGACCTGTTTAGACGTTTTATCTTCAATAATCTACATGTTTGGATGTATATTATGTGATTATATTGTCGTTTCATCTACCTTTGCGGGAATCGAGGTCTACACCTAGTTTCGTTGTAATCGTAGGTAAAATGGCACATTTTGGACCAAAATGGAGCTAAAGGAGTTAAGGAGTCATTGGAGCTACATTTTGGAGCTTAAAAAGGAACTCAGGAAGCAAGGAATTAACAAAGAAGATTTACTTTGGACCAGATTTGAGAGATTTCACTTTCAGCTGAGAGTCACCTCGGTCAGCTACAGTACCATCTCGACCGAGGTGATTTTGAGGAACGCCCCGACCGAGGCGAATACCCTGACGCGGCGAGATCATTTATTCTTGGTTGAGATCTTTTATTTTTTGAAGGAAAGATCTTATATTTTTGTGTTGGATTTCTGGAATGAAGATCATATATTTTAAAGATCTATTTTAGAGATATGGATATATTTTTATTAGGAAAATATCTTTTCAAGATATTTTATCTTTGGAAGATAGTTTTCCTATAAAAAGGGCTTGATTTTCCACAATTCAGGACGCCCGCTACCATCGGCGCATCACCGAAAATTCCGCTATCATTATAGTGGTTGAAGGAAGGAAGGAAGATTGAAGATCAATCTAGGAAGGATTGATAGCTTGTTATAGCTTTTTAAGGGGATTTGTAAGACTTTCTTAGATTCCCTTTTGTTGATTGTCTTGTTGGATTTGTTATCCAAGGAACACTTATTTGTTTGATATTTGATTCAGTTATTGAAGCCTTGTTCTTAAGGTTTTTGTGTTCAAATATTCACTTTCTTCCCGTATATTTGATTATTGCTTTCATGATGATGAGTGGCTAATTTCTTTGTGCGTTCTAGGGTGATTGGCTGAAGGTTGTGGGAAAGACGATGATAGAATAATCTTAAATTTCAGTAGGACCCTGAAATCTCGAGTCTTTATCCTTAACCCTAGAACATCTCGTTCAGTCGATGAACATCTCGGCCGGGGTGGAATTCGTCTGACCAAGGTGACCTTTCTGATCCGTAACTGAGAGTTAAGTGTTAGAGTTTGTCAAACCCTATTCTTATTACACATTTCCTGGTTCAATGCAAGCCTAGGATGAGACTTACCCGGTAATTCCTTTATTTGTTTACCCATGATCATAAGCGTAGGTAATAAAGGTTTATCCTTTATTGGGGTTTGAGTGTGCCTTCATCCCTTCTTTGTGAGTTAGCCTGAGACTTACCCAGTAAAGGTTGATTCTATTCCCTTAGTTGGTGTGTTGGCTTGAGATTATAATTCATTTCCTTAGTAACTTGAGACTTACCCGGTGATAGGTTCTTTGGCTTGGGATTAGTGAGTAGTGAGACTTACTCGGTGATCTATTCCATTTTAGTAACACCTTCCCTTGCGAAATCTCAGCTTTGTCCGCTTTATCTTGAGATCTTGAGTTGGAACCACAACTAGATGCTTTAATCCCTAGAATTACATATCTCCTTAATTGACTTTTTATCATCTTTGATTGCTTTAATTGCTTTTGTGGTTAGTTGCAATATTGACTACCAATATTGGTTTTGTTTCACCTAAGTCCCTAAGATCGGCACCCCGGAATTCTTGTTTTTACTACGATTGACCCGTACACTGCGGGTTCACATCCTTGTTTTGAGCATATATCTTGGGTTATAAATTTGAAGCTTGCACACACCATTTGGAGCGAACAAATATCTTGACAACGGGTTGTGACAAATTGAGTTGTTACACATACGTTAAGTGTGTTAGACAACGATCATGTAGATAATACGTGGAGTAATAGTTCGTCAAAGTCAATCCTATGTGCATGCTAAAAACAATTTAACTTGTTGTTGGGAAAACATATCGTACAAAAACTGAGTTGAAGAACGCATTGTGTTTGCATTCTATATCGGAATGTTCACAATATAGAATTGTTAAGTTAAAGAGGAAGGCAATCACTGCAATATGTATTAATGAAGCATGCAAATGGAGAGTTCGTTTCAGTATGCTTGGTGAATCAAGTATATTTACAACAACAAAGTTCGTCTCTATACACACATGTTCGTATCAATTGAGGCGAAGGGGTAACAGGGGTGCTTCCTACCACGTCATAGCAGAGAAAGTGAAATCAATGTATGTTACTTTAACTTTTCATACAATACTGTTATGTACATATCATGTGTAACTCGTGCATTATGTAGGTACGCTAACTCCAAGAAACTACCTTCGATAAATCAGATAGTAACAGTAATGAAAAGTTTACACCGTATTGATGCTAGTTATTAGAAGTGCTGGAAGGCCCAAGAAGAAGTGAAGGACATGATTAGAGGAACATCTGAGGATAATTACAGCTTAATCCCTTCCTATTTGTATATGCTGGAGGAATCCAATGAAGGATCATATGTTGGACTTATAGTAGACGATGAGAATCGTTTCAAGTATGTATTTGTAACATTCGGTCAGTCCATCCGAGAGTTTAAATCGATGAGGAAGGTACATATTCTTATACCATGTAATATCATTTTGTGTTCTATTATTCATGTATGTAGATTATGTACAAGTGTAATTTGTTGTAGGTTATCACAGTAGACGGAACACATCTTAGTGGGAAGTACGGGGGAGTGTTGCTTGTTGCATCTGCGATGACATGAATTATGACCTATTTTTAGGCATGTATTTATATAGATTTTCCCTTTATTTTATATGCATAGACATACATTCATGACATTTATGATTATATTCACCTACTTTGCAAGAATAGAGGTCTACACAGAGTTTTATTGCATTTGTAGGTAATTTGGCGAATTATGGAGCAAAATAGCATATTTAAGGATTAAGCCTTGAAGCGAGACAAAAAGGAGCATAAAAGGAATTTAGGACGCGGCAAAGTATTTTCTGATACCTTCGGACGCGGCCCAAAGTATTTTCTGATACCGTCGGACGCGGCCCAAAGTATTCTCTGATACCATCTGACGCGCCAAAGTATTTTCTGATACCACGCAGCCCAGAGTATCTTTTGATACCAGCGGATTCGACTTATTTTCAGCCCAAATATTTAGGGTTTTATCTTTAAACCCTAGATTGATCCCTATATAAATCGGAGAACCTTCAACATTGAAGGGAGTCAAAACCTTCAAAGGGAGCCAATTTCTCCAAAGGGAGACTAGAGGGAGTTAATTTCTCCAAAGGGAGACTAGAAGGAGCCAATTTCTCCAAAGGGAGACTAGAGGGAGTTAATTTGTCCAAAGGGAGACTAGAAGGAGCCAATTTCTCCAAAGGGAGACTAGAGGGAGCCAATTTCTCCAAAGGAAGACTAGAAAGAGTCAAAAACCTCCAAAGGGAGCCAATTTCTCCAAAGGGAGACTAGAAGAGTCAAAAAACCCTCCAAAGAGAGCCAATTTCTCCAAAGGGAGACTAGAGGGAGTTAATTTCTCCAAAGGGAGATTTAGGGAGAGTCAATTTCTCCGGAGAACGGTAACAGCCCCAGGACTTGGAGTTAAATTCTCCAAAGAATACTTAGAGAGGCAGACTTGGAGGTCTCCCTATTTGGAGGGAAGATTTGGGGAAGGACGCACTTCCCTTTTTGCAAAGTTGGAAGATTTTAGGGTTTCATTTGAAGGCGGATTGACATCCCGTTCTTCTTTGTTCCTTGAGATTTGTGAGAGATTCTTATTCTATCCTACATCTATTGAACGCAAGTTACTTTTGAGTTTTATTGACATTGGTTTTGTGTTTGTTATTGAGATTTCAAGGTTTTACCTTTTCTCCCTTTCATATTTGATATTTGATTCTATGAATATGATTATTGGCTAAAACCCTTTAGCAATTCTAAGGTGAAGGGTCGATAGTTGTGGCTTAGATAATGATAGATCGATCGTAATTTGATTGGACCCTGAGAGTTAGAGAAATATCGTCGACACCCTAAATCACGGCCTGTTCTTAGGTTTCCACGGCCATGATTCTCAAGATCTACCCGTGATTTACTTCAGTTTACGAACCTTGCTTTTACTTTAATCCAAAGTTAAAGATTTGCTTTAACTTAGTCTTGGCTTGCCTTTTCTAGGTGGTAGTGAAGCCTCAACAACCTCTACCTCGATTGTGAGTGTCACAACCGTAATCGGTTAAGTTAGTCTTGATCCTTGGATTACAAGTTTGGGTATTTGACATCAATTCTTACCTTTAGAACCTTTCTATATTGAAGCCTCAACAACCTGTATAGAGAGTGTCTTGTAGGTGAGTCATATAAGGTTTTTGGAACTTCACCGTACAATTACCTTACATTAGCATACCTTTGCATATCTCAACTCTGTCTTTATATCATTAGTATATCTTGAATCGATTGCCACAGCTGGATACTTGGATCTTTAGGATTGTTGTTTTCCCAATACTTGCAAAAACTCTCATATTTACTCGCTTGATAATCTGCAATTGAATTTGTTCCCACCCAAATCCCTGTGTTCGATACTCTGGAATCCTTGCTTAACTATGTCGATCCGTACACTGCGGGTTCGCTTGCTTGATTCTAGTTTTATAAATTTAAAGCTTATTTGCACACACCTTTAGGGGCGAACAAGTTTTTGGCGCCGTTGCCGGGGATTTGGTTTATGCCGAATTCGGTTATCGGTTGTCAAGCTTGGGAGCTTTGCTCTTGTTATTTGATATCTCTTTTGAGTGTTCTTGCAGATTTTCCAATGGATGGAAGCAGCTAAGAGATGGCGAGGAACGAAATAAGGGGTCTCAAAGATGAGCTTGATGAAATTTGGAGGCAAAGGCTTAGGGACGAAGCTTTGAAAGAAGAGAATTGGAGAGCAATACAATTAGCTAGGTTGGAGCAATATAAATATTTACAATATATATTTGAGTGCATCAACTTTAGTAACGAAAGAGAAAGAGAAGAGGCTATTGAGAATGAGCTTGCAGATTGGGATAAGCTTCATATCCCTCAAAAGGTTTATGAGCAACCTATTGAAGATCTGTTTCAATCAACGTGTGAAAAGCTGTTGAAGAAGCTGGATGACATGGAAAGCAACTTATCCTATGTTATCAAAGCTAAGGCGGAGAAGAAGTGCGACGAAGAACTCCAAGTTTCGATCGTTCCTCCGCTCGATTCTGAAGCTCCTCTTGAAGTTCTCATTGAAGAAAAGGAAGAAGTGGAGAACCTTGGCCAAATTACTGAAATTGTGGCCAAGGTTGAAGAAGATCCAGCTGAGTTGGGAGATATTTCATGTGTGGATCATCATCCCAACATGAAACTTGTCCCAAGCCTTGAAGAACTTAACAAGGTACATTCTCTTACTTCATTTGAAATTCCTATTAAAATTTCTGATTTTTTCAGGAATGCACCGGAGAGTTGGAGGTCTCTTCCAAAAGAGCCTCCTAAGGTGAAGATGAAACCTCCATTAAAACTGCTGGAAGTAGATGCTCCTTGGACTACAAGGAGTAAATTTGGCAAGCGCTTCAACGCCAATGCCAATAAGTGTTTTTTGTTCAAGTATGGGGTCATTCACATGACGAAGACCATACATTATCCCCAAGCTGGAGATGGGGAGGCTAGGAGGATTCTCGAGAAACTGATTTCTCGGTCTAGGAAAGGATGGGATGCAAGGCTGAATTATGTCCCATTAAAGCATAGGAAAGCTAGGAGGATTCCGGTGAGAATCAAATCGTACAAGCTTGTACGTGGGAGATCTTACCACTTGCCGGTGAAATTAGGAACCGGAGATTTCTTGGAAGAGCTCTATGATGGATTTGAAGAGCAATCCAAGATGTTCAAGGTGCATTGAGTCATCTATGGACATAGGTCCAGCTAGCGACGTTAAACCAAGCGCTTCTTGGGAGGCAACCCAAGGTAATGCATTCTTGCTTTTTATTTTTCTTTTTATTAGATTAGAGTAGATGTTTTTGTTTGTTTTTCTTCGATACCTTCCGGTATGTTTGTGTTTTTGGATGCCAGGAAAAAGGAATGAGCAAATTAGGGAGGAAAAGCCGAAAGATGGACAAAACTTGGATTTTTGGCGAGCAACAGAAAGTTCCACGGCCAAAGAGGCAAAACCACGGCCGTGGTTTGCTAAATTGGACCGTGGAATGCTTTGTCGAGAGCAACAGAAAGTTCCACGGCCAAAACCACGGCCAATGTGAGGATAGAGCTAGAGAAAACTTTAAGGCAAAAGCGCAAGGAAAAGAAGATGGCTGAAGGACACGAACGCGATCTTCAAGCGGAGTTGGCGGAGAAGGAAGCTCAACTCCAATGGAATGAGACCCTCCGCCATGATGAAATGGATCGTCATCAATCTCAAGTTAACAATCTACAAGACATGATCTTCCAGATGAGGATAGAGCTAAGCGACCTTAAGAATAAGGGAAGCAAGAAATCCTCAAGGAAAGCATCAAGGTCTAGAAGAAAAGGTCACTCATCCGCTGATGATAGTGATTCTTCCATGCCACCGTTAGAGGAGATTGATCCCACGATCAATGTGAATCCTTTCCATCCACGGGGAGCTGCCAATCGTTGTGTTCCACCAAGGAATGCGAGGATCGAACGTGTAGATGAAGAGCCAAGAACTCTTGGCCAGCGGATGGATCCAACACAACAACCACGCCGTTTGGGCGTGAACTTTGATGCTGATGATGTGCAAGGGTTTAGCTTCAACCCTCAAGTCATTACTCTTGTTCGCCAAAACCAATTTGGCGGGACAAGCGCTGAATCTCCACACCAACACTTGCAGAACTTTGAGTGTATGATGGAGACAATGAGGCCAAAGAGCGCTACTACCAACAACTATAAGCTCAATCCTTTCTTCTTCTCCTTGAAGGGGAAAGCGTTGTCTTGGTATCAAGCTCTTCCTAGTGGGAAACTAGACACGTGGGAAGACCTTTCCGCGGAGTTCCTCACCAAATTCTTTCCGCCATCTAAAACGGCAGAACTTAGAGGTAAGATTAATGCTTTTTCCATGAGATCTAACGAAAGTTTGTTTCAATCTTGGGAAAGGTTTCAGGATTTGCTCTTGGATTGCCCTCATCATGGCATATCCAAGCTTGCCTTGCTGGAAATATACTACGAGGGGTTAGATGCGGGAACGCAATTCAACCTCCAATCCCTCTCATGTGGAACATTCATGGACATGAGAGAAGATGACGCTTGGGACTTCATTGAGAAGCAAGCAAGAGTCATAGAGAAGTATTCCCACCGGAAAGTGGAGGGAAATCGTGTGGAGCAAGGAGCAAAGCTCACACATGAAGCTCAAAATCAGATTTTCTCCCTCAACAATGAGATCAAAGAGTTGAAGGAGGCTATCAAGACCAACTTCCCAAAGCAACAAGGGAAGGATGTTGGTTATTTAGGAAACAACAATGGCGGCGATAACAATAACCGGAACAACAACCGGAATAGCAATTGGAATGGAAACAACAACAACCGGAACAACAATTGGAACAACAATAGGGGTTCAAACAACAACAATTGGCGCTCCAATCAACAAAATTCCGGTAACTCTTGTCCTTCCAACTCTAATTCACTAACTCCACCTTCCTCTTCCTCTACTTCTTTGAAAAGCCAGGGGCAATCATCTAATGGAGGAAACAATTCGGGGAAGGAGAAGCCCGATCCCATGTTGGAAACGATTTTGGAAAAGCTTCAAGGGTTGGAGAACTGCATCATTAAGGTTGATGATCAAATTTCCAAGGTTGACAAAGCTCAAAAGGTTTTGGAAAACCAAATGTTCAACCATGCGGAGGAAGTTCCTAGGAATCAAGGGAAACTTCCAGGAAAGACGGAGGACAACCCTAAGGGAAGGGTTATGGCAATCACAACTAGGAGCGGAGTGACTACCACCGATCCGCAGCCTAAGTTCGTTGAAGTCTCCGTAGAAAAAGAAAAGGACAAAGAGAAGGGGAAGGAGAAGGAAGATGTCTACGTTCCTCCTCCAGCTTATAAACCTCCCCTACCATTCCCCCAATCTAGAGCGAGAGCGCGCCTAGATAAACAATTTGGTAAGTTCATAGAACTCATGAGCAAGCTGCATATTAATATACCATTTATTGATGCTATTGTAGGTATGCCGGCTTATGGCAAGTTCTTGAAGGAGCTCCTCTCTAACAAGAGGCAGCTAGAAGACTTCGGAGAGGTTAAGATGAGTTCGGACTCTTCGGATCTCATCAAAACCATGAAGGAGAAAATGCCCCCAAAGCTAAAGGATCCGGGGTCATTTTGCATTCCCATAGGAGTGGGAGATGTCACATACGATGCGTTATGTGACTTAGGAGCAAGTGTGAGCATTATACCACTTGCGTTGTGTAGGAAGATCGGTTTAGGCGACCCTAAACCGGTGAAGATGACGTTGTACATGACGGATCGATCCATCACTCGCCCCGTCGGTATTGTAGAAGACGTCCCGGTCAAGCTAGGTAAATTCTTTGTTCCCATTGATTTTGTCGTGCTTGACATTCCTGTAGATAGTCCGGTCCCGATCATACTCGGAAGACCGTTTCTTGCAACTTCCAGCTGCATAGTCGATTGCAAGAATGGTAGACTCGCTTTTGATATAGGAGAGGAGAAAGTAGAGTTCGTTCTTTCCACTCTAGTGAAGGAGCCAATCTTTGATGAGGATATTTTCAATATCCAAGATGAAGAAGGTTTGTCTAGAGAGGAGGTAAGTGCGATTCTCTTTAACGATCCTTTACAAAAGGTTATCACTATGAGTCTAACCAATGTAGGGGAAGAAGAAGAGTGCAATGAGGCAATTGAAGCCTTAGAAGCACAAGAAGAGATAGATGAAGTGGAGTTTGAAAAACTCCACGATGAGGCAGAAAACGTGAGAATCCACGGTTATACCCTGTATTCCACGGCCGTGGATTTCACAACCAAAATCGTGCCTCACTCCAGGGAGTTATACGGTCGTGGAGAAGATGTGACAACCGTATTTCCCTTCCACGCCCTAAACCACGGCCGTGGAGGCCATGAGGAACCCGTAATTTTGGGCGTGGAAAGGAGTGATCGAGACACTTCTTCAACTTCTTCTGATCCTTCTCCCACACACTCATCACCCTTAGAAACTTCTAAGGAGACATCGGAGGCTTCTCAAGGATCATTGGAAGCTCCGAAAGAAATGGAACTCAAACCACTTCCTACTCATCTAAGGTACGCTTTTCTAGGATCTAATTCTACCTTTCCGGTTATTGATAGTTCCGATCTAAGCATAGATGAACATAATCAGCTCATGATTGTCCTTAGGAAACATAGGAAAGCTATAGGCTATACTATTGAGGACTTAGTAGGAATTAAACCCTCCCTATGCATGCATAAGATACTAATGGAGGAAGATTTTAGAACTTCAAGACAACCTCAAAGGCGGTTGAATCCGACCATGAAGGAGGTTGTCAAGAAGGAAATTTTCAAGTTTCTTGATGCAGGTATCATCTACCCTATCTCCGATAGTAAGTGGGTGAGTCCGGTCCAAGTAGTTCCGAAGAAGGGAGGAATGACAGTCATCACCAACAAAAACAACGAACTCATTCCTACCCAAACTGTGACTGGATGGCGGATGTGCATAGACTACCGCAAGCTCAACAATGCAACGCGGAAGGATCATTTTCCATTGCCATTCATTGATAAAATGCTTGAAAGGTTAGCACAACATTCACATTTTTGCTACCTTGACGGTTATAGTGGTTTCTTTCAGATTCCGATACACCCGGATGATCAAGAGAAGACCACATTCACGTGCCCATGGGGTACATTTGCTTATAGGAGAATGCCGTTTGGGCTTTGCAACGCCCCAACCACCTTCCAACGGTGCATGATGGCCATCTTCTCCGAATATGTGGAGGAAATCATGGAAGTCTTCATGGACGACTTCTCTGTATACGGTTCCTCTTTTAACGATTGCCTTTCTAACCTTTCTCTTGTTTTGCAAAGGTGTGAAGACACTAACCTAGTTCTTAATTGGGAGAAGTGTCAATTTATGGTTAAGGAAGGAATTGTATTAGGCCACTTAGTCTCTAGTAGAGGGATAGAAGTAGACAAGGCTAAGATAGAGACCATAGAGAAACTTCCTCCCCCAATTTCGGTGAAAGGGATAAGAAGTTTCCTAGGACATGCTGGATTTTATAGACGTTTCATTAAGGACTTTTCTAAGATATCAAAACCTCTCACTAATCTATTGATGAAGGATGCGGTTTTTGAGTTTTCGCAGGAATGTTTGGATGCGTTTAACACCATTCGGCAAGCTCTAATTTCAGCACCTATTATCCAACCCCCGGATTGGACTCTTCCCTTTGAGATTATGTGCGATGCTAGTGACGTAGCTATTGGAGCTGTTCTTGGACAACGAAAGGAAGGGGCAACCCATGCCATATACTATGCTAGCAAGACGCTAGATGAAGCGCAGCTTAACTATGCCACTACCGAAAAAGAGTTTTTAGCCATTGTCTATGCTATTGACAAGTTTCGCTCTTATCTTGTAGGTGCAAAGGTGATTGTCTACACGGATCATGCTGCGATCCGGTACCTCCTTGCGAAGAAAGATGCGAAGCCAAGGCTAATTAGATGGATTCTTCTCCTACAAGAATTCGATCTTGAGATCTGCGACAAGAAAGGTTCAGAAAATTCTGTTGCGGATCATTTGAGTCGCCTAACACATCTAGAGGACGACCATTTACCCATCGACGACTCCTTCCCGGACGAACACTTACACCTTATTGAGGAGTGCATCGATGTGATCTCCAAAGGTAACGAACCATGGTTTGCTGATTTTGTTAACTATTTGGTTTGTCAGGAGATACCGCCCGGACTATCCTACGCACAAAGGAAGAAGTTCTTTAAGGACGTCCGGGAATACTATTGGAACGAGCCTCTCCTCTTCAAGAGAGGTCCGGATGGCATCATTCGGCGATGTGTGCCGGAAGATGAGATGCAAAGTGTCATCCGTCATTGTCATTCACTACCTTGTTGAGGACACGCTAGTTCGAACAAAACTAGCGCAAAGGTATTGCAATCTGGATTCTTTTGGCCTACTTTGTTTAGAGATGTGCAATCCTTTGTTTCTTGCTGCGATGCTTGTCAAAGAACAGGCAATATCTCTAGGAGGAATGAGATGCCCCTCAACAACATCCAAGAGGTGGAGATTTTCGACGTTTGGGGAGTCGATTTCATGGGACCATTCCCATCCTCTTGTGGAAACCAATACATACTATTGGCGGTGGATTATGTTTCTAGATGGGTGTAAGCAATTGCCTCTCCCACCAATGATGTCATGGTGGTGGTTAAGTTCTTCAACAAGACCATTTTCCCGCAATTTGGGACACCAAGGACGATCATTAGTGATGGAGGTTCTCACTTCATTGCCCGGCGCTTTGAAGCTCTTCTAGCTAAGTATGGGGTTACTCACAAGATCGCTACCCCTTACCATCCACAAACGAGTGGACAAGTTGAGATCTCAAATAGGGAGATCAAAGGAATCTTAGAGAAGACGGTTTCAAGGACTAGGAAGGATTGGTCCTTGAAGCTTGACGATGCGTTATGGGCATACCGGACTACATACAAGACTCCCATAGGAACCACACCATACAACCTTGTGTATGGGAAGTCTTGTCACTTGCCGGTAGAGTTGGAGCACAAAGCATTTTGGGCTATCAAGTGGTTGAACTTCAGCATGAAAGAAGCGGGAGAGAAGCGTCTCCTAGACATCAATGAGCTGGATGAACTCCGCTTGAACGCTTATGAAAACGCTAAGATCTATAAGGAGAGAGCAAAGCGTTGGCATGATAAGCATATCATTCCAAAGGACTTCAAAGAAGGAGATCAAGTTCTCCTCTTCAATTCAAGGCTTCGTCTCTTTCCAGGTAAGCTTAAATCTCGTTGGACCGGACCTTTTCTAATTAAGCGTATTTTTCCCCATGGTGCAGTTGAAGTATGGGGTGAAGCGAGCGGAACTTTTAAGGTGAACGACCAACGACTCAAGAAGTATACGCCGGATCTCCAAGCTGAGGAGTTCGCGCCTACCGCACTCGAATAAGTGCGAGATTGGTCTAGCTACGGACCTTAAACAAAGCGCTTCTTGGGAGGCAACCCAAGGTATTGCATTTTTGTTTTTGTTTTCGATTCATAGATTAGCTTAGTATAGACGTTTTTGCTTTGTTTTTGCCTCGATTTCTTCCGGTATGTTCGTGTTTTTGGATGTAGGAACGATGGAAAAGGAAAAGAGGAGGATAATGTCGAAGAAAAGTGACGAAATTTGGACTTTCGAGCTTTACAGAGGGTTCCACGGCCTAAACCACGGTCGTGACAGCTACAGTACCCGTAATTTCCAAAAGCCTTTGAAAAATCACCAAAACCACGGTTCCGTACACTTCCACGGCCGTGGAACACCCCGATAGACCGTGATTTTCAAAAATTTTTCCTGCGACTATATAAGCCACATTCTTCACAAAATTCATCCCAAAACCCCTCTTTCCACGCCCTAATTGCCGAAATCCACGACCCTCTCTCAAATCCTCGTTTCCTAATCGTTTTCGACGATTCTTCTTCCTAAACTGAAGCAAATTCAACCACAAACAAGATCCAAGCGACGAATCGAGCGGAAATTCACCAACGAACGCACAATTCGGATTTTTCAATCCGAAAAATAGGTTTTTTTCCTCTTCTTGATTCTTGCCGATTTGGTTGTTTTTGTTAGAGATTTTTAGGAAGAACTGATTGAGATTGGAGGAAATTAGACTAGGACTGCCTGTTGTGGAGATTGATTGCTGATTTGCTGAGATTCGTGAACTTTTGAGATGAATCACGGTCTCTGGGAGAATTACGGCCGTGGTTCTTATAGAACAGACCGTAATTTTGAGCAGAATGGATTTTGTGAGAAGAGTTTCGGGTAGGATAAAAGAGAAGAAGAATGATCAGAATAAGAAGAGGAAGGGTAATCCCTCCTCCTCCTCATCCTCTAGGGCACCACCACCCTCTTCCCCTTCACCTCCATCCTCACCTTCACCTCCATCCTCACCTCCTCACCCTAGAATCCCGACCATACACGACGATCATCTCGATGCACTCGAGAGGATCAAGGAGAGGCCAGTGATTGGCCCTAGGTACTTGTTGTTGGAGGATCTAGCTCCTCTCAACATAGTTGATGACCTCACTTGGCTCTTGGATAGAGCCGGACTTATTGTCTTCTCGGCTATCCGAGAAGACGCCTATGAAGAGATTACACGGGAGGTTGTGACATCTTTCGAGCACAGCCATGTAGACAGGACCGTCTCTTTCCGTCTCATGGAAAGAGACTACCATTTGAGCATCCGTGAGTTTGGGACCATTTTTGGGTTTCATGAGACCTTTAATGGTCGATTTCCTAGTGGCGTTTACGCCAAGGACTTTTGGGAGGAGGTGGCGATGATTTACGCTAGCGAGGACCGCTGGCAGCCGCTGATACCAAGGCTAGGCTGATGTACCACCTAGCCTTGAAGATAGCTCACCGCGTTCTTTCGGAGTGTCTCTTTCCTAGGACGGAGACGCCCCAAAAGATCAAGACGGATGAGCTGTTCTTGCTTTACTCCATGCTTTATGGACGCCGTGCTGATTGTGCTACTCTCTTGGCTGCTACTATGAGCAAGCTCAAGAATAAGAAGGGCAACATAGGATATGGTGGGATAGTTACCCACATTGCTAGGAGCTTTGGTGTTGATTTTTCTGCTTGCACCCGTATACCAGCCGTACCTTTAGGGCTACATGCTTTCATGACTAGGGGCCTCATTTTCCCCACACATAGAGGTCCGCCTTATGCGGGCATGCCATGGGAGAGCAGGACGGGTAGGGGTATAGAGTGGCTACCGGAGTACTCCATTATGGCGGGACGCCATAATTGGAAGGAGACGTTCGCTGCTATGCATGCGAACAAGATAGCAGCTCCCCCATATGTCCCGCCACCAGTTGTTGAGGAGGAGGAGATGGGAGATCAGTTTGAGGGTGGAGGAGGACCCGAGCACGATTTTGGCACGTTTCCGGATCAGCCGGAGGCGGCCCCCGATGCACCTAGACGTTCTTCACGTCCAGCTAGAGCTTCAGGCTCGTCTTCTCGCCGCGCTAGCGTGAGTGAGAGGCCTACGTGGATGACCACACCTCCTACATGGTATGGCATTCCCCCTCCTTGGTCTACAGAGCAGACAGCAGCACCAGCACCACCACCAGCACCATCCGACGCTCCAGCATGGTATAGTCAGGCCCCGGGATGGTACGAGCAGATGCCGGATTGGGCTACCGGACTTTCAGAGAGAGTGGGAGCATTGGAGATCCGAGCCGATGCTAGAGACGGACGCCTAGACGACCTCGACCACATGATGAGAGACGTCTACCGCCAGCAGTTTGGGCGGTTCTATGATCCTAGCTTCTCTCCATTCCCGCCTCCACCAGCGCCGTAGTGATGAGGGTTTGATGATTGACCATTCGCTTTAGACATTCCGCCACCACTTTGTGAGTTTCTTTTTCTTTTCTTATTTTCTTTCTTTCTTTTGAACATTAGGGACAATGTTCGTCCTAAGTATGGGGTGAGATGTACTAAAAGTTTGTAATAACTCTTACTCACTATGCTTGCTTCTATTCGAGACTATTTGCATGTTCATTATATTGTTGCACGTTTCATTATCGCATTGCATGAAAAAGAACTTGAAAAACCCATAAAAATTGAAAAATTTTGAAAATTTTGTGCTTCTAATGAATTGAGATGATTTCTATGATAATCACTACTTGTGAATTGAGTTTGATGACAATTGCATGCTTAAAAGAATAGTGAATTGAAAAGAATTTGAATGAATGAATTTTACCTCTTTTGCAAGTTTCATAATGTGATGAATGTTACCTAAATCATGTTGAGAAATTGAAGTTGAAATCACACTATAAGTTCTTATACTTCTTGTTGAGATGATTAAGGCAATTCGATTTTTCTTTCTTCTTCCTTTGATCATTTTAGCTCCTCATTGAAATATTGACCTCCTTTACCTATCCGGGAACTTGGAGAAGTGAATGAAAAAGGCATGTTTGATGTGGTAGGGCCATGAGAGCAATTATTTGCAATCAAAAGAATAGAAAGGAATTCTAGGTTTGGGGAAGTCAATCATGATGATGAGTAACTCGGCACCATTCACATAGCCGGGTGTTTGTGTCTTGCCAAAGTCGGATTGAGCGATATTCCTAGCGGATTATGGTATGTACGCTAAGGGTTTGAGGCATCTCATAAAAATTGAGAAACACCAATCTCCTAGGCTTCGGTTTTTGTGCACCTCTGTCCATAACTCCAAAAGTAAAGTCGAAAAATGAAAAGAAGAGAGCGAAGCTCTAAGTTGAAGTGTTGCGGAAACCGCAAAAGAAGAAGAAGGGTAGTTGTCCACTTTCCCGGATTTATGCACCACATTCCTTAAAGTTTCCTTCCCCTTCCACATTCTAGACCTTTTCTTTGAAAGTCCTTAAGATCAAAAGAATGTTATATGACTTGGTGATCTAAATTGAAGTTTCTTATGATTGATTTTGATAATGTTTGAAGGTTATGATGCTTGTTTAGAAGTTAAATTGATTCATGAGTTTTCTTTACTTTTTACTCTTTGGATAAGTGTATGAAAGTCTTATAAACAATTGAAGCAAGGTTTGAGAATGATCTATTCTTTAGAAGGCACATTCCTCCAAAAGAAGTATTGCTTTGAGAAGGTACACATATTTCATCCTAACTCTTATTTAAAGCTTTTTGAAAGACCTTGCTTAGGGACAAGCAAGTGTTAAGTATGGGGTTATTTGTTAGCATGAAATATTGTGATATTTTAGGCACGTTTTCTAAGTGTATTTGATTCATATTGATAGTCTTTGATTTAGCATTGTTGCATTTGTGAGCTAGTTTGCCTATATTGTCGATATGGATGTCTACACTAGCTTTATGTTGATTATAGGTGATTGAGAGTCATTTCCGAACGGAATCGAGCGAAGAAGAGTTGATTGAGTATGTCCATGGATTAAGGGCATTCTTAGGAGCAAATTGGAGTTTAACTTGAGGAATGCACGAGGCTAGGGAAGAATCACGTTCTTGCCCTAAACCACGCTCTAAAATACGGCCGTACTACAAACCACGTTTAGTTCCACGGCCATGGAACCCTGCAAAGAGAGGCGTGATGCATTCCAGTAACTATTACGGTCGTGGAATCCATGGTTCAAACCGTGACACTTTCCACGCTCTAAATTACGGTCGTGGAACCTTCCACGACCGTGATCTTGGCGATCCTTTTCACCACATTTTGAAGCCACGATCTTTTGAAGATTGGGCCGGGCCGATATTTTATCCTTCCCTATAAAAAGACGGACGAAGCAAGATTCCGTCATCAACGCATACGGCCGCTTAGGGATTTTTTGGCAATCCACGCATAGCCCCGCTTACGCCTTTGCTTAGCGGCACAACCCTCGTTTGGAAGCATTTACATCTCATTGGAGATCGAAGTTCGTGTTGGGATTTTGCCCTAACCTCGCACTTTTGGTGGAGATTGCTGTTGAGATTTCCGGATTGACGGAAGATCGAAGCTTTTGGAAGATTGTTGCAAGAAGATTTCTCTTCTTGTTTAGGTTTGATTTAGAAGACGGATTGACATCCCGTTCTTCCTTCTTTCCTAAGATTGTGTTTGTTTGGCTTACTCTGAATCTATTGACAGGATTCGTTATTGATTGTGACTTTGAGATTGGTTTGAAGTTTATTGGAAGTTTTCGGAAGTTTTCATCTTTCAATCTTTTAATCGTTGAATTTGATATCAACATGACTGTTATTGGCTAAAAACCCTTAACAATTCTAAGGTGAAGGGTTGATAGTTGTGGCTTAGATGATGATAGATCGATCGTAAACAGATTAGACCTTGAGAGTTTGAGAGAATCGTCGACGAACCCTAAATCACGGTTTGATCTTGAGTTCCACGGCCGTGGAGTCTCAAGATCTACCCGTAATTTCCCTTAAGTTTACGAACCTGCTTTTACTTTAATCCAAAGTTAAAGATTTGCTTTAACTTAGTTTAGGCTTGCCTTTCCTAGGTGGTAGTGAAGCCTCAACAACCTCTACCTCGATTGTGAGTGTCATAACCGTAATCGGCTAAGTTAGTCTTGATCCTTGGATTACAAGTTTGGGTATTTGACATTAATTCTTACCTTTAGAACCTTTCTATATTGAAGCCTCAACAACCTTTATAGAGAGTGTCTTGTAGGTGAGTCATATAAGGTTTTTGGAACTTCACCGTACGATTACCTTACATTAGTATACCTTTGCATATCTCAACTCTGTCTTTATATCATTAGTATATCTTGAATCGATTGCCACAGCTTGATACTTGGATCTTTAGGATTGTTGTTTTCCCAATAATTTGCAAAGCTCTTACATTTACCTGCTTGATAATCTACAATTGAATTTGTTCCCACCCAAATCCCTGTGTTCGATACTTTGGAATCCTTGCTTAACTACGTCGATCCGTACACTGCGGGTTCGCTTACTTGATTCTAGTTTTATAAATTTAAAGCTTATTTGCACACACCTCTAGGGGCGAACAATCTGCCCAAGATGCAAATCAACAGATATATCCCATGACATTTGGCATTGTTGACAGTGAGAATGATGCGTCATGGGAGTTTTTTTTTCAAAATCTGGAACGCATCATACCGGACAGCGATGACCTTGTGTTTGTATCAGATAGATATAATTCAATCAAGAAGGGTATAGCGTCGTACTATAAGAAAGCATTTCATGGATACTGTATTTGACACCTTAAAGGGAATCTCAGAAAGAGGACAAGATGCAACCGAATACTGCAGTTGTTCATTGATGGAGCCATGAGATGTAAGGAATCTGAGTGTATGGCAATACTTGGACAAATTTCTTCGGTATGTTATGTACATAATGCATTTCCTGTTATCCTTATTCGTTTACATAATGCATTGCATGACAATACTTGGGCATTTTTGTGTACATTAATGATAATTTTCCTTCACAGGAAAAGCCAAAGGTTGGAGCTCTCCTACATGAGATAGGGCTGTCAACATGGGCATGTTCATTATCGCCGGCAAAATGGTACAATATCATGACAAGTAACAACACAAAGTGTGTTAACACATTGATGAAAGACGGGAGAGAATATCCAGTTTTAGCGTTGCTTGATGAGATAAGACAATTCATGTCACGATGGTTTGCCGAGCGTCGACAAAGGTCTCAATCTTGTGTAGAGGTTTCCACACCGAAAATTAAAGCGATTATCCAGAAAAGGTTTAACGAATCTGCCTGTTACTTTGTGTATGTCCTTGATGAGGATAGAATGGAGTTTGAAGTGAAAAGGGGTGATAAACATGTAATCGTTTGTTTGCAAACCAAGTCTTGTGAATGCAAGGAGTTTGATGTTGAAGAAATACCGTGCATACATGTTGTAGCTGCATCAAAACATCTTGATATGAGTCCTTCTAATGTGTAAACGGTGTGGAAGGTTGCCTAAAGAAAAAATACGGGTCTCGTGGGAACCAAAGAGTAAGCGAAGATGTGGTTGTTGTGGATTTAGTGGACACACGAAGAAATCTTGTCTAAATCAACCAAAGCAAGCAATGTGAAACGGGTTTAAGTGAATTTTATGTTTTATGTACTGTTAGCATGAAATATTGTGATATTTTAGGCACGTTTTCTAGATGTTTTTCATCCATTATAGTGTTCATTGATAAGGCATTGAAGCAATTGTTAGCTAGTTTGTCTATATTGTCGATATAGAGGTCTACATAAGCTTTGTGTTGATCGTAGGCGAATAAGAGCTAAAACCGAACCAATTAAGAGAGGATGGAGATGAATTGAGCACATCCAAGAATTGAGGACACCACAAAGAAGCCAAGGAAGATGCTAGGATGAGGAATGACACGAAACAAAGGAAACTACGAGCAATCTACGTTTCCACGCTCTAAAATACGGACGTAAAGAAGTCCACGCCCAAAACCACGGCCGTGGATCTTGGCAACATGAACGTGGAGCATTCCAGAGAGTTACACGGTATAAAGTACGGTCGTGGAAGTTGTGAAGAACCGTAATCCACTTCCACGCTCTAAACCACGGCCGTGGAACTCCATGAAACCGTGATTTAGGCAATCTTTTGACGAATAAAATATGGACACATTGATTACGCATATGGGCCGGACGGTTATTCTATCCTTCCTTATAAAAGGACTGAAGGAGGGAGAATTCGGCACCTTCGCTTACACTCACTTACACGTTCCTAGGGTTTCATTGGACGTGCGGAGAATTGCACTTTTGCAACGGAGATCTACGAAGGCTTGAAGATTTGGAAGTTGTGTGTGGTGGAAGTTGCGCCTTTTATTCCTAGGTTTGATTAGAAAACGGATTGACATCCCGTTCTTCGTTCTTATCAAGGATAGTTATTGGTTTGTGTTTATTCCAAATCTGATATACATTATTACCCTTGTTTGTGGGTTTGAGATTGATTTGAGAATTATTGAAGGTTTTCGAAGGTTTTCATCTTTCATTCTTCTTAATCTTGAATTTGATATGATAATGACTGTTGTTGGCTAAAACCCTTTAGCAATTCTAAGGTAAAGGGTTGATAGTTGTGGCTTAGATGATGATAGATCGATCGTAAACAGATTGGACCCTGAGAGTTAGAGAGATTTCGCCGACGCCCCAAACCACGGTCTATTCTTGAGGTTCCACGGCCGTGGAAATCAAGATCGACCCGTAATTTGTGTCAGTTTACGAACCTTGCTTTTACTTTGATCTAACGTTAAAGATTTGCTTTAACTTAGTCTTGGCTTGCCTTTTCTAGGTAGTAGTGAATCCTCAACAACCTCTACTTCGATTTCGAGTGTCAGAACCTTAATCGGTTTAGTTAGTCTTGATCCTTGGGTTGCAAGTTTGGGTATTTGATATTAATTCTTGTCTTTAGATCCTTTCTATAATGAAGCCTCAACAACCTTTATAGAGAGTGTCTTTAGATAAGTCATATAAAGCCTTGGAACTTCACCATACATTGCTTTACCTTAGCATACCTTTGCAACTCTTAACTCTGTCCTTAGTTCTTTAGTATATCTTGAATCGATCGCCACAATTAGACACCTGGATCTTTAGGGTTGTTGTTTTCCCAATATATTTGCAAAGCTTTCTCCCTTTTTATTGCTTGATAATTTACAAACTGAATTTGTTCCCACCAAATCCCTGTGTTCGATACTCTGGAATTCTTGCTTAACTACGTCGATCCGTACACTGCGGGTTCGCTTGCTTGAATTCTAGTTTTATAAATTTAAGACTTATTTGCACGCACGCCAAGTGGCGAACAAGTTTTTGGTGCCGTTGCCGGGGATTTGGTCTAGGCCGAATTCGGTTACCGGTTGTCAAGCTTGGGAGTTTAGCTCTTGTCATTTGATATCTTTTGTGAGTGATATTTGCAGGTTACTTTAGGTTTATGCGCAGGTCTAGGAACAACAAGGACCTCTTACCTCTTGATCAAGAACTTGAGAAGACTTTGAGGAAGAAGCTCAAGGAAAGAAAGATGGCTGAAGAAAGAGAACGAGATTACCAAACGGAGTTAGCGGAATCCGAAGCTCAACTTAGATGGAGCGAGAAGACTCGTAAGGAGGAATCGGAGCTTCATCAATCGAAAGTTGATGATCTAACGGATATGATATTTCAAATAAGGATGGAATTGAGCGACCTTAAGAAGAAGAAGAGCAGGAAACCGTCAAGATCGGTTAGAACCCATTCATCCGACGAGGATAGCGACTCTTCCATACCACCACTAGAGGACATTGATCCGACGATCAATGTGAACCCATT
The DNA here is from genome assembly GCA_033239125.1 of Fagopyrum homotropicum. Classification (NCBI taxonomy): domain Eukaryota; kingdom Viridiplantae; phylum Streptophyta; class Magnoliopsida; order Caryophyllales; family Polygonaceae; genus Fagopyrum; species Fagopyrum homotropicum. The sequence goes on from BSWB01000005.1 coordinate 98,917,085, forward strand.
TGTTCCAAGACCGGCTACCAATTATCGTGTTCCAGCTGGGAATACGAGAGCCGCTCGTGTAGATGAAGAGCCAAGAACTCTTGGCCAAAGGATGGATCCAATTCAGCAACCACGTCGTTTAGGTGTGAACTTTGATGCTGATGATATGCAAGGGTTTAGCTTCAACCCACAAGTTATTACCATCGTTCGCCAAAATCAGTTTGGAGGAACGAGTGTTGAATCTCCACATCAACATTTACAAAATTTCGAAATCATGATGGAGACAATGAAGCCAAAGAATGCAACCACTAACAACTACAAGATCAAGCCATTCTTCTTCTCTTTGAAAGGAAAAGCTTTATCTTGGTATCAAGCTCTTCCAAATGGAAGACTTAACACATGGGAGGATCTTTCTGCGGAATTCCTCACCAAATTCTTTCCGCCATCCAAGACGGCGGAGTTGAGAGGTAAGATTAATGCATTTTCTATGAGATCTAACGAAAGTTTGTTTCAATCTTGGGAAAGATTTCAGGACTTATTATTGGATTGCCCACACCATGGCATTTCAAAACTGGGTTTATTGGAGATATACTATAAGGGGTTGGATGTGGAAACACAATTCAAGCTCCAATCCCTTTCACGTGGCACATTCATGGACATGAGGGAAGATGACATTTGGGACTTCATTGAGAAGCAAGCCCGAGTCATTGAGAAGTATTCTCACCGCAAAATAGAAGTAAATCATGTGGAGCAAGGACCAAAGCTATCACAAGCTGCTCAAACTCAAATCTTTTCTCTCAATACCGAGATTAAAGAGTTGAAGGAAGCCATTAAAACCAACTTTCCAAAACAAATGGGGCAAGATGTGGGTTATTTGGGAAACAACAATAACCACAATGGGAATGAGAAAAACGAACCGCAACAACCGGAACAACAACCGGAACAATTGGAACAACAACAACAACCGGAATAACAGTTGGAACAACAATAGGGGTTCAAACAACAACAATTGGCGGTCCAACCAACAACACAATTCCGGTAATTCTTATCCCAATTCAGGAAATTCACTAATTCCACCTTCTTCTTCTTCCATTCCTTTGAAAAGTCAGGAACAAGCATCTAATAGTGGAAGCACTTCGGGAAAAGAGAAGCCCGATCCCATATTGGAAACAATCTTGGGAAAACTTCAAAGATTGGAGAGTCACATCATTAAGGTAGATAATCACATTACTAAGGTTGATAAAGCCCAAAAGGTTTTAAAAAACGAAATGTTTAGCCATACTGAGGAAGTTCCTAGGAATCAAGGAAAACTTCCAGGAAAGACGGAGGATAACCCAAAAGGAAGGGTGATGGCTATCACAACTAGGAGTGGAGCAACCACCACCGACCCACAGCCTAAGTTTGTAGAAGTTTCCGTCGAGAAAGAGAAAGAGAAGGGGAAGGAGAAGGAAGACATCTACGTTCCTCCTCCAGCTTTCAAACCTCCCCTACCATTCCCGCAATCTAGAGCAAGGGCGCGTCTAGACAAGCAATTCGGTAAGTTTATTGAACTCATGAGCAAACTGCATATTAATATACCTTTCATTGATGCAATTGTAGGTATGCCAGCTTATGGAAAGTTCCTAAAGGAGATCCTCTCTAACAAAAGGAAATTAGAGGATTTTGGAGAGGTTAAAATGAGTTCGGATTCATCGGATCTCATCAAGACAATGAAGGAAAAGATGCCCCCAAAGTTGAAGGATCCGGGGTCATTTTGTATTCCCATAGGAGTGGGAGATGTCACCTATGATGCATTATGTGATTTAGGAGCAAGCGTGAGTATCATTCCGCTTGCCTTATGCAGGAAGATCGGTTTAGGCGAACCTAAATTGGTGAAGATGACGTTATACATGGCGGATCGATCCATAACTCGTCCCGTCGGTATAGTTGAAGACGTCCTGGTCAAGCTTGGTAAGTTCTATGTTCCTATAGATTTTGTTGTGCTTGACATTCCTGCAGATAGTCCGGTCCCAATCATACTTGGAAGACCGTTTCTTGCAACATCCGGTTGTATAGTTGATTGCAAGAATGCTAGACTCGCCTTCGACATAGGAGAAGAAAAGGTAGAGTTTGTTCTCTCCACTTTGGTGAAGGAACCAGCTTTTGATGAGGATATATTCAACATCCATGACGAAGAGCTATCTAGAGAGGAGGTAAGTTTGATTCTCTTCAAAGATCCCTTTCAAAAAGTTATCTCTATGAGCATTATGGATATAGGGGAAGAAGAGGAATGCAATGAGGAAATTGAAGCTTTAGAGAAGCAAAAAGAAGTGTATGAAGAAGAATTTGAGAAACTCTACGATGGGTCAGAAAACGTAAGAAATCACGGTCAGTCGTGCTATTCCACGGCCGTGGAAACCACCAACATAACCGTAATTAGCTACTCAGAGGACTCCAGTAAGTTACACGGCCAAAACCACGGCCGCGGAACAAACAGAGGCACCGTAATTGATTTCCATGCCCAAAACCACGGCCGTGGAGGAAACAGGGGAGCCGTAATTTTGGGTGAATCTGAAGGAAATTGTGTTTTCTCCGCCACTTCTTTTGATTCTTCTCCAACATCTTCTACATCCTTAGACGCTTCTAAGGAAGCATTGGATACTCCTCAAGAGCCATTAGAGACTCCTATAGTGATGGACTTGAAGTCACTTCCTGCACATCTAAGTTACACATTTCTAGGACCTAATTCTACCTTTCCGGAAATTGTTAGTTCCGATTTGAGTATAGATGAATATAGCAAGCTCATGGCTATTCTTAAGAAACATAGAAAAGCCTTAGGGTATACTATAGAGGATCTAGTAGGAATCAAACCTTCACTATGCATGCATAAGATCCTAATAGAAGAAGACTTTAGAACTTCGCGACAACCTCAAAGGCGGTTAAATCCGACCATGAAGGAGGTTGTCAAGAAGGAAATTCTTAAACTACTTGATGCAGGTATCATCTACCTATCTCCGATAGCAAGTGGGTGAGTCCCGTACAGGTGGTTCCAAAGAAAGGAGGAATGACGGTCATCACCAATAAAAACAATGAACTCATTCCCACACGAACCGTAACGAGATGGAGGATGTGCATAGATTACCGCAAGCTAAACAACGCGACGAGGAAGGATCACTTCCCACTACCCTTCATTGACCAAATGCTTGAGAGGTTAGCACAACACTCACACTTTTGCTATCTTGACGGTTATAGTGGTTTCTTTCAGATCCCAATACATCCAGACGATCAAGAGAAGATCACATTCACGTGCCCGTGGGGAACGTTTGCTTATAGGAGAATGCCGTTTGGGCTTTGCAACGCCCCAACCACCTTTCAAAGGTGCATGATGGCTATCTTCTCAGAGTACATAGAGGAGATCATGGAGGTCTTTATGGATAATTTCTCCGTTTATGGTTCCTCTTTTGATAATTATCTTTCTAACCTTGCTCTTGTGTTACAAAGGTGTGAAGACACTAACCTAGTTCTTAATTGGGAGAAGTGTCAATTTATGGTGAAAGAGGGCATTTTATTAGGACACCTAATCTCTAGTAGAGGGATTGAAGTGGATAAGGCTAAGATAGAGACTATAGAAAAGCTTCCTCCCCCAACTTCGGTGAAAGGGATAAGAAGTTTTCTAGGACATGCTGGATTTTATAGACGTTTTATAAAGGATTTCTCTAAGATATCAAAACCGCTTACTAATCTATTGATGAAGGATGTAGTTTTTGATTTCTCGCTGGAATGCTTAGATGCGTTTAATATGATTCGGGAAGCTCTAATCTCAGCCCCGATTATTCAACCTCCGGATTGGAATCTTCCATTTGAGGTTATGTGTGACCCAAGTGACGTAGCTATAGGAGCTGTGCTTGGGCAAAGAAAGGAAGGACGAACCCACGCTATCTACTACGCTAGCAAGACGCTAGATGAAGCGCAGCTCAACTACGCCACTACCGAGAAGGAATTTTTAGCAATTGTATATGCATTTGAAAAGTTTCGCTCTTATCTTGTAGGCACTAAGGTGATTGTGTACACGGATCATGCTGCGATCCGGTATTTGCTTGCAAAGAAAGATGCGAAACCAAGGCTAATTAGATGGATTCTTCTCCTACAAGAATTCGATCTAGAGATCCGTGACAAGAAGGGTTCGGAAAATTCTGTCGCAGATCATTTGAGTCGTCTACCACATCTAGAGGACGACAATCTACCTATAGATGACTCCTTTCCGGATGAGCATTTACATATCATAGAGGAGTGCATTGACGTGATCACCAAAGGTAACGAACCATGGTTTGCTGATTTTGTTAACTATTTGGTTTGCCAGGAATTACCACCCGGATTATCCTACGCACAAAGAAAGAAGTTCTTTAAGGATGTTCGGGAATACTTTTGGAATGAGCCTCTCCTATTTAAGAGAGGTCCTGACGGCATCATTCGACGATGTGTGCCGGAGGATGAGATGCAAAGTGTCATCCGTCACTGTCATTCACTACCTTGTAGAGGACACGCTAGTTCGAACAAGACTAGCGCTAAGGTATTGCAATCTGGATTCTTTTGGCCTACTTTATTTAAAGATGTGCAAACCTTTGTTTCTTGCTGCGATGCTTGCCAAAGAACAGGGAACATATCTAGGAGAAACGAGATGCCTCTTAACAACATTCAAGAGGTGGAGATCTTTGACGTTTGGGGAGTAGACTTCATGGGACCTTTCCCATCATCTTCCGGAAACCAATACATACTTTTAGCCATAGATTATGTTTCGAGATGGGTTGAAGCAATTGCCTCTCCCACTAACGATGCCATGGTTGTGGTTAAGTTTTTTAACAAGACCATTTTCCCACGATTTGGGACACCACGGACTATCATTAGTGATGGAGGCTCTCACTTCATTGCTCGACGATTCGAAGCTCTATTGGCTAAGTATGGGGTGACTCACAAGATCGCCACCCCTTATCATCCACAAACTAGTGGACAAGTGGAGATCTCGAACCGGGAGATTAAAGGGATCCTGGAGAAGACGGTTTCAAGGACAAGGAAGGATTGGTCTTTGAAGCTAGATGACGCATTATGGGCATACCGGACTGCGTATAAGACTCCCATAGGTACGACGCCATACAACCTTGTGTATGGGAAGTCTTGTCACTTTCCGGTAGAATTGGAGCATAAGGCGTATTGGGCAATAAAGTGGTTGAACTTCAGCATGAAGGAAGCTGGAGAGAAGCGTCTCTTGGACCTCAACGAGCTTGAAGAACTTCGCTTGAACGCCTACGAAAACGCCAAGATCTATAAAGAAAGAGCGAAGCGTTGGCATGATAAGCATATCATCCCAAAGGACCTCAAAGAAGGAGATCAAGTTCTCCTCTATAATTCAAGGCTTCGTCTCTTTCCAGGTAAGCTTAAATCTCGTTAGACTGGACCTTATCTAATCAAACGTGTTTTTCCCCATGGTGCAGTTGAAGTATGGGGTGAAAAGGGCGGAAGCTTTAAGGTGAACGGTCAACGACTCAAGAAGTATTCGCCGGAACTCTAAGCTGAAGAGTTCGCGTCCACCGCACTCGAATAAGTGCGAATTTGGTCTAGCTACGGACCTTAAACAAGCGCTTCTTGGGAGGCAACCCAAGGTATTGCACTTACGTTTTTGTTTTTGATTCGTAGATTAGAATAGTTTAGACTTTTTTTTTTGTTTTGCCTTCGATACCTTCCGGTATGTTTGTGTTTTTGGATGTAGGATTAGTGGAAGAGGAAAAGAGAAGGAAAAGTTAGAAGAAAGTTGACGAAACTTGGACTTTGACACATTACAGAGGGTTCCACGGCCAAAACCACGGCCGTGACAGCTACAGTGACCGTAATTTGCAAAAGCCTGAGAAAAATCACCAAAACCACGGTTCCGTACGTTTCCAAGGCCGTGGAACCTCTCGAGTGACCGTGATTTTCAAAAATTTTTTACGGCCACTATAAAAACCACGTTTCTTCACAAAATACACCAAAACACCATTTTTCACGCCCAAAATCGCCGGTTGAATCCCCCTCTCTCAAATCTCCGTTCGTTAATCGTTTCAAACGATTCTTTAACCCAAACTGGAGCAAATTCGATCATCTACAAGATCCAAGCAACGATTCGAGTGAACAACCGCCGGAGAAGACGGAATTTGGATATTAAAATCCAAAAACCTAGGTTTATCTTCTCTTCTTTCACTTTGTCGATTCGATTCAGTTTTTCAAGATATATTAGGAGAACTGATTGGAACTGGATTGAAATTAGTCTAGGGCTGCTATCTGCTGATTGTGGTGTTGATTGAGTGATTTTTGAGGATTTTCGAGTCGAATCACGGTCACTAGGTATTCCACGGCCGTGGAAATTCAAGAAGAGACCGTGGTTTTGAACAGAAATGGATTTTGCTAGGAGAATGTCTACTAGGAGTAAGAAAAGGAAGGGTAATGGTTCCTCCTCCTACGAGGCACCCCCTAGTGAACCCCCATCATCACCATCACCCCCACCCCCTAGAATTCCACAAATCCATGATGATTATCTTGATGCTTTAGAGAGGATTGCTAAGAGATCGGTCATAGGACCTCGATATTTGCTGCTTGAGGAGTTAGAGCCATTGAATGTGGTTAACGACATCACTTGGCTACTAGATAGGGCTGGATTGATCATCTTCTCCGCCATTCGGGAAGATGCATACGAAGAGATCACTAGAGAGTTTGTGATCTCTTTTGAGCATAGTCACATAGATAGGACAGTTTCTTTCAGGCTGATGGAGAGAAACTATGAGTTTTCGATTATAGAGTTCGGAGCCTTCTTTGGGTTCTATGAGACCTTCAATGGTCGATTCCCTAGTGGCGTGTACGCCAAAGATTTTTGGGAGGGCATCGCCATGAGATACGCCAGCGAGGACCGCTGGCAACCTACTGATACCAACGCTAAGTTGATTTATCACTTAGCCTTGAAGATTGCTCACCGGGTACTTTCTGAGTGTCTCTTCCCTAGGACAAAGACTCCTTAGAAGATCAAGACCGATGAGCTGTTTTTGCTGTATTGTATGTTGCATGGTAGGTCAGCTGACTGTGCCACCCTCTAAGCTTCTACCATTAGTAAGCTAAAGAACAAGAGGGCTGACAATATCGAATATGGTGGGATGGTCACCCACATTGCTAGACAGTTGGGGATTGATTTCTCTGCATGTACCAGGATAGCAGCTAGACCATTAGGACTTCAAAGTCTCATGACTAGAGGCTTGATTTTCCCTAGGCATAGAGGTCCACCCACCGCCGCCATGCCTTGGGAGGATAGAGGAGGTAGAGGTGTGGCATGGCTTCCCGAGTACTCCATTATGGCTGGACGCCATAATTGGAAGGAGACATTCGCTGCTATGCATGCGAATAGATTGGTAGCACCTCCATAAGTTCCCCCTGAGGCACCTGCTGTAGATGAGGAGGAGATGAGAGGAGATGATGGTTTTGAGGGAGAAGGTGAGGAGCACGACTTTGGTACTTTTCCGGATCAGCCGGATACATTTTCCGACCTCCCTAGACACTCTCCCCGCCCTACTAGAGCTCCCGGCTCTTCCTCTCGCCGTGCCAACATGAGTGAGAGGCCGACATGGATGGCGACCCCTCCTGATTGGTATAGCACGCATCCGGATTGGATGGGAGCTCCACCGACTTGGCATGCACAGCCACCACCTGCACCAGCACCATCAGATGCACCAGCCTGGTACAGTCAGGCGCCGGAGTGGTACGAGCAGCTGCCGGAGTGAGCCACCGACCTTTCCAGGAGAGTCGGAGCCTTGGAGATCCGTGCGGATGTTAGGGATGCACAAGCCGATGCACATGATAGGATGATGAGAGACATCTACCGCCAGCAGTTTGGGCGGAACTACGACCCCGGCTTCTTCCCGTTTCCACCACCACCGGCACCCCAATGAGGATGATGATGATCTACCGCATTAGCCGCTCCACCGCCGTCTTGTGAGTTCATTTTCTTTCTTTCTTTTCTTTATTTCTTTTTGAACATTAGGGACAATGTTTGTCTCAAGTATGGGGTGGGGTGTGACTATTCGTTTGTAATAACTCTACTCACTTTTGCTTGCTTTGATTGAGAACACTTTGCATGTTTCATTCCATTGTTACACGTTTCATTATCGCATTCCATGAAAAAGCTTTTGAAAAACCCATAAAAATCGAAAAATTTTGAAAATTTTGTGCTTCTAGGAATTGAGATGATTTCTATGATAATCACTACTTGTGAATTGAGTTTTTGATGACAATTGTATGCCTAAACAAATAGTGAATTGAAAAGAAATTGAATGTGTTAATTATTCCTCTTTTGCAAGTTTCATAATGTGAAGAGTTTTATCTAAATCATATTGAGAAATCAAGGTTGAAATCACATGATAAGTTCTTATACTTCTTGTTGAGAAGATTAAGGCAATTCGAATTTCTTTCTTCTTTCTTTGATCATTTAGCCCCTCAATGAAATAATGGCCTCCCTTACCTATCCGGGAATTTGGAGGAGTTGATATTTGGCATGTTTGATGTGGGAGGGCCATGAAAGCAAAATTTTGCATTCAAAGAATAGAAAGAATTTGTAGTTTGGGAAATTCAATCATGACGATGAGTAACTCGGCACCATTCACATAGCCAGGTGTTTGTGTCTTGCCAAAGTCGGATTGAGCGATATTCCTAACGGATTATGGTATGTGCATCAAGGGTTTGAGGCATCTCGCAAAATTGAGAACCGCCAATCTCCTAGGCTTCGGTTTTTGTGCACCTCTGTCCATAACTCCAAAAGTAAAGTCGAAAAATAATGTGAAAAGAAGAGAGCAAAGCTCTAAGTTGAAAGTGTTGCAAAACCGCAAGAGAAAAAAGAAAAGAGTTAGTTATCCACTTTCCCGGTTCATGCACCACATTCCTTATAGTTTCCTTTCCCTTTCTGCATTCTAGACCTTATTTGAAAGTCCTTAAGATCAAGAGAATGTTATATGACTTGGTGATCTAAATTGAAGTTTCTTATGATTGATTTTGATAATGTTTGAAGGTTATGATGCTTACATTGAAGTTTAATCAATTCACGATGTTTCCTTTCTCTTTGTTCTTTGCTTATGTATATGAGATCTCGTGAATGAATGAAGCAAGGTTTGAGAATGATCTATTGACTAGAAGCAAATTCACCTAAAAGATGTTTTGTTTTTGAGATTGCATACATATTTCATCCTAACTTGAGTTCTAAAGCTTTTGAAAGACCTTGCTTGAGGACAAGCAAGTGGCAAGTATGGGGTATTTTGTTAGCATGAAATATTGTGATATTTTAGGCACGTTTTCTAGATGTTTTTCATCCATTATAGTGTTCATTGATAAGGCATTGAAGCAATTGTTAGCTAGTTTGTCTATATTGTCGATATAGAGGTCTACATAAGCTTTGTGTTGATTGTAGGAGAATAAGAGCTAAAACCGAACCAATTAAGAGAGGATGGAGATGAATTGAGCACATCCAAGGATTGAGGACACCACAAAGAAAGCCAAGGAAGATGCTAGGATGAGGAATGGCACGAAACAAAGGAAACTACGAGCAATCTACGTTTCCACGCTCTAAAATACGGCCGTAAAGAAGTCCACACCCAAAACCACGGCCGTGGATCTTGGCAACATGAACGTGGAGCATTCCAGAGAGTTACACGGTATAAAGTACGGTCGTGGAAGTTGTGAAGAACCGTAATCCACTTCCACGCTCTAAACCACGGCCGTGGAACTCCATGAAACCGTGATTTAGGTAATCTTTTGACGAATAAAATATGGACACATTGTTTACGCATATGGGCTGGACGGTTATTCTATCCTTCCTTATAAAAGGACTGAAGGAGGGAGAATTCGGCACCTTCGCTTACGCTCACTTACACGTTCCTAGGGTTTCATTGGACGTGCGGAGAATTGCACTTTTGCAACGGAGATCTACGAAGGCTTGAAGATTTGGAAGTTGTGTGTGGTGGAAGTTGCGCCTTTTATTCCTAGGTTTGATTAGAAGACGGATTGACATCCCGTTCTTCGTTCTTATCAAGGATAGTTATTGGTTTGTGTTTATTCCAAATCTGATATACATTATTACCCTTGTTTGTGGGTTTGAGATTGATTTGAGATTTATTGAAGGTTTTCGAAGGTTTTCATCTTTCATTCTTCTTAATCTTGAATTTGATATCATAATGACTGTTGTTGGCTAAAACCCTTTAGCAATTCTAAGGTAAAGGGTTGATAGTTGTGGCTTAGATGATGATAGATCGATCGTAAACAGATTGGACCCTGAGAGTTAGAGAGATTTCGCCGACGCCCCAAACCACGGTCTGTTCTTGAGGTTCCACGGCCGTGGAACTCAAGATCTACCCGTAATTTGTGTCAGTGTACGAACCTTGCTTTTACTTTGATCTAAGGTTAAAGATTTGCTTTAACTTAGTCTTGACTTGCCTTTTCTAGGTAGTAGTGAAGCCTCAACAACCTCTACTTCGATTTCGAGTGTCACAACCTTAATCGGTTTAGTTAGTCTTGATCCTTGGGTTGCAAGTTTGGGTATTTGATATTAATTCTTGTCTTTAGATCCTTTCTATACTGAAGCCTCAACAACCTTTATAGAGAGTGTCTTTAGATAAGTCATATAAAGCCTTGGAACTTCACCGTACATTGCTTTACCTTAGCATACCTTTGCAACTCTTAACTCTGTCCTTAGTTCTTTAGTATATCTTGAATCGATTGCCACAATTAGACACCTGGATCTTTAGGGTTGTTGTTTTCCCAATATATTTGCAAAGCTTTCTCCCTTTTTATTGCTTGACAATTTACAAACTGAATTTGTTCCCCCAAATCCCTGTGTTCGATACTCTGGAATTTTTGCTTAACTACGTCGATCCGTACACTGCGGGTTCGCTCGCTTGATTTCTAGTTTTATAAATTTAAGACTTATTTGCACGCACGCTAAGTGGCGAACATGTACGAAGAAAACTTGTGTACTTCTCAATAAGAAGTTTTTGACTTATGTACGAACATCACATTTTGCTTGCCTATTTGATGGAATATTTGTACTACACATTCCTTATTATCAATATGCCTAAACAACCATCTTTCGTGCATTACTACATAAAAAGTATGTTAAACAATTCCTTCAATATCTTGTACACACGCCCTCCATTGTGTAAGTGTACAAAATATGTTGAATTATTAAGATATATAAAACTTATGTAGATTATATTCTTCTCCATTAACATAAATAATTTGTGTATAACCTGTACTTTGTCGGGACGAACTGTGTATGCTTTATATGTGTTTGTGTATTAAGACATTTTATGTACATTTGTGTTTAATTTATTTTGATGTACTTGAGTTTGTGTTTATAATAGTGTAACGAATAAGGCAATATGGCACGCACGTAGACATTTATACCCTTTTAAGTATGTTTCTAATGACAACATAATGAGAAAAATGTCTGCTTTAAGTCACAACATAACATGAAAAAACTGTCCGCCTTAATGAATCTGTTACACAAGAAAACTCAAGTAAAGTGTCTTGAAATGTGTTCAACTCTCATCAACCCAATCTGACCATCCCCTTGAGAATATAACATGAGCAAGCTTCTCCCTCACCGCTTGCAAACCATCATCGCTGATGCCAGATAAATCCGTTCGCCCCGATGCTAGGTATTGAATGTACTTGATAGCAAATATTTCGCAGCTACCCCTGAATTGTGTAAATCATATGTACATATAAGTATTTGTGTAGTCCATTAAATATTATGTAATGATGTAAATTACCCGTCAGCATTGGACTTCAGACCAGATTTTCTGATAATTTTGAATGGCATCTTCAATTTGTCTCCTAGCTTTGTGTGCTTATCATGTAGCCGAATCACCTAAGGGAACATAACTGCCAAAGGTTCGAGTAACTGCTGAATTCTTTCTTCTTTTATGTACATAAATTGTGGGTCATATACATAAATGGTCCAATCCAGTAGGTTGATCTCCAGCGTTACCCAGTGTAAATCCAGAAGTTTAAAGGGGGAATATATCTTGTCAACATTGTACAATGGCTTCCTGAATATAGTTGAGACATCTCCAGTTATCACCTGGAATAATTTTTCGTTCAACTTGGGTTTTTCATTCTTCACAACTACATACTTAGCAAATGTAGTCCTATTGTATGCTCTTGTTCATTCAGTTGAAAGCACAACTATCCTTCCAAATCTTTTTGGATCCTGAACAATACTTTTGCGAATATGCACCAATATCTCATCAATTGCCTTAAATGTACAACTTTATATTTTTATTATGTATATATTATTATGTATAATCAATTAAAGTACACACTGTTATTGACCGCTTACTTCGTCTTTTATCCAACCACCAAGCTTCAATATATCCTGAATTGCTGCTCTTGGAATGTTCTTGATATATCCCCTAATCGAACCTTTACAGTCCTTGTTCTTCACCTAGTTATATAGACTTTGACCCTCATTCAAATCCAGAATACTATTGGAAGGCTCCTTCGGTAGGCTCGCATTTTTCCTGTACGGTGTACGTACATATTTATTGTCCTTCTTAAGCCTTAAACCAATTCTGCGTGCTGGTTGGGCTTCCTTGATGCCCTGCTTAACAATTTTTATGTGTCATATTTTCATACATATTTTCACACATAACTTTGATACATAATATTTTTGTTATATTACAATTAGTTGACTTACATTACATAGTTTCAAGTGTCTCCGAAAATCCACAGTACATATTACATAATATATATTTATGGTGGTCATACCTCACTGGATCCACCCCCTAATTCTTTGATCGTTGCATCATCTATAATGTCTTCCTTGTCAACATCAGCACGTGTAGGAGTCTGTTTGGGAGTATTTGATTTTTTCACAATTTTTGTGATAATATTCTTGATTTTAATCTTTGTACGCTTGCAAGATTGGTACGTAAATTGTTGTGTCCATCTTGTCGTACAAGGTGCCCAAATCCCTGGAATATGTGGTGAGTTCCTCAATCAGTATCACATGATGCTTGACCTTCTCAGCAAGGTCTTTCTGATCTCGTTGAATGGTGTCCAACTTATCCATAAGTTCAGCAACCCACGCTGGTTTAGGTGTCCATTCTATTATGTACATAAAAGGAAATTAATGAACATAGGGAGTGGTTCTATAACTGTTATATAATGGGTATGAAAATGTACATACCTCGTAGGTACATTGCTTTTAGGTTCACCTTTCCTCACTTTTTCAACAATAACCTCATCTAGTGCCTTTTTTGGTGAAAGTGTGGGGTATGCTTCCACATTTGATTGAGCATTTTTTTCCTTGTCTTTTGTTTTACTCCTGGATGATCTGTGTACGTATGAATACCATGATCAGTGTGTACATAATAATAACATCATTTCATTTATTTGTGAATAAGTTAAATGGACTAACCTTGTGTGGGCATGGATTTTTTCTTCGTCAGGCTTGCCAATTTCGACACTAATATTTTCGGTTACAATCTTAGGTGGAGGTGAAAGGGTATCTTCATTGATTGACTGTTGAATATTTTCCTTTCCCTTTGTTGTCCTCTTTGAGGATCTACACAAAATGTGTATTCTTATGAGTATGGAGATAGTTATTAATATATTTATGTAATTATGTAAACATAATATTGATACACACCTTGTTTAATCTTGACCTTTGGCTTCAATAGACTTGCCGACTTCAACATTAATCTTTTCCTTATCATTATTAACTAATGGTGCGTGTGGTTCTTCCATAGAAGATGGAATAATGGGATCCTTTCCCTTTGATATCCTCTTTGAAGATCTACACAAAATACATAACTCAGAAACATAAGGTCTTTTATGTAATTGTGTACTTGTGTATACAACCTCGTCTGTTCATAGACCTTGGCTTCACTAGACATGTTAACTTCAACGTCCACCTTTTTATTTTTCTTTATAGGGGATGGTGCTTGTCTATGTTCCTCAGTTGATGGGTGAATGGGATCTTTTCCCTTTGTTGTCCTGTTTGAAGGCCTACACAAGTTATAATATTTAGACACATAATCGATTTATATAATTGGATACATATATCATATGTTGATGCAAACCTTTTTGTTTGGACGGTTGGAATGTTTGCATCTGGTTTTCTTTTCCTGCTTTGCTTGTCCTCCTCTGTTACATTTTAATATACAAAAATAGAGCTTCATACACATTAAAACTTATGTAAATACATTTCATTGTGTTGAATATTACCCTTCTTCTTAGGTGGATCAACAAATGCATAATCATCTGAATCAACAACACCAATATTTTTGATAACAACAATGGCTACCAGCCCTAAATTTTAAAAAGTGACACATAAATGTATCAATCTTGGACAGTTTTCAATAATTTGTAAATAAAATGTATTAAATCCAAACCTGAATGTTTCCTCTTTAGCATTCACTTCACTAGGCCTTGTTATTATCACTTCTGCATCTTCAAATCCATTATTAAATAGGAAGTCAAGCCTAGCATCTTCGCCCTTAATTGGTCACCAATCAGTGTCATCGTTCTCAATGAGTCCTTCAACAGTTTTGATGTCCTCTTTCTTTAGGGTATCAACAATACCCTTTATCTCAGCGTATCCGGGGAACGGCTTGCCGGACTTCCCAGATCTTGAGACGTACCGCATACACATTGGTTCCGCCTCCTCATCATTAATGCTTGCGTAATATTGTGCAAGCTTTGGTACAGAATGATACAACCAAATCTGTGAGAAGCAGTAAACATTCAATATACTAATATAAATATGTACTCAAAAAATATTTATGTAAATTATGTATACATAATTTAGTGTATAACTCTTATATGAATGATATTCACAGTATGTGTACATTTATGGTAGCACCTTGGTTAAATAATTATGAAATTTGAAATGTAAGCAACATAGGCAAGTGCAAACCTGTAATGCAAGGGGAAACCCTCCAATGTTGTACCCTCCACTAGGTCGTTCTTTTCCGGCCTCACAGGATTGGAGGTATCTCATTGTTTGGTTAAACGTCAAACGACCCATGGGATAGAATTAAACATACCAATATCATTGACAATGTTGATGGTCTATTGGTAAACTTGTGTTTTCCTGTCCTTTGCAACAACCACTGTTTCAATGAGCAACATTAGAGCCATTTTTAATTTTTGGGATAACTTTGGT
Source organism: Fagopyrum homotropicum (assembly GCA_033239125.1). Classification (NCBI taxonomy): domain Eukaryota; kingdom Viridiplantae; phylum Streptophyta; class Magnoliopsida; order Caryophyllales; family Polygonaceae; genus Fagopyrum; species Fagopyrum homotropicum. The sequence continues at coordinate 98,932,272 of BSWB01000005.1, forward strand.
GTTCTTGCATATATCTCCTTCAAGTCTTTGGTTGTGCATCTTTCAATCCCAACCACCCTCTTCATATCAACATTTGATAAGTCATCAATAGAATGGCCAGAGTCGTCAGAGTAGTTCAGTCCAGTAATGTCGGAAAACTTTGTTAGAGCGTTGTTGATGCCGAACCACATTGAATGTTTTCTCCTTGTCTTCACCTCTCTCATGAGCATGAAGTGTATTACTTGATTGCTCATCTTGAGCCTTGTGCTCATATGAATTAACGGAGCAAAGGGGCCGTTCCTTACTTTGGTCTTGTCTTCCTCGCTCAGACCGTCCATTATAGTGGGTATCATAACTGGCCTACAGAAGCAGTTGATTTTGGCCATCTCATTCTTATCATTCTCATCCCATCTGTATGTAAACTGTAACAACATAAGTCAGTGTTGAGAATGATTGATTTTATGTACATATGAGATGGGAAATATTTTGTTTATATTAAAATACACACCTTAAGCTGGGATGTGTGGTTGTCACACATTCGTGAAGAATCTTGGGTGTAGGTAAAATGTAACAACATAAGTCAGTGGCTATTATACACCTTAGAAACATCTATCCTTTATGTTTAAGGAAACGGGACAAACAAATCTGGGTTCCCAAAGGTACTAGACCACCAAACATGATCGAACCTGAATATGGACCAAAATATGCCATTTGGTCGACCCGGAAAGGTTGATGTTTGCTGTTTTGCAGGATATCACCAAGGTAAAGGAGCATAAATGGATATTAGATAGTGGTTGCTCAAGACACATGAGTGGAAAAAGCTCTTTATTCTCGGATTTAAAGAAGCAATCATCTGGAACCATTATGCTTGGTGATAAAGGAAAGTGTGACATTATTGGCATTGGTAAAATATGTAATAATTCATCTAACTTTATTGATGATGTATATTTGGTTGACGGTTTGAAGTATAATCTGCTTAGTATCTCTCAAATATATGATAAAGGCAACAACGTTTTGTTTGATTCAGAAAAGTTTGAAGTTCAAGACAAAAAGACAGGTGAAGTTGTGCTTACTGCTCCTAGATGTAATAATTTTTATTCTATGAGTACTAACCAAGTTTCAGGAACTAAGTTAAAATGTCTAAAGGTCTTGATTGATGATCCAAGGCTTTGGCATAGAAGACTTGGTCACGTAAGCATGCACACAATGCAGAAGCTACTTACAAAGGATTTGGTACGTGGTTTGTCAAACCTAAATTTCAAGGTAGATGAACTATGTAAGGCTTGTACACAAGGCAAACAAACAAGAGGTTCATTCAAACCTAAGAAAGTTGTAAGTTCTTCTCGACCCATCGAACTCTTACATATGGATCTTTGTGGATCTATGCGTGTCAAATCTTCCAAAGGCAAGCAATACATCCTTGTTATTGTGTATGATTTCTCTCATTTCACATGGATTTCTTTTCTACGAGAAAAATCTGAAGCATTATTTGAGTTTTCAAAATCATGTAAGGAGTTACAAATTTTGAAAAACCTACCAATCGTTTCTATAAGAAGTGATCATGGTAGAGAATTTGATCAACTAAGGTTTGATTTGTTTTGTGCAAAATATGGTATTTCACATAACTTTTCAGCTCCTAGAACGCCTCAACAGAATGGAGTTGTGGAACGTAAGAACTGCACTCTTGAGGATATGTCTAGGACAATGTTTTTAGAAAATAGTTTGCCAAAAAGTTTTTGGGCTGAAGTTGTAAACACTACAAATTATATTTTGATAGATGTTTGATTCGCCCCATTTTGAAAAAGACTCCTTATGAACTCTTTGAAGGGAGAAAACCAAAATATTTCATATTTCAAATCTTTTGGATGTACTTGCTTTGTTCATAACAATGGCAAAGATAACCTTGGGAAATTTGATCCACGTAGTGATGAAGTAATATTCATTGGATATGCTTCAAGTAGCAAAGATTATCATGTCTATAACAAACGTACAAAAAGTGTTGAGGAAAGTATACATGTTATTTTTTATGAAAGTAATGATGGTACTTTAAGTGAAAGTTTTGCAGATCTAAATCTGAATCAACGAGAAGATCACAATTCGGATGAAGATGATAAGATGAAGATCCTGAAGATCAAGAAAAGAATATGCAAGAAAAGATTCAAGATACCGAAGAAAACCCTCAAAGCTTTGAATCTCACCTTCAAGACCTTGAAACAAAAAACTGTGATGTCAAAACTCCGATTCAAGGGCTTGAAACTCAACTTCAAGGCCTTGAGATAGGATCCAAGGGCAATACATAAATGGTACCTGAATCTAGTCAAGCATATGAGGATCAACCGTCACAATCTGCTCCATCTTATAAACGAAGAAAATTTCAACATTCTTCATACCATCCACAAGAGAATGTGATCTCATATCCAAACACTGGAGTTCAAACTCGATCCAAAGTGAATAATCTATGTGCTTTCTCAGCATTCGTGTGTCTTATCGAGCCAAAGAATTATGTTCAAGCTCTTCAAGAACCCGATTAGATCATTGTCATGCAAAATGAACTAAATGAGTTTGAGAGAAATAAGGTACGGACTCTTACTTCAAGACCAAAGCATCAATCTACCATTGGTACAAGATGGGTCTTTCGTAATAAGTTGGATGAAAGTGACAAGGTCATACGAAATAAAGCACAACTAGTAGCACAAGGCTATAACCAAGAAGAAGGTATTGATTATGAGGAGACTTTTGCTCCGGTTGCCAGGTTAGAAGTCATACGTATGTTACTTCCATTTGCATCTTTTATGAGCACAAAACTTTTTCAAATGGATGTAAACTGTGCTTTTCTAAATTGCTTCTTGGAAGAAGAAGTATATGTTGCTCAACCACCTGGTTTTGAAAATGATGAATTTCCGGATCATGTTTTTAAGTTGGACAAAGCTCTTTATGGTCTTAAGCAAGCTCCTCGATCTTGGTATGAAAGATTGTCCAAATATCTTCTTGAAAACAAATTCAAAAGAGGTTTAATTGATAAAACTTTATTTATCAAAACTAGAGGCAACGATATATTAGTATTACAAATCTATGTTGATGATACATTATTTAGTGCTACTAATGATTCCCTTTGTAAGGAATTTTCAGACATTATGTGCAGGGAATTTGAAATGAGTTTAATGGGTTAGCTAAATTTCTTTCTTGGACTTCAAGTTACACAAGCAAAGAAAGGAACTTTTCTCAATCAAAGCAAGTATACTAAGGACTTGCTTAAGAAGTACAAAATGGATCAATCTAAGGTCGCAAAGACTCCTGTGAGTTCAACACTTTCGCTTGACCATGACAAGGATGACAAAAGTGTGGTCTAAAAGGAGTATCGAGGTATGATCGGTTCATTGTTGTATTTAACTGTTAGTCGACCTGACATTATGTTTAGCGTGTGCATGTCTGCAAGATTTCAAGCTGATCCTAAAGAGTCACACTTGATAGCTGTGAAAAGAATTTTTTGGTATCTAAATGGCACTAAGGATCTAGGGTTATGGTACCCACGTCAAAGCTCGTTTCACATTGTTGGCTATTCAGATGCAGACTTTGCAGGTTATAAGGTCGATAGAAAAAGCACTTCTAGATCTTGCCAATTCTTAGGGTCATCCCTAATTAGTTGGCACTCCAAAAAGCAAAATTTTGTCGTCCTATCCACAGCCGAAGCTGAATATATAGCTGTAGGAGCCTGTTGTGCACAAATTTTATGGATTGCTCAACAACTTCGTGACCTTGGCTTTGACTTAAAAGGTATTCCTATAAAATGTGATAATACTAGTGCTATTTCTATAACCAAAAATCCTGTGCAGCATTTAAGGACTAAGCATATTGATGTGAGGCATCACTTCATACGTGATCATGTTGAGAAAGGTGATGTTTCGATCTCTTTTATATCTACTAGCTTGCAGGTTGCAGATATTTTTACCAAGTCTCTTCCTGAGGAACAATTTAATTTTAATAGATTGGAGCTTGGTATGTTGAACAAGGAAGCATTAACGTAGGGGGAGTAAATCATTTTATTTGTTCCTACGTATGCAGCCCAATTAATGTTTTCAAGGGCTTGAATTGTTTTTATGGATTCTTTTGTTTAAGAATTGAAAAAGATTTGTTGAATTTTTATTGGATTTTAAATTGGTCTTTGAAAGGCTTGATTTTCTCAAAATCTTGTTATTTTTTGCTGTTAAAAAGGACTAGTTTTTCCTATCTTTTTCATTCTTTCATAGAAACCCTATTCAAAAACCCTTGCTTTCTCTCTCAAACGTCACCCATGGCACCCAAAAGCAAGAAATCCGCTCCTCAAGCTCCCAAAAAGAAATTTGTTCAAAGCCCCTCAATTACAAAGGAAGAAATAATTTTTGAGGATTTGGACATTTCTCAAACGACTAGTCTTCCCAAATCTTGGTTCATCAATTTTAAAGCTTTAGGATCTTGGCTTGATGGCTTTCACAATCGACCGCTCTGTATGTGTGATCTGGTGGACACTGATTTTCTTGAAACTCTTCAGATTCCATGCATAAACAAGCTCAAAAGTTCAATTATCTGGAAAGTCCTAAGCCTTGGAGATTGTGCTTTTTCACGGCTCACGAGGATGTTCTATGTTAATCTCATCACAAAAAAAGGGACAAATGATTTATCACTCTTGAATCTTCAGTGAAAGGTACCCGATTTCACTCACTTCTTCTGTTTTAAGTGAGATCTTTGGAATTGCTACAGATATTGTTTTCGGTCATCCTTCAAGATCAGAGAGTGTTTGTATTGCTAAGGAGAAATTTTTGGTTCCGAATTCAACCTCATGTCAACTTACTCATACCTCTCTAACCTTAGAGGCTAAAATAGTGCTTACCATTCTGGTTCGATGTGTTGTTCCTCGTGCAAACTCAAGAGAATGGCTGGCTGACCAATCTTTGGAACTAATTCATCTGATTATGTCTGATCTAGACATAGATGTACCTAATCTTATTCTCAACCATATGATACATTTTGTCAACTCTAAGCGACCTATTCCTCTTCCTTATGGAAACTTGCTGCCTAAGATCTTTGATTATTTCAAAATTGATACATCCTCTGAAGATCGACAATCAATTTCTGGTAAGATTGATGAGAACTGCTTAGAAAGATTGGGGATTGAGAAGACTCTTGCAGGCTCATGGACTTTAAAAGGGAAATGAACTACTCAAATTCCAATTGAGGAGGCTCAAACATCTCCTACTCCTACTCCAGAAATTAGGTTAGAAGGTTGTGAAAGAGAAATGGTATGTTTGAATCGTGAACTGTCTGATTTTCAGTTTGATACTAAGAGACGAATGGATGTAAATTTTGAGCTGCTATCTACCATAAATGCTATAGTCAATGAAATGTATTTGATGAATGCTCTTACTCTGACTACTATGGGAAGTATTTTGCCCATGCTTGAAGATGTAGCTCAACATACTCAAGAGAAAGTTGAAAATGTACTGATGAATTGCAAACGACGTGTACAAAATAAATCTATTTTGTATCCAACTCATTTTGAGCCAACCTTTCTGCTAGTAGTTGAATATGAAGTTGTTAAGGAACGAAGAGCTGAAGAAAAGAAACGACGTTTAGCAGCTGAAATGGATGATTGGAGAAATAAGAAATCTTCATTTAAAGGAAAAAGGCGGTTCTATGGGGAGGTTTGAGCTAGATGGTTGAGGAAACTATCTTGTTTTGTGGTTTTGTGGAAATACTTTTTGGATTGTAATGTTTTAAAACTCCCTTGCTTTAACTATTTTTCTCCCTTGTTGAAAGACAAAGGGGGAGAAATGAATGTGATCCGATATTCGATATTCTGCATTCTGCATTTTAGGTTTTGATATTCATATATATCCATTGCTAACCTTACAAATGTAGGTACGAAAAACATTTGTGGTGTCTTCCATCAAGGGGGAGATTGTAAACTCCACCTTGATTATAAAGGTTTTACACGTGTTTCTGATGAAAGACTTAAACACAAATAAAGTTTTTGATACACTAACCAATGAATTATTATATCGTATTATTGCTTGGTTTGGTGATTTGGAATATTTAAAATACAGGTTCTACAAGAGACTTTAAAAGACCTTGGAGTTCAAAGGCCTTGAAATGAATTCCAAGGGAACGAAGAGGTCAAGGGCGTACTATCCAAAGATTTCAAATCACAAAGAAGATCTTCCACGAGAGACTTGCTCAAACAAGAAGATTTGAGAAGATATGATCAAGTGAAGATCTCAACCGACCAACAAAGAAGATCTTACAAAGATCCTTAACTGAAAAGCACAAAGATTCTCTCATCTAGATTTGAAGATTGTTACAACAAATGAGAAGATCAAGGAGCGAGAGATCAACGTGTTCTCAGGATATGAAAATCCACAACGTCCATCTCATCTCAACCAAAGAGAGATCTTCATACAGAAGAAGAGTGATCTCCAAACGGTCATTTTTCCAATGGCTAGAAGACTTCTCCATAGAAGGGTATAAATGAAAATGACGATTGAAGAACAAGGAGACAAGTCTGCACAGAAACATCCATAGTCTTCAAGCGATCCAAAGTTATCTTCATTTGATAAATAGTTTTTCTTTCTCTCTTTCTAAAAAGCTTTATCCCCTAGAGAGAGATAAAACTCGAGAGCTCCATTGGCATATCTAAAGAGTGTTATACTCGAGTATGTGTTACTCTACGAAGTAACTAGGCTATTATAGCAAGGTGAAGAGTTGGAGCTAGATCGCAGCATTGGCTACAGTGAGAGAAGAAGGGGATTTCTTCTAGTTTGCATCTAGGACTCTTTGACGCTGATAATAGATAGTTAGATCCTAAGGCTATACCCTGGGACGGAGAGTAGGCTATTTAGAGCCAAACTTCGTAAACATATCCTTGTGTCGATCTTTTACATTCCGCACTATATCTTGTTTATTGTGACACTTTGTTTTGCAGGACTTTAAAGTCAAGGCCCTTGAAAGTTGTTTCAAAGCCCTTGAAATCAAAGTTTCACAAAGAACTGAGATCGACATCAAGGCCCTTGAAATTGATTTCAAGGCCTTGAGATTGGTTTTGCGAAAATTTCTCATACTCTATTCAACCCCCCTTCTAGAGTATATTTATCCTTTATATTAACCTAACGGTTCGTCATGTATGTTTATACCAACGCCTCCCTCATTTCACTCTCATTTCATCGCTAACGACGATGCAACGTCTTCATTCTCTTCCTCGCTTTTGCAATCCTTTAATTCTTATCGATCCACTATGCATACACCCTCTTGTCTCCTCCGATTCGCATCGCTTCTACAATCCTCTTCCTCTCTTCTACAATCTCCTACACGATTTCCACTTTTTGCTCGCCTCTATCTTTCGCTTGTTTTCTATGTTCGTAGAGAAGAACATTGTCCGGTCTAAGAAAGATTCGAGGTCCTAATAAGTTAATCTCTGCACTCAATTACATCATTGGTTATAATTTAATCCTTTTTCTCACGCTTGTTGGTTGTGGGTGTGGAAAACTCAATCCCTTGATGCCCAAAATAAAGTCTAAAATAGGGAAATTAGTGGTTGTGAATCGGGCTGAAAATTGACGGTGGATGGAAATTGGATAAAGTGAAGTTTGCTGACTACTTGTGTGTCTTGATTTTGGCTATAAATTGATTAAAAATTGGTAGTGGCTTAGCCTAGAATTATTTTCGTAATAAATATATGTGATTTGCTTCTTCAAATCAAATTTTCTTCCTTATATGATGATTTGTTGAGACTTATATTGTATATCACACATGGGCTGCTAATCTTTAGCTTGATATACAATTGTTTGCTGATTATTTTTAGCCTATTAGCTTATATGACAGAGTAATGTGTAGTAATGCACATCGCGTGGGTTCGAATCCCACATAGGCTACGTTGTTGTACAAACTTTCAATTTTATTCTTCTTCTTAATAAGTTCTAATCTGTCAAATGTTACAAGTCAAGAGAAGCTAATTTGGGGTGTTGTATAATTGTATGAAATAAGGTTCAAATAAGGATTTAGTGTTGGGAAAAACTAACATATGATATTTATTTTGATATTTTCCTTTATTATTGACTTGATTTGTTATTGCTAGTGTGCTGTGATATTGTGCTATTTATAGTGTTTGTTGTGTGTTATGTTGGTAATATGCTTATGTATGTAAAATGCGGATTTTGCTGCTGCTACTTAACTTGTAAGATTTTTGTGAAAATTATTTTCTAGGTTTGTTATAGTGGTTCTATGATTCTTTATGCCACCGTAATAATTAATTAACAATTATTGACTTGGTTTGTTGCTACTAGTTTTCTTAAATGGTCAAGCAACATAGTTTTGACAGGAAATCCGCCTTAGCCATCTTATAGTTGCAATATTTAGAGCATTCTATTGAGGTCATGACATCCTTACAAAATAGTAAAGTACAAAACAACAATCAATGATACACCAAGCTTTAATACCTAAGCACTTGAGTTTGTTTCAAACGTGAAACCTACTATTCCACATATCTAGGGCTCCCTAAAAGTTGTTAAAGAAGACTATAATAAGCTTTGCTTGGTATTACTTGATAAGGTCTACCTACAAGGATATATTACATCAACTCAATATAGTCTCTTAATGTAAATTTTCAAGGACGCTTTCACGGGGAAAAATGGTACCATTATAATGTACTATATAACACTAAGCAACTGAGAGGAATTTAAGTGTAAAGAATGATGTGAGCCTTGCAAGGTTGTGGATGAATTTTATATGGTTAGTATAATTGTTGGGCATTTGTATAATATCACAACCAAAGAGATTAACGGTGATACACTACAAACTAAAGTAAAAATTTGTCATTTAAGTGGTTTCATGCACTATAAATCGACAATTTAAAATATTTAAGAAGCAAGATCACAATCAAAGTATGTTTGACAATGTAGCTTATGTGGGATTCGAACCCACACCATTTATGCTAATAGGCTGAGAATTTTGGTCAAAACAAGAATAAAAATCTCCATCTCACAGTGTCTACTTAGTTAGGTCGAGGATTCCAAAGATCACCACTATCCACAAACAACAATCTTCATTGACATAGGTAATCATATATGAAATTATTCGCGAAAGGAGATGGAAGTAATATAAACAACAAACCACAATCAATTATTAGCAACTATAACTTTTCTGTCATTTGTTTTAGTTTACGGTAACACTCTATCCATTGATGTCTATGTCTCTCTTACTGTCTATTATGTTTAAGAGTTATACTAGTTTTTTTTCTTTCTAAATTTTGTTGTATTGTATCAATTTATACTAGAAGTGAACTAGTTATCTAGGCACTCAACATTCAGCAATATCTCCGATCACTCGGCATTCGGTATAACGTACAACGTCTATTTTGTAAGTTAACAAAAAGTTATTGGCATAAGAAATGATATCAGAATAGATATTAGGATCCTACACTAACCTCTACCCCTGTCAAACTTTCAAGCATAAAAATCCCTAATTTCCAAATATAAAAGCAAATTAAAATTAATATAACCGATAAAAATGAAACAAACAAATTAAATAACTAACCTAGCATTTGAATTTGAGGAGCCATTCACAAGACACCAAGTATCAATTGCAACTTCACATTGTCCCATTCCATAGGCAAATCAAAATTGATGCTTCGAACAAGCAACAGACGGAGGCGAAGAAGAAGCAACAAACGAGATAGAGGATGATATTCTTACCTGTTTGCAGAGAATAAGCGAGAGAGTTGCGAACAAGCAACAAACGAGAGGTTTCTATGGGATGGAAGCGGCAACATCATTCTTAGGCGATAGAGATTCAAAGAAGCGGTGGAGGAGAATTGCTTATCAAAGGCGCAGAAGAAGCGTAAATTTTATTTTCTTAAAAATAATTTTAATACTAGTTATAAAATTAGCATTATTTTAAATCTACCACTGATTTGTTTTAACTAAATATAAGGATTAAAAATAAAACTTTTCATGATAAAAAGGTTTATATAGAATGTTGAGTTTTCGGCCCTTTCCCTAACCGAGTATATACTCTTTTCACGCAATCCTATAAAATATGTTGGATATATTATCGTCATGCAAGGTTAGCGTAGAGTGCGTTTTCTAATTTCCACCAAAGTAGGCATCTGACGGAGTCGACATCGCCCGATCTTCCTTTTCTTTCCTTCACTCTAATACTCTCCTTCCTCACTTTCTGATGAGCAATCACAATATGCAGAAAACCTAACACTTGTTGTCTAGGCTGATTCTAGTGACTTTAGATCGAAATTCACTGGATATGGTTTGCTTACGGTGCTCTCAATCATTCACTATGTAAATCTCATCTTCTTTTGTTGCCTTCACATGTAATGTAAGATGCGATCAATTCTATTTCCCCTTTTTGTTTACTGGATCACGTTGTCTTGTTGACACTTTGTATTTATGAAATTTCCCCCTTCTCAGGTATGATAATCTCATAAGAAAAGTAGAAGAAATGAGTGATTTTGAATCAAAAGGCAGTCTCGATGCCACTCGAATTCAAGAGATTAACGTTTGGCTTGATTCTCAGTTTGGCGACATCGGCAAAGATGTCCCCAAATTTGAATACACACCTTCCAGCATTTCCCATTTGCATAATCTCTCCACGATCTCCCAAGCCAAGACGCAGGTTATTGGTGTTGTTGCCAATGATTTACGGCAAAAAGCTATCGAGTATCGAGCAAAAGGTTAGTGGATGAAAATCCCTATTGGAATTTGATTTTATGCTGCAACTCAATTGAGATATATCAATGCAAGTGCTTTGTGTTTAGATGCGGCGATTAGAGAAATACTAGAGAATGTAGGATTAACACAAGAGAGTTTGCCTTGTAATGCGATTACTTCAGCAAAAGTTGTTGGCAATGTGGCAAATTTGTTGAATATGAGAGACACTGAATTAAGCAGGTGACTGAAAAATCTGTGATTCAGTTTTTATTATTGTATGAGTTGTGGGTTCTTATGATTAATTGATATCATCAGTTTCCTGGTGGCAGCGGGAGATATTTCTCTAAGGAGGACCGGAGTCGATGAGGAAAGGGGTAAAGTGAAAAAAGAGTCGAAAGTTGTTCTTGATTACATTCGTAAGGCAATAGCCAGACTGACTTATCTGAAGAGGTAGTTTAACAAGTTGAGAATGCTTAGTTTCTTCAATATCTTGACAACTCTGCTCTTGTTAATTAGGATACTAGCTCAATTGGAAGATGATGTACCTCCTTGTGAAGCTGAAATGGAGAAGTGGAACAAAAACATGGCTCATATGGTATCAAAGGAGCAAGAATACATTCAACGTTTTTCCAACTACACGGTACGTACGTAAAAAAGGGCATTTTTTTATTACAATATATGTATATATGTGTGTGTTTAAAGTAAGGAAGATGACCATGCACATTGAGCAGAGACTGCTGAATCGTGTGGGTTACACTCCAGAGATTAGCCACTGCTTGCTTGTTGAAACAGCGGAGAAGCGGAAGGAGCTAGAGAAGAATACGAAGCCAATCCTTGAGACCTTGAAGAGTTACCGACACTTGCCACCGGTAAGAATTAATGTGATGAAATGTGATTCAGAATTTTCCTTTCTGACAGATGTAATGGTTCAGGATAAAGCCTTGGCAACACTTGCTATCGAAGACAAGAAAATGCAATATGCTGCTGCGGAGAACTACCTTGAGGAGGTGTTGCAATCTGCGCTTGATTAAAGAGATCATCGTCGATCACTTTTTCCATTTCTATGTCCCATTCTTATAATGTAGTCAACTTACCTCCTCCTCTTTCACATTGTTTGTTGGGTAAAAAAATGAATTACTCAAGAGAATATAAGAAAATTTGAGCATCTCCAATAATTGATTTTGCTTTAGTAATTAACATTATTTTTGTGGTGTGTTATATACCCAACGCCTAATTTACTTGCTGCTGACTTTCGTCACAAGACGTCAGCGTCCAGCTTTGAGCGCAAAAAATAAAAATTGGGTGCCGGCTCTTGGTGTCCGGAGTTGATTTGCAAATATTTTGAGTGTTGTCATTATAAGCCTCGAAAAACCGATTAACCGACTCCCACACCTAATAAATTTCTCTTTTTCCCGTACACAATAATGCAAGCTACTTAAAGGTGTGTTTTGTATGAGATTATTGAGGATTATTTTAGATTATATTAAAGAGATTATATTTTAGGGTTTGTTTGGTGAGAGATGGAGATTGTAGATGGATTATTAAAATGGCTTATATGTGTGAAAATAACCCTTTCATCCAGGGTTATTGGAGATTAATCTTTTATAATTTTCATCTAGATTAATCTTCTAAAAAAACTACATCTGATACCAAACACACCGTTAGGACTGTTCGGTAGAGAGAGTTGAAGGGGTTGAAGAGGATGATTGAGGATGTGATTTATGGAAAAATTTCAACCACATAGAGATAGATTATGGTTAACAAAGCTTGCTATGCAAATTTTAATGAATAATAATTTTAATGAATTTATTTAAAAATAAAATCACACTTCAGATACTTCTAACTAATTTTACTAAAATGCTTACTGTATTACTAAAACATACTCTAAAACACACCGAATACCAATAATACACAATCATATATCACTATCATGTTACCGTAATGCTAAGTTTTCGATAATATTTTTATAGCGCCAACGCCCAGTATTTCTTTTATTTTTTTAAAATGATAAATAAAAAATCGGGAACTATTGGATTGCGAGTTTTTTTTACGTTAGTAAAACGAAGACGGTGATATAGTTTTTTCGTTTTTTGACCTTTTTCAATAGAACCAATGACATTGTACCAATAAAGATTCATACTTATTACAACGTGAATTGTACAATTATCATCTCGCCATCTTTTCCACTTGCTCTTTAACTATAACACATGCAAGACAAAATATTTTTCGAAAAAATAGACAATTTTAATTATGTCCATAAAAAATTAAATGATATCCTTACAATATTATATATATTAAAGTAGGAGCCTCTATTGCCACGTGTCAAGCCACGGTTCTCCCAGCCCCAAATTTTTTTAAAAAAGTGGTTTTTAAAATTTAAAATCTATAAAAAAATATTTTAGTAAAGTCGTTAATTAAAGTTAAAATATATTTAAAATATCTTTGAATTTTGTTATAGTAAATTTTAGTAAAACAATTAAATTTTAATTTTAGAAAAAATATCTACAAACTCTTTTTTATGTCAAATTATAAAAAATATCCAAAACGATAATGACGAAGATTTTTTAAGATATTATCGATGATTTAACAATTTGTTGTGTATTTACAAAATCTTCTTTATGTCAGTTTAAAAAAAACATTATCAATATAAATTGTTCTAATAATAAAAATATAAAATGATATCAATGTTAATGTACAATTCAAATTTAATTATTTTTTTCAGTTTTTATTAAATATTTAAGTTATATCTACTCAAATGATATAATGCTATTAATTTAATAATATCTCATTTTCGTAGTAGATCTATCCAGTCCAAATTTAATTGTAAAATTTCATGTACCTCAAATTCTCTTACTTTATGTTGATAATTAACATTGTATAACATTTTTAATAAATTAATTTTAACTGCATGAAGAGGATGTGAATAATTAAAAGATAACAAATTCATCTATATCTATAATAGATATTTAAACCTCAAAATTGAAATGTTAGTAAATGAATTTGAATATTAACTGCAAAGAATTTGTTATTAAAATGTTCAATTCAAACCTCAATATTAAAATGTTAGTAAATGAATTTGAATATTAATCGCAAAGAAGTTGTTAAAATATTCAATTCAAATCTCTAAATTAATTAAAAAAATTCAAACCGAAAATAGTTGTTCTAAATATTAATCGGGAAAAAAAATTAAAGCTTGAAAATAAAATCCTTCAATAATGCCCTGTAATCAATATTGGAACTTGAAAGTTATGCTACACATAATTTTTATTTGGTCACAATAAAAAAAATGCAACTATAGTTATGATTTTCATCATGAGTGTCTAATTTTGTATGGGTTGGATTTGAAATATCATACATGTAAAAAAATTAATAATTTGATTGATTTAATATACAAATCATTTATCAGATTAAAAGTTTTATGGCAAATTTGGTTAGTAGGATTTATTAAAAAACAAAGATACTAAGTAGGCTTATTGTATTTTATGGTAAAGTAAATGTACCCCTTTTGTATTTTTTACCGTGAAAACCTAGCCGTCACTTATTCTTCAGCTTCTCCCTTATCTTCCTCACAAGCGCTACATATCGCCTCTTTGCTCTCTCTCCTCTACTTCCTTCAATCTTTAAATCTGGTATGAGAGCTACCTCCGGATTCCCACGATCTTCCTTCCGATATGCTCCATCTTCCTTCCAATCTGCTCGATCCTCGCCGGAACAATAAACCTACAGTCCTCGGTGGCCAACTGCTCGATCCTCGCCGGAACAATAAACCTACAATCCTCGTTGGCCAACTGCTCGATCCTACCTACAGTCTCCATGGTGTGTTAACCTTCGGTATTACTTCTGTCTATATATCCATCTGATTTTACTTTGATTCGATTTTACTTCTGTCTATCCATTCGATTTTACTTCTGGTATGAGGCGTCTTGTTGTATTCGTGATGGCTCTGTAATTTGCTATCTTCTATCCATTTAATTTCACTTTGATTCGATTTTACTTTTGTCTCTGCTGAAAAAATTTGAGTTATTCATTCATTTTGTGCTTGTAATTTTGTTTCCGGAGTTAATAACCTGAAGCAGGTATGAATTTCTTGACTATTTGGCTTGTGTTTCATTTGGTGTTGCATATAGGCATCATGCCTTTGACATATATGGCTAAGAGACTGGATGAAGGTGTACTTTTCAAATACAAACTACTTCCGAGCACGAGCTTTTCTTATTGATACAACTATACAAGCACAAAAGAGACAGAAAACTTCAATTACCGTTGAAGTGTTGTTCCCAAAAGTCCCTTCGTTTCTCTTCTTACTAACACTACTTCTTCCTCTTTCTGTTGTGATTCTTGTTTCCATTTGAAGGCCAATTTGCGGTTTCACTCATCAATTTAGTACATGTGAGTTTAATTGATAGTGATTTCAATACTTGTATATGCCCAATGGTAGCATTAATCTGAAAATAATGTTAATAGTCAAATTTTGGTTCATAACAGTGAATTTATGGTATGAAATATTTTTCTGGTATAGAATATTTCATACCAGAAATTCACCGATGGACTTATCAATGTACTGGAAGAGAAGAAGATGAACTTTTAGTCTATAATATAGCCATGTTGTAAACATTTTCTCATTTTTATGTATCAATGATAGACTTCTTAAGCATGAAGATCAGTTCATCTGGTATGTAGCATATCTTGTTTTAATATTGATCTGGTATGAATTTTCTCATGCCAAAATAATCAATTATGAAGTTATGAGTTTTTCAAATTCTGGTAGGAAAAAAATTATGGTATGTAATTTTCGTAGGAAAAAATTCTGGTATGAAAATTTTTGGTAAAAATTCCGGTATGTAAAAATTCTGGTACGATAAACTTCTGGTATGTAATTTTCTAGTATGAAAAATCTGGTTGAATTTCTGGTATGTTATTTATGGTATGAGAAATTTCTGGTATGATAAACTTCTGGTATGTAAAAATTCTGGTATTTAAAAGTTCTGGTATTTAAAAATTCTGGTATGATAAAATTCTGATATGTGTAAATTCTGGTATGAGAAATTTATTCCAGAAAATAAAAAGAAAATAATAAAGAAAGTCAAAAAGTCAAAAAAATAAATAAAATAAAAAATAAATTAAGTAATTAAGAATTAAAACTTAGACACCAAACATCATTTATTCCTTTCTTTCTAAATAGAAGGTAAATAACTATTACCTACTATTAAATGAAAGCGGTAAAAAATTTGGGGTACACTTTCTTAAACAAAAACTCAAAAAAGCCTAGTATGTCAAATTCTCCCAAAGTTTTATAAGCTTCTGACATAATAATTTTTTTGGGTAGTGTAAGTATTCTATAATGAAAAGCTCACAATTAACCACACAAATATTTTATAAATCTTTTTAAAAAATTATTTAATTATAAATATTTGAGTTATTAATATTTTATCAACCAACAAATTATTTGATAACTCAAAATTTCCCATATATATAGAACCATGCTATATCTTTACTCTTTTTTTTTTTTTTTTTATTTTTTTTTTATCTATAAATGTAATATAAAGTTTGTTCATTTTTCCATCACAACATAATATAAATATTTAATTCAATTATATAAATAAATTTGAAACAAAATAATATATATATATATATATATATATATATATATATATAATAACACATTAAAGCATATTATTACTCAAAAACCGCACAAGGTGCGGGTAATATACTAGTTATAAAAGAGGGAGTAGCCTCTTATGAATAGTCATTTTCCGTTTATACCCTTCTGTATTTATTATTATATTTTTTTTCCCGTTTTACACTTCTATACTAACGTGTCACATTTTGCTGTTAATGTTAATAGGTGTCTTTCCCTCTTCACTTCACCGCTTCGATGGCCGCTTCTTTGCCTTCTTCTGCTTCGACGGACCCTTGTTCATCCGTCAGCTCCAACTGTTCCTCTCCCGTCCTTTCTTCTTCGTTCTTCTCATTTGTGCCTTCATCAACCCGCCGGAGTCCGTCTTCACCTGCACCGCCAGGTTCGGTTTTCTTCTCCTCTTCGTCTGTCTGAATTGCATCCTCAAGTTTCCTTGCTGAATTTCGACAATTCCATCTCTTTGTGATTTCCAGTTGTCCCTGGATTTGACGCGTAATTCACCCATTTAAACATATGGACCCATGTTAAGTGAGTCATTTATCATGTTATTAGAGTGGTTTGACCTCGGGGTTGGTTTTGACTCATTAAACTTGTTGGTGTTAAGACATTAATTGTGGACCTAGACAATAATGATCCATTTAATTGAACTACCGGAGGCTAGGGTGTGTCGACACTGAGTATCAACTCTTAAAGGAATATGTGGAGCTAAAATTCTTACATGGACTATAAACAAATCAATGACCTATTATATAAACTTAGCGATATAACTGTCTAAAACTAATCTATGTATACATATTAACACAAAGGTACATAAAATTATGGGGACAACACCACTCAGCTATTTCATTACTGATTTATTTTAATAAAAATATAATGTTAATTTATTTAAATTTAATGCCCGTTGAGATTTTGTAAGTGTTTGAATTAATAATTTATTTAGTTAATAATATTTTAATTATGTTATCTATATATAATACGTAATAAGTTATTTTAAAGAATATTAGCAAAAGAGGAAGAGAAGCTGATGGCCCCAAGGCGAACCCGGAGTGGAAGACTCATGATGAACATGTCACTTTTAAAAATGTGAATTACATGATTAGCTGAACAACTTTGAATTTGCTCAAGCCTTACCAATTACGAAACAGTAGCTTTCACTTCAAATACGAAAAATGATTATTTGATTTCAAACAAAAAAAAAAAAGAAAGGAAAATGGTGTCACAAGCAACTGAATGAATCACATGTCCTCTGTTTTGTTACACTGCTCGATCTTCGATATCCGACCTTCTCCTCCCCCAACATCGAACACTCAAGGCGAGATAAACGGGAGAATCCTCAGCCTCCACTTGCAATCCACCACCAATATCTCTACTCCCAAACATATAGGCCGAAAGAGGAATAGACAAGGCATTTTCGCCCCACATTTTCATGTATCTTTCCCTGAGATGTCTCCGGCGTTGATCGACTCCGGTGCTCAATCTCAGGCTCTACAGACCCCACCTCACCTTTCCGGCCCCTTTGATTTCTTCTCAATTTCTTCCGGACGATCGATCCTCTGCGTTTGTCTCCATGAATCGCTCCGATGGCGTCAACCCTAATTTTCAATTCAGCGCCGCTTCAATGTCCAGGCCGGTCGTCACCGATAACCCCGCATTTCGCCCCGTCCCTGCTCTTTCGAGGCCTCGGATGGCCAAAACTAGGAAATCACAGCATGGTCGGCCAATGGTCGCCCCTGAACCCCGTAAGTCTGATGCTGCTTTCAATCGAATTCGACCTATTTCTGATTACTACAAACCGCCCCCTTCTTCTAGCGGCATGTATCCAGGTGAATCTGCTTTGCTTGGAGGGGATAGAAATGTCAATCAGGGGAATGATCTTGAGAGTTCGATTCTTGATGAGATCAAGAATTTGAGACTCCTGGATGACCAGGGTGCTGGGGTAGATGCAAGTTCATCATCTAAGCATTTTAATGTAACTGGAGATTCTCAAACTAATATTGGCTTTGGAAGAGGTGACGATGATGGCAGTGGACATAGTAGTCTGTTAGCAGGAATTCCTAATGACTTGAAGAAACTAAACATCAAAGACCCTGTTGTCACTCTTAATCATATTTCATTCGGCCCTCAGGGAAATCGCCATTTTGAGTTTGGACACAGGGAAAAGGAAAGCAAGTCTGTTGCTTCTAGCATGGCAGATACCATAACAAATAGGATGAGGAATCTTGTTGTAGAAGCTAGTCAT
The DNA here is from genome assembly GCA_033239125.1 of Fagopyrum homotropicum. Taxonomy (NCBI): domain Eukaryota; kingdom Viridiplantae; phylum Streptophyta; class Magnoliopsida; order Caryophyllales; family Polygonaceae; genus Fagopyrum; species Fagopyrum homotropicum. Next base: position 98,950,816 of record BSWB01000005.1, read on the forward strand.
AATGCCAATGAGGAGACAAAACTATCCCACGGAAGGGAAGCCTTTGGTGGGGAATCACATAGTATGATCTTAGATGATTTAGGGAAGTTGAAACTAGGAGAGGAGTTGAAGGAATCTGTTTGTTATTATGAAGGTCTGAGCAGTGTCAAAACAAAAGCTCCACAACATCGGGCAGATTATGGAACTCAAAGCAAACATCAGTTTGTATTTACCAGCAAGCTAGATAGTTCAGGGACACCTTATGGCGAGGTCAACACACCGAATACGAAAGGGACTTCTTCCCTGGCCCGACCATGGGGAGGGACAAATATTTTTCCAAATGAAAGCAGCTTCGAGGATAAACCAGAACCTTCTGAGTCTTACTCCCCCATGGAAGTTTCACCTTATCAGGAAATATGTCCTGATAACCAGTCTTTCAGAGATACTTCTTCAACATCCGAGGGATCTGTTCATGTTGAAGAAAGTCTAACATCAAATAACCACCAGCCGGCTTATGGAGACATACTAGACGAAGATTTGATATCTGCAACAGAACACTTGGGTATTAACGAAGCTAGAAACATGAATTATGATGAGGGAGCAGATCAGGTGTCTGTGTGTTCATTTAATGGAAGTATAGGTGTGCAGGCATCATCGGAAGATTCTGTCTCTGCAGTTGAAACTGAAAGTTTCAAGTCTGCAACTGATTTATCTGAAATTAGTGAACAAAGTGAAGAAATTAGTTCTAGATTGAATGATGAGGTAAGTACCAGAGATAGCAAGGGTCAATTTTTCTCTGCTTCAAGTTCCGAATTGAAAGGAGAGATTCCATTTACATTTTCAGCCTCTATTATAGATCAAGTTGCACCAGCAACGCGAAACCAGAAAAAGAAAATTCGCCCAAAAGTTGGGCACGAACCATACAGTTCCTTGAAAGACACCGTATTGTCTGATGCGTCATCAACAATCCACTTCTCTTCAGTCTCAAGAGGTTCTTCACCTTTTAACACCAGAAATGAAGATATTTCTGCTTATCATCACAGAAAAGGGCCTAGTGTAGGGGTAGAAAAAACACAACTTGTCAAGCAAGAGACCCCCTGTCCATCGGCTACAGCTTTCGCAGCTAAGGAGGCTTGTGAAAAGTGGAGACTTAGGTGCTTTATCACATTTGATATGTCTTTTAAAAAATTATCCTCCATGTGCAATTTATCTATTTCATCCATCAAATCACAAAATTGGCTCCATACTGTCTTTTTTACTTTCTGACCATGTCACTTGATATTGTTAAATATATGTATAGGGGAAACCAAGCTTACACAAATGGGGAACTTGATAAAGCAGAGGATTGCTATACACAAGGAGTGAATTGTGTTTCAAAAATTGAGGCATCTAGAGATGGTCTTAGAGCTTTGATGCTATGCTACAGCAACCGTGCTGCTATACGCATGGCCCTTCAGAAATTTAGAGATGCACTAACAGATTGTAGAGCTGCGGCTGAAATTGATCCAAACTTTTTCAAAGTTCAAATTAGAACAGCTAAGTAAGTTTAACTCCTATCTGTAGCAAATGCAGTTCGAGCTTATTACTACTTTCATACTTTGTTTACAATTGGTGTTGGCTATCTATTCTCTGAGCCATTGTTGGGTTCTGTGCAGCCTGAAAATTTGGTTAATGTGTCTTTCTTATTCCGTTTCTCCTCATATGTTTAAGTTGTTACCTTGCTATGGGAGAGGTTGCAGAGGCATCATCACTTCTCATGAAGTTATTGCAGTCAGGAGCTGAAGCTTGTATGGACAGGAAATTTAGGTTGGAGGCCTCTGAAAGCATTGAAAAGGCCCAGGTACTAATCCAATAAAAGTAGAACCTAAGCAGAAGCTGCCTTCGTTTTTTGTTCCTGGCTTGTTGATTCATTGGGTGGTGGTTTTTGTTTTGGTGGGGGGTGTGGTCGGGGAAGGTTGGTGATCTTGCATTGGTTATGCACATACTTATATGGATGCATATATATCCCCCCTTTTTAGCTTCAGTTAAATGTGCTTGAGGAATTACAAATTCATAACTATTTTCTGTCATAAACAATCATGATCAAAGGAAGGAAATTATCTTGTTTGGAAAGGCATACATTGTGGAAAGTTTCATACAGTTGGATGCAGTATCGACGGGAAGGATGATTAACTTCGCAATCATTTTTCTGCACGGACTCACAGACTTCTGTTACTCGCCTAGCCTTGCAAATTAAGATTATGCTGCCTTGCTAATTTTGACCATCATGTTTTTTCTTTTGCTCATTCTACTTGAAGTGAAGTGATCTAGTTTTGTTATAAATATGTTGTGGTAATAGGGAGAATCTAGCAGATGTGAATATTGTTTTGATTTCAGTTTCCCTGAAAACATGTTGTCAACACTTGGTGACTTGGGCATGGCTGCTAACTTCATGCATTTCCTTGTTTCAGAAAGTAACTCGGTGCATAGATCGTTCTGATCAGCTTCTGCGGTATAAAACATTCAGCAATGCTAAAGATTCCATGCAAACTATTGATGAGGGGTTGACAATAAGCCCTTACTCAGAGAAATTGCTGCAGATGAAAGTGGAAGCTCTTTTTATGGTTCGTACTTCACTTCAGGGAGAATGGGGGTTGTTGATAATAGTTTATTAGTTCTGAACTTATAAAGCTACTCTTGTTACCATTGGTTTATTTTGTTTCTATTATGCAGATGCAAAGGTATCAGGAGGTGATTCAACTTTGTGAGCAGACTTTGCAGACTGCTGAAAAGAACTCCCCCGTGTTGGTTTCTGAGAGCCAGTCATCAAATCTGGATCCGTCTGAAGTATTAAATAAGTATTCTTTTCTGATATGGCGTTATTCCTTCATATTCAATTCATACTACTGTTTAGGAAAGCTTGAAGAAGGTCTTGATTTCCTGGATAAGCGATCAGAACTGAGATCAATTCAAGACAGGTATTAAAAAGATTTTTACTTATTTTTCCAACGCAAAACAGGTCAGTGCTCTCCCCAAAATGACCTGAACTGGAATTTATAGGTGTGGAACCCAAGCTGTTGAATCATTGATTCCTCTACTTGTCCGTGCTCGGGAGCTGCTGAAGCATAAGGTATGTTTGACTCGTATCTTTTGCGGACTTCTCTTCATTGGTAATGAAATCTTTCGTGCTCCAATTAAATTAGCATCTCTGAAATGCTGAATATCCTTTGAGTTGTCAAATTACTCTTCTGTATATTGAGCTACTTCGTTCACGTTGTTTACATCTGCACTTTTTCAACTCAACCACTCTTTTAACCATACTTGAAACTGTCAAATGAAGCTGTTAATCTAGGAACCATGTTGTTACCATCCTATAGTGGTTTCCCCTTGGTGCTTACTGGAGAAAAACCTGATCAAGCAAATGAACGCAACACCATTACCAGTTCCAACTTAATGAAAACATTACTAACAACCAAAGGAAGTCAATACCTCTTTTGCTACTTCCCTACAAATGTATATTTTGAATTCTTTTCATGATTGTTTTTCCCGGTAAGGTTAGTGAACTGTTCGACTGTGGGTTTAAGAGTTTTATAATGTTATCCTGAATGTAGTCTGCAGGAAATGCAGCTTATCAAGGTGGAAGGCATGCTGAAGCTGTCGAACATTATACTGCTGCTTTGTCATGCAGTGCTGAGTCACGTCCTTTTGCAGCTATATGTTTCGGGAATCGTGCTGCAGCCTACCAAGCACTTGGCCAGATTCCTGATGCCATTGCAGATTGCAATCTGGCCATAGCTCTTGACAGAAGCTATTTGAAGGTGTTGCTCTCTTTCAGTCATACTAATTATGATATGATACTTTTTCTTTTCATAGTCCATCTAATATTAATGGTGTATTTGTATTCCCTTTCAGGCAATTTCTAGAAGAGCAACTTTGTTTGAGATGATCAGAGATTATGAAGAGGCAAGTAATGATGTTCAAAGGATCGTATCACTTTTGACCAAGGAAGCAGAGGAAAACGTGAATAGGCCAGTAAATTTTCAGACTGATCTAAGACAGGCTCATATGCGGCTTGCTTATGTCGAGGAACAGGCTAGCAAAGGACCTCTTTTGGACTTCTATGTGATCTTGTAAGAAAAAACTGACATTCACTTCCTGTTACCAACAAGCACTTACTAGCAAGTAAACTTATTATGCTCGTGTGGCTCTAATTTAAAGTTTATCGACAGGGGTGTTGAACCGTCGTCTGCCACTTCAGCAGATCTGAAGAAGGCTTATCGAAAAGCTGCCCTTCGGCATCATCCTGACAAGGTTCAGGTTTTACCCTGAAAGTTGGACTGTCGACAATGCAGCTGATGAACATCCACTGATTCATATTATTTTTTGAATATAGGCTTGTCAACTTTTGACTAGAGGCGAGAATGTAGATGACGGGCTCTGGAAGGAAATGTGCGAGGAGGTACAGAAAGAAGCTGACAGGCTTTTCAAGATGATTGGGGAGGCGTACTCTGTTCTTTCAGATCCTGCTAAGGTTTGGTCTGACAAAGTTGTACCTACATTGTTTCACTACTTGCAATTTCAAATAATTCACTTAGAAAAATCAACCTGTTGACAGCGGTCTCGGTATGAAGAGGAGGTGAGAAACAACTTGAAAAGGACAGGGGGAACGGGCGGGTCAAGGATGCGCTCGGAAGGGCAATCATTTAGTTATCAAAGGAATTCTAGTGGAAGAACTGCTTGGAGATCACCAGGAAGCCCTAATCAACGATTTGAACCTTCGACGAGGTCAAGTCGGTTCCACTGACATTGCACATATGCTTTACTGACCTCGACTGACTTGCATTCATCCTTGCACAAGTGAACAAATACGAATATTTTCATGTTGCCTTGTAATTTGATTGTGTATATAATGTAGCATTACATAGATGCTGGTACAGTGAATTTTCATCTTTACAAACAGTTCAAAGTGTGTTTATATTGAAGGACTCTTTTGCAATTCTGTTCTCTTTAAACTTGTACATCCAAGATTCATGATCACCTTGCATAACTGAATTCATAGCTCAAGATGTTGACATTACAAAATCACCTGAAACAACGCCTCTGTCCGGTTCATCATATATGCGTGTCTGATCACTCGATTTGTAGCTCAGCAAAAGTCACAAGAATATACCCAAACCAAGTTCTTTTGGATCAGTTTCCTCCAGCCATGGAGGCCTAGTGAGATACGCAAATAAGAAGAAAAATCAGGAGACATAGCAGAGGAGTAAACCTATTTAAGGGGAAGAGATTTGATCATTTACTTGTTCATAACGAAGTTCAGTGTTCCTTGGGCTGCCCTTGTCAGAAGACGTTCCCGGGCTTCAATTGCTACCCCTTCAGGCTATATCAATCAACTAACTGCATTAATTTTCCAGGCAACCCCACATTATTAAGACATAAGATCATCAAAATTTCGCTGTACCTCTTCCGGGAACCATACTCCAGGCTGTGTGCTCCCCTCGAGTACTGCAAGAGCAAACGCTGCAGTAGCCATTCCTACCGACCTGTAAACCACCAGAAAGTAGCTAAAATTATAACTTTCCAACAGTTCATAGATTGAACAGACTTTACCCATTCAGTCAGTCTTTACACTGATAATCTCTTGTGACTGAATATGCCTAATGTACTACGACCATTTGAACACTCCAAATCAACCTGTCAAGGAAAGCATATCTAGTGAATAAATAACGTATTTGTTTTCGGTACAAAGAGAAAGGGCGAGTTTCTTTACCCTCATTGACACACGTTCCCCTGCAATGCCATCAACTGCTCTAACTACAGGGTCAAATAGCTTTACAAGGTTTTGGACTTTGTTTCTGTCCCTTAAATACTCCTGTAACGATCAAAAAATCATTTATGCATATCTCATTGCACACCTGCGCAATTACGTTGCATGTAAAAATATTATGTCCCAAAGAGTATACCGGAGGAAGAAGGGCGGTCATCACTTCCATACCCCAGTTCCAGAAGAATGGTGCAGTCCCGAATCTAGCACTCACAGTTGGTACCCCCAGTATCTCGTAAGCTGATCTCACTTCTGGTAGATTCCTGGAATGATTTCTTATTTGGTTTTAGTCATTTTTTTTTGCATGCTAACTTGCAAGAAACACAAACACACAACAAAATATTGTATAAATTTTCAAATGAGATCACAAATTTATTGGATGTGAATCCAGAATTTAACCTACAGCAGATACACATCCCTCTTTCCAATCCCTTTGCCGAAGTCCACATTGAGCATTCCACTGTAAGGCTTCAGTTTGACCTTTTCGCCTGTTTTGACAGTTCCGTGAGCAAATACTGGGAAAGCACCAAAGTAGGTTCCTATACAAGTATTGTAAAGACTGGAAAGACAAACCTTTGCTATAAGCGATCACTTCTTCTCCTAAGAGTAAAAAACTAGTGGCTAATATCGTAGGACCAGCACCACCACTACCAGCGGTGTAATAAGAGAATCTGAACATGAGATTTAAAAAAAAGTCAGTTTATTCCCTAATGGTAATATGTCACCAAAGTTACTAGATTAACCCATCAAAAGAGTTCCTACCTGAGCTTTTCAGGAATCCCTCGATCTTCATCTTTTGCAGAACGAATTAGTTCTGCTGCCATTACTGTCATATTTTGGAAAAAAAAAACATTATATCAAAAACTGTACATGAAAATTAATAAAACTATACATGAACTGAGTAGTTGATCTTTTAATAGTTTGGCCGCACTATTCATCCCCTTGAATTCAGGTAAAACATGCTAATATGCTGTTAGTGAAGGTAAAATCGCATAATGTTAGTAAGATCATGTACAACGGTGAGTTTTAAACCCACATTTCTTAACCCACTCTCTCTGCTACATCGGTTTATAAAACTGTATCTACTTTTTCTCCACGTCTATTGTTTCTTAACTCTTATTTTTAACTCCATAGTTATTTATATTAACAAATTTATATATTTTAAAAAAACTATGATACTTTTAGTTTTATTTATAACTGTATTTTCATGTATTTCATAAAACCTAAGTGAAAAATAACTTCAAAATTATATTAGGGTTTCTCCAAAATTTTGGTCACGTTTATGTGTAATTGCTTGTAATATATTATATTCAAAGTGATGTCTTGTAATATATTAATTTTTAATTAAATTTATAACAAAATCAAACATCATTATTAAATTAATACATTACTTATATGAATTATTTTTAATTAAAATAATAAAATATTTTATTATTATATTAATGTATAATGACTTTAATGTATCAATTTTTTGTGTTATATTAATAATCTATATTATAAATATCAATAGCATCTGAAAAGCAATTCATTACTTCTATTACTTATTTTCTATAAAAAAATCATTTTAAACATATTCAATATTAGACTCGATAGAGAAAAATAAATGATGAATGATAAAAAAAATAAAATTTTTCAAAATATATTTATGTTAATCATAATATTCAATTAATTGTAATCCAACAACTTTAAAATAAACAAATGTTAGACATTCTTCCATTGACACATGACGTCAACCAAATTGAATATAAATTTCTCCCTCGTCGTTTTCCAATTGGAAACATCAGAAGAGTTTTGGGCTGAAATTTATCACTTCAGTTCAAAACTTATTATATTTTATAGACTAGAAGCCTCGTTGGGGGTGGTCTAAGCATAAGAAAAGGAAAGACAGGAAAGACAGGAAAATCAGCAAAATCCCCCTATGTAGAAGTAGAAATGTAATAAGAACCATTGCTCACTCCAGGGTAAATTCCTGCCGTTGTTATGGCTGGAACATTAGCAGCTTCTGCTCTTTTAGCAAATGATTTGGCTCGGAATGCATAGCTTGTATCATCACAAACGTCTATATAAGCCGTCTGCAAGTCAGACGTACACAAATCACTCAAAAAAACACGAACTGTACGTAATTGCATTAATGTACTACTAGTGTGATCGTTAAAAAACAAGAGTGAATTTGCTATGTAGTACTACTTCAATAATACAAATTAGTATATGTTCCGTTTCTAAATTAATGAATATCTACAATATTAACAATTATAGAAACCGATTTGCCCTTCTCCATATGTATAAACTTCCTTTATAACTTTTACAAGATTATATATAAATAAATATCATAATGAACGTCATATTCTATATGAAGAAGATTCACTGTTTTGAGGATCATTAAGAATAAACCATCTTTTTTTTTCAGACCATAAACCGTCTTTTGCTTCAACATTCAGAATTACACTGTCTTTTTATTTCATGTATAGGAGTTTTAGGTACAAGATTCAAGTACAAGAAATAATTAAATCTTTACTGTATACAAAATAAATTATTTATACAAGAAAATGTCAAATTACTTGTACGAATTTATAATTTGCAAAAAGAAGAAAAAGTTTAAATTATTCATACAAGAACCGTGTACAAGAAAAATTAAATTATTTTTACCAAAAAATATTAGAGTACTTGTACACAATACAAGAATCGTGTACAAGAGAATTTTTTTAGTATCATAATAAACATATATTTATAACTTTCAAAATAAGAAAAAAATTATGAAATCTAAGTTTTCTAATTGGTAATAGAGTGAGAGGAAGAGACTAGTAATCAAAGTATGAAACCGACCACAACTACATTAATTTATTAACTTTACATATATAGTACAAGAAACACAAATTTAAGTTCAACCAATTTACAAGAAACCGTGTCATCTACAAGAAATATAAAAAGTAAAAACTATTAAGATAATAAAATTGTAAATTTCCAAATTTCAAAAATGAAATATTATATAAAATTGTAATAAAAATATAAAATATATTATCTACATGAAATATATCGTACAAGAAACACAAATTTAACTTCAACCTATTTACAAGAGACCCGTCTCATTTACAAGAAATAAAAAACAAGTAATAACTAATTCGATAAATAAAACAAGATTGATATTTATTCAAACAACTTCAGCCATTCTCAATCCAATCTGAATCTACTTCCAATCGCACCATAACCTCCCATACACGTCTCATTTGCAAGATCAATAGGAATGCATATCATATGCTATAATTCGCCAAAATTCGGACGTTGGAGCAACTATCATATTTCTAGTTGTTAGTTTTGAACTCGGGTGCACCACATATTTGCCTCGTGGGCTCAATGGGAATGCACCCAAGCTCAATGGAAATGTGCCCCCATACGCCAAAACTCACCAGAATTCGAAACTTAAACAATAGTCATAATTCCGCGGAAAGCATTTTATACGGTTTACAGGTCTGCGTGCACACTTACAATGTGAGTGGGGGAGACGGAGTCGACGGACTGGTGGTGCGCTTGGGCTTTGCCCTCGTAATGCCCTCGGTTTGATTGTTTGTAATAAATTGTCGGTGCAAATAAAATCACTCTAAATAAAATGGTAAAATACCAAAATTTTAAAAATAAAATATCATATAATTATTTATTAAAATTAAAAATAATATTATCTACAAGAAATATCTCGTACAAGAAACATAAAAACCTCTCTACAAGAAATATAGAAATAAGTAAACTATCTATGATAAATAGAAATATATATATATATAAATTTTGGTCTAAAAAAGATTATTGTCTTATTAAAATTAACTGCTTAAGATTTATATAGAAGAATATATATGAGCAATTTTGATGATGTGGTGAAATTCATTAATTTAGTAACGAGACGTACACACTAATTCATGTTAGGAAAGTAGTCCAATTCTCTTAAAAACAATCCTTCTTGCAGATTATAGCATCCTTCCAGTTCCAGGATATGAGGGTAACACGATTTGGAATTTTCAAGTCGACATGTTCCTTACTCTACAAATAAAATTTATCCTCATATTGAATGACTCACCTTGGTCTGTATAGCAGCTTCTAGAACAGTGCATTTTTCAGCTTGTTGAAAAGGCCCTGCGGTATGAACTACAAGATCCACATCTACCCAAAATTCCAACAGTTCAAGCAACCGGTAAATTAATACCCTTATTCATCTTCAATAATCTGAAGTGATTAGGGCTTACCGTGTAAAGCAGATCCCAAGGACTCGATATCGTCAATATCAAGCTGAACGAACTTGGACTGCTTCCCTAATTTACTCACCAACGCATTTCCTTTGTCTCTGTCAGATTCGGCACAATACTCATCGTTTCAGTACAATAATCAGATAATTCTCCTTTTCTTTTGCCAGAATGAAAGGAGCTTACTGATTTCGGCCGGCGATGAAGAGGCGGAGATCAGGTCGCAGGCTGGAGAGGGCAACGGCGGTAGAACCGCCGACTCTACCGGTGCCGCCCAAAATCAGAACCTTGGAGTTCTTAGTCTTCGGCTCCTGAGGAGAATCAAGCTCCAGTGATCTCTCTTTGACAGAAAACGTCGTCGTTTTGGGGACGCTCAGTTTCAAATTACACACCATCGCTCCCGCCATTTGTACCCTCCGGCCGAACCCGAAGCTTCCGTTTCTCCCTCCCTCGTTTATCGATTATCCTATACAGACGAGACGTGGATGCTGCCTGGCCAACCACCTTGGGCTCTCGTACCCATAGCTTTATGGACTCGGCCCATTATTTACAATGGACTTCTTATAATCTCACTGCAAGATATGGCACTTCATATTGGACTTCGTAAGGCTATCAAACTAGGAAGAAGAAAATATTAATATTATCGACTAGTACATGTTATACATGAGTTCTACAAGTATAAGTAAGGAATTGCACAAGTGAATTTTAGAGTAAATTATTGTAAGATATTTTGTGGTAAATTGTACAAGTGAATTTGTTCACCTTCTTTACCTCTCTAATTTTCTATTAGAAAATTCACCAACATTTTACCTATAGATAGAGGCATTCATCCATTATAACAAATGCACCAAGAGCAAGTAAGAAAAATACTCCTCTTATTTACTCCTCTCTTCTAGCATCATTCTAAGTGTTCTTCAACACATTCCACAAAGTATAAGTAAGTAAGGAATCCAAAGCATTCAAATTACAACACGTTATTCGCACAAGGTTCTAACTTCCAACCGAGTTGTGGTCATTTTTTTCAAGAGTTCAAGGTACTAATACTAAACTATTCTTAAATCCTCTCTAAATCAAAGAGTTTCAATAATCAAAATCTATTTGAAGATTATGCTATGTAGTCGCCCATTATGAGATCTTCTACATCAAAAACTCAAGATTTTTTATAAGCTAAATATATTTACGAAACACGGCTTATAATTATCTAAATTTGAAACTTTCTATATCATAGTCTTGGTTAATATTTCCTATATCTAAGGAACTTTTGTCAAAATAAAATCATGGTTTTTGGATTTACGCTAAGATACAAACAAAATTGAGATTTGCTTACCTCTTTTGACAAAACCCCACATTAAATTCCTTCCTTTCACCACTTGGATTATGAAGGAAGATTTCTCACCAAAATAATGATTATAATAATGATGATGATGTAAATAAGGACAAAGCAAATGAAAAGCTCGACTAAAAATCGATTGTTATTAGCCATTTTTTGGACTAGACTAATGAAGTTAAGGAAGAAGGAGATAAGGATGGTGAAAGTGAAAGTAAAATTTATGGAGATTAAAGGAGATAAAAGTAATCGGGTTTTAAACTATTACCACAAGACTAATTTAACCCTATGATTTTTACTTCTATCGCATTTTATGATACATAATTAACCATTTTTCGGACTATTGATATGACTTACATATCTTCTCTTCATGGACTATTAATGACACTATTATTAGACTGTTACTATGACTTACATGACATTCCTATCAGACCATTGACTATGACTTACATGATTGTACTTGACGGACAATGACACACAGACTACACGTGACAAACTACTAATACACCTGACTATTGACTTTTTATTTGCTTGTGTTTATTTATGTCTAACACATTACTTACATGTGACTAACACATTACTAACACGTGACTAACATATGACTAACACGTACTAACAATTTTATAATTTTGTCATCTTTATATAACTAACAAATATATACTTGCTTTATATATTTGATTTACATTCTTGTGTAGTAATGGCAAATATCGCAAAAGGGAATTTGACGTCTTTGACCTTTCGAGCCAAAAATACTTAGAGTGGAAGGTTGATGCTGTAACACCCCAAATTTTACAACTTGGGGAGTTACTGGTTAGGACCGCACAGTGGGTCCCGACCTTAGTTTGACAACAACTTAACAATATCTTACAACAAGGCACAGATAAGGAAAAACTAAAAATCATAAATTAAGACTTAACAATGTATGAGTGGGAACAAAACAACCAACAGCCGGAAACATAAGATAACAAAGTACGGATAGAAAGAAAAGAACCAAGTTCTAACTGGAAATCCCACAAATAAAGAAACTGCAACACGTCCTAAAAGTACGACACCCCGGCTGACCACTACCATCCGGATCACTCGGCATCTGCTCTAACCTGTGGTACATCTACACAACATAACAACTGTTAGCTAACTATCCAAATATAAGTAGAATAATAACAGCACAAACACACGCAGAATAATATAAACAAACATCATACTGGCAAACAACCGTTTATTATCTATTACTTAGGTGATTCATCTTATTCAATTTTACAGTTGTGGCACGAGAACTCTTAAGAGTTCTCGCCTCCGTTCCTTATCCAACTGGGTGTAGGTCTAGCTTACCTCCGCCGGTAGCATCACTACAAACCGAGTGTGGACTAGTCCCTAAAGAAACCCTCAGCGCCCTCAAGCTAACTGAGCAGAATGCCACCGCCCGTTACTCTTAGGCCAAGTATAGGTCGGTAAATATCTATCACAACCTATAAATCTAAACATCTCAATCACTCGCCACTATCATCATTCATGCTCATATTCAGAAGTCAGCTAAGTAAGCCCAAAGGACTTACCTGTTATAAATCTCGATTCTCTGTAAACCAAACTCGCTCTGTAAACTGTAGCAACTCAGTTGCCTGCCAAAGGAGATAAGTGCATTAGCACACTCCAACGTAATTAGAAGTCTAAGACTTCTAAGATAGAAGATCGTAATAGGACAGAACTAATTACAGTACTAATTTATGGTAAAATGACCATTTTACCCTTAGTCCCGAAACTTCCAAATTTTTCGAAATTCATGTCTAAACTCCTATTTGAGACTATAAAGTCATATTCTAACTCCTAAAGTTTTGTTTGGTTACAAACTGGCACTTTTCCTATTTTCCTATTTTCCGAAAGATCGTAAAGGTCCAACTTCGGTTTCAAATATAAAATTCGTAGAAGCTTATAAAAATTCCGAAATAATTCTCTAGATCATCTATGATGTTCCATCTACCCTTAGGAGCAAGAATTTCTCAAAACTGTACATCCATCATTTTTATAAAAATTCTCAAAGTTGGCTACTACACTTACAATTTCTATACTTAACCAAAATTCCAAAGTTTACAAAAACTGCTTAACTACCCAACTTTGGAAGCTTATAACTTCCAATCCGACCGTTCATTTCTTCTCAAATTTTAATATACTAAACTACATATATCCACCTATTACCTATTAAAATTTCAACGGTGGATCTTCAACCTAACTCTCTAACATTGGTCTACAACAGTGCTCGTTTCCAACTTACAAACTGAGATTAAAACAAAGGTTTTTCACTACTATTTCTACAGCTCACTTTACAGCAATACTAACACCTGTTTGGGCCTATGCAGCATGTGTTTATTACATCCAGATTTCGAGGATTAAAGATGCAGAAAGGGAACTGAATAGAAGTCGATTCTTACCAAGGTTTTGGTTGGACTGCAGGGGTGAGTTGTTACCCTAGTGAGGGAAGGTTTGATCCGAAAGATAGCTGTACAGAAGACTAGTGACTCATATCATTTTCACGTTATGATTTTGGCTCAAATACAGATGAGGATAGAGAGGCTAACTTACGCTGGAGGGATCTTTGTTTCTGTCACGCAGGAGAAGGAAGGTTGCAGCGCCTCTGGAAGCTATCCACTAGAGAGGAAGATGTGTACCACAGTTAGAGTTAGAGGGCTATCGAGTGGCGTGTACAGAAGGAGAGTAGGGTAACGACAGAAAAGAGGAGTACACTGCACTCACCTTGGTCCTGATTTAGTTGGGGTCGAAGGGTCGCATATCTGGCCGGCTCGTCGAGTTTGTGTTGAGTCTGCTGTGCGGGGTAGAAGCCAACGTGGTGAATCTGTGTGGAGGGATGGCTCGCTGAGTAAGGTGACAGTTTGCGAATGGGTACAGAAGGAAAAGAGAGGAGCAGTTAGCGTGAATCTGGACAGAAACAGCGGCTGAAGAAGGAAGGCAATCAACGGGTATCTTGGCTGTTACTCTTCTAGTAACGTTCGTCCAGTGAACGTGTGGCTGCAGACGGATGGGCGTGCTCCTGGGCTGGCGACAGAAGGGCTGGAACCTCCTCCCCTTTACTGGGCTAGACACGAGCTGGGCTGAAGCGGACGCTGCTGGTGAGTTGCTGCATTACTGGGCCAGTCCACAAGGAGATTGGCAAGTTTCCTGGGTTGCGCGAGGTAGACAGCAGGCTCCTCCCTGGGCTGCGCGAGCTGGGCTGGACGCTGGGCACGTTACTAAGCTGCTGGAAGGTTGTGCACGCTGGGCTGGCGCTGTTGGACGCTGGGCACGATGGCTGAAGGTCACGGACTGGGCCGTCAACAGCTTTTCTGGGCTTGTCACAGCTTCGTCACAGACTTGTCGTGATCATGTTATAGTTTAGGATTTGTTATAAAGATCCTGTCATTTTATGTGAAGGAAAGCTACATAAAATGATAAATTTTATAAAGATCTTATCATTTTATGTGAAGGGAAGCTACATAAAATGATAAATTTTTGAAATAATGTGTCTAACTAAGTAGACGGATATGGATCAACTGATCGAAATCCGGTTTGTTACAGAAATAAACGGAATAAAAATTCCGGATATTACATCAGTACCCCCTTAAAAATAAGTTTCGTCCCGAAACTTAGAATAAGGTATCTACCCAAACAATTTCCCCTCAAGAGTTATATTCTAGTCTCACTCCAATTTATCTCACTTTTTCCTAGCATGCAAACTACTCATGCTATTAAGCACATAAACATAAACAATCACTTAAACATATAATCACAGAAATCATATAAAGTATCGTCTCAGTACTAACCCGTCGCTACTAAGGTAGCGGCTAACTCCGCAAAGAACTCAGGAAAGTTACGTCTAATACTATCCTTTGTCTCCCAGGTAGCCTCATCAGCTCCTCGTCTAGACCACTGGATCCTCAACATCGGTATCTCCTTAGAACGCAGGCGCCTAGTACTACGCTCTAGGATGGCTACTAGGTACTCCACAAAAGTGTGGTCTGGCTCGACTATCAGATCCTCATGACTGATGACGTGTCTAGGATCCGGTATGTACTCTCTCAGCTGAGATACATTAAAAACTGGATGGACTCCCTCCAATCTCTGTGGCAGCGCTAATCGGTAGGCAACCTCTCCGACTCTCTCTAAGATCTCAAATGGACCGACATATCGGGGACTCAGCTTCCCCTTAATGCCGAAATGCCTAACTCCTCTCGTAGGTGACACTCTCAGCCACACCTGAGCACCCACTCTAAACTCCAATGGTCGACGCCTTTTGTCGGCGTAGGACTTCTGACGACTCTGAGCTGCTAACATCCGCTCTCGGACTAGGGCAATCCGAGCAATGTCATCCTGTATCTGGTCTAGAGCTACTCCATCAGCTCTGCTGGGCTCATCCCAACACAAGGACGTACGACATCGCCGTCCGTACAAAGCCTCGTAAGGAGCCATCCCAATAGATGCGTGCCAGCTGTTATTATATGAAAACTCTACTAGTGGGAGATGATCTGGCCATACCTGTCCCCAATCCAGTACACACGCCCGAAGCATGTCCTCTAAGGTCTGAATGGTCCTCTCAGACTGTCCGTCTGTCTGTGGGTGATAGGCAGTGGTAAAGTGGAGACTCATCCCCAGAGCAGTATGTACCTGCTGCCAAAATCTCGAGGTAAAACGTCCATCTCTATCGGAGACGATCGTCCTCGGTACTCCATGAAACCTCACAATGTGTCTGGTGAACTCCTCAGCTAGACGGCTTACCGGCCACGTTTCCTTAATCGGAATGAAACGTGCGGTCTTCGTCAGACGGTCTACCATTACCCAAATAGCATCAAAACCTTTGCTGAGCCTCAACCTTGTAACAAAATCCATAGATATATCCTCCCACTTCCAATGTGGTACTGGAAGTGGATGGAGCTCTCCTCCGGACCTGCGATGCTCAATCTTGACCTGCTGACAGGTCGCACACTAGGCTACATACCGAGCCACATCAGGCTTCAAACCACCCCACCAGAAGGAACGTCTCACGTCCTTATACATCTTACTCGCTCCTGGATGTATTGAGTAAGGGGTAGCATGAGCCTCCTCTAGTATCCTCTGTCTCAACTCACTGTCTGATGGCATACAGATACGGTCCTGAAGTCTCATCACTCCATCGGCACCAATAGTGAACTGAGGTGCCTCATCTCGTGACATCCGGTCTCGGATCCGGGTCAAAGTCGGACAGGTCTCTTGCTTCTGTCGGATCTCACCCAACAAATCAGGAAGTAACTCTAAGGTGGCTAACTGATGAGCTGTATCGGGGAACTGGATCTCTACCTCCAACCAAGCTAAGTCTCTTTGTAATTGTGGCTGTACTGTCAACCGGGCTATGGCCTTCTCTCGAGGCGTCTTCCGACTCAAAGCGTCAGCGACTACATTCGCCTTCCCGGGGTGGTAGAGAATCTCAAGGTCGAAATCCTTGATCAACTCTAGCCACCGCCTCTGGCGGTTATTCAACTCCCGCTGAGTGAATATGTACTTCAGACTCTTATGGTCTGTGAAGATCTGACAGGTCGCTCCATAGAGATAATGACGCCAGATCTTAAGAGCATGTACTACCGCAGCCAACTCCAGATCATGGGTGGGGTAGTTCTCCTCATACGTCTTCAGCTGTCGAGACGCATACGCTATGACCTTAACCCTCTGCATCAAGACACACCCCAAGCCCAGCTTAGATGCGTCACTGTACACTACAAAGTCCTCTGTACCCTCAAGCTGTGCTAAAATCGGAGCAGACGTCAATCTCCTCTTCAGCTCCTCAAAACTTTGCTGACACGGCTCAGACCAGATGAACCGAGTAGTCTTCCTCAGGAGACAAGTAAGTGGTCGGGCAATCAGGGAAAACCCTTCCACAAACCGGCGGTAATAACCTGCCAATCCAAGAAAGCTGCGAACCTCCTTAACATTCTTCGGAGGTTGCCAAGAAGACACCGAATCAATCTTCGCCGGGTCGACCTTAATCCCCTCAGCAGTCACTACATGGCCTAGGAAAGCCACCTCTGACATCCAGAACTCGCACTTGGATAGCTTAGCATATAGCTGACTATCTTGTAGAATCTGTAATACTGTCCTCAAGTGTCCGGCATGCTCCTCTCGACTTTTAGAGTAAACTAGAATGTCGTCAATGAAGACTACTACAAACTGGTCTAAGAAGTCGATGAAAATCCCATTCATCAACTCCATAAATACTGCTGGCGCATTAGTGAGCCCGAATGGCATCACTACAAACTCATAGTGGTCATACCTAGTCCGGAATGCCGTCTTAGGTATGTCCTAGTCTCTCACTCTCAGCTGGTGATAACCCGATCTCAAGTCTATCCTCCAGAACACTGACGCTCCATGCAGCTGGTCCAGCAGATCATCTATGCGAGGCACTGGATACTTTTTCTTGATGGTGACCTTGTTCAACTCCCGGTAATCAATACACAGCCTCATCGATCCATCCTTCTTCCTCACAAATAATACTGGTGCTCCCCAGGGAGAAACACTAGGGCGTATGAAGCCCTTCTCTGCTAACTCCTCTAACTGCTTCTTCAGCTCAAGCAGCTCTATCGGTGCCATACGGTACGGGGCTTTCGAGATCGGTCTCGTGCCCGGCTCTAACTCAATGCTAAAATCAACACTCCTCTGTGGAGGTAGCCCTGGCAGGTCGTCACTGAATACCTCTACAAACTCGCATGCAACTGGTATCTCCTCTACTGTCAGGCTCTTGCGCTCCTTCATGGCATAACACTAGAAGGCCTCGCAACCCTGTGCTATCAATCTGGCTGCTCTCACTGTGCTGATAACTGTGCTGGACTTTCCGAGGTCCCAACCTCGGAATATAACTCTGTGACCCTCCTCAGTGGCGACAGTCACAGTTCTCCTACCAATATCTAAGACTGCTCCATGTCTAGTCATCCAATCTATCCCCAATATCACGTCCTCATGTGCTAAGGGCATGACTAGAAAGTTTACTAACCAAATCCGGCCTCCCAGATGAATAGGACAGTCATAAATCTCTCGGGATCCTCTAACCTTACCCCCATCTGGTAACCCAACCACAAAAGGTACACCCTCTACTGTAGCTAAGGACAACCTATCTACGCATGCATCTGATATAAAGGAGTGCGTAGCACCCGTATCAAATAAAACTCGCACAAGTAAGTCATGGATCAAAATAGTACCTGTGGTCGCGGGTGCTGTAGGCTGCTCAGTGCTCCTCAGCTCGAACACTCTCGATGGTC
This sequence comes from Fagopyrum homotropicum, assembly GCA_033239125.1. NCBI lineage: Eukaryota > Viridiplantae > Streptophyta > Magnoliopsida > Caryophyllales > Polygonaceae > Fagopyrum > Fagopyrum homotropicum. Next base: position 98,969,419 of record BSWB01000005.1, read on the forward strand.
CTCCTCTGGTGTCAGTGGTACTACCACGTCCCCTGCCACGACCTGATCCCTGTGCCGTACTGTATGAAGCAGGATGTCCTGGAGCCCGGTACTGTTGCTGCTGCTGACTCGGTGCTCGGTACTGAGGAGGTCTCTGTCCACTCTTCTCAGCACCTGCAGGAGAAGATCCCTGCTGTGAAGGGGCCCTACCCTGACGACAGAAAGTAGCTCTGTGTCCCGGCTTCCCACAAGTGAAGCAAGTGGTAGGTGGTCTCTGGCAATCTGTCTTAATGTGATCGCGGCTACCACAGTTAAAGCACTGTCGATCTCTACTAGAAGTCTGAATTGTAGGGTGGTAGCTGGACCTCCCTTGAGTCTGTCCTCGACCATAACCTGCTATTGCTGCACTGCTACCAGCATGTCCTGTCCTCTGCCGCTTATCCGGCCCACTAGACTGAACTGCTTTCCTCGAAGCTGGCCTATCTCTCTCATAAGCAGAGGCCCTATCCTGATAGTCAGACAAAGTCTCACAGCGGAATCCTGCCAGATATGATCGGGTACTCTCTCTCAATCTCCTGGAGAAAAGGTAAATATGCTGCTCTTCTGGAGGTGCAGCTGGTCCAAGTAGGGTCAACTCTTTCTGAAACTTCTTTATGGCTGCAGCAATCGGGATATCCTCAAATCCCGCCTCAATGAAATCCTGGAATCTCTCCCTCCTCAGCGAGACAGGACAGTACCTGTCCCTAACAATGTTCCTCATCTGCTCCCAACTGGTGACTCGGCTACGAATGGCATGCCACCATGAATGAGCATCATCTGTGAAATAGGTATGCACCAAATCCACCTGTCGATCCTCGGGGCAACGTATCGCCTCTAAAGCAATCTCTATCTTCCCTATCCAGTGCTCCACCTCTAGCCCTATTTCTCCACTGAATGAGGGAACCTTCTGAGAGTTGAAAGCCTTCAACCACTCATCCGGTCTCGGTGCTCTAGACCCAGCAGGCGCTCTATCAGCATTAGCTCTCCTCTCAGGTACAGCCGGCACCTGAGACACTCCCTGTGTCACCTGAGCTGACCTAGCCGGTACCACCGGTGGTACCTGGGTAAGCCTCTCAACTCTGGCAGCCTCCTCCATACGCTCGACGTATGCTCTGTACTCTCTATACTCAGATGCTCCAATAGAAACATGTCCTGACTCAGTCGAACGTGCTCCCTGCGCTCCAGACCTAGCGGCGGTCTCATGCCTGACCTCGGGGCCTACACTCTCAGCTACCTCTTCCACAACAGCTTCTGGTATGCTTGCTGCAGGTGGATCCGTTCGAGGAACTCGTTCTCGACCTCTCCCTAGTGGAGGTCTACCCCCACGACCACGCCCTCTAACAGCAGGGGTGCTATCAGCTCAATCCTGTCTAACTGGGGGAAGGGGGGACGACCCCTACCTCGGCCAGTCGCTGGTGTAGCCCTAGTACGTGCCATCTGCACGAACGGTAACAACTACAGTTATAATCTAACTAATCTATCATAAACAGTAAAAGTCTATAATAATAATACTAAGAATACCGAGATCCGCGGAGGTAGTGGTGGTCATTCGTACTTTCTATCCCAACCCGACTATGCATGCATTTAAAAACCAAAATTCCTTTTAGAAACTCAAACCCCTTTCGGGTTCTGCTTATTTACTTATATGACCTTTTTAGAAGATTCCAAGTGCCATTGTTGCCAACCTGCTCTGATACCATATTGTAACACCCCAAATTTTACAACTTGGGGAGTTATTGGTTAGGACCGCACAGTGGGTCCCGACCTTAGTTTGACAACAACTTAACAAGATCTTACAACAAGGCACAGATAAGGAAAAACCGGAAATCATAAATTAAGTCTTAACAATGTATGAGTGGAAACAAAACAACCAACAGCCGGAAACATAAGATAACAAAGTACGGATAGAAAGAAAAGAACCAAGGTCTAACTGAAAATCCCACAAATAAAGAAACTGCAACACGTTCTAAAAGTACGACACCCCGGCTGACCACTACCATCCGGATCACTCGGCATCTGCTCTAACCTGTGGTACATCTACACAACATAACAACTGTTAGCTAACTATCCAAATATAAGTAGAATAATAACAGCACAAACACACGCAGAATAATATAAACAAACATCATGCTGGCAAACAACCGTTTATTATCCATTACTTAGGTGATTCATCTTATTCAATTTTACAGTTGTAGCACGAGAACTCTTAAGAGTTCTCGCCTCCGTTCTTTATCCAACTGGGTGTAGGTCTATCTTACCTCCGCCGGTAGCATCACTACAAACCGAGTGTGGACTAGTCCCTAAAGAAACCCTCAGCGCCCTCAAGCTAACTGAGCAGAATGCCACCGCCCGTTACTCTTAGGCCAAGTATAGGTCGGTAAATATCTATCACAACCTATAACTCTAAACATCTCAATCACTCGCCACTATCATCATTCATGCTCATATTCAGAAGTCAGCTAAGTAAGCCCAAAGGACTTACCTGTTATAAATCTCGATTCTCTGTAAACCAAACTCGCTCTGTAAACTGTAGCAACTCAGTTGTCTGCCAAAGGAGATAAGTGCATTAGCACACTCCAACGTAATTAGAAGTCTACGACTTCTAAGATAGAAGATCGTAATAGGACAGAACTAATTACAATACTAATTTATGGTAAAATGACCATTTTACCCTTAGTCCCGAAACTTCCAAATTTTTCGAAATTCATGTCTAAACTCCTATTTGAGACTATAAAGTCATATTCTAACTCCTAAAGTTTAGTTTGGTTACAAACTGGCACTTTTCCTATTTTCCTATTTTCCGAAAGATCGTAAAGGTCCAACTTCGGTTTCAAATATAAAATTCGTAGAAGCTTATAAAAATTCCGAAATAATTCTCTAGATCATCTATGATGTTCCATCTACCCTTAGGAGTAAGAATTTCTCAAAACTGTTCATCCATCATTTTTATAAAAATTCTCAAAGTTGGCTACTACACTTACAATTTCTATACTTAACCAAAATTCCAAAGTTTACAAAAACTGCTTAACTACCCAACTTTGGAAGCTTATAACTTCCAATCCGACCGTTCATTTCTTCTCAAATTTTAATATACTAAACTACATATATCCACCTATTACCTATTAAAATTTCAACGGTGGATCTTCAACCTAACTCTCTAACATTGGTCTACAACAGTGCTCGTTTCCAACTTACAAACTGAGATTAAAGCAAAGGTTTTTCACTACTATTTCTACAGCTCACTTTACAGCAATACTAACACCTGTTTGGGCCTATGCAACATGTGTTTATTACATCCAGATTTCGAGGATTAAAGATGCAGAAAGGGAACTGAATAGAAGTCGATTCTTACCAAGGTTTTGGTTGGACTGCAGGGGTGAGTTGTTACCCTAGTGAGGGAAGGTTTGATCCGAAAGATAGCTGTACAGAAGACTAGCGACTCATATCATTTTCACGTTATGATTCTGGCTCAAATACAGATGAGGATAGAGAGGCTAACTTACACTGGAGGGATCTTTGTTTCTGTCATGCAGGAGAAGGAAGGTTGCAGCGCCTCTGGAAGCTATCCACTGGAGAGGAAGATGTGTACCACAGTTAGAGTTAGAGGGCTGTCGAGTGGCGTGTACAGAAAGAGAGTAGGGTAACGACAAAAAAGAGGAGTACACTGCACTCACCTTGGTCCTGGTTCAGTTGGGGTCGAAGGGTCACAAATCTGGCCGGCTCGTCGAGTTTGTGCTGAGTCTGCTGTGCGGGGTAGAAGCCAACGTGGTGAATCTGTGTGGAGGGATGGCTCGCTGAGTAAGGTGCCAGTTTGCGAATGGGTACAGAAGGAAAAGAGAGGAGCAGTTAGCGTGAATCTGGACAGAAACAACGGCTGAAGAAGGAAGGCCATCAACGGGTATCTCGGCTGTTACTCTTCTGGTAACGTTCGTCCAGTGAACGTGTGGCTGCAGACGGATGGGCGTGCTCCTGGGCTGGCGACAGAAGGGCTGGAACCTCCTCCCCTTTACTGGGCTAGACACGAGCTGGGCTGAAGCGGACGCTGCTGGTGAGTTGCTGCATTACTGGGCCAGTCCACAAGGAGATTGGCAAGTTTCTTGGGCTGCGAGAGGTAGACAGCAGGCTCCTCCCTGGGCTGCGCGAGCTGGGCTGGACGCTGGGCACGTTACTGAGCTGCTGGAAGGCTGTGCACGCTGGGCTGGCGCTGCTGGGCGCTGGGCCTGATGGCTGAAGGTCACGGACTGGGCCGTCAACAGCTTGTCTGGACTTGTCACAGATTTGTCACAGCCTTGTCTGGCCTTGTCACAGCTTCGTCACAGATTGTCTGCCTTGGATCATCTTAAGGCAAATGGCTTCGAGAAAACTATCGAGGAGGAAAATAACACCACTCCACAAGCGAAGGCGAAGACAATTGTATTCCTTCGTCATTACATTCGCGAAAGTCTTAAAACTAAGTCCTTGTTTGTTGAAGATCCAAGGGAGAGGGGGGGGGGGGGGAGGGGGAGGAGTTTGAAAAAAAGATATGGACATCAAAATGAAGTCTTACTCTCGCAAGCACTACATGAGTGGAACAATTTCCGGATTATAAGATTTCAATGTGAGCAAGACACACAATTATTATGAGTTGGCGACATAACTTTCACGTTTTTTAGTGGGTGTCCAAGTTAACCCTTTATAATTTTGTACATCATCGTTGATCCTGGGTGACCCAATCGGTCATGCCAACGTGTAAGTTTAACTCGGTGATCCGACCTTTTCTTAGATATCACATTAGCCTCAACCGGATAAATATATGTCTCATATAATCCGGAGGCTTGTGCTATCATTTTCTCAAGAATTTCTTTCTTATTAGATTCACGTCTTATGATGCACATATACTCACTCCCATTTTCATTCATGGTTTCTATATGAAACCCACTTTGATGTAGATCTTTAAAACTCAAAAAATTTCTTCGAGATTACTTAAATATAATGCGTCATTTATCACTAATTTTGTTCCTTTTGGGAGTAGAACAATGGCTTTTCCAGATTCTTCGATGAGTTTGGCTACATTAGAGATTGTATTCACATTGTCATCAAAGGCCTTCAATTGTGTAAAATACTATTTGTTTCTCAAAATGATGTTCGTTGTGGCACTGTCTATGAGACACTACTCTTTCCCATCGAATCTTGCTTCATACGATTCCATACCTTCTAGAAACAACAAGAGAAATTCAAGATGTAAAAAGACTTCATATATTACATTAGGATCATCATATTTTGAAAGTATATAATTATAGTATATAAATAAATATAAATATGGAGTTAAAAATGAGAGTTAAAGAAGCAATGGACGTGGAAAAAAAGTAGATAGAGTTTTATAAGTTGATGAGGCGGTGAGAATGTTAAGTAATTGGGTTTTAAAAACTCACCGTTGTACATGGTCTTACTAACATTATGCAATTTTACGGTCAGTAACAGCATATTAGCATGTTTTACAAGAATTCAAGGGGGGCAATAGTGTGGCCAAACTATTAAAAGACGACACTACTCGATTCATGTATAGTTTTATTCAATTTCATGCACAGTTTTTTATATAATGTTTTTCCCCCAAAATATGACAGTAATGGCAGCAAAACTAATTCGTTCTACAAAAGATGAAGATCGAGGGATTCTTGAAAAGCTCAAGTAGGAACTCTTTTGGTGGGTTAATCTAGTAACTTTGGTGACATATTAGCATGAGGGAATAAACTGACTTTTTTAAAATCTCATGTTCAGGTTCTCTTACTACACCACTGGTAGTGGTGGTGCTGGTCCTACGATATTAGCCACTAGTTTTTTACTCTTAGGAGAAGAATTGATCGCTTATAACAAAGGTTTGTCTTTCTAGTCTTTACAGTACTTGTACCTACTTTGGTGCTTTCCTAGTAGTTTCTAACAAAACTGTTGAAACAGGCGAAAAGGTTAAACTTAAGCCTTATAGTGGAATGCTCAATGTTGACTTCGGCAAAGGGATTGGAAAGAGGGATGTGTATCTACTGTAGGTTAAATTCTGGATTCACATCCAATAAATTTGTGATCTCATTTGAAAATTTATACGATATTTTATTGTGTGTTTGTGTTTCTTGCAAGTTAGCATGCAAAACAAATGACTAAAACCAAATAAGAAATCATTCCAAGAATCTACCAAAAGTGAGATCAACTTACTAGATACTGGGAGTACCAATTGTGAGTGCCAGATTCGGGCTGCACCATTCTTCTGGAAATGGGGTATGGGAGTGAGATCAGCTTACAAGATACTGGGGGTACCATCTGTGAGAACCACAAAGAAGATTAGGAATATATGTTGGTTTTGAATCCCCCTCGACCATTAAATATCTTGAACCAACAACGGGTGATTTGTTTATAGCAAGAGTTGTTGATTGTTATTTTGATGAAAATACATTCCCAATCTTAGGGGGAGAAAAGAAGAAAGTGGACCTAAGTATGAAAGAAATTACATGGAATGCAACACTATTATCACACCTTGATCTAAGAACAAAAATATGTAAACAAGAAGTTCAACAAATCATTAACCTATAAGGTGTTGCAAATCAATTACCAGATGCATTTACAGACACTAAGAAGGTGGTAAAGTCATATGTTCCTGCGGCAAATACTCCTGCAAGAATTGATGTACCCACCGGACAACCAAATGTGTCCATTGCAAATGAGTCTACAACACGTCAAAAATGTTGTAGACCACTCAGTTCAAAAGATTTGAAACAGAGAAAAACAAGGAACCAAAATGGTATAGCAGGTGTAAGAGCCTTACTTTTATAGGGTTTCTACCCCTACGGTTTTGCTTGCCGTAGGTGCGGCACCACCCCTGCGGACCTGAGGACCCACCCCCGCGGCTTAGGCGGCCTCAACCGCTTTCCTTGACCCTATTGACCCGTGCTTTTGCCTTTCCTTCCTTCTTAAGTTTCTTTTTCCTGTGTAATGAGGGTTTCTATTTCCTCTCCAACTTTCTCTCTCCCTCACGTTCTTTTTCTTCTTCTTCCTTATTTCCTTTGTTTCTCCCTTGTTTTGGTTTGATCTTGGAAGGTAAATCTTTGGTGTATATTTGATGATGCTGAGATGTTGAGGTTGTTGTTGTTGTGTTGTGGTTGAGTTGCTAGTGAGGACGTCCTTTCTTTCCTGAGTCAGTTGAGGTAGGTTTCTTTCCCTCTTCTTCCTTCTTTCCTCTTCTCTTCTTCCTTAGTTTAGGAACTCCACAAGCTAGGCTTGTGTTGGCTTTTTTGGACATGGATGATGCTCATATGTATGTATATGTATTGATGATTTCCTTTGAGGCAATGAAGAAGTGAAGAGATCGATTGAGAGATCGAAGAGAAGTCTCAAAGGCACCCCTCTTTTGTTCAACCGCCCCCGCGGATTGGAGCCGCCGCCCCTGCAGTCAGGCCAGTGTCGCCGCCCATGCGACCGAGTGTCACCGCCCCTGCGGTGTGTCGCCGCTCCTGCACTTCCTTGTTTATGCAGGTGCATTTGTCCAGAACATACCAAGTATGATGTGTCTTTCCTTTCCTTTGGCCTTGACTTGAGAGTGTAGCTAGGCTGGAGTAGTTTATGATGAGTTAATGATGCATATGTTGAGGTAATGCCTTAGGCATTTGGAAGTATGCTGAGATATCGAGGTTTAGATACGAGTTATAGTTTGGTTATGGTTATGGGGCATAGGAGACGAGTCTCCTAGCCTTGACAACACTTGATATTGTGTGTGCCTTGCTGATGCAGGCGCTGATCGTTTCCTCAAGGGGAAACTATGACGTGGTATAGGTTTACGTTTATATCAGGTAAGTCTATTGGACTTACTTAGTGAGCAGTTGTGGATTTGAGTGATTGTGATAGTGTGTGTGTGCATATGATTGTTGCATTTATAACCTAAACCGGACTAGGATGACCACATAGGTATATTAAAAGGCCCAAGTGTATTATAACGGGTCGTGACAACCTATCAAAGCTCACCGAGAGTGGAGAAGGTGCTTTGAAACCGGTACTCCAAGGGGGAGGTAGATCCCCTGCAAAACCGTGTGAAAGGGGACACAGGCGAGGTTCTAAAGGTTCCTCGTGCCACAAAAGAAGTTGAATTAGTAATGGTATAACGTAATTAAAGATAATAAACGGATATGTGCGTGACATTGCTTATTGTGATGTGTTGATGTGTTTGTATGTTTTATTAGCTAACGGTTTTATACTGTGTTGTAGATATTCTGCAGGATAGGAAGACTGTAGAGTGAGCCAGATGGGTGATCAGCCAAGGGCTTCCGTACACTAGGTTCTGCGAGGGTTTTGAGTATGTTTTGTATATGTCTGGATATGTTGTTGCCGTTTTGTACTCGGCCGTGTTTTGTAAACCTTTGATGTATATATTTGTACAGTTTCATGTATTTGGTTTTAATCTATATGTACCTTGTTGTAAGATCCAGTGAACTTGTTGTCAAGCTAGGGCCAGGATCTATTGTGAGATCCTATCCCAGTAGCGCCCCGAGTCCCGTGGATTTGGGGTGTTACAACAGTCCTGACAATAAAGTCAATCATAAGCATGATTATATCCATAGGTTTCTGCATATTTCTACCATTCTATGCTTTTACTGGTTCATGTACATCTTTCTTTGGTTTGAGTATTTGTTTTGTTGATTCATGTAACAAGGACATTAAGCGTGATAACTTGTTATTGGATCAACATGTTACATAAAAAAATTTAAGATTTTGGGTTGTGTAAACCCCTAGATTGCCGAGATCTGCACGAGAAAGACTTCTTTGGGAGTACAAACAATAGGGCTCTTCAAAGTGATGCACGACCAACACGAGCAAAATCATAGAAGAATGCTTGTAAGCCATCAGTGATATAATTTAAAAATAGTTGACAGCATAAATTATGATTGTTGCCCTTTTCACATATATGCTCTTATATTGGTTTATTGCCTCTCAATAAGAACAGTTTTATGAGTAAGGATTGGTAGCTATTTTTTACTTGTGATGCAGGATATCCCCATAGCCTATGTCAACTTGCAGAAAGGTAAGCTTGTAGGTTATAAAATTTCATATGTTTGGATTGCGCTACACTTCCCATCTTTTTACTTTTCAAGTAGTCTTTATTAAGTGGATGTCTCGTTGTAGTGATTGTCCTTTCCTCTATTATGAAGGGTTTCTTCATATGTGATTTTCAGGATTGAGGAGTGATGCCATTGTTTGGTAGCATATTTCATTTGTTCCATGGTCAAGGTCACAAACTTGCTTATTCTTATTTTTTTATTTCCTGATCTTGTTGGTTTAATATTTGAGATCAAGTTTTATGTTGTGCTGCAACCTGAAGCAACTGTTGATATGAAATAGAGATTTATTGGCCAATGCAATATGGTCGGGTAGGGTATTAAACAAGCTTGTTTCTTGGGGTAAAAGGGTATGCCACTAGAGAATTCTCCACAAATACACTTCTCATCTAGAGGTTGTATTCGATGTCATCTCTTTTAATTATAGCTTCATGTGTCTTCGTTTTTAATCTTAAAACTAACAAAAGTCGTGTTAAAGACAGAGAACCGTATTGTTAATTATTTTTTTATATTATTGAAAGTGGTGTTTAAGACAGAGAACCATATTGTTAAATTAATTTTTTTATAGCTTAATTGTAAATTGCGACACCTTGAGGTGTTAGAAATAGTTGTGTTAAAAGAGCAAAACAAGTACCAAAGAGAGTCATGTTAAAGTGTCGCAAATGTATCAAATAAATGAAAGACATACCTGTAACGGTCGGTGTTATTTAGAGCTTTTGGGACCTCCAATATATATGTTTGGAGAGCGGGAAATATAACCGCATTTCAAGTAATTATTTTGGATAAACATTATTATATATTATAAATATATAATAAATATATATTTGTACAATGGAGAAGGCGGCTGAGTGTTTCACTTCACAATATATATAATATTATATTTATATGTATATTATATGTATGAATTGAGAAGTGGCTGCTATAAGATATATATATATATTATATATATAAAAGTTACAGAGAATAGGTTAGTCTCCACCTATCTTCTCTATTTTCATTATTTATATATTATATTATAATTGATATATATCTATTTACATGAGTACGACGGCAGGATGTTCATCTTAATCTCATTTCACAATTGAAATGTAAAAGTTGCAGAGAGTGTGAGACTAGCCGAAGAGATATAAACGATCCATCCTTAACCTTTCATAAATTACTCGTCTTCGACCCATTTTCAAATCCGTTTGTACCTACGAGTCCCTTATCTTATCCTCTACATCGTGGTACAAAGTTATTTTCCGTTTGTTAGCATTTTGGTAAAGCTTCCGTTTACCGCTATCGGAACGCCGACGGACCACCGCAAGTCATCAAATGTAAGGTTTTATACCGCGCTCTTACTCCCCGTATCGCTAGGAGTCTGGATCTTCTTCCGGTTCGTATATCGGGTTAGTAACGAATAAGTTATGAATTTATTCGTTTCCCGTATTGTGGGTTAGTATAAATTGAGCTTAAATTGGTTAAAATGGATAATTGGAATTTCTATTATGCTCGTTACATTATTCTAGTAATTATGGGATTTTAGTTTGATGATGGTATCATGAGTTGGATATATGCCCTGATGTGGCCTTAAGGTTTAGCATATTATTCGAGGTTATAGGATGTATATGATCCCTATGGATCCCTTTGGGTCTAGGTGTGACCCTTTGCTTGATAAGAGATGTGACATCTCTTTATACCTTGTTTATAGGTTGTGTTATCCCTCCAGTGTAGAGGTGATCGTGGTTGAGTTCGATTGAGGTTGAGGTAAGTCCGTAGGACTTACTTAGCTACCATCCTTATATTGGGTGTTTGCATGAGTGGTGTGTGCTTTATATGTTTGCTATGATAGCATGAGTTGTCGTTTTTATCGACCTATGTTCTATTGACTGCCCCACTGCGTGGCTGTGATAACCTTTCCCTTTCATCCCGCCGTGGAGTCTGGGAGGTTCTCTGATGTCGGGCCAGACTGGTTTACAGGAAGGGCGCAATCCACTCCCATAGGGTACACGGATTGTGTGACCGATACTCGTACAGCTGGACATTGTACTCAGAGGCGGGGATGTATCGGTCCTCGTGTCACATACTTTCATCTATCTATATATACTGTTTTTGAGTGAATGGTTATTATATAAAGATAATAAATGGGTAAATGTGTGATAGCATGCTGATGTGTTTATCTTTCATGATTGTGTTTGTGCTTATGCATTACCTCATATATGTATGGTTAGCTAACGGTTTCATACCGTGTTGTAGATGTTTACAGGTTAGGCGCTACTGGGTGATCTGGCAGGGTGACAGGCCGAGGACTCTCGTACATTAGGTGGTTGGTTTGGGGTTGTTGTGTTTCCCCTCCTGCGTGAGGATGATCTTTTGTACCTCCTATGTGAGGATGTCGTTTTATATACTCGGCTATGTTGTTGTTTACTTTGGGTCGTACAGTTTATACTGTTTTATGTATTTGTTTTATATCTGTCAGTGCCATGTTGTAAGGTCCAGTGAACTTGTTGTCAGGCTAGGGTCAGGATCCATTGTGAGATCCTAGCCCAATGTGACATCCCGAGTCCCGCGGATTCGGGGTGTTACAATACCTGTCGTAAAATTATTAACTAATGTGACATTTTAAGGTGTCTCAATTTTTCGTGACATGTTAAGGTGTCACAATTGGCACATCTACCAATTGTGAATGTAACACCCCAAGTTTCAGAATTCGGGGAGTTACTGGTTAGGACCTCACAGTGGGCCCCGACCTTAGTTTGACAACAACTTAACTAGATCTTACAACAAGGCACATATAAGGAAAAACCAAAAATCATAAAGTAGGTTTTAACAAAGTCATGAATGTGACCAGAAACTAACAGCCGGAAATAACAAAGTCTCACAATATGTGAATATGAAAAAGTCATCATTGAAAGACCAACAATAAAAGAAACTGCAACACGTCCCAAGGAGTACGACACCCCGACTGACCACTAACATCCGGATCACTTGGTATCTGCTCTAACCTGTGGCAAGTCTAAACAACGATAAAACAATTAGCTAGCTAATCAAATATAAGCAGAATAATAAATAGCACAAACACACATAAGGAAAATATAAACACTCAACATGCTAGCACACAAACCGGTTATTATCTGATAACTTAGGTGATTCACTTCATCCCGTTTTAAAAGTTGTGGCACGAGAAATGTTAGGATTTCTCGTCTCCGTTCCTTATCTAACTGGTGATGGTTTGGCACACCACTATTAGAACAGAAATTATTACAGTACTCATTTAAGGTAAAATGACTATTTTATCATTGGTCCCGAAACTCCCAAAAATCTCATAATTTATGCTTAAACTCTTATTTGAGACTAAAATGCCATATTCTAACTCTTAAGGATGAGTTTGGGTATAAACTAGAAAACTACACATTTTTCTATTTTCCAAAAAGTCACTAGGATCCAACTTTGGCTCCAAATATGAAGCTCGAATAAATTTATGAAAATTTTGAAATAATTCTCTAGATCATCTATGATATGCAATCTGCTCATAGAAGAAAGAATTTCTTAAAATTGTCCTACCATCACTTCTACAAAATTCTCTAAAGTCGGTTACAACACCTAGAATTCCTATACTTAGCCAAATTTTCACTGATGGAAAAACAACTCAACTACCCTACTTTGGAACCTTATAACTTCTAATCCGACCGTTCATTTAGTCTTAAATTTGAACACAGTAAAGTACATATATCCATCTATGACCTATCAAATTTTCAACGGTGGATCTTCAATATAACTCCTTAACATTGATCTACAAGATTGACAGTTTTCAACTTCCAAAACTGAAGAAAACAAAAATTTATTTACAACAGGTCCTTGTTTCTACAATTTTTGGCAGCACAACTCAGCAGCTACTCTCTTCCTACACACCTCTTGACTCAACCCTCATAAACATCAACAATTTCTATACATCCTAACTCATCATCTATAAAATCAAAGGATCTAAACTAAGTAATACCTTCTCTTCTACATAACATAACAACAAGTTAGTAAGGGTGGGTAACTTACTCAGAAATGATGCCAGAAGACTCCTAGGGATGCTACGTCTAGGAGGATAAAAATTCAAGAGAGGCAAGGCAAGCAACTCTTCCTTCTGTCAACGCTGGATGGTGCAGAAAGGGGAAGGGCTCGGAATCACCAACAGTAGCGTGAAAGAGGGAAAGGGATCTTTTGTGTTGGCTACGGAGGGTATTGCTCTATCTCTCTTGTGTAGGGGCTGGTCCGCCGCTTCTGTTCTTGGACGTCCGAGTGCACAGGAGGAGGGGAGGAGGTCTTCTGTGTCTACTACGGAGGCTGGTTGTGTGAGAAGTAATAGATGCCAACAATCGATTTGTGAGGGAGATGCAGAAGACGACACAGAAGGGAAGATTGCCAACTGTGGTAGACGGAAGGAAAGTAACGTTCTGGTTGCTTGATTTCCAACAATTAAGGGTGATCTTCTCAGCTGTTACGCGCAACAATGAATGAGAAGGGAGAGCGGTTGTTACATGGGCTGGAGAGAAGGTTGAGCGGCTTCTACTTCTGTCTTCCTGGGCTGCGGGTCTTCCTTGCCGGACTCAGCAATAGCCAACCCAAAATAGGAGGAGAGGAGACTGGCATCTAGGCTGAGACGGATCAGATTCTGGGCTGGAGCAATGCAAGAACTGGGCTGCAGAAAAATAGGCCAATAAGGGAGTGTGCTGAAGTTGTCAAGGCTTTGTCACGGCCTTGTAAAAACGTGTCATGGCTTTGTCAAGCCCATGCATAGCCTTGTCCTGATCTCGTCATGGTCTCATCAAAACTCGCCATGGTCTCGTCTTGGTCTCGTCAAAAGGACGTCATGACTTTGTCAAGGACATGTCATGATATAAACTAGGGTTTGAGAGCTTAGGGTTTGATATAAAATTATATCATTTTATGTGAAGTGAGATTACATAAAATGATAAAATTTGAGATAATGTGTACGACTCGGTAGACAGAGAAAGATCAACGGATCAAAACCCGGTTTGATATGGAATTAAACGGAATAACAATTCCAGATATTACAGTGAAGGTTTCGCTGATCATATTTGCGTGTCGCAAAAATGCTATCAAAGTGTCGCTTTAGACCCGCTTTTCTAGTAGTGATGATGTATGTTGTGTCGCTGATCATATTTCTGAATATTTTCTATACAGTTTATTTATTTTTCTCATTTCCATTTTTTTCTTTCCTTCCTCCTCGTGGCATCAGGTATCACCATCCTTGTTGTTGAATCCAGCCCAGCCTAGCAACAATGCAGTCCTCTAACCTCTTCACCTATGCAGCCTAGCCCGTCTATTTGTCTACCCCGCCCAAGCTAACAACAATTACTCACCTTCATTCCCTCATCTTTTCTATCTAGTTTTCACAACCTCACACTCGCCCTTTACTCCCTCTGTCATTCCTCCTCACCTCACAACCATCAACTTTCATTCTCCACAACTCCCCTTCTCTTACCATCTCTCTTCTTTGTTTCACCAAACCAGCGACTCCTTACCACCTCTCCTTGCTTCCTCGCTTCCCTTTTCAGCAACACCAACACCCTTTTAGCTTCTCCTTTCCATGTCTCTCCTAACCCTAACCTTCGGCTCTTCTTCATCTCCATCCTCTACTCCCTCACCTCTACCCTCTGTCGAACTCCCACAAGCAGCAAGTCTCCTAACCTCTAGCAAATTTTTGGCGGTCGCGACTTCCTGATGGAATAATGACTTGGTTAGTTTAAAAAACCGGGTTTAGGTTTGTTAGACCCGAAATTAGAATAAAGGAGCTGAGGTTAACTGAAGTGATGATGGTTTGTATAAATAAGTCATCTCGCCATAGAAAAATTGACAGAAAACAGAATAAAAGTTTTCCTTGCTCCCAAATCACAAACTCTCTCTTCTTCATTCTCGCAACTTTTTCTCCCTCAAACACAAAGATTATCCGCTGTTTTTCATGGTATCAGAGCACGCAATGCTTAATTGATCGATTGTGTGGAAGAAAAGGTCGATTGCGAAATGGTAACCAGAAGGGAGGATGTTGCGCTCAACAATCGCGAGAGAAATCAGACTTCGAATCTGAATTTGATGCAATGGGATCCTTTGATGCTGACTAACTCTGATCATCCAAGATTGAGTTTAATTGCGATTCAGTTTGATGGAGGTAATTTCCTTACTTAGAGCAGACAAATCAAATTAGCTCTTTCAGCGAAATTGAAATTAGGGTTCATAGATGGAACAACCAAAAAAACTGTAGCTAATGTGAATGACTTAGCTAGATGGACAAGGTGTGATTCAACAGTGGCGTGTTGGATTTTGAATTCCATGAAACCTGAAATTTCTGGTGATTTCGTTTATGATGGATCTGTGAGAGATCTCTGGCTTGAGATTTGCGAGAGATATAATCAGACTAATGGACCGTTGATATATCAACTCAAACAGGAAATAACTCAAGTCTCACATGGAAATCTCAGTGTTACTGCCTATTACAGTAAACTGAAAAGATTATAAGATGAACTGCAAAGTTTGTATGAGGTACCTATTTGTAAATGTGCCTCGTCTTGTACTTGTGGGATTGTTAAGAAGTATCAAGACATAGAAGCTGAAAGTAGAATGATGTAGTTCTTGATGAAACTTAATCCTGACTATGATTCCATCAAGAGTCAGATATTGTCCATAGATCCACTCCCTACATTGAATAGAGCCTACTATATTGTCTTGCAAGTGGAGAAACAAAAGCAAGTGAGTAATAGTACGGTTGATTCAATGGCTTTTATGGCAAGTCATACCGGGAATAGAGGTAATAATAGTGACAAGAGGGATTATAGGAAGCCTAAGAACACTGACAAGAAGCATTGCACACATTGTCAAGTTGAGGGACATTCATCTGATCAATGTTTTGAAGTTATAGGCTATCCAGATTGGTGGAAAGGGAAAAGGAACATGAAAGGAGTTAAAGTAGCAGCTAAGGTCACTAGTGAGAATCTATATACAAATGAGACGCCTCTTACTGTTGCTGAAAATGATTCTGAGCAGCCAAGTACATCCTTTGATCAACAATTTATGCAGAATTTCTGTCAGGAAATGATGAGGGCTTTTAAAGGCAAGATAGCTATGCAAGCTAATACAACCAAACCGGGATATTTTTCGAAGGACTGTTCAAGTATTATTGCATCTAGCTGTGCTGTTTTTGATAAAGATATGCATGAATGGATTGTCGATACGGGAGCTTCTGATCACATGACTCCTTTTGCTGAGTTATTCACTGTTACAAGAAGCTTGCCACATCCAGTTCATATTAATTTGCCCGATGGATTATCACAATTTGTTGAAATAGTCGGAGATGTGGTTATTAGCACATGTCTCATGTTGAAGGATGTGCTTTTTGTGCCAATCTTCAAGCTGAATCTGCTTTCAGTTAGCAAACTGATTAAGGACTTGAAAGTTAGTGTGCATTTTTACCCCAATCATTGCATACTGCAGGACCTTTCGACTGAACATGTGCTGGCTGAAGGATATACAGAAGGTGGTTTGTACAAGCTCAAAGGACAATTTTTAGCTGTAAACCAAGGAAATCATAAGGTGGATATTTGTAATAAATCTTTTGTTTCCTCCGCAGACAAATCAGATTTCAATTTGTTTCATAAATGGATGGGGCATTTATCTTTGTAAAAATGATACATTTGCCTGCTTGTTCATCCTTGAAGTCTAAGAACTTTTTCTCTGATGCTTGTTCCATGGCTAAATGCCATAGACAACCTTTTCTAATCAGTAGTACTATTGTTTCTGCAAGCTGTTTTGATCTTGTTCACATTGATGTTTGGGGACCATATAGGCAACCTTCTTTGACTGGTGCTACATTATTTTTGACTATTGTTGACGACAAAAGTAGGGCAACATGGACTTATTTGTTGCATTCTAAGCACCAGGTACGTGAAACTATTCAAGGCTTCCTCGCTTATGCAAAGAATCATTTTGGTATGATTCCTAAAATAGTGCGGACAGATAATGGTACTGAAGTGGTGAATGCTGAATGTAGAACTGTATTTCAGTCACATGGGATTGTTCATCAAAGATCCATGGTCTATACGCCACAACAAAACGGAAGCATCGACATTTGCTAGAAACAGCTAGAGCCATTCGACTATTTGCATCGTTACCCAAGGATTTTTGGGGGGAATGTGTTCTCGCAGCCACCTATTTGATTAATAGAATGCTAGTGTCGAAGTTGGACTGGAAGATACCATTTGAGGTTTTGCATCATAGAAAGCCTTCTTATGATCACTTGAGAATTATTGGATGTCTTTGTTACGCTCCAGTTTGTGGTGGTCGACATCACAAACTTGATCCTAAAGATCGGAGGTGTGTATTCCTTGGTTATCCATCTAACCAAAAAGGGTATACTTTATTCGACTTAAAGTCCAAAGAAGTTTTCTCTAGCCGAAATGTTCAATTTTTTGAACATATATTTCCTTATAAGCATTCGACCTCAACAGTTACACCTACTCCTCCTTCTGTTCTATTTCCTCCGTCGGATGATATTGATGATTTTTTTCCCTCAGCAACCAGTTGACTTTTATGTGACTCATCCTAATGATCCTATGAATGATTCTGTCCAACAGGCACTTCCTGTGGTTGGTTCAGATGTTCCTCCACCGACTGATTTTGCTTGTAATAGGCGGTCTAGCAGGGAGATTCGTCCCCCTTAGTGGCTGGATGATTATGTGATGAACATTGCTTCTGTTTCTGATACAAAGTCTATTAATTTTTCTGCTTCTTATAGTAACTTTACTGCCACATTAGCTCAAGTACTTGCAGTTCCAGAACCTTCTCATTTCTCTCAGGCCAGCCGTGATGATCGTTGGATTGAGGCTATGAATCAAGCTTGCTGCATTGGAGAGAAATCATACATGGAATTTGACTGCCCTGCCTACAGGTCATAAGGCCATTGATTCTAAATGGGTTTATCGGGTAAAGTACAAAGCTGACGGTTCTATTGAGAGCTTTAAAGCTAGATTAGTTGTCAAGGGCTATAACCAAAAGGTTGGAAAAGATTATAAACACACCTTTTCCCCGGTAGCCAAGCTTCCTATAGTTCGAATTTTCATTGCTTTAGCAACAACCAAGGGATGTCCGCTTTATCAATTGGATGTTAACAATGCTTTCTTGCATGGTTACATCGATGAGGAAATCTACATGAAAAATTTCAGAAGGTTATTCCAAGGGCAGTCCTGGACAAGTTTATCGACTAAGGAGATCTTTATATGGTCTCAAACAAGCATCTCGTCAATGGAATCAGGAGCTGACTAATTTTTTAGTCCGTTTGGGATTTACTCAATCCAAGCACGATTATTCTTTATTTGTTAAAAGTTCTGCTGGTGGTTTTACTGGTCTGCTAGTTTATGTGGATGACATCCTTATTGCTGGCAGTAACACGGTTGAGATCCAACGGGTCAAGACCGCTTTGGATGCTGAATTCACCATCAAAGATTTAGGATTGGCTAGGTATTTTCTTGGTATGGAGGTTTGTAGGCAACAAACATGTACCTTTCTTAGCCAAAAGAAGTATATTCACGACATACTTATGGATTCTGGTTTGTTAACTGCAAGGCAGCCAAGTTTCCCTTGCACAGTGGTTTGCGTTTGCACCCAGATGTTGGGGTTCTTCTTGAAGATGGCGAGAAATATCGCCGCCTAGTTGGGCGTCTATTATATCTTTCTTTTACGACGCTGGATCTTTCTTATTCCGTTCAGCAACTCAGCCAATTTGTTTCTTAACCCCGAGTTCCTCACTGGCAGGCGGCTTTACATGTGTTAAGATACCTGAGTGGCACCTCTCACTAGGGTTTGTGTTATCTTGTGCAGTCTCATTTAAAGGTGGTTGGATTCTCATATGCTGATTGTGTATTTTTTGGGCACGCTCTTGTTTCGTGGAAAACAAAGAAACATGCTACGGTTTCCCGTTCATCTACAGAGGCTGAATATCGCAGCATGGCAAGCACTGCTGTTAAGTTTGTTTGGTTTAGTTTTCTGCTGAGGGATCTTCATATTGATGTCCCTTTGCCTATCACACTGTTTTGCGATAATCGGGATGCCCAACAGATTGCTGCTAATCCGTGTTTCCATGAACGCACAAAATACATCGAGATTGATTGCCACTTTACTCGTGACAAAGTTCAGGATGGTTTTCTGCAAACTGCTTACATCCCATCTCGATTACAATTAGCTGACCTCATTACCAAATCCCTTTGTCTAACCCAACATCTTTTCCTTGTGTCTAAGATGGGTCTTCAAGAAGCTCCATCTTGAGGGGGAATGATGGAATAATGACTTGGTTAGTTTAATAAACCGGGTTTAGGTTTGTTAGACCCGAAATTAGAATAAAGGAGCTGAGGTTAACTGAAGTGATGATGGTTTGTATAAATAAGTCATCCCTCCATAGAAAAATTGACAGAAAACAGAATAAAAGTTTTCCTTGCTCCCAAATCACAAACTCTCTCTTCTTCATTCTCGTAACTTTTTCTCCCTCAAACACAAAGATTATCCGCTGTTTTTCACTTCCTCGCCTCCACTCCCTTGTCACGCTTCCTTTCCTCAACAGTCATCTCCTCTCCTTTTTCCACCACCATTCTCCCTTTGCAACAGAAATCTCAACCTCCCTCTCACATCTCTTGGATCTCACCACTACCGCCTTCGTTCTCAAACCTCACCGGAGTAGACCCGAAGGCAACGAGCCACTGCTTGCTCCTCCACTATGCTACCAGTCCGACCAGAGAAGCCGGGTCCACCTCTCCATTCCTTCTTTTTATGTCGCCGCCAGAGGTTGCCACCTTTGCTGCACCGTCGGGAACCACCACCTCAAGCCGGAGACTTTATTATTACGTATATGACCCAACTTTTGCAATTTTGCAATCATGCCCTCTGCATATATAATTATTGAATAGGGCCCAAATTTTAATTTACAAGAAATGACCCATATTTATGAAATTATACAATTTCCTAGAAAATATCTTTACGGGTTTTTTTAACCTTAGTTTATAATTATGAGTATTATCCTATATTTATATATTAAATGATATGCCCAAGTTTAGCTTATAGAACTAAACTTGTTTATTTTTAGTGTTAGGTTCGGAAACACTTTCGGGAAAGGTCTAACGAGTCGAACTTCGACAACCGTCGATCGGCTTTCGTCTTTTGAAGGTACGTAAGTGCTCGTGAAACTCATGGAAGTGAATTATTTCATATCAACGTATGAATTGGAATATTAGAATTTAATATCATGGTGTGGAATTCTAGGTTCATACTCGGTTTCGATAACGTGTTTTGGACAAACCCTAAAAGAAGTAAAACTCGAACTCAAGTCGGGACTACATAAGTCACTTTTCCACCTATTAGATGATGTTGTGATAATAATATAGTATATGTGTGTTGATTATGTGTTTTTATTTGTTTAGGTTGTTTGACGAGTTTTAGTGGACGTTTTCGTTTTTGGCTTTAAGTCGTTCCGTAAGATATTTCGAGGCAAGTACTTGTGAGTGTTTTTATATGAGCATGATTATGTTTAAGTTGCTATATTATTACGTGCATATTGGACGTTTTAAAGATATGTTACCATGATGCTTTTGATATATATATATATATACATATATATATAGGGTCTAGTTCCGGTGAGGAGGACCCTTGCAGATAGGAATAAGGAGAGCCGGGGTGGTGACATGTGGCATGCCACGTCACTGTTTTTTTTTTTTTTTTTTTTTTTTCCAGATTTTTTTTTTGTAAATAAAAATTGGTGTTCATATTGTTATAAGTATGTGTTCATTATTAAAAGAGTCATTGTTCATATTTTATCAATAAATGTTCATTTTTTCCCACACTAACTTTTCATTTTTAAACATTAATTGTTCATTTTTGTATTTTTTTAAAACATTTTTTTCGGATTTTTTTTGAAAATTATACTATTCTTTCAAATTATGTTAATAAAATATGATGTTCATTTTATTACAAGTATGTATTCATTTTTTTTACAGTTAGGGTGTTTATAATATGATGTTCATTTTTTTTGAAAATTATACTTTTCTTTAAAATCGTGTTGATAATATTCAGAGATCGATTACATAAAAATTGTGAAATCAAAGAGAATACAAGACGATTTAGGTTTTGTTTCTTCGAATTTCTACTCTCACTTATTAGATTTTCATTCTTAAGGTTTAGGTTTTATTATGATTGATGTTTGTCTTCGAAATCAAATTTGTTTGAATTATTTTGTGTTTGATAAGTTTGATTGAGAAAATACATGTATATACATATGTTGAGTTGGTCTAATAACTCCAATTGAATAATCTATATGCTCCTTTTAGTGTGCACGCAAACAGTACGACAAAATGCCTTATTGAAAAATAGTTTATAATATTTACAGGAGCAATGACATAAAAAGTATGAACACTGACGAATAAAAACATGAACAATGACGTATAAAAGTATGAACACCGATGACTTATCTATAACTTTGACGAATACATAACATATTATGATCATCTTTTAATGTTTTGTGATGAGTTTTTTTATTTTTGTGGTTATATACTGTAAATGAACATCTATGCATTATAAAATGAACACAAAAGAATAAATGGACATGACACTCTGATGAATAAAAATACTATGAACACCGATGTATAAAAACATGAACAATGACATATAAAAGTATAAACACCGATGACTATTTTGAACGTAAGGGTATTTTTTCAGATTTTAAGTCAATTTACAAAAATTCCATTAATGATGAGCGTGTGAGAGCCCTTGATTTAAATCCATCCAATGGCTTACAGCCCTCCTAATTCCTATCTACAAGCTCTCTCCTCACTTGAACTAAAATCTATATATATATAAAGTGTAATAATGTTGCCTTGATTTGAGAAGCATAATATGAGATGATAAGTTGATTGCAAAAGCCCTAAGAATATTTTTCTTGTATTGATTTGCCATTAGTTGTAGTGAAGTTTTGGCATATGTCAGCATGATGATTTGATTATTTATTATGTACTATGATCTCTATTTTCGGTTTTAAGAGTACGTTATGACTTTGATGATTTGATGATTGAATGATCTTTGAGAAGGCTTGCTGTATTTGACTTGCCTTATAGGCGGTAAGGTGGTTTGTTTGGATTTCGATTCCGTAAAGTGATTTATTGAGTTATTTTAAAAAAGAACCGGATATGGATGTTGAGATATTTCAGATGATTTGGTCTTTGACCTAAGCGATGTTTTTGCCTTGAGATATTATTATGAGATGATTTGTTCAAAGACCATAGCGGGCCTAGTGCCCTATTATTATGTGAGATACGTGCTCTATGACTACAAATGCATGAGTGCCGATTACTTTGTTTTTCATGATTTTTTACGCTCCTCGGTTAGACAATCATGCCCACCAGTGGTGGGAAATCATGGATTGACAGACCGAGGTTGTGCCCGGTATTGTGGATGGCAAGGATTGCATTTGATGCGTTACTGCCTTGATCATCCTGTACGTGGCGGTAGAAGGTACCTTCATGTTCAACTTTGGGTTTAAACTGTTGGAATTTCGGTGTCCGGTTTTAGACCAAAGGGCCGTAGTCTCACTTATGTGAGTAGACGGTTCTCTCAATTGACAATCAAATTAATATCATTATCTTGAATTGAAAATAAGTTATTAACCAAGGGTTTGTAATCTCCACAAAGGAGTAGATAAAACCTAACCAAAGTTTGTAATCTCCACAAAGGAGTAGACAAAACCCAACCAAGAGTTTGTAGTCTCTAAAGGAGTAGACAAAACCCAACCAAGAGTTTGTAATCTCCAAAGGAGTAGACAAAACTCAACCAAGAGTTTGTAATCTCTGAAAAGGAGTAGAGAAAACTCTAATAAAAATTAAGTTCAATAGCAAGTCTAATAAACCGATTATTATATGTTAAAACCAATGACTTGGATTATGTAATGAGTCATTCATAAATGAATTTTCCTTCTAATTATATCCTCTTCTATACTAGAAATATCCAAATACCTTAGTGGGATAAAATGTTACACGTTACAAATATTGAGTAAAAGACTTACTTGTCTTACTTTGTAGAAAGGGTATTCCTAGGTTTTGTAAATACAAAACCAAACTAAGATGGATGCATATCCTTTGTCAATACAAAGGAACTATATTGTTCTTTCGAGTTTTGCAAACAAGCATATATGAAGGCCTATCCAATGTCAATACAATGGAACTAAAAGCTTGATTATCGCAAAAACAAATATGAAATCAAGTGCAAATGACTCTCCCTTTTATAGGCATAGGGGGCACGGTTTTTGGGAGTTATAAACTCCAAAAGAGATTGAAATCGGTTATGGAAGTTACATGGAAGTTACTTGGAAGATGGGCCTTAAAGCCCTAGAAAAGCCCGAGGCCCGAGGCCCACATAGGGAGCCCAAAGCCGCTCCCCGGAGCTAGCTTATTTTTCTTGGTCCAAACACTTCCAATGAGCTTCATTCACTTTAATATAGCTAGTGTTAACTCCAAGATCTACAAATTGTCAATGTCTTAGCTCAGGCTAGTGTAGCTCTTGAAGAAGCTTTTTAGCTGCTTCATTGACATTCACTAAGCATTTGAGCTTGGATTGCTCCCGATTTTTAACCATGTATTCTTTAGCCAATATAAGGCCTAAGAACCAATGGTTTGCCGATAAAATGTAGCTAAAAAGCCCCAAACATCGGCCTTCTAAAATCTGACACAAGTGGACCTTGTTGTGAATCATCTTGCTTTGATTTGACTAACCTTACAATACTAGTTGCTCTTAGTGCTAGTCACTTGGCTTGCCTCCCGCAACCCAGACCATAGTGACACATATGTGAACAACTCTATTGCACCTTGTCTTAAGACAAGCTCAATGGCCACAATGAAGACTTAGCCCATATCTCCAACATAAACATGTTTTGAACTAAAATACAACCCCGTGATTTGAATTTTAGGAACTAAAATACAACCCCATTATTTGAATTACGTTTTCTAAAGTAAAAATGCTCGAGTTGATATTACTTTTTATGATATATTTTAGACATTCACAAATTATCGAGATTATATTGGATTAAACTCCTTTTGAAATGATTTATGAGTATTTGGATTTGATTATAAGTAGTTGGATTTGATTATAAAGTATATGAATTATGAGTATTTTGGACTTCATCATGAGTATGACTTTGATTTGAGACTTCAAGATTTGTTATCATGAACTATTTGATAATTTTAAATGCATGATTTATAATTTATACTACTTGAGTATTTTCAATATCGTGTAATATCATACATGCTTATACCATGCCTTGTTTATTTAAATTGCATCGCTTATGTATCAACTTAGTCTACATGGAAGAATAGCCCCACCACGGTGGGGCTAGTTATGTTTTTAACATAATCAATTATAGGATCAATTCAAGAGCATGGAGGTCATGGACCCTAGTGTGAGTCATGTCGGTTGAGTTTGGACGGTCTTGTTTTGTTGGGCTTTTTCCTAACTTTTATTATATCTTTTGGGTCGGTTTACTTTTACAATTCTGTTATGTTGTTGAGTATTTTGTTTGTTTCGTATTGGGGTTTGGAACCCTTTGTGGTTGTGTTCGCTCCAAACGGTGTGTGCAAGCTTTAAATTTATAACCCTAGACGTAAGCTTAAAACAAGGATGCGAACCCGCAGTGTACGGGTCAATCGTAGTAAAAAGCAAGGAATTCCAGGGGTCGATCACAGGGACTTAGTGAAACAAAGTCCAATTACGGTATGCTTATGTAAGTACTAACCACAGAAGGTGATCAAAACAATCAAAGATGATATAGAAGTCAATAAAGGAAACATGCAATTCTAGGGATTAAAGCATCTAGTTGTGGTTCCAACTCAAGATCTAAAGATAAGCGGACAAAGCTGAGGTTTTTGCATAGGGAAGGTGTTTCTAAAGTGGAATAGATCACCGGGTAAGTCTCACTACTCACTAATCCAAAACCGTAACTCCTATTACCGGGTAAGTATCAAGGAATAAAGATAAAGAACTATAATCTCAAACTAACACACCATCTAAGGGAATAGAATCAACCTTTACCGGGTAAGTCTCAGGCTAACTCACGAAGACGGGATGGAAGCACACTCAAACCCCAATAAAGCATAAACCTTTATTACCTATACTTATGATCGTTGGTAAACAAACTAAGGAATTACCGGGTAAGTCTCATCCTAGGCTTGCATTGGACCAGGAAAGGTGTAATAAGAATAGGATTTGGCAAACTCTAATACTTAACTCTCAGTTTAGGATCAGATAAGTCACCTCAGTCAGCCAAATTCCACCCCGGCCGAGATGTTCATCGACTGAGCGAGATGCTTAGGGTTAAGGTTAAAGACTCGAACTTTTCAGGGTCCTACTGTGATTAAGATTATTCTATCATTGTTTTTCCCACAACCTTCAGCCAATCACCCTAGAATCACACAAAGAGATTAGTCACTCATCATCATGAAAGTATATATCAAATATATGGGAAGAATGTGAATATTTGAACAAGAAGAATTTAATGAAAAGACTTCAATAACTGAATCAAATAACACAACAAAGCGTTCCTTGGATAGAAATCCAACAAGGCAAGACAACAAGGAAGAGAATCTAAGATAATCTTACAAAAACCCTTCAAAAGCTATAAAAGCTACAATCTTCCTTCTTCAACCTTCAAAAAGGTTCTTCAAATCTCCCTACTGGAGTATGGCTGCTACGTGCAATAGGTGTAAGCGAGATCTCCAACTGTATGCGGATGTCGGATTGGTGAGAAATCCGACCCTTTTTATAGGAAAATTACTCTCCAAAGATAAGATATTTTAGAAAGATCTCTTCCCATAAAAATAGGTAAAATATATGATCTAGTATATCTTCTTCCTTCCAGGAGCCAAGCCCAAAAATATAAGATCACTTTCCAAAGATAAAAGATCTCAGCCAAGAATAAAATATTCTCGCCGCGTCCCAGGTGTTCGCCTCGGTCGAGTCGACTTCTCTGGATCACCTCGGTCGAGGTGAATCTGTGGTCAACCGAGGTGAGTCACAACTGAATGTGAAATCTTTCAAATCTGGTCCAAAGTGAATCTTTAATCCATGGCTATGCTTCCTGGATGGTTCCTTATGTAGCTCCAATGACTCCATAGCTCCTTTTGCTCCTTTTTGATGCAAAACGTGCCATTTTACCTACGATTACAACAAAACTAGGTGTAGACCTCGATCCCGCAAAGGTAGATGAAATGGTAATATAATCACATAATATACATACAAACATACAGATTATGAAAGATAAAACGTCCAAACAAACCCCAAAATATAGACTATAATTCATGCTATCAAAATACCCCATACTTAGCCCTTGCTTGTCCCCAAGCAAGTTCCGCATATAAAAGACAAGATAGAATGGATTATAAGTCAAGAAAATTAATGAAAAGTCTTTCAAAAACGTTTTTATGGTGTGCAACAATCATAGGTCACTCTAAGAGAATACTTCATGGAATTTAAAATCTAAATATGATCAAAACATTTTATAAATATAGAAAAGTTGTTCATCTTTGCATAAAATCATAGAATGCATAATAAGTCATAATTATCGAAATTAATCATGCATAATCTAGTTTAAACCACTAAGTCAATCAACAAGCTCAAGGTCTCAAGTGCTTCCCAAAAGAAAGGTCAAGAAACGTGTAGGGTAGGGATATATGTAAGGTAATGTGGTGCTAGAATCCGGGAAAAAGATGAACTTCACTTTCACTTTGACTTGCAACATCTTCCACCAATAAGCTTTGCTTATTTCACACTTTTTCTTTTTACTTTACTTTTTGGGATGCATGGACAGAGGTGCACAATAACCGAAGCCTAGGAAATCAGCAATCATCAATTTCTTGAGATGCATCAAACCCTTGATGCACATACCATGACCCGTTAGGAATATCGCTCAATCCGACTTTGGCAAGACACAAACACCCGGCTATGTGAATGGTGCCGAGTACTCATTTTCATGATTGACTTCCCCAAACCTATTATTACTTTCTAACACTTTCACTTCCAGCCAACTTCTCAACTTTAACTTCACTTGCTTTCACCACTTCGCTTGCTTCCAAATTCCCGGATAGGTAAAGGGAGGAAAAAATGCATATGAGGGGTTAAGCATGATCAAGAAGAAGAAGAGAAAAGAATGAATTGCCTTGGTCTTTCCAGGAAGAAAGTGAGAGAACTCATAATGTTGTGTCAACCTTCAAATTCAACATAATTTGGATAAAAACAAAGTATTAAACATGCCAATAATTTCAAACAAAGCATTTAGCAACTTAAACATATTATAAAACCTTTCAAACACATAAAGAATTTCAAAACCAGTCAGTAAACAAGATCTTCACTGAGATCATATCCAGATAAGAAGCACAAAAATCGTTTTCGAAAACTCTGTTAACCCACCTCGGTCAAGGTGTTCTTAGGTCAACCGAGGTGAAACGCTTCGGCCAGAACTGCCCCGGTCGAGGTCCAAAATTTTTTTTAAAAAACCAGTTTTCTTTCAGTTTCGACGTTTTTCTCAATCAAATAACCTGTAAGTATGCATGCAATCTCAGATAAACACATAGATGCAAAAGTGAAGCATAAATATAAATATCCGGTCAAATAGAGTCATACATCAAATAACTGTCAAGTAATACACAAATACCCTATACTTGGGACGCACTGTCCCAGTGGGTCAAAATAAGTCTAAGGGATAAAGTACTCACCGGATAATAAGCTGAACTGCATGAAAAATAAGAAAGAAAATCCTGCAGCTCTCAGTAGTCACGATACGGTGGTGGTGGTGGTGGCACATACGGATACTGGGACGGGTCGAACGGATAGCCCATGACGTGCTCAAACTGAATCTGGGCCATCATGTGCTGGTAATGCTGCCGCTCCTGCATCTCGCGGATATCTAGTGACAAAGCAGCATACGAGTCAATAACCTGATCCGTCAGATCATCGATCCGACGGTGAGCCTCTAGATCTCTGTGTCGGCGTGTCCTACGCCTAGCAGGTCTCACTGGAGAAGTAGCAGGTGTAGGCTCAGTATCCTCATCATCCAGATCTATAACTGGTGCGCTCGTCCCTGCAGTATTTGTCCCTGTATCCATCGGGACTCCACCCTCTCTGTCATCAGCTGTCTCCTCATCATCTGCCTCCTCCTCAGCTGGGGCAGCTGTTGCCTCTCTGTAATCCTCCATCAATGGGGCCCAAGCGGTCTGCCAATAATGAGGGTCATAAACAGTAAACTGGGCAGACCACCTGATCCCCTGTGGTGCAGTCAGCTCCCATGGCATAGCCACGTACGGTGTAGTCAGACCTCGGGGAACTAGAATCCGACGAGTGATCATCTCCTGCAGCCCAAGCGGCTTGGCAGCCGCCACCATCGTGCAAGCGCTGAGATCCATATCCTGATAGCTGGCGATGTGGGTGACAAGTCCTCCGCAGCAGATGTCTCCCTTCGCCTTGGCCTTGATCTTGTGTAGATCCTTTGCCAACATCAAGCCAAAGTCCGGGATACCTCCGGTCACCATGCAATATAGGCTGAACAGCTCCCCCTGTCGGACCTTCTGGGGCGTCTCAGTACGCGCCAGAAGTGTCTCACTGAAGATGCAATGAGCTAACCTAAAGGCTAAGTGAAAGATGACCTTCTCTCTGGAATCTCCAGGGCGCCATATGTCTGCATGCTCAACAATATGGGCAATCTGTCCCCAAAACTCCCTAGCTACAGATCGGGACGGAAAGTCAACAGCTGTCGGCTCAGGAAAACCAAAAATCTCCCTCCAATACTCTAGTGGCACTAAGAAGTTTCGGTTCATCAACCGGTACTTCACAGATCGCTCTGTGGGGAGGTAGGTGAAGGAGCTAATGAACTCTAAGGTGGGCTCCAAATAGGTTGGGGCTCGGATCTCAGTAAACTGATCCAGCCCTACTGTAGATATCATCCGTCTAAGGTCTCCGTCTACCTGGAGACAGTCAAAAGCAGACACGTCCAGGAAGCGAGGTGCAATCACTGGACGGCCGGAAATACGGTCGTAATCGACCTGGTGTCGCTCATGGATCACCGGGCGATAAGGTCGGGAAGAAGAGGAAGAAGGGGAAGGTGAGGATCTATCCCTAAGGGCAAGGCGTCTGTCAGAACTCATTTTCAATTCTGTCACTGTCAGGTCACCTCGGTCGACTGACAACTCTCAAGAATCACCTCGGCCGAAGCACAGAACGACTAGACCGAGGCGGAAAACTGGATTCTAATTTCTTCAGAAAATTCAGTTCTTTTCCCCCAAAATCACTACAACTGCTTCCTATGGGGTACTTAATCCTTTTCTCAGCAAATGCAAGGGCGACCAAAGCCCAAATCGAAGCGAAAACAGCGAGGTAGGGTTTCGGTTTTATTTTACCTCGTTTGGCCAAATCGGTTCGATTTCTTCGTAGATCGACAATGCACTGGGATCCTCTATGCCTTAATTGCAGTTTGGAAGCGAAAATCTTCGAAAACGAGCAAGAATCGAAGAAGGCGAGGTGAAAGGGCTGCCGCGGTCGAGGAGGTTGGTAAAGAGAGGAAAGAGAAAATTTTCCCCTTTTTATACCCTTTCTGGAACTGCTGTCACCTCGGTCGAGATGGTCTCGACTGGACCGAGGTGGTACGGACCGAGGTGGTTCTTCAGAAACCCTAGTCGCCTCGGTTGCTCAAGAATCATCTCGGTCGAGGTGCTCTGACAGCAACCGAGATACCTCAGTCAAACTTCGTCTTCTCAAATTCTCGATCTTTTGTCCTTCTAGTTATGATCCTTCCTTAGATGTCACCTGTTATCTGTCTAGAACGCCAAAAACAAAACAAAGCAAAGAAAAAGCAAAAACTATCTAAGCTAGACTAGAAAAAGGAAAAAGAAAGCAATACCTTGGGTTGCCTCCCAAGAAGCGCTTGGTTTAAGGTCGCTAGCTGGACCATGATGCGTCTCTCAAATGTGATGGGAAGTTTCCTCACCCCATACTTCACCTCCATCGTGGGGTGAAGTAAGTAAGTCTATCAAACGCTCCAACAAGTGTAAATGCTCATCGGGGAATGAATCGTCTATGGGTGGGTTGTCCTTCTCGCGTGAAGATGCAGGTAGCCGGCTGAGGTGGTCCACAACAGAATTTTCGGATCCCTTCTTATCGCGGATCTCTATATCAAACTCTTGAAGTAAGAGAATCCATCGAATAAGGCGTGGCTTGGCATCTTTCTTAGCCAACAAGTAACGAATGGCTGCATGGTCGGTGTAGACAATGACTTTCGCCCCTACTAAGTAGGAACGAAACTTCTCGAAAGCATATACAACCGCCAATAATTCTTTCTCGGTGGTAGCGTAGTTGCGTTGTGCTACATCTAGCGTCTTGCTAGCATAATAAATGGCGGTGGTCCGGCCATCCTTCTTCTGTCCAAGCACCGCTCCTACGGCTACATCACTAGCGTCGCACATGATCTCAAAGGGCAAGGTCCAATCCGGAGGTTGGATAATCGGAGCGGAGATCAACGCTTCCTTAATCCTGAAAAAAGCATCAAGACACTCCTGCGAGAACTCAAAAACAACATCTTTATTCAAGAGGTCAGTTAGAGGTTTAGAAATCTTGGAGAAGTCCTTGATGAATCTCCTGTAGAAACCTGCATGCCCGAGAAAACTCCTCACACTTTTAACAGAACAAGGGGGAGGGAGTTTCTCAATAGTCTCGATCTTAGCTCGATCGACCTCAATGCCTCGTATAGAAACGAGGTGTCCTAGCATAATGCCTTCATTAACCATAAAATGACACTTCTCCCAATTTAAAATGAGATTAGTGTCTTCACATCTTTTAAGCACTAGAGAAAGGTTAGATAGGCAATCATCAAAAGAGGAACCATATACAGAAAAATCATCCATAAATACCTCCATGATCTCCTCTATGTACTCGGAAAAGATAGCCATCATGCATCGTTGGAAGGTAGCGGGTGCATTGCACAATCCAAATGGCATCCTCCTATAAGCAAATGTCCCCCATGGACAAGTGAAAGTGGTCTTCTCCTGATCATCCGGATGGATAGGAATCTGGATGAATCCACTATAACCGTCTAAGTAGCAGAAGTGTGAATGCTGGGCCAACCGCTCGAGCATTTGATCAATGAAGGGAAGTGGAAAATGGTCCTTTTGTGTGACCGTGTTCAGCTTCCTATAATCGATGCAAACCCTCCAGCCTGTAACGGTCCTGGTTGGGATCAACTCGTTGTTCTTATTTGTCACAACGGTCATCCCTCCTTTCTTCGGAACTACATGCACCGGGCTAACCCACTTGCTGTCCGAGATAGGATATATGATACCTGCATCCAACAACTTAAGAATTTCCTTCTTCACAACCTCTTTCATGATCGGATTTAACCGTCTTTGAGGTTCCCGTGAAGTCTTATGATCATCCTCCATTAAAATTCTATGCATGCATAAAGAGGGCTTGATGCCAATAAGATCATCTATAGTATAACCTAAAGCTTTTTGATGCTTTCTCAGGACATGCATTAGTTTAGATAATTCAGTTTCGGAAAGGGAAGCACTAACAATAACGGGATAAGTGGAATCCGGTCCAAGAAAGACATACCTCAAGTGATTTGGGAGTTGTTTAAGCTCCACAAGTGGGGGTGCTTTCTGAGGGGGATCCTTGCTTCCTCCTTCTAGTGGAGTAGATCTAGAAACTGGACTTTTGGAAGTCTTAGTTGAAGTCGTCTCGCCATCAACCTCGGTCGAGGCGTATAGGCGTTGACCGAGATGTTCTTCAGTCGCCTCGCTCAGTCCGGGAAGTGCCTCGGTCGAAGTACTGCAACTGGAACCGAAATTGGAGATCTTCGTCTCCTGGATTAGCTTCTCAGTTTTAGCTCCTGGATCTTCTTCCAGTGCTCTTAAGCTCCGTATATCTGCATCACAAGAAGCATCTATACCTTCCTCCATTAAACTGAAGCTAATAACTCTCTCGAGTGGATCGTTAATAAGGATAGAGCTCACCAATTCTCTTGATTCTTCTTCATCATAGATGTTGAAGATATCATCGCTTAGCTGCTCCCCTTTCATGGCTGCAAGTAATGCGAACTCTACCTCATCGCCGCCAATGTTGAATTTCAACTTGGCGTTCTTGCAATCCACGTTGCAACCCGAAGTTGCTAGAAATGGTCTCCCGAGAATAATAGGAACAGGATAATCTGCGGGAATGTCAAGCACAACAAAATCTATAGGTAAATAGAAGTTACCTAACTTGACCGGAACGTCCTCCAAGATTCCCACGGGATGGGTGATGGAGCGATCCGCCATATAAAGTAGAATCTTGACCGGCTTGGGCTCTCCAAGTCCGATCTTCACACATAGCTCCAGCGGGATGATGCTCACGCTGGCTCCTAGATCACAAAGGGCTTCATAAGTGACATCCCCAACTTGAATGGGAATGCAAAATGAGCCGGGATCTCTCAATTTAGGTGGCATCTTCTCCTTCATGATTTGTATGAGCTCCGAGGATTTAGATGTCATCCTAACTTCACAAAAATCTTCCAGTTTCCTCTTCCTTGATAGGATCTCCTTCAAGAACTTCCCATAGGCGGGCATTCCTAGAATAACATCAAGGAAAGGAATGTTAATGTGCAGTTTATTCATCAAGTCAAGGAACTTACCAAAGTGCTTGTCTAGATGTGCTCTGGCCCTTGATTGGGGGAATGGAAGTGGTGGTTTGTATGCAGGAGGTGGAACATAAACTTCAGTTTTCCCTTCCACTTTCTGTGGCTCCACCTCGGTTGGCATCTCGGTCGAAGTGTTCTTCGACTGCATCTGGACCGAGGTGATCTTCGTCGGTACTGGCACCGACCGAGGCACTGGATCTGCAGTTTTTAGTCCACTCCTCGTAGTTATGGCCATGATCTGGCCCTTAGGGTTGCTTTCCGTCCTTGCTGGAAGCTTCCCTGGATCTCTTGGCGCTTCATTCGCCCTACTTGCAAGTTATTGTTCAAAGGCTTTTTGGGCCTTCGAAAATGGTCATAGAAGTCTCCATAGCGTTGAGCTTGATCAAGATAGCCTCCAGAAGTGCGTCTTTCTTTTCTGGATGAGACGAACTTGATCCTTGCCCCTGGCTCTTTAATGGAGTAGAAGAAGAAGAAGGGGAAGAGAGGAAAGGGTTAGAGGAATCGTTAGAGTTGGAGTTTGAATGATTCTTACCAGAATTTTGGTTGTTCGCCCTCCAGTTGTTGCTATTGGATCCTCTATTGTTGTTGTTGTAATTGTTGTTCCGGGAACCGTTGTTGTTGTTACGGTATCCGTTGTTGTTGTTCCTTTGTCCTTGCTCTTCCTTCTTGGTTTGAGCAACCAAGAGTTCCTTCAATTGCTTCACGTCATTCTTCAAAGACGTGAGTTGATTGTTATTGGGCTGAGTTTCTTGGAAGTTAACTCTTTTAACTCCACCTTCAGCTCCTTGATGAGTGTACTTCTCCATATGCAAAGCTTGATTCTCGATGAAGTCCCAAGCTTCGTCAATCGCCATGTCCATAAAGGTACCGGCGGAGAGTAGTTGGAGGTTGAACTGGGTGCTTCCGTCCAGTCCCTTGAAGTATATCTCCAATAACTCTAACTTTGGAATCTCATGATGTGGGCAATCCAAAAGAATGTCCTTGAACCGCTCCCATGACTTGGACAAGCTCTCCTTGTCCTTCATAATGAAAGCATTGATCTTCCCTCTCATTTCAGCTGTCTTTGAGGGGGAAAAGAATTTGGTCAAGAATTCCGTAGTCATCTCCTCCCATGTGCTAATTTTTCCTGGAGGAAGAGATTGATACTAAGTAAGAGCTCTATCTTTTAAAGAAAAGTAAAAAGGTCTTAGCTTGTAGTTGTTATTTTCAATCCTTGAAGGTCTCAAGGTCTCCATCAAGATCTCATAGTTTTGAAGATGTTGATGTGGTGATTCCTTCTCTAGCCCTCCGAACTGGCATTGGCGAATCATGGATAGAACTTGCGGTCGAAGTTCATAGTCATGGTCCGCTGGATCTCCTAGGTTAACTCCTGGACGCCTTAGTTGTTGATTGGGGTCCATCCTTTGACCTAGAGTTTGTGGGATTCCTACAAGAAGAGCGCCTCGGACCGGCATCCGAGGTGGAAGTACCTCGGCTGGGGCGTTAGGTACTGGGACTTGCCTCGGTCGAGGGTCAGCAACTGGGACCTGCATCGGTCCAGCATCGGGAACTGGATCTTCCCTCGGTTGAAGTTGATATTGGTCTCTCAAAGCTGCCATATCCGCTTCGATTGCTTCAGTCCTGGTGCGAGTTTCTTCTTTCTCTTGCCTCAATTCTTCCCTGCTGAGGCGTAGCAGCTCTAGCGCCTCCTTCAACTCGGCCTCAAGATCGCGGTTGTCTTGGTGGGCCATCTTCGCTTCTCTCAAGCGTCGTTTGTATGTCTTTTCTGGTTCGGGATCGTAACGAACGATTTCCTTCCCAGTGCGGGTTCTTCGCATATACCTAAGAAAGAACCTGCAAAAGTCACTCAAGTAGAGTGGTTAGTAGACACAGGGGCAAGTGCCCCAAGAGCAAACCGTAACCGGCTCGGTCTAGACCAAGTCCCCGGCAACGGCGCCAAAAACTTGTTCGCTCCAAACGGTGTGTGCAAGCTTTAAATTTATAACCCTAGACGTAAGCTTAAAACAAGGATGCGAACCCGCAGTGTACGGGTCAATCGTAGTAAAAAGCAAGGAATTCCAGGGGTCGATCACAGGGACTTAGTGAAACAAAGTCCAATTACGGTATGCTTATGTAAGTACTAACCACAAAAGGTGATCAAAACAATCAAAGATGATATAGAAGTCAATAAAGGAAACATGCAATTCTAGGGATTAAAGCATCTAGTTGTGGTTCCAACTCAAGATCTAAAGATAAGCGGACAAAGCTGAGGTTTTTGCATAGGGAAGGTGTTTCTAAAGTGGAATAGATCACCGGGTAAGTCTCACTACTCACTAATCCAAAACCGTAACTCCTATTACCGGGTAAGTATCAAGGAATTAAGATAAAGAACTATAATCTCAAACTAACACACCATCTAAGGGAATAGAATCAACCTTTACCGGTTAAGTCTCAGGCTAACTCACGAAGACGGGATGGAAGCACACTTAAACCCCAATAAAGGATAAACCTTTATTACCTATACTTATGATCGTTGGTAAACAAACTAAGGAATTACCGGGTAAGTCTCATCCTAGGCTTGCATTGGACCAGGAAAGGTGTAATAAGAATAGGATTTGGCAAACTCTAATACTTAACTCTCAGTTTAGGATCAGATAAGTCACCTCGGTCAGCCAAGTTCCACCCCGGCCGAGATGTTCATCGACTGAGCGAGATGCTTAGGGTTAAGGTTAAAGACTCGAACTTTTCAGGGTCCTACTGTGATTAAGATTATTCTATCATTGTTTTTCCCACAACCTTCAGCCAATCACCCTAGAATTACACAAAGAGATTAGCCACTCATCATCATGAAAGTATTAATCAAATATATGGGAAGAATGTGAATATTTGAACAAGAAGAATTTAATGAAAAGACTTCAATAACTTAATCAAATAACACAACAAAGCGTTCATTGGATAGAAATCCAACAAGGCAAGACAACAAGGAAGAGAATCTAAGATAATCTTACAAAAACCCTTCAAAAGCTATAAAAGCTACAATCTTCCTTCTTCAACCTTCAAAAAGGTTCTTCAAATCTCCCTACTGGAGTATGGCTGCTACGTGCAATAGGTATAAGCGAGATCTCCAACTGTATGCGGATGTCGGATTTGTGGGAAATCCTTTTATAGGAAAATTACTCTCCAAAGATAAGATATCTTAGAAAGATCTCTTCCCATAAAAATAGGTAAAATATATGATCTAGTATATCTTCTTCCTTCCAGGAGCCAAGCCCAAAAATATAAGATCACTTTCCAAAGATAAAAGATCTCAACCAAGAATAAAATATTCTCGCCGCGTCCCAGGTGTTCGCCTCGGTCGAGTCGACTTCTCTGGATCACCTCGGTCGAGGTGAATCTGTGGTCAACCGAGGTGAGTCACAACTGAATGTGAAATCTCTCAAATTTGGTCCAAAGTGAATCTTTAATCCATGGCTATGCTTCCTGGATGGTTCCTTATGTAGCTCCAATGACTCCATAGCTCCTTTTGCTCCTTTTTGATGCAAAACGTGCCATTTTACCTACGATTACAACAAAACTAGGTGTAGACCTCGATTCCTGCAAAGGTAGATGAAATGGTAATATAATCACATAATATACATACAAACATGCAGATTATGAAAGATAAAACGTCCAAACAAACCCCAAAATATACACTATAATTCATGCTATCAGGTTGACGTCACGGGACGTCTTTTGGATTTCATGTCTTTCATTATTTTTCAAGTCAAGGAAGCTCGTGTTGTAATTTATTTGTTTATGTCTTTATACTTTCTTTTATTTACAAAGCCTTTGGGGGACCCCGTCCAGGTCCCCTGGCGCTATAATGTCTGGCCCGCTTTTGGGGGCGTTACAAAAGTTGGTATCAGAGTTATGGTTTGGGTTTTGGTTGGGTTATGGTATTGATTGAATCGAGTTTTTTTAATTGAGTCAAGTTTTTGTTAATTCGGGTTTTCCTTGAGTTGGTTTTGAGTTAGGGTCACTAGTCTCCATGCTCTCATGTACCTGTTATATATTTAATTGTTGTAGTATTGTCCTCCACATCTAAAGTATATAGAAGGATGACAAGAGTTCGAGAAGACCGAGGTTTTAAAGATATGAAGATAGCACGAGTCGTGCAAGAGGTATATGAAAGATTGAGAATAAGAACCTCTGTTTGGTGGATGATGTTGCAAAAAGGAAATGAAGTACAAGTTTATACACCTACCTGAAGAAAGAATGCATGTTGTACAAGCTAATCTAAAGAACAATGAGCTCTCCTATATTATGGGAATATCGTGGAAAGCGAAGAAGATAAGATCGATTTATTTTGACGCATTATAGATGTTGCAGTTAAGACCTTTATGATTGTACATAATTGCAAGACGTTGGAAGATTATTGCAACCATGTACTCAAGGTGGAAAAAGGAATTAAATACCAAAGGTTGATTAAACAAGGCTCCAAGTGTTAGAAGTTGGAAGTGAATTATTTGAATTCAAGAGATGACGGATCTTTGAAAGAGAATAGTCACCGTTAAAGTTGAAGATGGAGCAATAAACATGTTTGAAGGTCGTCACCCCAACAGATTGGGGTAAGTCATTAGTATCATGGCCACTTGTCGATTGTTAAGATAAGGTTGTGTCGGTTACTTATGTTATGTGATGAGAGAAGAAAAGAAGGAACCCGAGTTATCACAGATTCCAATTAATTGTGAGTTCCCGGTGTCTTTCCTAATGATCTGCCAGGACATCCACCATATTGGGATGTGGATTTTTCCATTAAGGTTGAGCTTAGCTCAACTTCAATCTCCCAAGCGCCTTACAGAATGACACCGTTAGAGATGCGCGAATTGAAGAAGCAATTGTAAGAAATTATTGATAAGAGTTCATTAGAACCAATGCACCGCCATGGGAGCGCTAATGTTGTTTATGAAAAAGTAAGGGTCGATAGTCTTTTCGAAGATAGACTTGTGGTCCGGCTACAACCAGTTGAGGATTCAAGATGAAGATTTTACAAGAACGGCATTTCGGACAAATCATGGTCACTATGAGTTGTAGTCGTGCCATTTGGTCCCACTAATGCCTAGCCGTCTTCATGAACCTGATAAACCGAGTCTTGCGGGAATACGTAGACCATTTTGTGTTGGTGTTCATTGATGACATTTTAATCTACTATCGAATTCGAGAGAAATGATTTGGTCTTTGACCTAAGCGGCGTTTTTGCCTTGAGATATTATTTTGAGATGATTTGTTATATGACCACAATGGGCCTAGTGCCCCATTATTATGTGAGAAATGTGCTTTATGATTATGGCGACATGTGTGTCGATTACCTTTTTTCATGATTTTTCACACTCGGTTAGGCAGTCATGCCTACTAGTGATTTGAATTACATCTTAAGTAAAAATGCTCAAGCATGTTTTGGTATTATGATTGGATGATTTTTGTGATGATTTTGAGTAAGGGACATTGATGTACCTTGTTACCCCATTCAGTCAATTGACCATGTATTCATTATTCTTGTTGCTTTGGACTTATAAGATGTTTTTTTGGACTTATGTGATGTTATTTTGAACTTATGAGTATAGTTTTGGATTATGAGATATATTTTGGACTTATAAGCATGTTGAGATGGATTTATAAATTTTGGTATTGGGCTATGACTTATTGACTTGGACTTATAAGCTGTATTTGATATGGTTCTAATTTATTGAACTTGGATTTACGAGTATTTGATTTGGCTTATGACCATTTGATATGAATTATGAGTATTTAAATTGGCTTTTGAATATTTGATTTGGAGTATGAGTTTCGTTATAGATTATGGGTTATTGGATTTGAATTACGAATTGTGGGTTATGATTATGAGCTTTCAAGTCGATATTACTTTTGAGACGTTTATAAATTAATGAGATTATATTGGATTGAACTCCTTTTGAAATGAATTATGAGTATTTGGATTTGATTATATATTATTGGATTTGATTGTGAAGTATTTGATTTATGTATTTTGGACTTGATCATGAGTATGGATTTGATTTGAGACAGATAGAATATGTAATTATATGTAAATATAGGGTTGCCTTTTGTAATTATGTAAACTGTGTTTATTATTTATACAAGCCGTCTGCTGACGGAAACCCTAAGGGGGAATTTATTCAATCTCTCTAATTCTCACATGGTATCAGAGGGTTCAGATCCATAAATCTCTCTTCACCTTTTTTTCACGTTTCTGCCGCCCTTCACTAGTCCAATGTCGACCGACAAGAAACACACGTTTCATTCCGCACTTGGAATCTCCAATATCAAGAACAACATCGCTCTTGTTCTTGATCATGATACACCATATGCGTCATGGGTCACTCTTTTTCGCGTCACCGCCAAGGCACATAATGTCTTGGATCATATTGACGCCAAAGTTCCTCGCCCAGCCGACATTGATGATGCTCTTTGGATGCAAGTTGATGCCACCGTTCTGCAATGGATTTACAGTACGGTCTCCAAAGATATTCTTCTTCAAATTCTTGATCCTGAAGACACCGCCCTTAAAGCTTGGGGTCGCATTCAGGATATTTTTCAGGATAATAAGCACACCCGCGCCGTCTATTTGGAACATGAATTTTCCAATTGCAAATTGGCGTCTTTTGCTTCAGTATCCGCCTACTGTCAACACATGAAAGCCTTGTCTGATCAACTCAAGGGTGTTGACTCCCCAATCTCCGACAACCGGTTAGTTCTTCAATTACTGTCCGGTTTACCTGCAGAGTATAACGCCACTGCTAGTTACATTCAACAATCAGATCCGTTGCCGTCTTTTCACAAAGCCCGCTCGCAACTCATACTTGAAGAAACTCGAATGGCAAAACAACAAGTCCATGACAAAGACTCAACGGCTCTAACTGCGGCTGCTGGAGGTTCGACCAAACCCGCATCCACCGGCGACCGTGGCGCCACCACCACCGGCCAGCAAGACACCGGCTCCCGGAGTCGAGGCAAGGGCCGGAAAGGGCGCAACAGAACCAACGGCGGCAATCCACAAGGGCAAATGCAGTTTGTGTTTCGCCCTGGGTTCGGGTGGATGCCTGTGCAGACCGGCCCAAACAACTCGCCAACCCAGTGGAGTTCAGCCCAGTGGCCCATCTTCAATTCGGCCCAGCTGCAGCGCCCTCCAGCACCTTATCCGACCCAGCAGGGAATTTTGGGCCCAGCTCCAGCACACTTCGCTGCCCTCAAGCGCATCATCAGATACATCTCTGGCACATCGTCATTAGGTATCACCATTTCACCTTCACCAAAATCAGATCTTATTGCCTATACAGATGCTGATTGGGCTGGATGTCCGGATACACGACGCTCAACATCAGGTTACTGTGTTTTCTTCAATGACACTCTGATCTCCTGGTCTGCCAAAAGGCAATCCGTTGTTTCCAGGTCAAGTGCAGAAGCGGAATATAGGGGAGTTGCCAACGTTGTCTCTGAATGTTCTTGGCTACGCAATCTATTGCTCGAACTTCACTGCCCGCTTACCAAGGCATCCATCGTCTACACGGATAATATCTCTGCAACTTACCTTGCCAGCAACCCAGTTCAACATCAGCGGACTAAACACATTGAGATTGACATACATTTCGTCCGAGACAAGGTTGCTCGAGGACACATCAAAGTTCTTCATGTCCCTTCAACTTTTCAATACGCAGATATCTTTACAAAAGGCCTTCCACGACAACTGTTTCTAGATTTTAGATCCAGTCTCACTGTTATTCCTCCTCCCGTTTCGACTGCGGGGGTATGATAGAATATGTAAATATATTTAAATATAGGGTTGCCTTTTGTAATTATGTAAACTTTGTTTATTATTTATACAAGCCGTCTGCTGACGGAAACCCTAAGGGGGAATTTATTCAATCTCTCTAATTCTCACAGAGACTTCAAGATTTGTTATCCTGAGCTATTTGACGATTTTAAATGCATGATTGATTATTTATATTACTTGAGTATTTTCAATATCTTGTGATATCATACATGCGTATACCATGTCTTGTTTATTTAAATTGCACCGCTTATGTATCAACTTAGTCTACATGTAAGACTAACCCCACCACGGTGGGGCAAGTTATGTTTTTAACATAATCTAGTATAGGACCAGTTCAAGAGCATGGAGGTCATGAACCCTAGTGTGAGTCATGTTGGTTGAGTTGGGCGGTCTTGTTTCGTTAGGGCTTATTCCTAACTTTGATTATACCTTTTGGGTCGGTTTACTTTTATAATTCCGGTATGTTGTTGTCCATTTTGTTTGTTTCGTATTGAGGCTTGGATCCTTTTGTGGTTGACCTCATGGGACTTTTATTTGGAATTGACGTCTTTCATTATTTGGCAAGTCAAGGCCGCTCGTGTTGTAATTTTTTATTTATGTCTTTATCCTTTCTTTAATTTACAAAGCCTTTGGGGCCCGTCCAGGTCCCCTGATTGTGTAACGTATGACCCGCTTTTGGGGATGTTACAATTTATCCGAACGAGTCGAGCAATGAAATGTTCAAGCTCGCCTCGTTTATAAACAAACTGAGCCCGAAGCGAGCCTAAATTCTATACAAGCTTTAACAATGTGTTTATATGCGACTCGTTTAGAATATAAACGAGCTCAAACCGAACTTTTAACGAGCCAAACGCAAGCCGAATTCAAATAAATTGTGTCATATTATACCCCTTACTCACACCTTGCTTTTAATGTGGGCTTCTCCCTCTTCAAAATATGATCCACCGATTTAGATCTTATTGTGTGGATGGAAGGACAAATTGAGTAGTCTTGTGACCGCCTGTTCACGTGTCCACCAATTGTTGCAACAGAAGAGACCAAACGATCAAACAAACCTATGTCCAAGTATCACAGCATTAAATTTAAAACTTAAAATACATATTCTATAAAACATTAAAATTAAATATACTTATTTAGTGCACTCATTTTTCAAATTTTTAATAAAAGGATGTTCCAATAAATTAATATTAATAATAATTATTTATACCATCAGTTTTTTAACCTCTGTTTAACATTTTTTACGACATGCCAGCTAGGTCAGGGTCAGGAGAGTCAACATCATCCGGTGTAGCAGGGTCCCTCAATCATAGGCTCGCCCAGCTGTCATTGCAACACTTTGTCACGTGCCCAACACACACCTCCTGCCGGGCCCCACTGCTTTGCTGTCACCAACATTTTACCTACCCATCAACTTTTTTTTTTCTTTTCCACTTATACCCACCATTTTTTCTTTTCCACTTGTTTATACATGTAGTAAGTTGTTATATTTTCCAATTTATTAAAATTGTTTTTACACCAGAAAAACTAAGCTATAATACAAAACAACACAACTACATTCTTTATCGTGTTAAACAAAATTTCGAATGAAAATAACCTATAATATATGAACAAAAACAAATACAATTTTAACATAAATTACTATTCAACATACAAACTATTTCACATTAAATCAATTTTAATACAAGTGCAATTCTGATCAAATTTTATTATAAAAGTCACCCATAAATTTTAAATAAAAAAAATCACCCTTATATTTTATTTTCTTTCAAAAATCACCCTTTTATTATTGTACACTAAGAATTATATAAAAAAAGGTTCAGATGTCACTTTATTCCTTAAATACTTTAGGCAATTTAGTTAAAACATAAGATTGATTGATAAAGAAGTTTAAATATTTTAAAAATAAAAAATTTGGTCAAAAGACTCATATTTTTTGACAATAGAGAAGAAACGAATTAGGACTTATTTATTTCAAGAAGTAAACCATCCTAGGATGTCATTTCGGAAGAGGACTTCCTAGGGCGTCCTTTCAATTTTGTCCGCCACACCATTCAACTCTCTGAAAATCTGAGCACATAAAACATGAGATAACTTCAAAAGAAGGACATAAATATTTGAGATTATCATGTAAAATTCACATGGAGGTTTCTAAACCTTATTGGTTGGCTTGATTAAATTTAGGTTGTTGTATTTCCAGATTCATGAATCCTTACTGCATGAAATTTATTATTCCGCTTCTAAGGGCCACAACTTCAGAAAAAATAGTTGTTGTATTTCCGCATCTCGCATTACTAAAAGAAACAATGGTAGCATTATGGTTCTCTTAGGATAAATCCAAAAGAGGATCGACCATTTTCAAGTCTAGATCCATAAAAATTTAGTTTAGTTGCACCTGGTCTAGGCTTGGTGAACTTAACCGTTTATTCTCCGCTCAAAACCTTTTTCTTTCAAAGCTTTCATTTTCGGTGTGTTACTCCCAATTTACGATTTATTAAAAACACCATCCTTTATTGGAGTTGGTGTTTTATTGTTAAAGATATATTGATTCCTCATTATCCATAATTTCCACCACATAACCCCTAAACGGCCCAATGATTTCAGCCCATTTATTATTACTTGCTTGAGCAGTACCTCTCTAGTTTTTAAGTGGTTAAGATCATTAATTATGAGAGATTTCTTAGCTTCATTGTTTTCCACATAATCAAGGACAAATAGATATTTGGAAAAAGATGTTTAGTATTGTTTTGACTGTGTTGGCATAGTTCACATTTCATGGTTATTGTATCCTTTTGTTTATCTAGGTTGACTTTTAATGGGAGACCATTTAGCGGCCATTTTTAATTTTTTTTTTATGTTTAGGTTTCATATCCACGCTATGACACTAGTTACTAGGTCTTTATGTTTATGGATAAGATTCATCGTTTTTTGTTGTGAAAATCACCCTTTTAAACATTGTGCCCAATATAGTTTGTCTTGGATTGAGTTGATTGGTAGTTGATGGTTAATTATATGAAGGATGATGACCCCCAAATGGCCAAATGATTTTAGCCCAATTATTATTACTAGCTTGAGCAATACCTCTCTAGTTTTTAAGTGGCTAAGGTCATTA
The DNA here is from genome assembly GCA_033239125.1 of Fagopyrum homotropicum. Taxonomy (NCBI): domain Eukaryota; kingdom Viridiplantae; phylum Streptophyta; class Magnoliopsida; order Caryophyllales; family Polygonaceae; genus Fagopyrum; species Fagopyrum homotropicum. Next base: position 99,013,149 of record BSWB01000005.1, read on the forward strand.
ATTATGAGAGATTTCTTAGCTTCATTGTTTTCCGTATAATCAAGGACAAATGGATATTTAAAGAACGATGGTTAGTATTTTTATGACCGTGTTGGCATAGTTCACATTTCATGATCATTGTAACCTTTTGTTTATCAAGGGTGGCTTTTAATGGGAGACCACCTAGCGGTAATTTTTAATTATTTTTTTTAACTTTAGGCATTATGTATAGGTTTCATATCCACGCTATGACACTAGTTACTAGGTCTTTATGTTTATGGATAAAATTCATCGTTGTTTTGGTTGAAAACCACCCTTTTAAACATGATGCCCAATATAGTTTGTCTGGGATTGAGTTGATTGGTAGTTGATGGTTAATTATCTGAAGGATGATGTCATTCGGTAAATGAGTTGCCAATTTAGAGCTTATTTTATTGAGATCCCATTGCTAATTCAGATCCATTATTGAGGAGAACCTTTCATCGAAATTTATTTTTGTTTGATTTTGAACAAACTTCAGCAATGATTCTTTATTTATCCAATTATTTTTCAGAGATTAATTGTTTTTCCATCTCCAACATTTCATCGGAAACCTTTTTTAAGGTTTGGACGTAATTTAATCCAGGGGAGGCGGGATTCACAAGGCTCACGACGTTATTTTTTGTGAATCTCACGGCAAGAGGAGAAAGGGGAGAGCTAACCCTAGAATCTATTGTAAAAGGTAAATCGATCACTCTTACCTCTACAATTATTGCTTAGATTTTAGGGCTTCCCACATCCACCTTCTACCATCACCCTCCTAGAGTAGAAAGCGTTCGTTTAGCTAAAGAAAAATTTGTCCTTCCAAACTCCTCATCCCGACAACTTTTACATACATCCCTCACCCTTGAAGCAAAAATAGTGTTTAATTTGCTTGTGAGATGTGTCATACCCAAGTCTAACTGTAGAGAGTTATTGACTACCCAAACCTTTCAGTTGATTTATCATGTGTTGAACGGTCTAGATGTTGATCTCCTAAATCTAATTGTCAACCACATGCTTCATACCATCAACTCCACCAAAAAAATTCCCCTTTCCTACTCCAATCTCCTTCCAAAGATCTTCCAATACTTCTCAATCGACACCTTGAATGAGGACACACTAGTGTCCTCTAGGAAGATGGATGAAGACTATTTTAAACGTCTAGGCATTCAAAAGACGTTGACCGGATAGTGGACCTTGAAGAAAAGGGATATCGTCTCATCATCTTCTTCTGAAAGATTGGATGTTGTGGAGTTCGGCTTGGATCCTCTGCGACGAGATATGGTTGATTTTAGGTTTGAGATGACTGACAAACTAGATGCTACTCATGATCTGTTGGCGATCATGCACTCAAAAGTAAATCAAATATTTCATTTGAATGCTCTTACTTTCATAGCTATAGGGAGCATAATGCCACTTACTGAGGATGATGCTACGCAAACAAGGGAAAAAGCATCGGATGTGTTGCTATAGTGTTATAAAAACGTCAAGAATCGACTGATTCTTCGACCAACTTCTAAAGAGGCAGCCGTTCTGACTGTCGAGGAGTTTAGTGTTGTGAAGAAATACAGAAATATTGTGGATGAACGCAGGGTTCATGAGTACAAGAAGATGAAAACAATGGACAAAGCCCATACAAGATGGAGATAGAAGTGCTATGATATTATCCAAAGTCGAGGGCATCGCGATTCAAAGTGGTACAAGGAGTAGATTTCAAAGCCTTGAAATCAAGTTCAAGACCTTGAAACTGGATGTCAAGGCTTTGACATGAGCTTCAAATTTTCTTTGTTTTAACTTTCAAGGCCTTGAAACGCGTTTATGGGCCGTGTTTTAAAACTTTGATTTTCTAAACTTGGGTCTGTAATATTTAACTCCCATACTTTAATTATTTTTCTCCCTTGTTGAAAGACAAAGGGGGAGAAATTATGCGATCCAACAATACTGCATTTGGCATTTTATTTTTGAAATATTTATATGCATGCATATATCTAACATTCAATATAGGTATGATATTTGTTTTTTCTTCCATAAAGGGGGAGATTGATAACTCCGCCTTGATATAAATTATTTTATTCAAATGATGGAAAGCTTAACATATAAATGCGGTTTTATAAACTACCAAAAAACGATTATATTTCTAGATTGCTTGCCTTGGTTTGTTTGTTAAAGTGTGTGTAGGTCTTGGATAACATTATAAATCTTGGCCAACAGAGTTATTACAAAACACGGACGTCTACAACCAGAGGAGAAGATCTAGGAGAAGATCTTTAACATCCAATAAACCAACCAACTGAAAGAGAAGATTTCGGAGAGCGAGAAGTTTGTTGAAGAGAGGATCTCGGACTTGAAGGCATCCAACAAATCGGTTGAAGAGAAGATCTTGAAGAGAAGATTTTGGTCAAAGACTTCAAACGGATAAGAAGATCTCCAACAGCTTTCAAGTGAAGTAGGTTAAAGAAGAAGATCTCAGCAACTTGAAGATCTTATTTGCAACGGCTACTTCTCAAACAACGTGAGAGGATCTCGCTAAAAAAAATCGGATTCTATGGAGGAAATAAGACGTTACAGCGGCTACAAGACAACGGCTAGAAGAATATCTTTATAGAAGACTATAAATGAATACATCGATTGAAGATGAAGATAGAGCTTACAAGTGAAAGTAACCAAGCCTTCCAACGATCATACAAGAGCATCTTCATCAATCCAAAAGTTTATCTTCCTCTTGACCTTACCTTAGTTGATTCGATTATAGTGAGATAAACACAAGATCTACATTGACATATCATTATAGGGTTATACTCGAGTGTTTTACTCTGCGAAGTAACTAGGCTATTATTGTTAGAATAGGAGTTGACTAGATCATTGCATTGAGGCTACATTGAGAGAAGAAGGGAAGTTCTTATAGGTTGTATCTAGGACTCAAAACAAGCAGATAATAGATAGTTAGAATCCTAGGGTCGGAAACCCTAGGAGGAGAGTAGATTGTTAGGGCCGAACTTCGTAAACATATCGTCTTGTCGATCTTTTACATTCCGCACTTATTACCGCATTTTATTGTGACTAACAACTTTTTGCAGATTTTGAAGTCAAGGCTTTCATATCCACTTAAAAGCCTTGAGAAACAGTTTTGTCACTAAGCGCAAAGATCGAATTCAAGGTCTTGAGATTAGTTTCAAAGCCTTGATATATGATATTGTAAAAAGTTTCGATACTCTATTCAACCCCCTTCTAGAATATTTATATCCTTATTAATACTCTACTCGGTTCTTCAGTATCCAATTGTGGTTTTCGATTCAAGACTTCTAAAGATCTATGGACAGAGCTGAGATTGCAAAGGTTCTATCACCGGGTAAGTATCAAGGATATAAGGAAATGAACTATAATCTCAAACCAATCACTCAACCTAAGGGAATAGAACTAACCATCACCGGGTAAGTCTTCCAGGTTAACTCACAAAGGCAATATAGGGTGTTGATTCCTCTATTACCTATAACTCATCATCGTTGGCAACCAAGAAAGGGAATCACCGGTAAGCTTGGACATAGGCTATAAAGGTTCAACAAGGCTAGGATTTAGACAATCTTTAACCTAGGTTCAAGGATATAACATCAAAGGTATGACAAGAAAATTCGGGCAGTTCTTGAATAAAAATAGGTCGATGTTTCACCAAGGACATACTGATTTTTCTCTTCTGTGAAGCTAGATCCAACTCTCAGGGTTCAATCTAACGCGAAGGCTCACTCCATCATCATCTAAACCACAACGTTCAACCAATCACCCTAGCATCACAAGGGTTTTAGCCAATAACACACATTATCAAATCAAGATTGAAATAGAAATAAAGAAACCAATGAAACTAAAATAAAAACAAGAAATCCTTAACAAAGGTTTTTCAATCTCCAAAAACTGAATGGAAACAAAAATAAAAGATCTGATCTTGTGTTCTAAAAGTAAATGAAACTAAAAACTAAGAATTTCTCAAAGAAAACTTCACTATTCTATTTGGAATCTTGGATCTTGAATGTGGATGATGCTTCTCCTCTCTTTCCTGAGTATTAGGGCTTGTCTTGTATACTATTGGATCTCTTTAGTCGTTGTTGAATGTCCCTTATTTATAGAAGAAAGCTAGGGTTTTGAATCTTTATTTTGGATGATTTTATTAAAAATCTCGGGTGATATTTATAAAAATCGAACGACTTAGTTCCTCTTGATCCAATTTTTCTTTTCTGAGGCGTACTTTCTTTTAGTTCTATCTTTCTTTAGGGTATCTTATCTCTATGTTTTGGGCTCCTTAATGATCCACCATGTTGTTTAGTCCAGTATTGATGCATTTATGCTCCAAACTCCACCATTTTATCTACAATTATAACAAGAAATCGTGTAGACCTTTATTCTCGCAATGTATGTGAATATAAACTTAAAGGTTATTGATTCTTTCCAAATGTATGCAAAATTGAAGGGAAATACTCGCAATATGCATGATTATGATAACACATAATTCATGTCATCATTGCAGGTTCAGGTCACTAATCCAGTAGCATACATAATAGGCACAAGCGGGCTGCTAATGTCTTTATGAAAGGTATATAACTATATAAGAAGACTAACGGGTTGTTTGTGTTTTATATACCTCTTTATCGATGTTTGATTGCTAACTAGCTATTTGATCTTGTAGGTTTTATAGATTAGATAACTTGTTAAGTTATATTGAAGTTGTTGACTTAATATAATGTATGATCAAGATGAGGACATATACTTGAAGGCTTCTAAAAGAACCAACCAATTTGTGTGAAAATGGATAACCAACCAACTATAGTGTTTTCTCTAAATTGAATCATCATCTTTACTTATTGCATGCCTTTGTCTTGTTACTTAAACAATCATACCCCCCCCCTTGTTACATATAATTGATAGTTTTAATTACATTTGCACTTTAATTACTTTTTTTCTCTCTTGGGTTCAATCCCTACTTAATCACTATACTTGTTTTAGTATTAAGTTCGGAATGTACTTTGATAAGATATTAATGACCTAAGAACATAAGCTTGTGAACCACCATGCAAACGACAATGATGAAATCCCACGTTATAGAGGATGAGGAGTCCATTATGGCTCATTTTTTACGCATTTTGCATTCATCCTTGGAAATGAAATTGATCTATATCCCTATGCGGATATGACTAATCTGTTGTGAAAACTCCACCTTGTTTATAATGTTTTACAGGTGTTGATGATGATGGAAGATTTAACACAAATGTAGTAGTTTGATACACTAACAGTGTATTGACTATATTCTCTAGATGCTTGGTTGGTTTGAATTCAGTGCAGGAATTATCGAAGATTTCAAAGGCCTTGATATGGACTTCAAGGGCCTTGAAATATTACTCAAGGACACAAGGAAGATAGTGTTATACAAAGGGACGATCTCAAAGGCCTTGAAGAAATATAGTTGCACGAAATAAGGATTCAAATTACAAAGAAGATTTTCCAGGAATGATTTGCTCAACAAAAAGATTTCAATGAAGATCTTTTTCAACCGAAGATTAGAAGATCTTTTCCAGAAGATTTTCTGAAACCGAAAAGCATCAAGATTTCTTCTCGTTCGGTTCAGCAGAAAACGAGAAGATAAAGGAGCCGAGGAATCGACGTGTTCTCAGGAGTTGAAGATCTATAACGTCTACCTCATCTCAAAACAAGAAGCGATCTTCATGGAGAAGAAGATTCATCTTTAAACGGTCATCTTTCCGAACGGCTAGAAGACCTCTCCATAGAAGAGTATAAATGAAGATGATGATTGAAGAAGGAAATACACAAGCTTACACGGAAACATCCTTACGTCTTCAAGCAACCCAAACATCTTCATTTGATTCATTGTTTTTCTTTCTCTCTTTTTCGAAAAATCTTTATCCCCTTAGAGAGAGATAAAACACAAGAGCTCTATTAGAAGATCTAAATAGTGTTATACTAGAGTGTGTGTCACTCTGCGAAGTAACTAGGCTATTATAGCTAGGTGAAGAGTTGGAGCTAGATCATGGCATTGGCTACAGTGAGAGAAGAAGGGAATTTCTTCTAGTTTGTATCTAGGACTCTTTGAAGTTTATAATAGATAGTTAGATCCAAAGGCTATAACCTGGGACGGAGAGTAGGCTATTTAGAGCCGAACTTCGTAAACATATCCCCGTGTCGATCTTTTACATTCCGCACTATATCTTGCTATTGTGACTAACTTTGTTTTGCAGGAGCACGAAGTCAAGGCTCTTGAAATTTGTTTCAAAGTCCTTGAAATTAAAGTTTCACAAAAAGCTCAGATCAACATCAAGGCCCTTGAAAGGAGTTTCAAGGCCTTGAGATCGGGTTTGGGAAAAGTTCCCATACTCTATTCAACTCCCCCTTCTAGAGTATCTTTTAACTTATTTTTTTCACCTACTTGTTCTTCAATTGGTATTAGAGCTAGACTCACGTATATTGATTTAACCATCAGTGAGACTAATCATGAATCCTGTAGGTGATGGTGGATTTGCTCAAGGAAGATCCTCATCTCTACCACCACTCTTTTATGGGACCAACTTTGCTCATTAGAGAACACTCATGCGTATGTTCATTATTGACCAGGACATGGAGCTTTTGAGCATCATTCAAAATGGACCTAAAGTTCCAATGACAACGGTTGAAGATGTCCAAGTCCCAAAGAAGGAAGCTGACTTCACACAGGCTGACCTGGACAGTGTGTCAAAGAATTACAAAGCAATGAACCTACTATACTGCGGATTAGATGCCAATGAATTCAACCGCGTCTCATCATGCAAGAGTGCAAAAGTAATAGGGGACAAGCTTGTTGTCACATACGAAGGAACAAGTCAAGTCAAAGAAACAAAGATTAGCATCTTTCTCAGACAATATGAGCTATTCAAGATGAACCCAAATGAAACAGTAAAAGAAATGTTCATCAGATTCACTGAGATCGTGAACAACTTGGACTCACTAGGAAAGATCTTCACCAATGAAGAGAAAGTTAGGAAGGTTCTCAAGAGTCTACCTAAAGCTAAGTGGGGACCAAAGATCACTGCTATTGAAGAAGCTCAGAATCTTACAACTCTTCCTCTTGATGACCTTCTTGGAAAACTCATCACACATGAAATGGTTCTTGGTAAAGAAGATGGATAGCTCCCATCCAACTCCAAGAATTTGACATTAAAATCAAGAAGAAATGAATTACTATTTGACGAAGAGGATATTGATGACGATGATGAAGAAGATGCAATTTCTATGATCTCTAAGGGTCTTGCAAGAATTCTCAAGTGAAAGAAACAATATGTAAATAGAGAATATCCACGAGTATCAAAACTCCGAGGTAAGTTTTCTAAATCTAACAAGAAAACTAGAGTACTGACTTGTTTTGAATGTGGTGAAACAGATCATCTTGTGAAGGATTGTCCACAAAAGAAGAGGAACAACAACAAGAAAAATGATCGAAAGAATAAAGCTATGGTTGCTTCATGGAGTGATTCAGAATCATCAAATGAATCAGAAGCCGAAAAAGAACAAGCAAACTTGTGTCTCATGGCCGATCATGAAGAAGATTCAAATCTACATGTTTACAATGTGGTAAGTACAATCATGTCTCAACCTGAATCTGACGTGAAACATATCCTTAAAGATATTATCATATGTGATAAGGAACATAGAATAAGGAAAAATTCTTTAAAAGAAAAGCTACTAGAACAAAAAAAACAACTAAGTGAAATGTCTCTAGAGATTGAAAATCTTAACACAGATAAAGTAGACCTTGATGACAATATCAAGGCCTTGGAATCAGAGAACCTGATTATCAAGGACAACCTCTCATCTCTTCATCGAAACTATATCGATCTAGAGAAAGAGAAAGTTGATCTAACTTTGATGTGTCAAGACCAGAAGGCTGCACTTGTTAAGTTTACTCGTTCAAAAGCTACTCTTGAGAGAATGATGGGTGAACAACAATCCTCCCTTAACAAAAATAGTATAGGTTATCATAGAAGCTTTCCTAGAAAACCTACAACCACTTTTGTCAAGGCCAAATGAAGTATTCATATGTCTACTTGCTTTTACTGTTGTATAAAGGGTCATGTTATATCTACATGTCCTTATAGAAGAAATGATCCTTATATCATTAGAAACATCTATCCTTTATGTTTAGAGAAACAGGTCAAACAAATCTTGGTTCCTAAAGGTACTAGACCACCAAACATGATCGAACCTGAATATGAACCAAAATATGCCATTTGGTCGACCCGGAAAGGTTGATGTTTGCTGTTTTGCAGGATATCACCAAGGTAAAGGAGCACAAATGGATATTAGATAGTGGTTGCTCAAGTCACATGAGTGGAAAAAGTTCTTTATTCTCAGATTTAAAGAAGCAATCATTTGGAACCATTACTCTTGGTGATAAAGGAAAATGTGACATTATTGGCATTGGTAAAATTTGCTATAATTCATCTAACTTTATTGATGATGTTTATTTGGTTGATGGTTTGAAATATAATCTGTTAAGTATTTCTCAAATATGTGATAATATCAATAAAGTTATGTTTGATTCAGATAAGTGTGAGGTTCAAGACCAAAAGACAGGTGAAGTGGTGCTTAGTGCTCCTAGATGTAATAATGTTTATTTCCATGAGTACTAACCAAGTTTCAGGAACTAAGCTAAAATGTCTAAAGGCCTTAACTGATGATCCAAGGCTTTGGCATAGAAGACTTGGTCACGTAAGCATGCACACTATGCATAAGCTACTTACAAAAGATTTGGTACGTGGATTGCCATACCTAAATTTCAAGGTTAATGATCTATGTAAGGCTTGTATACAAGGTAAACAAACAAGAGGATCATTCAAACCTAAGAAAGTTGTAAGTTCTTCTCGAACCATTGAACTCTTACACATGGATCTTTGTGGACATATGCGTGTCAAATCTCCCAAAGGCAAGCAGTACATCCTTGTTATAGTGGATGATTATCTCGTTTCACATGGATTTCTTTTCTACGAGAAAAATCTGAAGCATTATTCGAGTTTTCAAAATTATGTAAGGAGTTACAATCTTTGAAAAACCTAACAATTGTTTCTCTAAATTGAATCATCATCTTTACTTATTGCACGCCTTTGTCTTGTTACTTTAACAATCATACCCCCCCCTGTTATATATAATTGATAGTTTTAATTACATTTGCACTTTAATTACTTTTTTTTCTCTCTCTTGGGTTCAATCCCTACTTAATCACTATACTTGTTTTAGTATTAAGTTCGGAATGTACTTGGATAAGATATTAACAACCTAAGAAAATAAGCTTGTGAACCACCATGCAAACGACAATGGTGAAATCCCACGTTATAGAGGATGAGGAGTCCATTATGGCTCATTTTTTACGCATTTTGCATTCATCCTTGGCCAATGAAATTGATCTATATCCCTATGTTAATATGACTAATCTGTTGTGAAAACTCCACCTTGTTTATAATGTTTTATAGGTGTTGATGATGGAAGATTTAACACAAATGTAGTAGTTTGATACACTAACAATGTATTGATTATATTCTCTAGATGCTTGGTTGGTTTGAATTCAGTGCAGGAATTATCGAAGATTTCAAAGGCCTTGATATGGACTTCAAGGGCCTTGAAATATTACTCAAGTACACAAGGAAGATAGTGTTATACAAAGGGACGATCTCAAAGGCCTTGAAGAAATATAGTTGCACGAAACAAGGACTCAAATTACAAAGAAGATTTTCCAAGAACGATTTGCTCAACAAAAAGATTTCAGGAAGATCTTTTTCAACCGAAGATTAGAAGATCTTTTCCAGAATATTTTCTAAAACCGAAAAGCATCAAGATTTATTCTCGTTGGATTCAACATAAAACGAGAGGATTAAAGAGTTGAGGAATCGACGTGTTCTCAGGAGTTGAAGATCTATAACGTCTACCTCAACTCAAAACAGGAAGCGATCTTCATGGAGAAGAAGATTCATCTTCAAACGGTCATCTTTCCAAACGGCTAGAATACCTCTCCATAGAAGAGTATAAATGAAGATAATGATTGAAGAAGGAAATACACAAGCTGACACGGAAACATCCTTACGTCTTCAAGCAACCCAAACATCTTCATTTGATTCATTGTTTTTCTTTCTCTCTTTTTCGAAAAATCTTTATCCCCTTAGAGAGAGATAAAACACAAGAGCTCTATTAGAAGATCTAAATAGTGTTATACTAGAGTGTGTGTTCCTCTGCGAAGTAACTAGGCTATTATAGCTAGGTGAAGAGTTGGAGCTAGATTGTAGCACTGGCTACAGTGAGCGAAGAAGGAACTTTCTTCTAATTTGTATCTATGACTCTTTGAAACTGATAATAGATAGTTAGATCCTAATGCTATACCTTGGGACGAAGTGTAGGCTATTTAGAGCCGAACTTCATAAACATATCCTCGTGTCGATCTTTTACATTCCGCACTATATCTTGCTATTGTGACTAACTTTGTTTTGCAGGAGCACGAAGTCAAGGCTCTTGAAATTTGCTTCAAAGTCCTTGAAATCAAAGTTTCACAAAGAGCTCAGATAGACATCAAGGCCCTTGAAAGGAGTTTCAAGGCCTTGAGATTGGGTTTGCGAAAAGTTCCCATACTCTATTCAACCCCCCCCTTCTAGAGGATCTTTTAACTTATTTATTTCACCTACCGGTTCTTCAATTGGTATCAGAGCTAGACTAACGTATATTGATTTAACCATCAATGAGACTAATCATGAATCCTATAGGTGATGGTGGATTTTCTCAAGGAAGATCCTCATTTCGACCACCACTCTTCTGTGGCAACAACTTTGCTCATTGGAGAGCACTCATGTGTATGTTCATTATTGAACAAGACATGGAGCTTTGGAGCATCATTCAAAATGGACCTAAAGTTCCAATGACAACGGTTGAAGATGTCCAAGTCCCAAAGAAGGAAGCTGACTTCACACAGGCTGACGTTGACAGTGTGTCAAAGAATTACAAAGCAATGAACCTACTATCTTGCGGATTAGATGTCAATGAATTCAACCGCGTCTCATCATGCAAGAGTGCAAAAGAAATAGGGGACAAGCTTGTTGTCACATACGAAGGAAAAAGTCAAGTCAAGGAAATAAAGATTAGCATCTTCCTCAAACAATATGAGCTATTCAAGATGAATCCAAATAAAACGGTTAAAGAAATGTTCACCAGATTCACTGAGATCGTGAACAACTTGGATTCACTAGGAAAGATCTTCACAAATGAAGAGAAAGTTAGGAAGGTTATAAGGAGCCTACCTAAAGCTCAGTGGGGACCAAAGATGACTGTTGTTGAAGAAGCTCAGAATCTCACAACTCTTCCTCTTGATGACCTCCTTGGAAAACTCATCACACATGAAATGGTTCTTGGTGAATAAGATGGAGAGCTCCCATCCAACTCTAAGAATTTGGCATTAAAATAAAGAAGAGATGAATTTCCTTCTGACGAAGAGGATAGTGATGACGATGATGAAGAAGATGCTTTTGTCATGATCTCTAAGGGTTTCGCAAGAATTCTCAAGATAAAGAAAAAATATGCTAATAGAGAATATCCACGAGTATCAAAACCTCGAGGTAAGTTTTCTAACTCTAATAAAAAAACGAGAGTGCTGACTTGTTTTGAATGTGGTGAAACAGATCATCTTGTGAAGGATTGTCCGTAAAAAAAGAGGACCAACTTCAAGAAAAATGATCGAAAGAAGAAAGCTATCATTACTTCATGGAGTGATTCGGAATCATCAAATGAATCAGAAGACGAAAAAGAACAAGCAAACTTGTGTCTCAAGGCCGATCATGAAGAAGATTCAAATTTGTATGTTGACAATGTGGTAAGTACAATTATGTCTCAATCTGAACCTGACCTTAAACAATTCCTTAAAGATATTATCATATGTGATAAGGAACAATGAATAAGGATAAATTCTTTAAAAGAAAAACTACTTAAACAAGAAAAACAACTAATTGAAATGTCTATGGAGATTGAAAATCTTAACACAGAAAAAGTAGACCTTGATGACAATGTATATGCCTTGGAATCAGAGAACCTGATTCTCAAGGACAACCTCTCCTCTCTTCATCGAAACTATATCGATCTAGAAAAAGAGAAAGTTGACCTAACTTTGATGTCTCAAGACCAGAAGGTTGCACTTGTTAAGTTTACTCGTTCAAAATCTAATCTTGAGAGAATGATGGGTGAACAACAATCCTCCCTTAACAAAAATGGTATAGGTTATCATATGAGCTTTCCTAGAAAACCTACCACCACTTTTGTCAAGGCCAATGGAAGTACTCATATGCCTACTTGCTTCCACTGTTGTAAAAAGGGTCATGTTAAATCTACATGTCCTTATAGAAGAAATGATCCTTATATATTTAGAAATACTTATCCTTTATGTTTAAGGAAACAGGTCAAACAAATATGGGTTCCTAAAGGTACTAGACCACCAAACATGATCGAACCTGAATATGGACCAAAATATGCCATTTGGTCGACCCGGAAAGGTTGATGTTTGTTGTTTTGTAAGATATCACCAAGGTAAAGGAGCACAAATGGATATTAGATAGTGGTTGCTCAAGACACATGAGTGAAAAAAGCTCTTTATTCTCAGATTTGAAGAAGCAATCATCTAGAACCATTACTCTTGGTGATAAAGGAAAGTGTGGCATTATTTGCATTGGTAAAATTTGTTATAATTCATCTAACTTTATTGATGATGTCTATTTGGTTGACGGTTTGAAGTATAAGCTGCTTAGTATTTCTCAAATATCTGATAAAGGCAATAAAGTTATGTTTGATTCAGATAAATGTGAGGTTCAAGATAAAAAGACGGGTGAAGTGGTACTTACTGCTCCTAGATGTAATAATGTTTATTCCATGACTACTAACCAAGTTTCAGGAACTAAGCTAAAATGTCTAAAGGCCTTAACTGATGATTCAAGGCTTTGACATAGAAGGCTTGGTCACGTAAGCATGCACACCATGTAGAAGTTACTTACAAAAAAATTGGTACGTGGATGTCCAAACCTAAATTTCAAGGTTAATGATCTATGTAAGGCTTGTACACAAGGTAAACAAACAAGAGGCTCATTCAAACCTAAGAAAGCTGTAAGTTCTTCTCGACCTATTGAACTCTTACACATGGATCTTTGTGGACCTATGCATGTCAAAAATTTATTTGAGCTTTCAAAATTGTGTAAGGAGTTACAAACTTTGAAAAACCTACCAATTGTTTCTATAAGAAGTGATCATGGTAGAGAATTTGATCAACTAAAGTTTTATTTGTTTTGTGCAAAATATGGTATTTCACATAACTTTTCAGCTCCTAGAACTCGTCAACAAAACGGAGTTGTTGAACGTAAGAACCACACTCTTGAGGATATGTCTAGGACGATGCTTTTAGAAAAAACTTTGCCAAAAAATTTTCGGCTGAAGCAGTGAACACTGCAAATTATATTTTGAATAGATGTTTAATTCGCCCTATCTTGAAAAAGACTCCTTATGAATTTTTTAATGGAAGAAAACCAAATATTTCATATTTCAAACAATTTGGATGTACTTGTTTTGTTCATAACAATGGCAAACATAATCTTGGGAAATTTGATGCACGTAGTGATAAAGCAATATTCATTGGATATGCTTCAAATAGCAAAGCTTATCGTGTCTATAACAAACGTACCAAAATTGTTGAGGAAAACATTCATATTATTTTGATGAAAGCAATGATTGTACTATGTGTGAAATTTTGCAGATCTAAACCTGAATCAACGAGAAGATCATAATTCGGATGAAGAGGAAGATCCTAAAGATCGAGAAAAGAATATGCAGAAAAAGATTCAAGATACCGAAGAAAACCCTCAAAACCTTGAAACACACCTTCAAGACCTTGAAACAGAAAACTGTGATAACAGAACTCCGCTTCAAGCGCTTGAAACCCAACTTCAAGGCCTTGAGATTGGATCAACGGGTAATATACCAACGGTACCTGAATCTAGAAAAACATATGAGGCTCAACCTTCTGGATCTGCTCCATCTGTCAAAAGAAGAAAAGTTCAACACTCCTCATATCATCCACAAGATAATGTGATCTCAGATCCAAATGCTGGAGTTCAAACTAGATCTAAAGTGAACAATATATGTGCCTTCTCTGCTTTTGTATCCCTTGCCGAGCCAAAGAACTACGTTCAAGCTCTTCAAGAACCTAATTGGATCATTGTCATGCAAAATGAATTGAACGAATTTGAGAGAAACAAGGTATGGACTCTTACTTCAAGACCAAAATATCAATCAGTCATTGGCACGAAATGGGTCTTTCGAGACAAATTGGATGAAAGTGGCAAAGTCATACAAAATAAAGCACGACTTGTGGCACAAGGCTATAACCAAGAAGAAGGTATTGATTATGAGGAGACATTTGCTCCAATTGCCAGGTTAGAAGCCATACGTATGCTACTTGCATTTGCATCTTTTATGAGCATAAAACTTTTTCAAATGGATGTAAAATGTACTTTTCTAAATGGCTTCTTAGAAGAAGAAGTCTACGTTGCTCAACCTCTTGGTTTTGAAAACGATGAATATCCAGATCATGTTTTTAAACTAGATAAAACTCTTTATGGTCTTAAGCAATCTCCTCAAGCTTGGTATGAAAGATTGTCTAAATATCTTCTTGAAAACAAATTCAAAAGAGGTTCGATTGATAAAACATTATTTATCAAAACCAAAGGCAACGACATTCTAGTAGTTCAAATCTATGTTGATGATATATTATTCGGTGCTACAAATGATTCCCTTTGCAAGGAATTTTCAGATATTATGTGTAGGGAATTTGAAATGAGCTTAATGGAGAGCTAAATTTCTTTCTTGGACTTCAAGTTACACAAGAAAAGAAAGGAATTTTTCTCAATCAAAGCAAGTATACTAAAGACTTCCTTAAGAAGTACAAAATGGATCAATCTAAGGTTGAAAAAACTCCTATGAGTTAAACACTTTCGCTAGATCATGACAAGAATGACAAAAGTGTAGTACAAAAGGAGTATCAAGGTATGATTGGTTCATTATTGTATCTGACTGCTAGTCGTCCTGACATTATGTTTAGTGTGTGCATGTTTGCAAGATTTCAAGCTGATCCTAAAGAGTCACACTTGATAGCTGTGAAAAGAATCTTTCGGATCATTGTAATCTTGCTAGAACTATCAGATTAGCCAGAGAACAGTTTCTTCTTCCCAATGCTTTACCACAACCCACTATCACTTGCTTAACCCTTGAAGCCAAAATTATTTATGCTATTTTAGACAGATGTGTAGTACCAAGGTTTGCTAATAAGGATGTGGTAACCAACACTTTAATGGCTTTAGTCTATCATGTGATGAATGGGCTGGAAGTAAATCTGCCTGAAATAATCTTGTCTCATATGTTAAATGTCATAAATTCTGCAAGTACTAGTCACCTGCCATATGAGAATCTGCTTCCCATAATCTTTAGGAATATTTCTATTGATTATTTTGGTGAGGAGTTGCACATCGTTAATGGAGGATTGGATGAGGCTTTCTTTGAGACCATAGGAATTCAGAAGACTCAGGTGGATTTCAGTACAATATGGGTCTTAAAGGAGCAGCCAGAATGGAATTTCATCACAGAGCAGCGTCTCGAAGCTGTAGAGAGGGCAGTGGACTCACTAAGAACAGATCTTGTATTTTTCCGAGCTTTAGTGACCGACAAGATGGATGAAACACAAGATTTACTGGGTATTCTTAACCAGAAAATTAATCAAATGTTTCATGTTAATGCTCTTTCTCTTACAGTTGCCAATAGTATCAAGCCCCTCTCAGAAGATGATGGACAAGCGACCACAAAAGATGCTGAAAAAGTTATGACTCAGTGTCATAAGATTATTAAAGATAAATCCATTCACCAACCTTCGTCAAAAGATTCAGACATTCTGACTATTGAAGAGTTTGGTGTGGTCAAGAAATATGACAATTCTGCACAAAGGGGAACAAATTTATCTCTCAAAGAACGTGAACTTACCGATGCTAAGGATCGATGGAGGGATATGTGTTTAAAGGAACATTATGGGAAAGGAAGTTCCTCCAGATGGTACAAGGAAAATTGAAGTTCTCTGATTGTCATGAATGTCTTTGAAAAATTCTTTATGTGGTTTTTGTGAAAATACTCTTGGGGGTCTGTAATCATTTTTAACTCTCGTACTTTGATTGTTTTCCTCCCTTTTTGAAAGACAAAGGGGGAGAAATGCATGATCCGACATTCGATATTCTGCATTCTGCATTTTAGTTTTGATTTTCATATGCATTGCTAAACTAACAAATGCAGGTACGATAAAACATTTGTGTTGTCTTCCATCAAGGGGGCGATTGAAAACTCAACCTTGTTTAAAATGTTTTACATGTGTTGATGATGGAAGATTGAACACACATGTAGTAGTTTGATATACTAACAATGTATTGATTATATTCTCTAGATGCTTGGTTGGTTTGAATTCAGTGTCGGGCTTATCGAAGATTTCAAGGGCCTTGATATGGACGCCAAGGGCCTTGAAATATTATTCAAGGACACAAGGAAGATACTGTGATACAAAGGGATGATCTCAAAGGCCTTGAAGAAATATAGTTGCACGTTTCAAATTACAAAGAAGATTTTTCAGGAACGATTTGCCCAACAGAAAGATTTCAGGGAAGATCTTTTTCAACCGAAGATTTTAACTGAAGATTAGAGAATCTTTTCAAAAGATTTTCTAAAACCGAAAAGCATTAAGATTTCTTCTCGTTCGGTTCAACAGAAATTGAGAAGATTAAGGAGCTGAGGAATCGACGTGTTCTAAGGAGTTGAAGATCCGCAACGTCTACCTCATCTCAAAACAGGAAGCGATCTTCATGAAGAAGAAGATTCATCTTCAAACGGTCATCTTTCCAAACGGTTAGAAGACCTTTCAATAGAAGAGTATAAATGAAGATAATGATTGAAGAAGGAGATACACAAGCTTACACAGAAACATCTTTACGTCTTCAAGCAACTCAAACATCTTCATCTGATTCATTGTTTTTGCTTTCTCTCCTTCTAAAAAGCTTTATCCCCTTAGAGAGAGATAGGACACAAGAGCTCCATTGGAAGATCTAAATAGTGTTATACTAGAGTGTGTGTTACTTTGCGAAGTAACTAGGCTATTATAGCTAGGCGAGAGTTGGATCTAGATCGTAGCGTTGGCTACAGTGAGAGAAGAAGGGGATTTGTTCTAGTTTGTATCTAGGACTCTTTGAAGTTGATAATAGATAGTTAGATCCTAAGGCTATACCGTGGGACGGAGAGTAGGATATTTAGAGCCGAACTTCGTAAACATATCCTCGTGTCAATCTTTTACATTCCACACTATATCTCGCTATTGTGACTAACTTTGTTTTGCAGGAGCACGAAGTCAAGGCCCTTGAAAGTTGTTTCAAAGTCCTTGAAATCAAAGTTTTACAAAGAGCAAAAATCGACATTAAGGCCCTTGAAAGGAGTTTCAAGGCCTTGAGATTAGGTTTGCGAAAAGTTCCCATACTCTATTCAACCCCCCTTCTAGAGTATCTTTTAACTTATTTATTTCACCTACCTGTTCTTCAGAACCTTAACCACTATTTTACGGGTTGTTTTGAAATATAATTTCAGTGCTTGGTAGGATATGTTACCAAATGTTGAGTTTTCATATAATCGTACCATTCATTCATCTACTAACCCAACACCTTTTGAGTTTGTTTATGGGTTGAATCCTTTGACCCCTTTTGATCTTATACCGTTACGTATGGAGGAACAAGTAGATTTTAATGCAGGAAATCAGGTGGAATTCATCAAGAATCTGCATGAGAGGACACGCATAAGGCTGGAGGAAAAGAGGAAAGTCATAGCTACCAAGGCAAATCGGAATCACAAGGAAATGCTATTCAAACCGGGAGATCTAGTTTGGTTGCATCTAAGAAAAGAGCGATTTCCGGAGAAGAGGGAGTCTAAATTATCTCCAAGAGGAGACATACTATTTCAAGTCAAGCGTAAGGTTGGAAACAATGCTTATTCTTGGAGCTTTCGGAGGAGTATGGAGAAAACCCTACCTTCAATGTAGGATATTTGAGTCCTTTTGAGTCTAGTGATGAGCATGGTGATGATTCGAGGACGAATCCTTTTCAAGAAGGGAAGTATGATATGGGACCATACCCAACACCTCCTGAAGGACCTATCACTAGGGCAAGATCAAAGGCATTGGAGGAAAAGGAGTTGACATCTTCAAAGACCATTCATGAAGAGGTTGCTAGCTTATTGGCAACATGTACACCTAAGAGACTTCATTCATAACCAAGTCTTTTTTAGTGACATTGTTGTCAAATCTGGAAGGACCTTTTAAGAGTAAAGATGACCAAGGAAGCAAGGAAAGTGGCTAGAACGAGATTGAAGAGAACTAGTGAAGAAATCTCGGCCCTGAGACCGAAATCTCGCTCGAGATTTCACCCGAGATTTCGTGTCTGTTGAGATCAATAAGATCCGTCGAGATCTTATTAGATAGAATCATCTTTTAGTTATTTTTAAATACCTTTAAAGCTCTCAAAACTTTCGGAAGGTATCTTTTTGTTTTGATGTTTTCTTTTAGGATTATTTTATTATTTATCTTTTAGAGGAATATCTCCTTTAAATTGCCTTAGAGGACGAGATTCATAGGTATACTAAATTTTATTATTTCTTTAACAATATAGAGTGAAATCACTAACTCATTTACGAAGTTTGTATTTTATTCATTTCATTCAATAAAAAAGAGAGTCTTTGATTGAATCGTTGTGAATCCTTGTTAGGTTGTTCTAGTGTGTGTTAATCTTATTGAAGATTGGTGCTACTAGTCAATGATGGTCCCTCCTTATGCTTTTCTTATTTAGAAAACTTGTAAGGTTAAAGAAAGGAGGGTTTTCATTCAATTGGTCAAGGTTATTTGCACGAATATCTTGCATGCAAAATCAAATTAAAATAAAACTAAAAATTATTGTGATATTTGCGTAAGGTCCTTGGCTAGAGATCATCATCTCTTATCTGTACACAACAAGGATAATGTCTGTCTCAGGGTGCTACTGCCATTCCAAGACATAGTGAAAGGGAAAGTGGTTATCTTCTCACATAAAATTTTACATAGGTCCCATCAAGCTTCCATCTGATTCTTATGTTATAATTAGGAAAAAAATGACTCCATGGAAGAAGGTAATAAAGTCTCCATCTCAATCATCACCTCTTCTAACCTTCTTGCTGCGCAGACACTGAACTCGAGCATCATGGTTGGAGCTATTGGATTAGAGGGAAACACTACTAGTAGGCATGGTATCATCGTGAGTGAGAAATGAGATGATGTACCTGGACAACAAGGGCGTGTGATGAATCAACTGACCAGCGTACCAATAAAGCTATTAGAGGTGAAGGGCGTTGCAACCCCATGGATACCCTATGACCAAGTAAGATCAACTTGGATGCTACTACCAAGTCCCTTGCCCACCACCTTCTGATGTAGATTGGCATCTATAGACCGAGACAAGCTGGCAGGTTAGTCGACCCATTATTGTCCTATATTGATGATGTTGATGGTTACCACGCACAAACAAAATAATGTGTAGATGGGAGTAGAAGGAAACAGTCTCAAGAATGGTAGGTGCAATGCTAGACTACCGGCGGTGACTGATGACACTCATCAATATGCTGAATCAACCTTACAGTAGGTAGTCTTGCAACCAAAGTGGCTGAGCAGACCTTGGAAGTGTAGGAATCTGTAATACAAGTTAAATTGTTATGAGCACAAAAAATAGAATCGAAAGAAGCTATACCGATAATGGATCTTTGTTGAGCAAAGTCGAGAACATATCTTTCGCCTTAATTCTAAAAACACCCTGTATTACGACGGTTACAGGTATTCAAGAATCCTAGGATAAATCTGCTGATGAATCCAATACGCGTACTCTGTCGGAAGCCTACAAACTAGTTGAGTATAGTACTTTCGAGAAAACAAAAGTAGAGAGGAGAAGAAGAGGAGGAGACATTTCTGATGATATGAAATGAGAGGACAATAGTCCCTTTATAAAGGAGCGGAGGAGATCCGAAGGGACTTTATTGCGGATAATTGCAATATTTTGCAATAAATCTTGGATCCAATTAATTGTAAAAAATATGCAATTAACGCAACTCAACTTAGCTCAGCTCGGCCCGACACGAGCATGAGTACGGCCGAGCCGCAACTCGGCTCGGTGTGCACGTGTGTGCTTGTTTGCCTACGTCGTTCCCCATAGAAAATGGGTAGTGACCCAAGACCACGACCTTTAGAGCGTTTCTCCTATATATCCCGTAGGATACCTCCCAATATAGTCGATGTGGGATAACTACATTTTTTTATTATTTTCCAAGTTTTTGCTTAGCAAACAACCAATTTTAGGTCTCCATTTCTCATCCGAACATAACTCAAATTTAACGTATGAATATACCACAAGCAAGAACTTGCGTAGACGAAGCTAAAGCTCCCACTTTTCCGTGTTGACAATGGCTGGAGCCCACCGGAAATATGCCTGGAAAGTGTCCGGCGCTGCAACAGCCAATTTTTGCTATCACCACCCCCGCGGTGACAGTTAGCCGCCCCTGCGGCTACCCGCGGTCGCGGAAGGGTAAACCACCTCCGTGGTTTTTCCCTAGATCGACCCGATCTATTTTATTCCGTTTTTATTTTCTTCCATAGACAGAAGATCCGATCTTCTATCTTATAGGCCGGCTTTCCTATCTTCTTTCTAACCCTAGAACGCCTTTCCTTCTATCTTTTCATCCTTCTCTATAAAATACCGCCTTCTTCCCGTTTTTCCCTCCTCTTGCATACGTTTCTTTCAACCCTGAGAGTTGCAGCCGTTTGTCCTTTCGGTGACTTTGTTGAACATGTAAGTCCATCCTTCTTTGTTTCTTCCTCACGTTCATGTGTTATTGCATGCCGCTCCCTTCTGTTTAACTTTCTTCCTTCGTTCTTCTCTTTTCTTATTCTCTAAGAATCAAGTTTGATTCTTGATGCTTGTGCATCATTCCGTTGTTGATTCGTTGTTGTTCTCAGGCTCTTGTAGTGAGTCTTGACGTGTGTATTGATTGAGAGAAGTAAGCCTTGGTGCCTTGCTGTCGAAGGATTCAACAATGCTTGCTGTCACGCTGCCGCCCCCCGCGCCTCTATCGTGCTGCCCCTGCGGGATCTGCCTAGAGCTGCACCGCACCTTGTCCAGCCGCCCCTACTGTTTCCTCTACACTATCTCCGTCTTTGGTGAGCTGCTTCCTTCCTTGCTTCTCTCGTTCCTTTCCTTGGCCTTTGATGTTGTTGTTGACCCTTAGTGATCTGTAAGAAACCTTAGCTTGGGGAGATCTCTTAGAGATCATTGAGACTAGAAGTTATAGACTTCTAGCAACTGTTTCGTTCCTGATTCATGATGCTTGTGTGAACAGGGTTCCCTTGCTCCTTTCCTTAGGGAAACTGAGTTGTTCTTTGAGTTGTTGTTGAGCTTTGAGTTTACCTTGGAGTGAGGTAAGTCCCTTGGACTTACTTAGTTTCCTTCCGTATATTGGTTTGAGTGTTTTGGCTTGTTTGCGTTGTTTATCGTTTATAACGGATAACCGGAATAAGAATCACCCTTTATAACCGTAATTGGCCCAAGTGTATGATAACTGGGCGGTGACCACTTGTCTACTTCTTCAGGAGACTATAATGTGCTCTTGCAACCCAGACCTACAGGTAACGGATAATACTAATTTATTCCTATTTGTAGACGGAAACGGATGCGAGTTTTGGGAGATTCTCGTGTGACAAAAGAAGTTGAATTAGTAATGGATAACTTTAAGAAAGATAATAACCGGTTGAGTGCGAGCATTCTATATGTTTACTTTACCTTCTGTTTGTTGTGTCTTTACGCTCTTTCTGATATCTAGAATGTTAGCTAACCGATGTTGTAGATGTTCCGCAGGTTAGGGATGCTGCTGAGTTATCCGGACGATGTGGTCAGCCGGGGTTCCCGTACATTATATGACGGGATCGGGTTTATATTTCAGTTGTTGTTTCCCTTTTGTTTTAAACTCGGTTGCGAGTCTCTTACGCTTCCCTTTGTTTAAAACTTTGGTTTTATATTGAGTTTTGATTTTCATTTTCATTTGTCTGTGCCTTGTTGTAAGATCCGTTGTATCATTGCTACTCTGAGGGTCGGGACCGATTTGTGAGGTCCTAGCCCATAACGCTTCGAGTTTTCAGAACTTGGGGTGTTACAGGTGCACCATGTGATAAATACAAGTTAGTCCATAACATTTAGTTCAAACAGTCCCCTAAATGAATAAAAATGATTCTTAACACATGTTTCTTATTTTTGTAAAATATAAAGAATTTTTTAGAGTACTGTCGAAAAATCACTACATTTGGATTGTTTCCATGTTTCAGGCTTGAACCATCATTAGTAAATAGTTGTTGGATTTACTTGACTAGGAAGTGACCATGATGTCTTGAACAATCCGGGGTTTTATGTAAACCTAGACAACAACTATCAAACAACTTTATTTTCACATAAAACGTTGGTTCTATTGCTGTATTCGTTTTGGCCTTGAACAACCCTGGTTATTCATGTGTGAATTTGGAGAATTCAGCCTCACCTTATTCTCCAAGACAAACTCATGTCATACTCACAAGGTGATTGATCATAAAGAGTATCTTTCATACCCTCCCTGTTTCAAGGGGATGGAATCATTAAAAGTCAAGCTTAACCTTAACGCATAAAGCTTGCACTATTTATCATCCTAGAAACTGGTAGAGACTGTGCTCCACTCGATTCAACTTGGTTAGGTTTTCCTCTTGAACCTACATCGTGGGATCTCCAGTCACGTAGGTGGGGTTGTCCTTCAAGAATCATCTTTCATAATAGGCTTTAAACCCATTCCTATTGATGATTTTAAAACTTGATATCATGACAAACCCTTAGTAAATGGATCTACAAGGTTGGCAACTAATTTGATATAGTCTATCGAGGCTATACCTATTGAAATCAGTTTTCTAATAGACTTATGTCTTCATCTAATATGATGTGACTTTCAATTGCATGAAGCGTTCAGTGCCCGAGATATAGCCGATCGACTATCATAGTGGACACATAATTCAAGCACTAGTTCCTTCGGAGTGTCTAGCGATTTTGGGAGGGTATCCCCCTTAATGGGCCACAGTAAATACCCTATCCGGACGTAGGCGAAGCCGAACCGGAAACGTACCATTTCAAAAAAAAAAAAAAAGACATATCACGTAGGATTAGTCTTGATATATATGCATTTGTCGCATTCATTGATGTGAAGCCATTTGCCATCATTACGTTGTCAAATTTTCATGCCACTATTTAGGAGCTTGTTTGAGTCCATTAAGGGACTTCACAAGTTTGCATACTTTTTGTTCTTGTCTAGACACAACATACCCTTCAAGTTGTTTTATCTAAATCTCCTCTTCCAACTCTCCGTTTAGAAAGACAGTTTTTACATCCATTTGATGGATTTCTAGGTTTCTTAATGCTGCTATTGCTATTAGCATTCTTATAAAAGTTATTCTCGTAACCGGAGAATAGGTGTCAAAGAAGTTTAACCCTTCTTTTTGTAGGAATCCTTGCACCACAAGCGTAGCCTTTTACTTCCTTATTGAGCCATCGGTTTTCAACTTAGTTTTGAAAATCCATTTGCACCCATTTACTTTACAACCTTGTGGTAATTCAACTAACTCCCATGTATGATTTTGCATAATGGAGTCTATCTCACTTTTGACCGCTTTCATGAAGGTGTGTCACATGTAGACATGGCTTCTTTATAATTTCTCGGTTCATTCTCCATTATAAATGCCGTTATCAAGTCATCCCCAAACGATTTTTCCGTTCGATTTCTTTTGCTTATTTGAAGTTATTCCTCTACTATTTCATTCCTAGATTGCCTACCTTTCTTTGTTCACGAGTTCATTTTAGATTTTCTCTATTCCTACGCAGAAACACGTTTTCAAAGAATGATGCATTTCTTGATTACATTATTGTATTGACATTTATATCTGGTATATTTGACTTATGTACCAAAAACCGATAAGCACTATTGTTGTGTGCATATCCTACAAAAACAGAACCAACGGTTTTAGGTCCAATTGTGACCTTTTTAGGAGGTGGTATAGCCACTTTTGCTAGGCACCCCCACACTTTGAGGTATATGTTGATGGTACCATATCTTTCAAATTTTCATATGGCGTTTTTTCAATTGCCTTTTGCGGTATTTTTTTGAAGATATAATTGGTGGTAAGCAATGATTCCCCCCACATGTTTTGGGTAACCCAGAATCCTGCAGCAATGCAATCATTATCTCTTTCAAAGTTTGATTCTTTCGTTCCACAACTCCGTTAGACTCAGTTGAATAGGGAGCATTTGTTTGATGAACTATCCCGTGTTCTCCACAGAACGCATTAAAAGTTTCATCTTACTCGCCTCCTCTATCAATTCAGATTATTTTATGGTTTTACTAAGTTGGTTTTTTAACTTCAACTTGTATTCCTTGAATTTTTCCAAGGCCTCATCCTTGCTTCTTAGCATTTAGATATAACAATATCTTGTACAATCGTCAATAAAGATGACAAAGTAATTTTTATTGTCTCTAGTTGGTATAAACTTCAAATCACACAAATCCGTGTGAGTTAAGCCTAGAGGTTTGGTTGTTCTCTCCACGTGTGGAGATGGCGTTTTTGTGAGTTTTCCTGTACGCAGACTTCATGTTTGTTTTTTGTTTAAATTGTATTTCGGAATTAGGTTTAAATTCATTAGTCTTTGGATAGAATTATAATGTACATGTCCCAAACATTCATGCCAAATATTGAAAGACTCAACAACATAAGCAACAAGAGTTTTATTAACTGAAACACCAGTTGTAATTTTTGGGATGATTTTCATTACATTCAATTTGAATAGTCAATCCCTTACATATCCTTTGCCTATGTAGATCATATTCTTCATGAGAGTTAGCTTATCAGATCCTAGCTTCACGTAGAACCCATTCTTACTAAGTAGGTGAAAGCATGAATTATTGTCTATTTTTCGGATAGGGTTTTGTTATTTTCTCATCATTATTCTGCCCGCATGTACATGTATTTATAGTGATTATGTCATTATTCGGTTACGTTTGCAAGAATCGAGGTCTACACCACGTTTGATTGTAATTGTAGGGAATATGACACGTTTTGGGTGGAAATGGAGCATATGGAGCTAAGGAAGCTATGGAGCTACATTTAGGAGTATCAGAAAGACCAAAAAGAAAGGCAAGAACTATGGTGGAAGGAAGAAAGAAAGATCCATATGAAGATACGATGGCATGCACGTAGGTCACTACTGATCTCGGATCAACACAGTGATGCATCTCGACCGAGATGGCCCACTAGGCCTGGATCGAGGTCGACGGCTCACATCCCAAGGAAATAAAATATAATTTGACCTACAATTCTTCTATAAGAATGGAAGGTGAACATTGAGTTAGACACGTTGAGACGTCAAGGAATTCTCTAGAAGAGGCTGATTGGAGACGGATTGATGGGAAGAAGATTTGAAGGAAGGATTGCTTAGGGTTCAAGAACCTTAGATTCTGAGGACTTTCTTGGGAACTATTTGTGAGTTTGTTACCATTCTCTTTTGGAACACATTATTGGATACTATTGATTCATTGTTTTCTTTGATAATTGAGACATCTTTGTTGGTTAATTATTCACCTTTTCTCGATATTCTTTACATATTTGATATTGCATTGATAATGATGATCGTTAATTAAACACCGTGCGATTCTAGGGTGATTAGTTGAAGGTTGTGGTATAGACGATGAAAGAATGAACCTTTATCTGAGTGGACCCTGAAAGTTTGAGTTAACCCTAAACCGAAACCCGTCTCGGGTTGTTCGTTGAGCATCTCGACCGAGATCGATATTGAACAACATGAGATTTTCCACTATTTTAAAGATTCCGAGTTTAGGTTATAGTTTGCCAAATCCTATCCTTGTTGCACCTTTCATGGTTTACACGCAAGCCTAGGATGAGACTTACCCGGTGATTTCTTTTCTTGTATACCGATGATGATGAGTGTTAGGTAGTAAAGGTTTATCCTTTATTAGGGTTTGAGTGTGCCTTCATCCTACCTTTGAGAGTTAACCTGAGACTTATCCGGTGATGGTTAATTCTGTACCCTTAGGTGAGTGATGTTGGTTTGAGTACTTCTACCTTTCCTTAGTTCATTGAGACTTACCCGGTGATAGGAGCTTTGGTTTAGGAAAGTGGGTAGTGAGACTTACCCGGTGATCTATCCCATAGTCGAAACACATTCCCTTACCAAACCTCAACTTTGTCCACGTTACCTTTAGGAATCTTGAGTGAAAACCACAATTGGATACTATGATCTTTAGAATTTGCATTTCCCCATCTTGTTATACATCTTGTCTTTTGCTTTTGATCAAATCTATTGCATGTTTCTGAAATTAGATTGCTTTGTCGTGATTATTCTCACCGATTCCCTGAGATCGACTCCGGAATATAAGCCCTTACTACGATTGATCCGTACACCGCGGGTTCTCTTATCATTAGGTTTATTATTCGGAATATAAATTTAAAGCTTTATCTGCATATACCTTTTGGAGCGAACAATAGGGTTCCGGAAATCAAGTTCTTCCGGATGTCTGACATGTGCATGACATTGGCGAGAGTCAGATTTTTCTCAAACGTCATCTTCAACACTATTTTTACCGTGACCTATGACCATTGATGTGGACGAGTTCCCCATAAACATATGTTCGTCTTGTTTATTCTTCTAGTAGGTAGTTAACATCCCCTTGTCAGAACAGATGTGGCTGGTAGCACTAGTGTCACATCACCACTCCATCGGGTTGGCCCTGACCATGTTGACTTTAAATTTCATGGCACACAAATCAATATCTATTAGCCCATCTTCGGCTATGTGGGCCTTTTCTTTGCCCTTGCCTTTGTGTGAATCACCCTTGCTCCGGCATTCATCGGATTTGTGACCCATCTTGCCACAATTGTGACATTTGCCTATGGACTTCTTCTTCGTTGGTTGCTTGTTAGGGACCTTGGGTTGAAACTTCCTTTTCTTGTCCTTTTGTTCAATCAGATGAGCTTTCTTTGACTTTTTCCCATCAACATTGTGGTTGATTGATTCAATCCACAACTTGACCATGAAGTCCTCCACATTCATTTCTTTTTGCTCGTGCAAAAGGTAGCTCTTGAAATCATTCCGAGATGGAGGGAGCTTCCCTATTAATGTTGCTACTTGAAATATCTCACAGATATTCATTCCTTCAGCAACGATATCATGGGATATAATTTGTAGCTTCTCATCTTGCTCTATGATAGGCTTATGATTGACCATTTGGAAGTCCAAGAAGCTTTGAATGGCAAACTTCTTATGTCTTGCGTCCTTAGATTTGTACTTCTTTTCAAGGGTAATCTAGAGCTCCCTAGAAGTACTGAACTTTATGCACACTTGGTACAGGGGTATGACAAGCGGCTTAGAATCCACCCTTTGCATATATAATAATCATTCAAATTATCTTGGAGGAGTCCTCCCGCATTCTTGGCTTTATCCTCAGTCACATATTTTTCCAGCTTCAACATGGTTAAGAAGAATAATGATAACATGAACTATGACCTTATTTTAGATGTGCATATAGGTAGTTTTTCCCTTTCTTTGTTGTACATGGACGTATATTCATAGCATTTATGAGCGTATTCACCTATTATGTTGGAATGGAGATCTACGCAAGCTTTGTTGTGATTTTAGGTGAATTGGCGTTGAGTTGGAGTAGAAATGGAGCATTCATGGAATATTGATCGAAGTGGACCTCAATGGGAAGCATTGGAGAAGCATAGGAAGGAGTATGAAGTGAGACAAAGATGAAAAACGTCAAAAAAGAGAACCACGACCAAAGAGTAAACTTCAAGGGCCGAGGTTTTATTAATTCTTTGATTTCCACACGTGGAAAGAGAGGTCGAGAGCCATCTCGGGATGAACCACGGCCGTGGTTTTGATGACATCACCCATGGTTTTCTTCGGGAAAAACTGTTCTGTTATTGCCACATCAGCAACGTAAATGGAAGCCTTTTAAACCTAATTTTATTCTATAAAATAGGTTGACGGCTGCGATATCAACACACTCGCTTAAACTTATGTTTTGGATCATGCCTTGGAGATTGAAGGACGTTTATCCTCGAGATTTTCTTGCTGCACATTCCGAAGACGGATTGAAGAGCTTTTGGGATTGCCAACCCCTACTTGGAGATTAGATATACTTTTTTGAGAAATTTTGGATTATGATTTCTATTCTTTGAACATAAGAACGGAGATTGTTTTGTGATTGATTTGCATTGATATATTTGGAGAATATTGAGTTTTCTTGTTTTCATTCTTTCTTAACCTATTTTGTGATTATTGATATTATTGTGATGATTGTTGGCTTAAACCCCCTGCGATTCTAGGGTGATAGGTTGATGGTTATGGACCTTGAGAGTTGTGAGATTAAACCCTCGCAGAAGAGTTTCCACGGCTAGTTCTTGAGTTTCCACGGCCGTGGTTTCCCAAGATCCTGCCGTGTTTTCCTCTGTCGTTCATGTTTTTCTTTTACCTTTACCCAAAGTTAAAGATTGCCTAAACCCTAGCCTTGTTGAACTATTCTTACCCATAACCTTGCTTGGTTATAAACGTTTACGAGTTCTAGGTAATAGAGGGTTCAATACCATCTATTAAGGTGGAGAGTTTCATAGCCTTTACCATTATGCTTCCTTTTGACTTCCTTGGGTTTGGTGTTTGGTATTAAGAGTGTAATCCTATCCTTAAATCCTCTATATAATGAGACTCAACATCAGGTGTTAGAGAACCTTTGGGTGAGACAAGTGGGTTTTGGAACTTCGCCGTACAACATCCTACCTTAGAACATATACCTTTGTAATCCAACTCTGTCCTTACACATCTTTAGACATCTTGAATCGAATACCACAATCGGATACTTTGATCTGTAGAATCTGCGTTCCCCAATTATTCTTACATCTTTATCATTGTCTTTGATCATTGTTTTGCTTGCTTTACAAGTTATATTATTTTACTGGTTTGTTCTCACTAAATCCCTGAGTTCGACTCCGGAATATAAGCCCTTACTACAATAGATCCGTATACTGCGGGTTCGCTTATCGTTGGGTCTATAACTCAGGATATAAATTTAAAGAGTTTTGCACACACGTTTTGGAGCTAACAAGTTTTTGGCGCTGTTGCCGGAGATTTGGTCAAAACCAATCCAGTGTATGATTGTCTGACTTGGAAGCTTCTCGCTTTGCTACTGATCATTGTATCCGAGAGTTCTTGTAGAATTTTTCTTTAGGTTTATGCGAAGGACTAGAGCTGGTAAAAAAATCGTTCCTTACGATCCTGAACTATAGAAGACTTACAAGAGAGGGTTGAAAGAAGCTAAGATGACCGATGCCAATAATGAAGGAGTAGAAGATCTTCGAGCAAAATTAGCTGATGCTCGAGATCAAATAAGAATTCGAGATGAAGCTCTCATAAATGAGATAACTGAAACAATTGCTCAGCAAGAGGAACTTCGAGCCGACATGGCCGAATTAAGAGAGCAAATTCGAATGGAGAATGAGGAAAGAAATAGGGATGCTAGAGTTATAATTAATCCACCGGCGCCCGCCAATGTGCTACCACCGACACTAACCTATGTGCTGCCTTCACCACCTCCACTGAGAGTTGAAAGAGCTGACCTGTTTGTGGATATTCTGCAAACACTTGGTCAACGGATGGATCCCGTCCAACAAGCACGCCGTCCGGGCGTCAACTTAGGAGATCCAACTGAAAGAGAGTATGAGTTTAGACCTCAAGTCATTACAATGATTCAACATAATCGTTTTAGAGGAATGGAGAGAGAATCACCACACCAACATTTACAAAACTATGAAATTTTGATGAATACTTTAAACCTTCTAGATGTGAAAATAACAATTATAGACTACGTGTTTTCTTTTTCTCTTTGAAGGATAAAACACTTGCATGGTATCAATCGCTTTCCACTAAAAGAGTTAACACATGGGAGGAGATGACCGCGGAGTTTCTCACCAAGTTCTTTCCGCCATAAGAAACAGAGGAATTGAGAGGAAAAATAAATGCATTTGTGATGAGGGATGGATAAAGTCTTTTGAAGACATGGGAAAGGTTCAAAGACCTTTTGTTGGATTGCCCACATCATGGGATTCCAAAGATTGATTGCCTAGTGATCTACTTCAAGGGTTTGGATGCAGAATTATAGTTCAAGCTCCAATCACTCTTTGTTGGAACGTTCGTGGATAAACCACTTGATGAAGCATGGGAGTTTGTTGAAAAACAAGCTCTAACTATTGAGAAGTACTCCCACCGGAGTGTTGAGACATGAGGTCAAAGCTCAAGACCTCAAGAGTTGAGCCTTACCTCATCTAGCATTAATCAAATCAATGCTCTCAACAACGAGAAGAAAGCCTTGAAGGAGATTCTGAATACACATGTACAACAACCCAAGGAGAAATATGTAGTCTATGTGGGAAGGGGAAACTATCAATGAAATCACCAAGGGAATAGGAATAACAACAACTACCACAACAATAACAACCGCAATTACAAAAAATTGGAGATCCAATCAAAATAATTTTAGTAACCCCTATTCTCACGCTGAAAATTCACTAACCCCTCCAACTTCTTTTGCTTCTATTCCTTTGAAAAGTCAGGAACAACCATCATCAAGTTCGAGTCAACCACCAAAGGACAAACTCGAAGCTATGATGGAAGCCATGATGGGAAAGATCAATAAACTCTAGAGTCCAATTACTTCGATATCTAAGGCACAAAAAAGCCTTCGAAAATCAAGTATTTAGCAAGGCCGGAGAAGTTCCTAGAGATCAAGGGAAGCTTCCCGGAAGAACTGAAAACAATCCTAAGGGCCAAGTGATGGCGATTACCACAAGAGTGGTGTGAAGACTACCGATCCTGTTCCAAGGACGGATGACAAGGGCAAACAACCGATGGAAGCTGAGGTTCCAACCGAGAAAGAGAAGGAGAAGGTCGATGTTTACGTACCTCCTCAAGCTTACAAACCTCCGCTGCCATTTCCACAGTCTAGAGTGAGAGCTCATCTAAACAAACACTTTGGTAAGTTTGTTGAACTCATGAGCAAACTGCATATTAACATACCTTTTATTGATGCAATTATAGGTATTCCCACCTATGGGAAGTTCTTAAAGGATATCCTCTCTAACAAGAGGAAGTTAGAGGATTTTGGTGAGGTAAAGATGACTTTCGAGTCATCAGAACTTATCAAAACCATGACGGAAGAGATGCCACCCAAGTTGAGGGATCCGGGATCTTTTTGCATCCCATTCGCATTGGAGAGGTCACATACGATGCTCTTTGTGATCTAGGAGCGAGTGTGAGCATTATACCACTTGCTTTGTGTGAGAAGGTTGGTTTTGGAGAGCCTAAACCGGTGAGGATAACATTATACATGGCGGATCGATCTATCACTCAACCCGTTGACATACTAGAGGATGTTCCCGTAAAGCTTGGTAAGTTTTACATTCCTATTGATTTTGTAGTTTTGGACAATCCTACAGATTATCCAATCCCAATTATACTTGGGAGACCATTTCTAGCAACTTCCGGTTGGTTGGTGGATTGCAAAAACGCCAATCTATCTTTCAATATAACAGAGGAGAAAGTTGAGTTTGTACTCTCAGCTTTGATCAAAGAACCAGCTTTAGGAGAAGAAGTCTTCAACATCTATGATGAAGAAGATTCGAGAGAGATGGTAAGTTCTATTTTGCTCGAAGATCCTTTGCAGAAAAACATTAGTATGAGCATTATGGAAGAAGGAGTTCCTTTCCTTAGTACCTTGAGACTTACCCGATAAAAGGATCTTTGGTTTGTGATAGTGAGTAGTGAGACTTACCCGGTGATCTATTCCCAACTTAGAAACACTTTCCCTTTTCAAAAATCAGCTTTTTCTACGTTATCTTTTGAGATCTTGAGTCGAAACCACAACTGGATGCTTTAATCTTTAGAATCCGCATTCCCTTTATTTGACTTTTATATCATCTTTGATTGCTTTAATTTGCTGCTAGTAGTTATTTGACAACTTGATTACCGTACTTTGTTTCACCAAAGTCCCTGTGATCGACCCTTGAAATATTTTCTTTTATTACAATTGATCCGTACACTTCCGGTTCGCATATTGTTCAAGCATACTTATTGGGTTATAAATATTAAAGCTTGCACACACCTTTTAGAGCGAACAGTGACGGAACTATTTAATCCTTGCATCTTCCCCATCATGGCTTCCATCATTGCTTCAAGCTTTTCCCTTGCTGGCTGGCTTGAACTTGATGAAGCTTGTCCCTAACTTTTCAAAGGAATAGAGGAAGAAGACGAAGAAGAAGAAGAAGAAGAAGAAGAAGAAGGGGTTAGTGAATTTTCAGCATGAGAATAAGGATTAACGGAATTATTTTGATTGGATCTCGAATTGTTGTAATTCCGGTTATTGTTGTTGTTCCAATTGTTGTTCCTATTCCCTTGTTGATTTCCCCTTCCTACATATCCCACATCCTGCTCCTTGGGTTGTTTCACATGTGCTGTCAAAAGGTCTTTCAAAGCCTTCATCTCGCTATTTAAATTGTTCAACTCCTTAACACTAGAGGTGGTAAGATTCAGCACCGGAGTTCTTGAGCTTTGACTCCCCATTTCTTCACCTTGATGTGAGTACTTCTCAATGGTGAAAGTTCGTTTCTCAACAAATTCCCACGCTTCATCAACTGGCTTGTCCATAAAAGTTCCACCTGAAAGTGATTGTAGCTTGAATTGCGCTTCCGCATCCAAGCACTTAAAGTAGATCACAAGAAAATCAATCTTTGGAATCCCATGGTCTGAGCAATTGTTCGCCCTAAAACGTGCGTGCAATCAAGTCTTAAATTTATAAAACTAGAATAAAAGCAAGCAAACCCGCAATGTACGGATCGGCGTAGATTAGCAAGTATTCCAGAGTATCGATCACAGGGAGTTGGTGAAACAAAATCAGTTTCAAGTAATCGAGCAAGTAAAGTGTAAAGCTTTGCAAATATTGGGAAAACAGCAACCCTAAAGATCTAGGTATCAAATTGTGGCAATCGATTCAAGATATACTATAGATATAAGGACAGAGTTGAGAATTGCAAAGGTATACTAAAGCAAGGTAATGTACGATGAAGTTCCAAAACCCTATATGTCTAACCCAAAGAACTCTCTATAAAGGTTGTTGGGGCTTCAGTATAGAAAGGATCTAAGGACTAGAATTGATCTCAAATACCCAAACTTGTAACCCAAGGATCAAGATAAACTCAAACGGCTAAGGTTGTGACACTCGAAGCCGAAATAGAGGATGTTGAGTCTCACTACTACCTAGGAAAGGCAAGCCAAGGCTAGTTTAAAGCTAATCTTTAACTTTGGATTAAAGTAAAAGCAAGGTTCGTAAACTGAGGTAAATCACGGGTAGATCTTGAGAACCACGGCCGTGGAAGCCTAAGAACAGGCCATGATTTAGGGTGTCGACGATGTTTCTCGCACTCTCAGGATCCAATCTGTTTATGATTGATCTATCATCATCTAAGCCACAACTATCAACCCTTCACCTTAGAATTGCTAAAGGGTTTTAGCCAACAATCATTTTCATTGATTCAATATTCAAATAAGAAAGAATGAAAGATGAAAACCTTCGAAAACTCCAATAAAACTCAAACTCAATCTCAAATCTGAAACACAAGAAGCAATGTTAATGGATTCAGAATATGTAACACAAAACTCACAATAATCTTAGGCAAGCACGAAGAACGGGATGTCAATCCGTCTTCAATATCAAAACCTAAGAGAAAAAGGGCTAAACTTCCACCACAAGCAATCTCCGATCTTCAACTCACCGGCCCTTTCGCAACTCTCGGCGGCGTCAATCTCAACCCTAAGCAAAGCGCTCCAACAAGGGTAAGCAGCCTTCCTTTCAACTCTAGGCGAAGGTTCTTGAAACTTTCTTTTTTGGCCTTTTTATAAGACGAGGAAAAGTTACCTTCAAACCCCAATACGTAAATGACGTGGCAAATAATGACTCGCCAAAAGATCACCTAAACCACGGTCTCATAACATTCCACGACCGTGGTTTAGAGCGTGGAAATAGATTACGGTATCTTGTGACTTCCACGACCGTAATTTAGGCCGTGTAACCTACTTGAGTGCTCCACGCTCATGATGCCAAGATCCATGGCCGTGGTTTAGAGCATGGACTTCTCTACGGCCGTAATTCAGGGCGTGGAAGTGTATACTGCTTGTAGTTTCCTTTATATCGTGACATTCTTCATCCTAACTCCTTCCTTAGCTTCCTTGATGTGTCTCCTAATCCTCGAACATGATCGATCACTCCCTTTTCTCTCTCAATTGCTCCGATTTAGCTCCTATTCACCTATAATCAACACAAAGCTAGTGTAGACTTCCATATCGACAAAATAGATGAACTAGCTAACATTTGCTTCAAACCTTATCCATGTACACAATAATGAGAGAAAAACAACTAAAATAAGTGCCTAGAATATCGCTATATTTCATGCTAACAAAATACCCCATACTTGTCACTTGCTTGTCCCCAAGCAAAGTTTTCAAAAGCTTAGAACACAAGTTAGAATGAAATATGTATGCAAATTCAAAACAAACCATTCTTTAGAAAAATGTGCTTCTAATCAATAGATAATCCTCAAACCTTGCTTCATTCATCCTTGAAAATGCTCATAAACATAAACCAAAGAATGTAGAGTAAAGAAACATCATAAATCGCTTAAACTTCAAGACAAACAACATAACCTTCAAGTATTGTCAAAATCAAACATGTGAAACTTCAATTTAGATCACCAAGTCAAATAACACTCTTTTGATCTTAAGGACTTTCAAGTAAAGTCTAGAATTCGGAAAGGAAAAGGGATGTGGTGCATGAATCCGGGAAATGGAACAACCCAACTCTTTTTTTTTTATTTGCAACACCATCAACTTAGAACTTTGCTCTTTTCTTTTTCACATTATTTTTCGACTTTATTTTTTGAAAGATGGACAGAGGTGCACAAAAACCAAAGCCTAGGAGATCGGTGATAGGTGATGGAATTACTATCATTTAGGGTAGTTTTTAGAGTCTTTTTATTGCATTAGTGTCGGTTTATGCTACTAACTCCTTGGTCCAGAAGAAGAAGATCAAAAGAAGCTAAGGAAGGAGTTATAAGCACTTAGGAGTAAAGATCGATCAAGAAGCAAAGTTTCTGTTGCTCCACCACCCCCGCGGGCCCTTGCAGCCACCCCAACGGGTGACACTTCCCACTGAAGCGCTCCCAGAACCTTTACCAGCGCCGCCCAAGATGCAGGTCACCGCCCCTGCGCCACCCATCGCTGCCCCCTGCGATGACTTGCCTTGACAAGACGAAGGCCAGCTTCCATGCGCCTCCCACTGCGCCCTGCCTGCGCCTCGCCTTGGGAGCTGGAAGGCGAAGAGTTTGTGTCACCGCCCCTGCGTTGGCCTTGAGGCGCCCCTGCACCTTGACATCAGAAACGTCAGGAAGGCGAAAGGTCAGACGCTGAAGTACATTAAAGAACCGCCCCAGCGGAGCTGTGTAGCCGCCCCAACGGTTATGAAGAAGATCAACCGATTCTGCCTAAACCGCCCCTGCGGGTCCTGAAGGCCGCCCCTGCGGTTTAACGCTAGAAGCTTTACTCCGGCTGTTTACACCACCTTTATGGCATTAAAGGTGGCTGTTTTAGGCCGGCTATTTACTCCTAATTAAGTGTCTTTTGTAGTATAAATAGTCCATGGCTGATTGCTAGAATCATCCATGCTTTCCCTCACAAAAATCCATTTTAGACTTGAGTTTTCCATTGTAATGAGTTGCTAACTCCCTTGCTACATTGGGTTGGTTTGAAGTTGCTTTGTTACTTTGGTTGTAAGTTCTTTTAATATAAGTTTCTATTCAGTAATGCTTTGTGTTTCCTTGATCTTCATTGTTTAATTGCATGTTAACTATTACTTGAGATTGATCACCTTAGGTTCTAAAGTGCATGTAAACAACTAGGATTAATAGGTTCCAGATTCGGGTCTTTAATCTAGTAGCAACTTTAAGTAATAACGGGTTGTAATTACTTAAAGAAAAGAAACACAAATATAACGATAAGTTTAACGGTTTTAATCTTCTCTTTATATCCCTTAGTGTTTGTTTGAATGCTAACTTATTATTTGTTCTTGTAGGTTTACGAAACTTTAATAGGTTAAGTTGTGTTGATGCCGGTTGGCTCAACACATATGTACGATCGAGACGGGAGAGTACTTAAAAACTTATAAAAGGAGTTCACCAAAGTAGCAATTGCATGCTTAGAATCAACCTAGTGTAGATTCACCCATTATTGTCTTACTTGTCGCATTAATCGTTTTCATTAGTTTTTGTGAATCAATTCAACCAAACCCCCCCCCTTTGTGTCACTTGTCATTATAATCGATAATTGCATCTAAAACACCTCAACTCTCTTGGGTTCGACCCTTACTTAATCACTATAGTTGTTCTTAGTGCTAAGTCGGGATTTACTTTTGATTGGGTATAGACGACCATAGAAATACCTTCAGTCAAATTTTGGCGCCGTTGCCGGGGAGTTTTTGTGTTTTATTGTTATTATTGATTATTGGTTTGAACCATTTTATGGTTCAAACCCGTGCTACTAATTCCGGCTTTGCTTCTTTTGATCCAGAAATTGAGAGGACGCACATCCGGCAACGAAGACAACAACAACTACAACAAGAGATGGTTGACCGTTCTCTTCGTCAACTTACACAGCCCACTTTGGCTCAAAACCCTCTTGCGGTCGCTATACCGGCACTAGGGGAAGGAGTCAACTTTGAGCTCAAACCGGGCCTTATTCACTTACTTCCATCCTTCCATGGGCTAAGTGGTGAAGACCCCATCAAGCACCTTGGGAAGTTCCACACCGTGTGTATGAGCATGAAGCCGGCCAACATTACCGAAGAACAAATCAAGATGAGGGCATTCGGCTTCACACTCAAGGATTCGGCGGATGATTGGTATTACCACCTTCCATCCGGGAGCATTGACACTAGGGAAAACCTTCACAAAGCGTTTTTGGAGAAGTACTTTCCAGCTAAAAAGGTCAATAGCTTGAAGAAAGCTATAAGCAACATCGAGCAAGAGGCAGCCGAAACTCTCTATGAGTACTTCGAAAGGTTTGCACGCCTCCGATCCAGCTGTCCTTTCCATGGATATTCATTTCAAGATCTAGTGTTGTACTTGTAAATGGCTTGCTAGACAATGAAAGGAGGATCGTCGATGCGGGTTGCGGAGGTAATATTCTTAACTGTACTCCTGACCCTGCTTTGGAAAAGATACAGGAACTAGCGGAAGGGACTCGGAACTTTGGAAGGACCCCGGCTAAGAAAGGAGTTCATGCCGTGAGTTCCGGGAAGAACGAGATTTCCACCGAGCTAGCGGAACTGAAGGAAATGGTGAAGAGACTAACACTTATGGGAACACCGCAACAACTAAAAGCTTGTGGAGTTTGTGCTAATCCATATCATCCAACGGACATGTGTCCACAAGTTCAAGATGACGATGTTGAAGTAAACGCAATGGGTTATGGACAACCACAACAGCAAAGACCTAGGAACGATCCCTATACACAGAATTTCATGCCAAATTGGTGTGACCAACAGAATTTTCGTTGGAGGGATCAACAAAACCAACAACAACAGCCCCGCCAAGGTAAGTATCACTCAACTGAAGATATGTTGCAGGTTTTGACTAAACACTTTGCTACTCATGTCCAAACAACAGAATCAAGCATCAAGAACCTTGAGAAGCAAGTTGGTCAAATGACGGAAGCTATTTCAAGGACCGAATCAAGGCTTTCCGGGGGATTGCCGTCCCAGATGTTTATAAACCCCAAGGAGAATGTTAGTGCCCTAACATTAAGGAGTAGGAAGCAAATTCGATAAGAACCAACAAAAGAGCCACAAAGCGAACCCTCTATCGTTATTTCCGCACCCACAGCCGCCCCTGCGGCTACCGCTGCGCCGAGCCCCGAAGGAAGGACGCCCCTGCGGCTGGCTGCCCCCGCCCCTGCGGTGACAGCCCTTGAGCCGCCCCTGCGCCTTCAAGCTGTCGCCCCTGCGGAAAACACAACAGAAGGTCCTGCTGAAAAGGATACTTACGTCCGGACTAACTTTCCGCCGCTGTACTCCGAAAAGCCACCAACCCCTTTTCCTGAAGCATTAAAGGAGCGAAAAATCATAGAGGACAAGGACCTTTTTGAGACTTTCTCTAAATGCGAGGTAAACATTCCTCTCCTTAAACTGGTGAAAAGAATCCCTAAGTATGCTCGTTTTTTGAAGGAACTTTGCACTATCAAGAGAAATCAAAAGCTAAAGGGGAAACAGAAAGTGCAAGTGAGTGAGCATGTGTCGGCAGTTTTCCAAAGGAGAATGCCCAAGAAATGCAGCGATCCGGGCATGGTAAGCATTCCTTGTGTTATAGGGGAAACCCGCTTTGACAAAGCAATGCTTGATCTCGGTGCTTCTATTAATGTCTTGCCATATTCAATTTACAAATCACTTGGCCTTGGGCCACTAATGGAAACTAGGATTGTAGTACAACTTGCAGATAGATCTAATGTGTACCCAAAAGGGATAATTGAAGATGTATTAGTGATGGTAGACAACCTAATTTTTCCTACTGATTTCTTTGTAATGGATATGGAAAATGACTCGCATGTTGCACTCATTCTGTTAGGAAGGCCATTTCTAAAAACGGCTAGGACTAAAATTGACTATATTAGTGGCAAAATTAACCATAGAGTTTGATGGAGAAGTAGTGGAATTTGACATTTATGATGCAATGAAATTTCCTAGCGATGATCATTCTCTATGTGCTATTGACGTTGTTGAACCTTTTGTGCAAGATGTTTTTGATAACTCTAATGTGGATGAATTGAGAAATGTGATTGAGCATGACATTGATGGTTTCAAATCAGATTATGTGTTAACATCTAGCATGAAAGAGGTCCTAGCCCAATTAGATGGGCATAAAAGGCTACCTATCTCCAATTTGGCCATTGGGCCCACTTTACTAACCCCAAGCGAAAAGCTTGTTCCATCCATAGTGCAGGCACCGGAAATAGAATTGAAGGATCTTCCGTCACACCTCAAGTATGATTTCCTTGGAGCACACAATACCTTGCCGGTGATCATCTCAAATAAGTTGACCACGGGACAAGAAGATAAGTTGCTGAACGTACTAAAGGAGCACAAGACGGCCCTCGGATGGACTATTGCGGACATCAAGGGGATAAGTCCTTCCGCTTGCATGCATAGGATTTTACTTGAGGACGAAGCCAAACCCTCTAGGCAACCTCAAAGGAGGTTGAACCCACCAATGATGGATGTGGTCAAAAAGGAAGTGTTGAAACTCCTCCAAGCAGACATGATCTTTCCTATCTCGGATAGCACTTGGGTTAGTCCAACCCAAGTAGTTCCAAAGAAGGGAGGCATCACCTTGGTGGAAAATCAACATGGAGAGATGGTCCCGAGCAAAACACAAACTGGATGGAGAGTTTGTATTGACTATCGCAAGCTCAACAAGGTAACACGAAAAGACCATTTTTCATTACCTTTTATTGACCAAATGTTAGAACGTCTTGCAGATCATCAGTATTACTGCTTCCTGGATGGATATTCGGGCTATTTCCAAATAGCCATCGCACCAGAAGATCAAGAGAAGACGACGTTCACTTGCCCATTTGGCACTTTTGCATATCGTAGAATGCCCTTTGGACTTTGCAACGTGCCGGGCACATTCCAACGGTGCATGATAAGTATTTTCTCCGAATACATATAAAATTTCATTGAAGTCTTCATGGACGATTTTACCGTCGATGGAGACAGTTTTGACGCATGTTTAGGGCATTTAAAACTTGTTCTTGAAAAATGTGTTGAAACCAACTTAGTTCTTAATTCGGAAAAATGTCATTTCATGGTCGAACAAGGAATTGTGCTAGGACATGTAATATCCTCAAAAGGGATAGAGGTAGATAAGGCAAAGGTTGATGTGATTCAAAATTTACCTTATCCTACTAATGTTCGGGAAATCCGATCTTTTCTTGGTCATGCAGGTTTCTACCGACGATTCATCAAAGAGTTTTAATTATCTCAGCTCCCTTGTGTGAATTGCTCAAGAAAGATTTAACCTTCATAGTGGATGAGGATTGCAAGAAGGCTTTCGATACTCTGAAATTGTGTCTCACCACCGCTCCGATCATCCGTTCTTCGGATTGGGAGAAACCTTTTGAAATCATCTGTGACGCCAGTGACTACGCTGTCGGAGCTGTCTTAGGACAAAAAGACGGAAGGGCCTCTCATGTGATCCATTATGCGTCTATGACACTAAATGGAGCACAAAGGAATTACTCCACCACCGAGAAGGAGACGTTGGCAGTAGTTTTTGCCCTTGAGAAGTTCAGGCAATACTTACTTGGGGTAAAGGTAATTATTTTCACTGACCATGCAGCCCTTAGGTACCTCATGGCAAAGAAGGAGGCAAAACCACGATTAATCCGTTGGGTGCTCCTTCTAAGCGAATTTAACCTAGAAATAAGGGACAAAAAGGGAGCTGAGAACCTGGTGGCAGATCATTTGAGCAGACTAGTGCAAGAGGAGGAAGAACTAGGAAAAGAAAGAGAGATAGTTGGAAGCTTTCCAGACGATATATTTTACACAACTCTCTGTTGTGTAACCGCCCCCGCGCCTCACACCAACCGCCCCTGCGGCCATCCTCCCCTGCGGCCAGCCGCCCCTGCGCCTCTGCCTAGGCGCCCCTGCGGAATTGTCGACAAAGGTTTGTCTTAAGCTTAAATCTTTTAAGCCTTGGTTTGCTGACATTGTGAACTTCATTGTCAGGAAAGAGTATCCTCCAGACTTCACCAAGGCACAACGAGAGAAAGTTAAAGCTGAGGCTCGACACTATGTTTGGGACGATCCTTACCTTTGGAAGCATTGTAGTGACCAAGTGATCCGGCGTTGCATTCCAGACAACGAGGTACAATCCGTCCTAACTTTCTGTCATTCCGAAGCATGTGGGGGGCACTTTAGAGCAAACAAAACTGCAAGAAAAGTTTTGGATGCCGGTTTCTTTTGGCCATACATTTTTCGAGATGCTTTTGCGTTTTGTAAAGTGTGTGATAGATGCCAAAGGGTGGGAAATCTTTCAAGGAGACATGAAATGCCCCAAACCTCTCTTATATTTTGTGAAATATTTGACGTTTGGGGAATTGATTTCATCGGGCCATTTCCTACGTCATTCGGGAACACATATATTTTGCTTGCGGTGGAATATGTTTCCAAATGGGTGGAAGCAAAGGCCACCAAAACTGATGATTCAAAAGTGGTTGCAGCATTTCTTAAGGAAAATATCTTTCCTAGATTTGGAATTCCGAAAGCCTTAATCAGTGATAGGGGTACCCATTTCTGCAACAAGACGATCACAGCTCTCCTTAAGAAGTACCATGTTCACCAACGAGTATCAACAGCCTATCATCCTCAAACAAACGGCCAAGCGGAGGTATCCAACCGGGAAATAAAGACCATCCTTGAAAAGACGGTTTCTCCCGGACGGAAGGATTGGAGTGCAAGGCTAAATGACGCCCTATGGGCATATCGGACAGCCTACAAAACTCCCATCGGAATGTCTCCTTTTAGGCTCGTGTTTGGGAAAGCTTGCCACCTACCGGTGGAGTTAGAACACAAGGCTTGGTGGGCGGTAAAGAAGTGCAACATGAACATAGAAGAAGTAGGAGAATTCCGGAACCAATTGCAAGAGTTGGAGGAACTAAGGCTAGATGCGTATGATCATGCTACCACATACAAAGAAAACACCAAAGCATGGCGTGACCGGAACATCCTCCGAAAGGACTTCAAGGTAGGTAATAAGGTACTTCTCTTTCAATCCCGTTTGAAACTCTTTGCAGGTAAGCTACATTCAAGATGTACAAGGCGGTTCATAGTAGCCGAAGTATAGCCTCACGGGGCTGTGAAACTCTATGATCCGCAGACGCACAAGGTGTTTAAGGTGAACGGCCAAAGGCTAAAGCTTTGCCTTGAAGGAGTCAAGGACGATCCGATTGATGATTTGGTACTAGAGGAGGCACAATCAGAGAAGTAGAGATCTTACGTCGAGCCAACGACGTAAAACAAAGGCGCTTCTCAGGAGGCAACCCGAAGGAATAAGAAGAGGAACTTCTGTCAAGAAACCCGCCCTTGGGGTTGATACACCGGCCCTGCGGTGACACTCAGGCCAGCACCGCCCCCGGCGCTTGGGTTGCGCCCACAACACGCAGGTCACCGCCCCGCGGTGACATCCCCACGCCCCTGCGGCGGCCACCCTTGACACAAATTTCCAGCGCCGCCCCCGGCGCTGGGCCTGCGTGCTCCTCAACCTTGTCGCCGCCCCTGCGGTATCAAATCCCCACCCCTGCGGGTTTACCCAGAAAAGAAAAAAAATAGGATCTCGAAAAAACACCTATACCTACCACGCACCACCCACCAACCCTCCTCACCAAACACAACCACATCTCCTCGCACCCTCTCTCTATCAAAGCTACGAACGCCCCTGCGCCCTCAGAGCAACCACCCAACCACCCTCTCCGACGCCCCTGCGCCACCAACACCAACGACGTAAAACAAAGGCCCTTCTCGGGAGGCAACCCGAAGCAATAAGAAGAGGAACTTCTTTCAAGAAACCCGCCCTTGGGGTTGATACACCGCCCCTGCGGTGAAACTTAGGCCAACACCGCCCATTTGGCACTTTTGCATATCGTAGAATGCCCTTTGGACTTTGCAACGCGCCGGGCACATTCCAACGGTGCATGATAAGTATTTTCTCCGAATACATAGAAAATTTCATTGAAGTCTTCATGGACGATTTTACCGCCGATGGAGACAGTTTTGACGCATGTTTAGGGCATTTAAAACTTGTTCTTGAAAAATGTGTTGAAACCAACTTAGTTTTTAATTCGGAAAAATGTCATTTCATGGTCGAACAAGGAATTGTGCTAGGACATGTAATATCCTCAAAAGGGATAGAGGTAGATAAGGCAAAGGTTGATGTGATTCAAAATTTACCTTATCCTACTAATGTTCGGGAAATCTGATCTTTTCTTGGTCATGCAGGTTTCTACCGACGATTCATCAAAGAGTTTTAATTATCTCAGCTCCCTTGTGTGAATTGCTCAAGAAAGATGTAACCTTTATAGTGGATGAGGATTTCAAGAAGGCTTTCGACACTCTGAAATCGTGTCTCACCACCGCTCCGATCATCCGTTCTTCGGATTGGGAGAAACCTTTTGAAATCATCTGTGACGCTAGTGACTACGCTGTCGGAGCTGTCTTAGGACAAAAAGACGGAAGGGCCTCTCATGTGATCCATTATGCGTCTATGACACTAAATGGAGCACAAAGGAATTACTCCATCACCGAGAAGGAGACGTTGGAAGTAGTTTTTGCCCTTGAGAAGTTCATGCAATACTTACTTGGGGTAAAGGTAATTATTTTCACTGACCATGCAACCCTTAGGTACCTCATGGCAAAGAAGGAGGCGAAACCACGATTAATCCGTTGGGTGCTCCTTCTAAGCGAATTTAACCTAGAAATAAGGGACAAAAAGGGAACTGAGAACTTGGTGGCAGATCATTTGAGCAGACTAGTGCAAGAGGAGGAAGAACTAGGAAAAGAAAGAGAGATAGCTGGAAGCTTTCCAGACGATACATTTTACACAACTCTCTGTTGTGTAACCGCCCCCGCGCCTCACACCAACCGCCCCTGCGGCCATCCTCCCCTGCGACCAGCCGCCCCTGCGGCCAGCCGCCCCTGCGCCTCTGCCTAGGCGCCCCTGCAGAATTGTCGACAAAGGTTTGTCTTAAGCTTCAATCTTTTAAGCCTTGGTTTGCTGACATTGTGAACTTCATTGTCAGGAAAGAGTATCCTCCAGACTTCACCAAGGCACAACGAGAGAAAGTCAAAGCTGAGGCTCGACACTACGTTTGGGACGATCCTTACCTTTGGAAGCATTGTAGTGACCAAGTGATCCGGCGTTGCATTCCGGACAATGAGGTACAATCTGTCCTAACTTTCTGTCATTCCGAAGCATGTGGGGGGCACTTTAGAGCAAACAAAACAGCAAGAAAAGTTTTGGATGCCGGTTTCTTTTGGCCACACATTTTTCGAGACGCTTTTGCATTTTGTGAAGTGTGTGATAGATGCCAAAGGGTGGGAAATCTTTCAAGGAGACATGAAATGCCTCAAACCTCTCTTATATTTTGTGAAATATTTGACGTTTGCGGAATTGATTTCATCGGGCCATTTCCTACGTCATTCGGGAACACATATATTTTGCTTGCGGTGGAATATGTTTCCAAATGGGTGGAAGCAAAGGCCACCAAAACTGATGATTCAAAAGTGGTTGCAGCATTTCTTAAGGAAAATATCTTTCCTAGATTTGGAGTTCCGAAAGCCT
Source organism: Fagopyrum homotropicum (assembly GCA_033239125.1). Classification (NCBI taxonomy): domain Eukaryota; kingdom Viridiplantae; phylum Streptophyta; class Magnoliopsida; order Caryophyllales; family Polygonaceae; genus Fagopyrum; species Fagopyrum homotropicum. Next base: position 99,057,904 of record BSWB01000005.1, read on the forward strand.
TAATCTGTGATAGGGGTACCCATTTCTGCAACAAGACGATCACGGCTCTCCTTAAGAAGTACCATGTTCACCAACGAGTATCAACAACCTATCATCCTCAAACAAACGGCCAAGCGGAGGTATCCAACCGGGAAATAAATACCATCCTTGAAAAGACGGTTTCTCCCGGACGGAAGGATTGGAGTGCAAGGCTAAATGAGGCCCTATGGGCATATCGGACAGCCTACAAAACTCCCATCGGAATGTCTCCTTTTAGGCTCGTGTTTGGGAAAGCTTGCCACCTACCGGTGGAGTTAGAACACAAGGCTTGGTGGGCGGTAAAGAAGTGCAACATGAACATAGAAGAAGTAGGAGAATTCCGGAAACTCCAATTGCAAGAGTTGGAGGAACTAAGGCTAGATGCGTATGACCATGCTACCACATACAAAGAAAAGACTAAAGCATGGCGTGACCGGAACATCCTCCGAAAGGACTTCAAGGTAGGTAATAAGGTACTTCTCTTTCAATCCCGTTTGAAACTCTTTGCAGGTAAGCTACATTCAAGATGTACAAGGCGGTTCATAGTAGCCGAAGTATAGCCTCACGGGGCTGTGGATCTCTATGACCCGCAGACGCACAAGGTGTTTAAGGTGAACGGCCAAAGGCTAAAGCTTTGCCTTGAAGGAGTCAAGGACGATCCGATTGACGAATTGGTACTAGAGGAGGCACAATCAGAGAAGTAGAGATCTTACGTCGAGCCAACGACGTAAAACAAAGGCGCTTCTCGGGAGGCAACACGAAGGAATAAGAAGAGGAACTTCTGTCAAGAAACCCGCCCTTGGGGTTGATACACCGCCCCTGCGGTGACACTCAGGCCAGAACCACCCCCGGCACTTGGCTTGCGCCCACAACACGCAGGTCACCGCCCCCGCGGTGACATCCCCACGCCTGAGGCGGCCACCCTTGACACAAATTTCCAGCGCCGCCCCCGACGCTGGGCCTGCGTCCTCCTCAACCTTGTCGCCGCCCTTGCGGTATCAAATCCCCACCCCTGCGGGTTTACCCAGTAAAGAAAAAAAATAGGATCTCGAAAAAACACCTATACCTACCACGCACCACCCACCAACCCTCCTCACCAAACACAACCACATCTCCTCGCACCCTCTCTCCATCAAAGCTACGAACGCCCCTGCGCCCTCAGAGCAACCACCCAGCCACCCTCTCCTACGCCCCTGCGCCACCAACACCAAAGACGCACACCCCCATCATCCTTGCGCCACCAGCCTCGAGCCAACCGCTACTTCCCTTCAATTGCAACCATTCTCCACTCCTGCGCCACTTTCAAAGTCGCCTGCAACAACGAAACAACCACCGGAGCCACTCCAAGGTGCCACCACCTTCGAAGCAGTCGCAAAATCGTCTTCTGCTGTTCTCCCGCCTCTGCGCCTAAAATTAAGCATCCGCCCCTGTGCCTCACCGCCCCTGCGCCTGCACAGCCGCCCTTGCGGAAAACACAACAGAAGGTCGACTTCTTTCTCTGTTTTTGGAAATTACTAATCTTGTACCCTACATCACACTAGGAGAATGGAATCCAAGATGTCTAAGACAGAGAAGGAGCGTTATAGGATTGTGCAGGATCGAGTTGTGTATGCAACTCGATTTCTACATGCTCCTACCTTGGAGAAACTCGGCATGCTATAGAGCTTGCAGTCCTTTTTGGAAAAAGCTGGGCTCGGAGAATTCCTACACCGGAATGCCCCGACATATCCAGAGCTCAACAGACAGTTCATCTCCACGTTCACAATGGAGAAAGAGGATCATGTGTGTACCTGCCTCACCTTCAAGTTCAACAAGGTGAAATACACACTAGATTACTTCCAGCTTCAGGAGGCCTTTGGGGTGACTTTAAACCCTTCTGAGAGCTGGTGGGAGACTGTTCCTACCCCGGATCTATGTGAGTTTTGGCAGGCGGCTACCGGGTCAGAATTCCATGCTGGGGGTGAGTACTCCAACAAGCTCACTCACCCCTCCTTGAGGCTCCTCTCCAAGATCCTGATGAGTGTCTTCTGTGGACACAAAGAGGAGAACAAGGTCGCCCTCAAGGACCTCCCTCTACTCTACTCCTGCCTTCCTCAGAGTGAGAAGGTGATGGATTGGTCGTACATCTTCCTTGATACTTTGAAGCGGATTAGGAGGAACGAGCCGAGGGATAACGTCGGAGGTGGTGTGATCTCTTTGATCGCTTCACATGTCATGAACCTGTCCGACCTAGAGGATGGGTTGGAGGCTCCCCTTTACACAGAGGGGATGCTTAGGAGGTGCAAGCTCCTCCGACGGGATGGGGAGAACCTGTTCTGGATCTCCCCTGCTGATGGGAGCCACCTGACGTACCTCCCCCGGCCTTTACCATCAGGGGAGGAGTTCTCCGATCTTTACATTCCGGCAGATCCTTTCGTGCCGAGACGGCCACTAGTGGCCTTTGTGGAGAGGCATGCTGCTAGCTCCAGCCGATCTCATCAGGAGGAGCATCTGCCCATTCCTGACGACGAGGAGATGCCCACAACGGCACCAGAGGAGGACCCGGCCCTTGCGAGCCTTCAGGCTCAGATGGCGGCTATGACAACCCAGCACCGGGCTTGGCAGTCCAACTACCAGCGGACTATGCTGGAGCAGCAGCAGAGTTGGCAAGACACCTTTGCCACCTCCATGACCTCACACTTCGACCAGAGGCAGGAGGCGTGGCAGGCAGCCCAGCAACAGCAGCTGGAGGTTCAGTAGCTGGCTTGGCAGGCCTGTTTTGAGACCTCCTTTGGTCACCGGATGACTGCCCAGCAGGACCGCATCGATGATATCTACCAGCGGCAGGAGCACTTCTTCCGCCATTTCCCTTACCCGCCGGAGGAGGGTCCTGGTGGTCCATCTGGACCACCCCAGTGAGGGGTACATTTCTTTCCCTTCTCCCACATTTATCTTTGACTCATTTTCACTTTGAGGACAAAGTGCACTTCAAGTATGGGGGAGTGATATATAACATTGCTTGACAGTTTGTTAGTTGTTTTTGACATTTTGTTTTGCATTATTGAATTCAGTTTGAAAAAAAAGAAAAGATAAAAGCCAAAGAAATGAAAAAGGCATGAAAATCCTTGGATAAACCGAAAACCCGAAAGGGCGGTTTAGGTAAAAAGTAGGTAGTCTGACCAACCTTAGGTTGGTGCAAAATTGGACTTGAGGGATGTGAGCTTAAGAGAGAAAAGAAGAAGAGTGGCAAGGTGAAAACCCGAAAGGGCGCCTTGGCAAGATGAGCGACACCGAGTGTAGGTTTCCCTTCCAGCGTGTTGGCGACATAAGAAGGGGAGTCATAAAGAGGTTGTCCGGGTAGGCCACTATTGGAGCGATAAGGATGGTAGTTTTTCTTTTTCTCACATTTCCTCTCTTTTCCTTTCTTTCTTTCTTGGTTTTTCTCTTCTTTTCCATTATTTCTCTTTCTTTCCCTTGCTTCCTAAGACCCTGAGTCTAATTGCTGTCATTTGTTTTACTCGGGCGAGTAAAAGGTCTAAGTATGGGGGAGTTTGATAGGTGATGGAATCACTATCATTTAGGGTAGTTTTTAGAGTCTTTTTATTGCATTAGTGTCGGTTTATGCTACTAACTCTTTGGTCTAGAAGAAGAAGATCAAAAGAAGCTAAGGAAGGAGTTATAAGCACTTAGGAGTAAAGATCGATCAAGAAGCAAAGTTTCTGTTGCTCCACCGCCAACGCGGGCCGTTGCAGCCGCCCCAGCGGGTGACACTTCCCACTGAAGCGCTCTCAACACCTTCACCAACGCCGGCCAAGATGCAGGTCACCGCCCTTGAGCCACCCATCGGCGCCCCTGCGGTGATTTGCCTTGACAAGACGAAGGCCAGCTCTTCTGCGCCTCCCACTGCGCCCTGCCTGTGCCTCGCCTTGGGAGCTGGAAGGCGAAGAGTCTGTGTCACCGCCCCTGCGCCTTGACATCAGAACGTCAGGAAGGCGAAAGATCAAACATTGAAGTAGATTAAAGAACCACCCCAGCGGAGTGTTAGCATGAAATATTGTGATATTTTAGGCACGTTTTCTAATCGTATTTGATTCATATTGATAGTCTTTGATTGAGCTTTGTGCATATGAGAGCTAGTATTACCTATATTGTCGATATGGATGTCTACACTAGTTCTATGTTGATTATAGGTGATTTGGAGCTATTTCCGAACGGAAACGAGCAAAGGAGAATTGAGTTGATATGTTCATAGATTGAGGACACTCTTTGGAAGCAATTTGGAGTCTTAGATTGAGGAATGCACGAGTTAGGGAAGAATCACGTTCTTGCCCTAAATTACGCCCTAAAACACGGCCGTACCACAAACCACGTTCAGAATTACGGCCGTGGATTCAGAGTCAAAATTCGATGTTCATTCCAGGGGATTCTACGGCCGTGGAACTAACCGTAATTGTTTCCACGCCCTAAATTACGGTCGTGGAATCTTCCACGACCGTGATCTTGGCGAATCTTTTCGCCATGTTTCGAAGCCATGATCTTTTGAAGATTGGGCCGGGCCGACACTTTGCCCTGCATTATAAAAAGACGGATGAAGCAAGATTCCGTCACCTCGCTTACGACCTTTTCAACCCTCGCTTAGCGGCAAACGTACGCTTACAATCCACGTTTAGCAACGCACAAACCCTCATCTTGGAGGTAATTTGGAGATCTCATTGAAGATCAAAGTTCGTATTGGAGAGTTGCTGTTTATGATCTTCGTGTTTGTGGAAGATCGAAGTTCTTGGAGGGTTTTGCAAGAAGATCCCTCTTCTTGCTTAGGTTTGATTTAGGATCGGATTGACATCCCGTTTCTTTTCTTTCCTAAGATTGTGATTGTTTACTCCGTTTTGAATCTTTTGATAAACACTTGTTCTTGGCTGTGATTCTGAGATTCATTTGAAGATTATTGATAGTTCTTGAAAGTTCCCATCTTTTATCTTTTAATTCTTGAATTGATATCAATATGACTGTTATTGGCTAAAAACCCTTAACAATTCTAAGGTGAAGGGTTGATAGTTGTGGCATAGGTGATGATAGATCGATCGCAAACAGATTAGACCCTGAGAGTTAGAGAATTGTCGCCGACAACCCTAAATTACGGGCTGTTCTTGAGTCCACGGCCGTGGAACCTCAAGAACTAACCGTGACTTACCTTAAGTCTACGAACCTGCTTTTACTTTGATCCAAAGTTAAAGATTTGCTTTAACTTAGTTTAGACTTGTCTTTTCTAGGTGGTAGTGAAGCCTCAACAACCTCTACCTCGATTGTGAGCCTCAACAACCTCAATCGGATAAGTTAGTCTTGATCTTTAGATTATAAGTCTGGGTATTTGATACTAATCCTCGTCTTTAGAACCTTATCTATATTGAGCCTCAACAACCTGTATAGGGAGTGTCTTTTAGGTGAGTTACATAAGGTTTTCGGAACCTCAACCGTACGACTACCTTACATTAGTATACCTTTGCATATCTCAACTCTGTCTTTATATCATTAAGTATATCTTGAATCGATTGCCACAGCTGGATACTTGGATCTTTAGGATTGTTGTTTTCCCAATAATTTGCAAAACTCCTATATTTACTTGCTTGATAACCTGCAACCGAGTTCGTTCCACCCAAATCCCTGTGTTCGATACTCTGGAATTCTTGCTTAACTACGTCGATCCGTACACTGCGGGTTCGCTTGCTTGATTCTAGTTTTATAAATTTAAAGCTTATTTGCACACACCTCTAGGGGCGAACACGGAGCTGTGTAGCCGCCCTAACGGTTATGAAGAAGATCAACCGATTCTGCTTAAACCGCCCCTGCGGGTCCTGAAGGCCGCCCCTGCGGTTTAACGCCAGAAGCTTTACTCCGGCTGTTTACACCACCTTTATGTTATTAAAGGTGGCTGTTTTAGGCCGGCTATTTACTCCTAATTAAGTGTCTTTTGTAGTATAAATAGTCCATGGCTGATTGCTAGAATCATCCATGCTTTCCCTCACAAAAATCCATTTTAGACTTGAGCTTTCCATTGTAATGAGTTGCTAACTCCCTTGCTACATTGGGATGGTTTGAAGCTGCTTTGTTACTTTGGTTGTAAGTTCTTTTAATATAAGTTTCTATTCAGTAATGCTTTGTGTTTCCTTGATCTTCATTGTTTAATTGCATGTTAACTATTACTTGAGAATGATCACCTTAGGTTCTAAAGTGCATGTAAACAACTAGGATTAATAGGTTCCGGGTTCGGGTCTTTAATCTAGTAGCAACTTTAAGTAATAACGGGTTGTAATTACTTAAAGAAAAGGAACACAAATATAAAGATAAGTTTAACGGTTTTAATCTTCTCTTTATATCCCTTAGTCTATGTTTGAATGCTAACTTATTATTTGTTCTTGTAGGTTTACGGAACTTTAATAGGTTAAGTTGTGTTGATGCCGGGCTCAACACATATGTACGATCGAGACGGGAGATTACTTAAAAACTTGTAAAAGGAGTACACCAAAGTAGCAATTGCATGCTTAGAATCAACCTAGTGTAGATTCACCCATTATTGTCTTACTTGTCGCATTAATCATTTTCTTTAGTTTTTGTGAATCAATTCAACCAACCCCCCCCTTTGTGTCACTTGTCATTATAATCGATAATTGCATCTAAAACACCTCAACTCTCTTGGGTTCGACCCTTACTTAATCACTATACTTGTTCTTAGTGCTAAGTCGGGATTTACTTTTGATTGGGTATAGACGACCATAGAAATACCTTCGGTCAATTGGCATTTCTCAATTTCGAGATGCCTCAAACCCTTGATGCACATACCATAATCCGTTAGGATTATCGCTCAATCTGACTTTGGCAAGACACAAACACCCGGCTATGTGAATTGTGCCGAGTTACTCATCGTCATGATTGACTTCCCCAAACCTATTAGTTCTATTCTTTGAATGTAAAAATTGTTTCATGGCCCTCCCACATCAAACATGACAAAACTCAACTCCTCCAAATTCCCGGATAGGTAAGGGAGGCAATTACTTTTATTGAGCGGCTAAATGATCAAAGAAAGAAGTAAGAAAATCGAATTGCCTTAATCATCTCATAAAGAAGTATAAGAACTCATCATGTGATTTCAACCTTAATTTCTCAATATGATTTAGACAAAGCTTTCACATTATGAAACTTGCAAGAAAGGATAAACAACACATTCAATTTATTTTCAATTCATAATTCCGTTTAAGCATACAATTGTCATCAAAGATCAATCCACAAGTGAGAACTATCATAGAAGTCATCTCTAATCTTAGAAGCACAAAAACTTTTTCAAAATTTTCAAATTTTTATGGGTTTTTCAAAGCCTTTTTCATGCAATGCAATAATGAAACGTGTGACTATGGAAAAGAAACATGCATAGTGTTATGGATAGAAGCAAGCAAATGTAGTAGAGTTATTACACATAACAGTCACACCCCACCCCATACTTAAAACATACATTGTCCTCAATGTTCAAAAAGAAATAAAGAAAAGAAAAAAAGCAAAATGAACGCAATAGACGGTGGTGGGGCGGCTGAAACTGTCAATCATCGTAGCTCGTCAATGCGGAGGAGGTGGTGGTGGAAATGGACGGAAGTCGGGGCTGAAGTTCCGCCCAAACTGTTGGCGGTATATGTCTCTCATCATCATGTCATGCTCCTCAGCCCGTGCGTCCCGAGTGTCCCGATGAATCTCTAAGTCTCCCACCCTCCTTGATAGGTCGGTGGCCCACGCCGGTAGCTGCTCGTACCAAGCCGGTGGCTAGCCGTACCATGCCGGTGCATCTTGGGGAGTCGGTGCTGCCGGTGCATGTGCATACCATGGTGGTGGAGCTCCCATCCACTCCGGATGTGCTCCATACCGAGCGGGAGGAGCGTCCATCCAAGTCGGCCTCTCACTCACGCTAGCACGGCGAGAGGAAGAGGCTCCAGAAGGACCGGTGGGTCGTGGGGAACGTCTAGGAGGGTCAGGAAAGTGTGCCGGCTGATCCGGAAAAGTGCCAAATCCTGCTCATCATCTCCTCCCTCAAAATCTACACCTCCTCCTACCTCCTCCTCAACATCTGCAGCCGGAACCTCATCAGGTACATAAGGAGGTGCCACTAGCCTATTCGCATGCATAGCAGCGAAAGTCTGCTTCTAGTTATGGCGTCCGGCCATAATGGAATACTCAGGGAGCCACGGGATGCCTCTACCTCCTCTCTCTTCCCAAGGCATACCGGCGGTAGGTGGACCGCGGTGCCTAGGGAAGATGATACCTCTCGTCATCAGGCTGTTGAGACCAAAAGGTCTCGTTGCTATCCTAGTGCAGGCAGAAAAGTCTATCCCTAGCTGCGTGGCAATTTGTGTAACCATGCCACCATACCCTATGTTACCGGCTCTCTTGTTATTCAATTTGCTCATAGTGGAGGTTAGGAGGGTAGCACAATCAACAAGTCTACCATGAAGCATAGAATAGAGGAGGAAAAGCTCGGCAGTCTTGATCTTCTGGGGGGTTTCGGTCGTAGGGAAAAGGCATTCGGAAAGGACTCTATGGGCTATCTTACAAGGCTAAGTGGTAGATGAGCTTAGGCTTGGTTTCGGCCGGTTGCCAACGGTCCTCACTAGAATATACCATTGCTATCTCCTCCCAAAAGTGCTTAGCGTATACACCGCTAGGAAAATGACCATTGAAGGTCTCTTGGAACCCAAAGAAGGCTCCAAACTGCAAGATTGAGAACTCATAGTTCTCCTCCATCAACCAAAAATAAACCGTCCTATCTACGGCGTTATCCTCAAAAGAGATGAAGAACTCTCTAGTAATCTCCTCATAAGCGTCTTCCCTAATAGCGGAGAAGACAATCAACCCGGCTCTATCTAAAAGCCATGTCAATTCGTTCACTACATTCAGCGGCTCTAGCTCCTCAAGCAGTAAGTATCGCGGTCCTATGACCGCCCTTGATAGCATGAATTATAGTCTATATTTTGGAACTTGTTTAGATGTTTTATCTTCAATAATCTGCATGTTTGTATGTATATTATGTGATTATATTGTCGTTTCATCTACCTTTACGGGAATCGAGGTCTACACCAAGTTTCGCTGTAAACGTAGGTAAAATGGCACATTTTGGACCGAAAATAGAGCTAAGGAGCAAAGGAGTCATAGGAGCTACATTCTGGAGCTTAAAGAAGATCTCAAGAAGCATGGAATTAATGAAGAAGATTTACTTTGGTCCGGATTTAAGAGATTTCACATTCAGCTGAGATTCACCTCGGTAAGCTACAGTACCACCTCGACCGAGGTGATCTTGAGGAGCGTCTCGACCGAGCGAACACTCTGGCACGCGGCGAGATATATTTTATTTGGCTGAGATTTTTTATTTTTGGAAGGAGAGATCTTATATTTTTGGGCTGGATTTCTGGAAGGAAGATCATATATTTGGGAGATCTATTTTAGAGATAAGATATATTTTATTAGGATATTATCTTTGTAAGATATTATTATCTTTGGAAGATAATTATCCTATAAAAAGGGCTAGATTTTCCACAATTCAGCATCGGCGCATCACCGAAAACCGCTACACCACATTCTACACAACAGTTAGGAAGGGTTTTTGGAAGTTGGAAGGAAGATTGAAGGATGTTTATAGTTTTGTCATAGCTTTTGAAGGAGTTTGTAAGATTTTCTACGATTCCTTTCGGTTGATTGTCTTGATTGGATTTGTGATCCAAGGAAAGCTTATTTGTTTGATATTTGATTAATTATTGAAGCCTTGTTCTTAAGGTTTTTGTGTTCGAATATTCATTCTCGTCCCATATATTTGATTATTGCTTTCATGATGATGAGTGGCTAATTTCCTTGTGCAATTCTAGGGTGATTGGCTGAAAGTTGTGGGAAAGACGATGATAGAATGATCTTAATCCCAGTCGGACCCTGAAAGCTCGAGTCTTTATCCTTAACCCTAGAACATCTCGTTCAGTCCATGAACATCTCGGCTGGGGTGGAACTTGACTGACCTAGGTGACCTTTTGATCCGAAACTGAGAGTTAAGTGTTAGAGTTTGTCAAATCCTATTCTTATTACACCTTTCCTGGTTTAATGCAAGCCTAGGATGAGACTTACCCGGTGATTCCTTTGTTTGTTTACCCATGATCATAAGTGTAGGTAATAAAGGTTTATCCTTTATTGGGGTTTGAGTGTGCCTTCATCCCATCTTTGTGAGTTAGCCTGAGACTTACCCGGTAAAGGTTGATTCTATTCCCTTAGTTGGTGTGTTGGTTTGAGATTATAGTTCCTTTCCTTAGTACCTTGAGACTTACCCGGTAATAGGAGCTTGGGTTTGGAATTGTGAGTAGTGAGACTTACCCGGTGATCTATTCCACTTTAGAAACACCTTCCCTTTGCAAAATCTCAGCTTTGTCCGCTTATCTATAGATCTTCAGTTGGAACCACAACTAGATGCTTAATCCTTAGAATTGCAAGTTTCCCTTAATTGACTTTATTATCATCTTTGATTGCTTTAATCGCTTTTGTGGTTAGTAATTACATTGACTACCTCTACTTGCTTAGGTTTCACCTAAGTCCCTGTGATCGACCCCTGGAATTTCTTGCTTTTATTACAATTGACCCGTACATTGCGGGTTCGCATCCTTGTTTAAGCATATTTCCTCGGTTATAAATTTAAAGCTTGCACACACCGTTTGGAGCGAACAAGTTTTTGGCGCTGTTGCCGGGGACTTGGTATAGACCAAGCTAGTTGCGGTTTTCTTTTGGGGCAATTGCCGTTGTTGCTATTAACCATTCTACTTGAGTGTTCTTGCAGATTTGTGTTCTTAGGTACATACGAAGTTCTCAACGGAACTAGAGTTTCGCCAAAGAACAAGTTTTCCTATGAGTTTTGTAGTTTTCTTGATATTCGATGACTACATTTGATCCGGCCTAGATAGCAAGACAAAGTGCTAGGGCGGACCATTATGAATACTTGGAAGAAAAATACTCCTTTTATTGGTTTAACAATGAAAGGGAAAGAGAAAAGGCCATTGAGAAAGAGCTTGCGATATGGGATGAGATGAATGTCCCTAGAAAGACTTATGAGCAACCTCTTGAAGATTCACTTGAATCAAAATTGGAGAAGATGATGAAGAAGTTGGAGGAGCTCAAGGAAAGCACCCTATCCTATGCTAAGCCGAAAGACGAACATAAGGAAGTGCTGCAAGTTTCAAGCATTCCTCCAATCAAACCAGAAATTTCTTTTGAAGCTCTTGAAGAAGAGGAATAAGTGGAAGATCTCGATCCAACTTCTGAAACTTCAGCCGAGGTCGAAGAGATATTGGCCGAGATGGAAGAGAGATCGGCCGAGATGGAAGAAGAATCGGTAGAACTGGAAGTGGAAGATGTAGAGAACCTTGGCCAAATTACTGAGACTATGGTGGCCAAGGTGGAAGAAAGATCAGCTGAGTTGGGAGAAATTTTATGTGTGGATTATCAACCTAACATGAAACTTGTCCCAAGCTTTGGAGAACTTTATAAGGTGTCTTCTCTTACTCCCTTTGAAATTCCTACTAAAGTACTAGATTTCTTCGGGGATGCACCGAAGAGTTGGAGGTCTCTTTCGAAAGAACCTCCTAAGATCAAGATGAGACCTTCCTTGAAATTGTTGAAAGAAGAGATTATAAGGAGTGAAGTTAACAAGCGCTTCACCGCTAAGGCAACGAAGTGTCATTTATTCAAATATGGGGTCACTCACGTGACAAAGACCTTGTACTATCCCCAAGCTGAAGATTGGGAAGCTACTAGAATCCTCGAGAAGCTGTTTTCTCGATCAAGGAAAGGATGGGACGAAGGATTGAGTTATGTTCCATGGAAGGATAGGAATACTTGTAGGATTCCGGTAAGAACCAAACCGTACAAGCTTGTATGTAGGAGATCCTACCATTTACCGGTGAAATTAGGAACCGGAACCTTTTTGGAGGAGTTTTATGATGGATGTGATGAGCACTCCAAGGTGTTCGAGGTACATTGAGTAATTCCATGGAGAATGGTCCACCTAGCGACCTTAAACCAAGCACTTCTTGGGAGGCAACCCAAGGTATTGCTTACTTTTCCCTTTTTCTAGCTTAACTTTAGATAGTTTGTTTTTCTCTGTGTTTGCACCCTCTAGACAGGAACCAGCTACTCTCTAAGGAAGGATTACAGTTCAGGAGCTACACTGGAAGAACAAAAGTTCAAGAAGTTGAGGAGACGGAGCTTGACTGAGATACATCTCGGATGTTGTCAGAACACCTCGACCGAGATGTGCTTCGCCAACCGAGATGGTCTTATCTGGGAGCTGTTTCTTATTGCAGTTTAGCTATGTTCGGTGACTATCATGTCCTTAGACTTATTTTGACCATTGGGACAATGTGTCCCAAGTATGGGGTATTTGGATGTGTTTATATGACTTATGTGTGGATGACTTGTATGACTTCCGGATATTGTTGCTTATTTGGCTTTATGTGTTTATCTGTCATTACATGCATACATACAAGTTTTTGTTTGAGAAAAACGTTAAAAACTGGTTTAAATAAAAAAAATTTTGACCTCGACCGAAGTGATTCTGACCAAACGAGGTACTTCACCTCGGTTGACTTAGTGAAGATTTTGTTTGCAGATTGGTTTTGTGCTTCTTTCTGGATATGACCTCAGTGAAGATTTTGTTTGCAGATTGGTTTTGAAATCTTTATATGTTTAAAAGGTTTTATGATATGTTTAAGTTGCAAAATTCTTTGTTTGAAATTTTGGCATGTTTAATACTTTGTTTTTATCAAAATTATGTTGAATTTGAAGGTTGAGACCACATGATGAGTTCTATCACTTTCTTCCTGGGATGATTAAGGCAATTCATTATCTTCTCTTCTTCTTCTTGATCATGCTTAGACTCTCATATACATATTTTCCTCCCTTTACCTATCCGGGAATTTGGAAGCAAGCAAGTGAAAAACAAGTGAAAGAAAAGATGAGATGTTGGCTGGAAGTTAGAAAGAAACAAATAGGTTTGGGGAAGTCAATCATGATGATGAGTAACTCGGCGCCATTCACATAGCCGGGTGTTTTTGTCTTGCCAAAGTCGGATTAAGCGATATTCCTAACGGGTTATGGAATGTGCATCAAGGGTTTGAGGCATCTCGAGAAATTGATGATTGCTGATCTCCTAGGCTTCGGTTATTGTGCACCTCTGTCCATGCATCTCAAAAAGAAAAAAAAAGAGTAAAAATAAGCAAAGCTTATTGGTGGAAGATGTTGAAGTTCAAAGCAAAGTGAAGTGAAGATCCTTTTTCCCGGATTCTAGCACCACATTCCTTATATGCATCCCACCCTCACACGTTTCTTGACCTTCTCTTGAAAAGCCCTTGAGACCTCGAGCTTGTTGATTGACTTGGTGGTTTAAACTGGATTATACATGATTAATTTCGATAGTTATGATTTATTATGCATTCTATGAATTTATGCAAAGATGAACAACTTTCTTATATTTATAAAATGTTTTGATCATGTCTTGATTTTAATTGCCATGAAGAATTCTCTTAGAGTGATCTATGAGTGGAGCACACCACCAAAAATGTTTTGAAATACTTTTCATTGATCTTTATGACTTATAATCCATTCTATCTTGTACTTAAGATTTGGAACATGGTTGGGGACATGCAAGGGACAATTATGGGGTATTTTGATAGCATGAATTATAGTCGATATTTTGGGACTTGTTTAGACGTTTTATCTTCAATAATCTCATGTTTGTATGTATATTATGTGATTATATTGTTGTTTCATCTACCTTTACGGAAATCGAGGTCTGCACCAAGTTTCGTTGTAAACGTAGGTAAAATGGGACATTTTGGACCGAAAATAGAGCTAAGGAGCAAAGGAGCCATAGGAGCTACATTCTGGAGCTTAAAGAAGATCTCAGGAAGCATGGAATTGAAGAAGATTTACTTTGGACCGGATTTAAGAGATTTCACATTCAGCTGAGATTCACCTCGTTCAGCTACAGTACCACCTCGACCGAGGTGATCTTGAGGAGTGTCTCGACCGAGGCGAACACTCTGGCACGCGGCGAGATATATTTTATTTGGTTGAGATCTTTTATTTTGGAAAGGAGAGATCTTATATTTTTGGGCTGGATTTCTGGAAGGAAGATCATATATTTGAGAGATCTATTTTAGAGATAAGATATATTTTATTAGGATATTATCTTTCTAAGATATTATTATCTTTGGAAGATAATTCTCCTATGAAAAGGGCTAGATTTTCCACAATTCAGCATCGGCGCATCACCGAAAACCACTACACCGATTTTTGGAAGTTGGAAGGAAGATTGAAGGAAGTTCATAGTTTTGTCATAGCTTTTGAAGGAGTTTGTAAGATTTTCTTAGATTCCTTTTGGTTAATTGTCTTGATTGGATTTGTGATCCAAGGAACACTTATTTGTTTGATATTTGATTTAGTTATTGAAGCCTTGTTCTAAAGGTTTTTGTGTTTAAATATTCATTCTCTTCCCATATATTTGATTATTGCTTTCATGATGATGAGTGGCTAATTTCCTTGTGCGATTCTAGGGTGATTGGCTGAAAGTTGTGGGAAAGACGATAACAGAATAATCTTAATCCCAGTCGGACCCTGAAAGCTCGAGTATTTATCCTTAACCCTAGAACATCTCGTTCAGTCGATGAACATCTCGGCCGGGTGGAACTTGACTGACCGAGGTGACCTTTTGATCCGAAACTGAGAGTTAAGTGTTAGAGTTTGCCAAATCCTATTCTTATTACACCTTTCCTGGTTCAATGCAAGCCTAGGATGAGACTTACCCGGTGATTCCATTGTTTGTTTACCCATGATCATAAGTGTAGGTAATAAAGGTTTATCCTTTATTGGGGTTTGAGTGTACCTTCATCCCATCTTTATGAGTTAGCTTGAGACTTACCCGGTAAAGGTTGATTCTATTCCCTTAGTTGGTGTGTTGGTTTGAGATTATAGTTCCTTTCCTTAGTACCTTGAGACTTACCTGGTAATAGGAGCTTGGGTTTGGGATTGTGAGTAGTGAGACTTACCCGGTGATCTATTCCACTTTAGAAACACCTTCCCTTTGCAAAATCTCAGCTTTGACCGCTTATCTTTAGATCTTGAGTTAGAACCACAACTAGATGCTTAATCCCTAGAATTGCATGTTTCCCTTAATTGACTTTATTATCATCTTTGATTGCTTTAATCGCTTTTGTGGTTAGTAATGACATTGACTACCTCTACTTGCTTAGGTTTCACCTAAGTCCCTGTGATCGACCCCTGGAATTTCTTGCTTTCATTACAATTGACCCGTACACTACGGGGTCGCATCCTTGTTTAAGCATATTTCCTTGGTTATAAATTTAAAGCTTGCACACACCGTTTGGAGCGAACAACCCTCTTCTTGATCCTTTCTAAGGCATCGAGGTAATCGTCATGAATTGTTGGAATTCTAGGAGGTGGGGGTGATGGTGGCTCATTAGGGGGGTTTTTGGAGGAAGAGGAAGTGTCACCTTTCCTCTTTTTGTTCCTAGTCGACTTCCTCCTTAACAAATCCATTGCAGAAGGAAAATCACGGGCTGTTCTACAAAAACCACGGCCGTGGAACCTACAAGGACCGTGGTTTGGTTCTGTTTTGCTCAAATCTCAACCAAATCACACCAAATTTAGCAGACACAGTCCTAGACTAATTCCAATCCAATTCCAATCAGTTATCCTAAAAAATCTTGCAAGAATTGAGCCAAATCGACAAAGTAGAGAAAGAGAAGAAAAACCTAGGTTTTGGATTCTTAAAATCCAAATTCCGTCTTCCGCAGAGATTGTTCACTTGAATTGTTGATTGGATCTTGTTGATGATCGAATTTGCTTCACTTTAGGCTCAAGAATCGTTCAAAACGAATTCCAAACGAAGATTTGAGAAAGGGGGAGTGGTTTCGGCGTTCCGGTCGTGGAAATGGGGCATGGAATGGAAGTTTGTTGTGTTCTTATGAAGGTCAATGGTTTATATAGTGGACGTAAAAAATTTGGAAAATCACGGTCACTCGGGGTGTTCCACAGCCGTGGTTTTGTACGGACCCATGGTTTTGGTGCTTTTTCTCATGTTTTGGAAGAATCACGGTCATTGTAGCTTCCACGACCGTGGAATAGGGCGTGGAACTCTCTGTAATGCGCCAAAATCCAAGTTTCGTCAATTCCTTCCAACTTTTCCTCCTTCCATTGCCTATTCCATTGCTCCTACATCAAAAAACACGACATACCGGGAGGTATCGAGGGCAAAACAAAGAAAAAACGACTAAACTAATCTATTCTAAGAATGAATAACAAAAGCATAAGTGCAATACCTTGGGTTGCCTCCCAAGAAGCGCTTGTTTTAGGTCCGTAGCTAGACCGTACCTGCATCTATTCGAGCGTGGTAGGTGCGAACTCCTCAGCTTGGAGCTCCGGTGAATACTTCTTAAGTCGTTGACCATTCACCTTGAAACTTCCGCTCTTTTCACCCCATACTTCAACTGCACCATGGGGAAAAACATTTTTGATTATATAAGGTCCAGTCCAACGAGATTTAAGCTTACTTGGAAAGAGGCGAAGTCTCGAATTGAAGAGGAGAACTTGATCTCCTTCTTTGAGGTCCTTTAGAATGATAGGCTTATCATGCCAACGCTTTGCTCTTTCCTTATAGATCTTGGCGTTCTCATAAGCGTTTAAGCGGAGTTCTTCAAGCTCGTTAAGGTCCAAGAGGCTCTTCTCGCCCGCTTCTTTCATGATGAAGTTCAACCACTTAACCGCCCAATACGCTTTATGTTCCAGCTCTACCGGTAAGTGACAAGACTTCTCATACACAAGGTTGTATGGTGTTGTTCCTATGGGAATCTTGTATGCAGTCCTATACGACCACAATGCATCATCTAGTTTCAAAGACCAATCCTTCCTTGTCTTCGAAACTGTTTTCTCAAGGATTCCCTTGATCTCCCTATTCGAAATCTCCACTTGTCCAATCGTTTGTGGATGATAAGGGGTGGCGATCTTGTGAGTCACCCCATACTTAGCTAGTAGAGCTTTGAATCGTCGGGCAATGAAGTGAGAGCCTCCGTCACTAATGATGGTCTGTGGTGTCCCAAACCTTGGGAAAATAGTTCTATTAAAGAACTTAACTACAACCATGGCATCATTAGTTGGAGAGACAATTGCTTCAACCCATCTCGATACATACTCTACAGCTAGAAGTATGTATTGGTTTCCACAAGATGATAGGAAGGGTCCCATGAAGTCTACTCCCCAAACGTCGAAGATCTCTACCTCCTGAATGTTGTTGAGAGGCATCTCGTTTCTCCTATATATGTTTCCTGTTCTTTGACAAGCATCGTAGGAGGAAACAAAGGTTTGCAAATCCTTAAATAAAGTAGGCCAAAAGAATCCAGATTGCAATACCTTAGCGCTAGTCTTGCTTGAGCTAGCGTGTCCTCCACAAGGTAGTGAATGACAATGACGGATGACGCTTTGCATCTCGTCTTCCGGCACACATCTCCTAATGATGCCGTCAGGACCTCTCTTGAAGAGTAGAGGTTCGTTCCAAAAGTATTGCCGGACATCCTTAAAGAACTTCTTCCTTTGTGCGTAGGATAGTCCGGGAGGTATTTCCTGACAAACCAAATAGTTAACAAAATCAGCAAACCATGGTTCGTTACCTTTAGTTATCTTGTCGATGCACTCCTCAATGATGTGTAAATGCTAGTCCGGAAAGGAGTCATCTATAGGTAGATCGTCGTCTTCTAGATGTGGTAGACGACTCAAATGGTCCGCAACAGAATTTTACGAACCTTTCTTGTCACGGATCTCTAGATCGAATTCTTGTAGGAGAAGAATCCATCTAATCAGCCTTGGTTTTGCGTCCTTCTTGGGAAGTAGATACCGGATCGCAGCATGATCCGTGTATACAATCACCTTTGCACCTACAAGATAAGAACGAAACTTTTCAAAGGCATAATCAATTGCTAAGAATTCTTTTTCAGTTGTGGCATAGTTAAGCTGCGCTTCATCTAGCATCTTGCTAGCGTAATAGATTGCATGGGTTTGGCCCTCCTTCTTTTTCCCAAGCACAACTCCAATAGCTACGTCACTTGCATCACACATAACCTCGAACAGGAGATTCCAGTCCGGAGGTTGGATGATCGGGGCTGAGATTAGAGCTTCCTGGATCTTATGAAACGCATCTAAACAATCTTGCGAGAAATCAAAAATTGCATCCTTCATCAATAGATTAGTAAGCGGTTTTGATATCTTAGAAAAATCCTTTATAAAACGTCTATAAAATCCACCATGTCCTAGAAAGCTTCTTATCCCCTTCACCGAAGATGGAGGAGGGAGCTTTTCTATGGTCTCTATCTTAGCTATATCTACCTCAATCCCTCTATTAGAGATCAAGTGTCTGATTACAATGCCTTCCTTCACCATGAATTAACACTTCTCCCAATTATGAACTAGGTTAGTGTCTTCACACCTTTGTAGCACAAGAGAAAGGTTAGAGAGACAATTATCAAAAGAGGAACCATAAACAGAAAAGTCATCCATGAAAACCTCCATGATTTCCTCTACATATTCCGAGAAGATTGCCATCATGCACCTTTGAAAGGTGGTTGGGGCGTTGCAAAGCCCGAATGGCATTCTCCTATAAGCGAACGTACCCCACGGGCACGTGAATGTGGCCTTCTCTTGATCGTCCGGATGGATCGGAATCAGAAAGAAGCCACTATAACCGTCAAGATAGCAAAAATGAGAATTTTGTGCTAACATTTCAAGCATTTGATCGATGAAGGGTAACGGGAAGTGATCCTTCCTAGTTGCATTGTTTAACTTCCGGTAATCAATGCACATCCTCCATCCAGTAACGGTTCTCGTAGGAATGAGCTCATTGTTCTTGTTTGTGATCACCATCATTCCTCCTTTCTTTGGAACAACTTGTACAGGGCTCACCCACTTACTATTGGAGATAGGATAGATGATACCTGCATCAAGTAGCTTAAGAATCTCCTTCTTGACAACCTCCTTCATGATCGGATTTAACCGTCGTTCAGATTGTCGTGAAGGCCTAAAATCTTCTTCCATTAGGATCTTATGCATACATAATGAAGGTTTAATTCCTACAAGATCCTCTATAGTGTAACCTAAGGCTTTCCTATGTTTCCTTAGAACAACCATAAGTTTACTATGTTCATCTTCATTTAAATCGGAAATAACAATTACCGGGAAAGTAGAATTAGTTCCTAGAAATGCGTACCTTAGATGTTTGGGAAGTGGTTTCAATTCCATCACCATTGAAATCACTAATGGCTCTTGAGGAGTGTCCAATGCTTCCTTAGAAGTCTCTAAGGGTGTAGGAGTGGTTGAAGAAGATTCAAGAACATTGGTGGAAAGAACGTAATTTTTCTCTGTTTTTCCCAGAATTACAGCACCTCTGTTACTTCCACGGCCGTGGTTTAGGGCGTGGAAGTAAATTACGGGACCACTGGTAGTTCCACGGCCGTGGTTTTGGCCGTGTAACTTACTGGAGTCCTCTGAATAGCTGATTACGGTCATCATGGGGGGAAACCACGGCCGTGGAATAACACAACTGGCCGTGATTCTTCACGTCTTCCGACCCATTGTAGAGTTTTTCAAACTCTTCTTCATGTACTTCCTTTAGCTCCTCCAAAGCTTCAATTTCCTTATTGCAATCCTCTTCTTCTCCCTTTTCCATAATGCTCATAATGATAACCTTTTACAATGGGTCCTTGAATAGAATCGAGCTTACTTCCTCTCTAGATGCCTCCTCGTCATAGATATTGAACATATCTTCTGCAAGAGCTGGCTCTCTCACCATAGTGGAAAGAACAAACTCTACTTTCTCTTCTCCTATGTCGAAAGCCAGTCTAGCATTCTTGCAATCTACCATACAACCGGAAGTTGCAAGAAACGGTCTTCGGAGTATGATCGGGACCAGACTATCTGCAGGAATGTCAAGCATAACAAAATCTATTGGAACATAGAACTTACCAAGCTTGACCGGGACGTCGTCAATGATACCAACGGGACGAGTTATGGATCGATCCGACATGTATAACGTCATCTTCACCGGTTTGGGTTCACCTAAACCGAGCTTCCTGCATAAGGCAAGCAGGATTATGCTAACGCTTGCTCCTAAGTCACATAATGCATCATAAGTGACTTCTCTCACTCCAATTGGGATACAAATGACCCCAGATCCTTCAGCTTTGGGGGCATCTTTTCCTTCATTGTTTTGATGAGATCCGATGATTCCGAACTCATCTTGACTTCTCCAAAGTCTTCTAGCTTCCTCTTGTTTGAGAGGATCTTCTTTAAGAACTTCCCATAAGCGGGCATACCTACAATTGCATTAATAAAAGGTATATTAATGTGTAGTTTGCTCATGAGTTCAATGAACTTACCGAACTGCTTGTCTAGACGCGCTCTTGCTCTAGATTGTGGGAATGGTAGGGGAGGTTTGTAAGCTGGAGGAGGAATGTAGATGTCTTCCTTCTCCTTCCCCTTTTCCTTCTCCTTTTTGACGGGAACTTCAATAAACTTAGGCTGTGGGTCGGTAGTTGTTGCTCTGCTCCTAGTTGTGATAGCCATCACCCTTCCCTTCGGGTTGTCCTCCGTCTTTCCTGGAAGTTTTTCTTGGTTTCTAGGAACTTCCTCAGCATTGCTGAACATTTGGTTCTCTAAAACTTTTTGAGCTTTACCAACCTTAGTGATGTGGTTCTCCAGTCCTTGAACCTTTCCCAATATCATTTCCAGCATGGGATCGGGCTTTTCCTTCCCCGAAGTGCTTGGGCTATTAGATCCTTGCCCCTGGCTTTTCAAAGGAATGGAAGAAGAAGATTGTGGTGTTAGTGAATTTTCTGAATTGGGATAAGAATTACCGGAATTTTGCTGTTGGTTGGAACGCCAATTGTTATTTGAACTCCGATTGTTGTTCCAATTATTGTTCCGGTTGTTGTTCCGGTTATTGCGGTTGGTGTTCTCATTCCCTTGATGGTTATTGTTGTTTCCTAAATAACAAACATCTTGCTCCTTAGGCTTTTGAAAGTCAGCTCTAATGACCTCCTTCAACTCCTTAATTTCGGTGTTGAGGGAAAAAATCTGAGTTTGCGCAGCTTGTGTTAGCTTCGCTCCTTGCTCTACCCGGTTAGCTTCCGCCTTTCGGTGGGAATACTTCTCAATTACTCGGGCTTGCTTCTCAATGAAGTCCCAAGTGTCATCTTTCCTCATGTCCATGAATGTGCCACATAAAAGGGATTGGAGCTTGAATTGTGTTTCCACATCCAGCCCCTTGTAATATATCTCCAACAACTCTAGCTTGGAAATGCCATGGTGTGGGCAATCCAATAGTAAATCCTTGAAACCTTTCCCAAGACTGAAACAAACTTTCATTAGATTTCATAGAAAAAGCATTGATTTTACTTCTCAACTCTACTGTTTTGGATGGCGGAAAGAATTTGGTTAGGAACTCCGAAGATAGATCCTCCCATGTGTTGAGTCTTCCATTTGGAAGAGCTTGATACCAAGATAAAGCCTTCCCCTTCAAAGAGAAGAAGAATGGCTTGATCTTGTAGTTGTTGGTGGTTGCATTCTTTGGTTTCATTGTCTCCATTAGAATCTCAAAATTCTGTAAATATTGATGTGGAGATTCAGCATTCGTTCCTCCAAATTGACTTTGGCGAACGATGGTAATAATTTGTGGGTTCAAGCTAAACCCCTAAATATCTTCAGCATCGAAGTTCACACCTAGACGGCGTGGTTGCTGAATCGGATCCATCCTTTGGCCAAGAGTTCTTGACTCCTCGTCTATACGAGCGGCTCTCGCACCCCCAGCTGGAATACGAGGGTTGGCGGCTGGTATTGGATCATCCGGACTGGATTGATCGTTGGATCAATCTCCTCTAGTGGTGGCATATCCGGATCAAATTCTTCATCATCGGATGATTCCACCCTAATGGACCTAGTTGGCTTCTTGACCTTCTTCTTCTTAGCATCATTCTGCTCCAACTTCATGTCCAATATCATAGTTTTGAGCTCATCAATTTGGAATTGATGACGCTCCCCTTCTTCCTTACGAGCCTTCTCACTCAACCTATATTGAGCTTGAGACTCCTCTAACTCCGCTTGTAAATTTCTCTCTCTATTTTCAGCCATCTTTCTTTCTTTATCTTTCTTCCTAAGAGTTTTCTCAAGTTCCGGATCAAGAGGTACGAGGTCTTTGTTGGATCTAGACCTGCGCATATACCTAAGAGAACCTGCAAATAGTACTCAAAAGAGATATCAAATAACAAGAGCAAAGCTCCCAAGCTCGACAACCGAAAATCGAAGTTTGGTCTTAACCAACTCCCTGGCAACGGCGCCAAAAACTTGTTCGCCCTAAAATGTGCGTGCAATCAAGTCTTAAATTTATAAAACTAGAATAAAAGCAAGCAAACCCGCAGTGTACGGATCGGCGTAGATTAGCAAGTATTCCAGAGTATCAATCACAGGGAGTTGGTGAAACAAAATCAGTTTCAAGTAATCGAGCAAGTAAAGTGTAAAGCTTTGCAAATATTGGGAAAACAGCAACCCTAAAGATCCAAGTATGAAATTGTGGCAATCAACTCAAGATATACTATAGTTATAAGGACAGAGTTGAGAATTGTAAAGGTATAATAAAGCAAGGTAATGTACGATGAAGTTCCAAAACCCTATATGTCTAACCCAAAGAACTCTCTATAAAGGTTATTGAGGCTTCCATATAGAAAGGATATAAGGACTAGAATTGATCTCAAATACCCAAACTTGTAACCCAAGGATCAAGATAAACTCAAACGGCTAAAGTTGTGACATTCGAAGCCGAAATAGAGGATGTTGAGTCTCACTACTACCTAGGAAAGGCAAGCCAAGGCTAGGTTAAAGCTAATCTTTAACTTTGGATTAAAGTAAAAGCAAGGTTTGTAAACTGAGATAAATCACGGGTAGATCTTGAGAACCACGGCCGTGGAAGCCTAAGAACAGGCGGTGATTTAGGGTGTCGACGATGTTTCTCGCACTCTCAGGATCTAATCTGTTTATGATCGATCTATCATCATCTAAGCCACAACTATCAACCCTTCACCTTAGAATTGCTATAGGGGTTTTAGCCAACAATCATTGTCATTGATTCAATATTCAAATAAAAAAGAATGAAAGATGAAAACCTTCGAAAAATCCAATAAAACTCAAACTCAATCTCAAATCCGAAACACAAGAAGCAATGTTAATGGATTCAGAATATGTAACACAAAACTCACAATAATCTTATGCAAGCACGAAGAATGGGATGTCAATCCGTCTTCAATATCAAAACCTAAGAGAAAAAGGGCTAAACTTCGGCATAAGTAATCTCCGATCTTCAACTCACCGGCGCTTTCGCAACTCTCGGCGGCGTCAATCTCAATCCTAAGTAAAGCGCTCCAACAAGGGTAAGCGGCCTTCCTTTCAACTCTAGGCGAAGGTTCTCGAAACTGTCTTTTCTGGCCTTTTTATAAGACGAGGAAAAGTTACCTTCAAAGCCTAATACGTAAATGACGTGGCAAATAATGACTCGCCAAAAGATCGCCTAAATCACGGTCTCATAGCATTCCACGACCGTGGTTTAGAGCGTGGAAATAGATTATGGTATCTTGTGACTTCCACGACCGTAGTTTAGGCCGTGTAACCTACTGCAGTGCTCCACGCTCATGATGCCAAGATCCACGGCCGTGGTTTAGAGCATGGACTTCTCTACAACCATTATTCAGGGCGTGGAAGTGTATATTGCTTGTAGTTTCCTTTGTGTCGTGACATTCTTCATCCTAGCTCCTTCTTTAGCTTCCTTGACGTGTCTCCTAATCCTCGTACACGATCGATCACTCCCTTTTCTCTCCCAATTGCTCCGATTTAGCTCCTATTCACCTATAATCAACACAAAGCTAGTGTAGACTTCCATATCGAAAAAATAGATGAACTAGCTAACATTTGCTTCAAAACCTTATCCATGTACACAATAATGAGAGAAAAAAAACTAAAATAAGTGCCTAGAATATCGCTATATTTCATGCTAACAGCAATCCAATAAAAGGTACTTGAATCTTTCCCATGAGGTGAAGAGACTTTCACCACTCCTCATCACAAATGCATTAGTTTTTGCTCTGAATTCCACCGTCATTGATGGCGGAAAGAATTTGGTAAGAAACTCTACAGTCATCTCTTCCCATGTGTTCACTCTTCCGGTGGGAAGTGTTTGATACCACGCAAGTGCTTTATCCTTCAAAGAGAAAAATAAAATAAGCAGTTTATAATTGTTATTCTCGCATATTGATGGTCTCAAAGTTTCCATCAAAATCTCATAATTTTGGAGATGTTGTTGTGATGACTCTCTCTCCATTCCTCTAAAGTGATTCTGCTGAATCATAGTAATCACTTGAGGTTTAAACTCGTAGTCACGATCAACCGGATCACCCAAGTGCAGGCCCGGACGGCGAGCTTGTTGTGCCGGATCCATCCATTGCCCAAGTGTTTGTGGATCACCCGGAAATGGATCAGTTGGCTCCACTCTTGATGGAGGTGGTGGTGGCACATAAACTGGTGCTGGTAATATGTTGATGGGTGTTGGTAGAGGTGGATATGTCACAACTCTAGCATCCGCGTCTCTCTCCTGATTTGCAAGTCGGACTTTCGCTACCACATCGGCCATGTCGGCTCGAAGTTGTTCTTGTAGAATAGCTTGATCAGCATTCTCTTTCCTTAAGGCTTCTTCTTGTTGCCTTATTTGATCTCGAGCTTTATCTAATTCAGCTCTAAGATCCTCTAGCTCTTAATTATTGTTAGCGGCCATTTTCTTAGCCTCTCTCTCTTTTTTCTTGTAAGTCTTTTCCGGTTCAGGATCGTAAGAAACGATTTCTTTACCGGTTCGCGTTCTTCGTTTGAACCTAATAAAGATCCGGCAAGAACACTCAACAAGAGTAATTAGTAGCAAAGCAAGAAGCTACCAAGCTAGACTTCCGTGCACTGGATTGATCTTGACCAATTCCCCGGCTACGGCGCCAAAAACTTGTTCGCTCCAAAAGGTGTGTGCCCAAATAAGCTTTATATTTATATCTAAGAATTAAGCCTACCGATAGTGAACCCACAGTGTACGGATCAATTGTAGTATGGGTTATTATTCCAGAGTCGATCTCAGCGGTGAGAATAAAAAAGCAAACGTAATCCAACTTGTGTAGCAAGCAAAGCAACGATCAGAATAAAGAATATAAAAGCAAGAATAATGGGAAATGCGGATTCTAAAGATCCAAGTATCCGGTTGCGGTGTTCGATTCAAGATGTCTAAGGATACGTACGGACAGAGCTGGATAGCAAAGCTATATGTCAAAGGTAGGTATCGTACGGTGAAGTTTCAACACCCTTTTGTCTCACCCAAAGGATCCTACTTAACGGATGTTGAGTCTCGTCAAGAAGAGGTTCTAAGGATAGGATTATACTCTCAATACCAAGCATCAAACCCAAGGTAGTCAAAGGAAAGACAAAGGTACATGCTATGTGTTAGCATGAAATATTGTGATATTTTAGGCACGTTTTCTAAGTGTATTTGATTCATATTGATAGTCATTGATTGAGCATTGATGCATTTGTGAGCTAGTTTGTCTATAATGTCGATATAGAGATCTACACAAGCTTTATGTTGATTATAGGTAATTGAGAGCTATTTCCGAACGGAATTGAGCAAGGATGAAGTTGATAGAACATGTCCATGGATTGAGGGCATTCCTAGGAGCTAAGGGAGTGCCAACTTGAAAGATGCACGAGGCTAAGGAAGAATCACGTTCTTGCCCTAAACCACGCTCTAAAATACGGCCGTACCACTTTCCACGTTCAAGTCCACGGCCGTGGAACCATGGCAAGGGAAGCATGGTTCATTCCAGCAACTTCTACGGCCGTGGAGAAGTTGATTCAAACCGTGTTGATTTCCACGCTCTAAATTACGGCCGTGGAACCCTTCCACGACCGTGATCTTGGCGATCTTTTTCGCTATACTTTAAGCCACGATCTCCTACGCAATTGGGCCGGGCCGATATTTTATCTTACACTATAAAAGGACGGACGAAGAGAGATTCCGTCACCTTCGCTTACGCATAGACGCATCTTACGCTTGCGCTTGGAATTGCCCTAATCTCGCATTTGGCGGAGATTGTGTTTGAGAGATTTGCACTTTGTCATCGGGATTGCCGGATTGGCGGAAGATCGAAGATTCGGAAGGTTGTTCGCAAGAAGATTACGCTTCTTACTTAGGTTTGAATTAGAAGACGGATTGACAACCTGTTCTTCCTTCTTATCTAAGATTTGTGTTTGTTTGTGTTATTCCGAATCTAGTGACGATTGTTGTTCTTGATTGTGACTTGAGATTTGTTTGAAAGTTATTGAAGGTTTTCGGAAGTTTTCATCTTTCATTCTTTTAAACCTTGAATTTGATATCAATATGACTGTTATTGGCTAAAAACCCTTAACAATTCTAAGGTGAAGGGTTGATAGTTGTGGCTTAGATGATGATAGATCGATCGTAAACAGATTGGACTCTGAGAGTTAGAGAGAATCGACGACGACCCTAATCCACGGTCTGTTCTTGAGCTTCCACGGCCGTGGAACTCAAGAACTACCCGTAATTTTGTGTTAAGTTACGAACTTGCTTTTACTTTAATCTAAAGTTAAAGATTTGCTTTAACTTAGTCTTGGCTTGCCTTTTCTAGGTGGTAGTGAAGCCTCAACAACCTCTACCTCGATTGTGAGTGTCATAACCTTAATCGATTTAGTTAGTCTTGATCCTTGGATTACAAGTTTGGGTATTTGACGTTAATTCTTACCTTTAGAACCTTTCTATATTGAAGCCTCAACAACCTTTATAGAGAGTATCTTGTAGGTGAGTCATATAAGGTTTTTGGAACTTCACCGTACGATTACCTTACATTAGCATACCTTTGCATACCTCAACTCTGTCCTTATACCCTTAGTATATCTTGAATCAATTGCCACAGCTGGATATCTGGATCTTTAGGATTGTTGTTTTCCCAATACTTGAAAAGCTTCTTACATTTACTTGCTTGATAACCTACAATTGAATTTGTTCCCCCCAAATCCCTGTGTTCGATACTCTGGAATTCTTGCTCAACTATATCGATCCGTACACTGTGGGTTCGCTTGCTTGATTTCTAGTTTTATATTTAAAGCTTATTTGCACGCACGCTAAGTGGCGAACACTATGACACTCTCCAACTTAATAGAGGGTTTTGAATCCCCTATTACCTAGCACTCGTAAACACTCATAACTTTGGATAAAGGCAAAAGAGAAACGAGCAAAACAGAGGAAACCACGGGAAAATCTTGGAAAACCACAGTCGTGGTTCCTGAAGAACAGGTCGTGGAAATCCTCGTTCGAGGGTTTCGTCTCACAACTCTCAGGGTCCAATTTGTTAAGGCTCAATCTATCATAATCTATACCACAACCATCAACCCTTCACCCTAGAATCGCAGGAGAATTTAGCCAACAATTATCATCATATTCAAATCAAGAATTAAAGAAAGAACCAAGAATGGCATTCAACCAAGAGAGAGACAAAGATGAACAATGATATCTCAAGAATCAATCTTTCAAAAATCAAATAACTGAATCAAATAATGTATAATCCAGGAATATGCGTTCTCAAAGACAATAATCAAAACCTAAGAAAATCTCACAAATCTCCAAAGCGGGATCAAGAAAACTCTTCGATCTCCCTCCGATGGTGAGCAATCCAATCTCTAGTGTAGAGAAATCCAAAGTATGTAATTGAATCCAAATGTGTGGTGTTTTTTCCGTTAAAACGCGGTCAAAGTGAGCTCCAAAGCATCCTCCTCAAAATGTAGCCGTCAACCTCCTTTTATAAGATAAAATTAGGTCTCAAGGCTTCTTCTTTTCTTGCTGATGTGGCAATTACGGAACGGTCTTTTCCGAAGAAAACCACGGGCGACATCATCAAAACCACGGTTGTGGTTCCTACCGTGGCGACTCTCAACCTTCGTTTCCACGTGTGAAATTCAAGAATTATAAAAACCCCGGCCGTGGAACTTATTTCTTGGTCGTGGTTTCTTCTTTTCGATGATTTTCTCCTTTGCTTCACTTCATACTCCCTCCTATGATGTTCCAATACTTCTCAATGATCTCCACATCGACCAATACTCTGTAAATGCTCCCTTTCCACTCCAATTCAGCGCCAATTCACCTAAAATCACAACAAAGCTCGTGTAGATCTCAATTCCAAGATAATAGGTGAATATGCTCAATAAGTGTTATGAATGTATGTCCATGTTCTCAAAAGAAAGGGAAAAATTACTTATATGCACATCTAAACTACGTCATATTTCATGTTATCACTTTGTTTTAGGGAACTTTCCAAACACCAATTCAAGCACTGGATGCTTTTCTTTGTTTGTGAAATTGACGCTAAGATTGAATCAACTCAATGCAATTTTAAATGCAAGTAGTAACGGCTCGCAAACGAGTGAAACTGCTGCAAGGGAGACCGAAGTGCGGAACCAATTTGTGGTGAAGATCCCTTCCTTGATTGGTCCCATGGGAGAATAGCAAACCAAGTGGTTTCACCTTTTCATATTTATGTAGATATGCAAGGCTCGTGAGGGGGTTCAACAGGCTTGAGATCCTGATGTAGTACTATACATATGTAAATGTCTGAGTAGGTGATGAGTTGGAGTCTTTCTACACTGAGTTGGGATCGGACATGTCACATATGCAGCAAAGAAGAAATGATTTTCATGAAGTTGTAATAGAAGTGATGTAAGAGTACAATATTTTTGGAGACTTGGATTGCGCTTGGATAATGTAAATTTTTTCTCGTGCAGGAATAGCATAATAAATGAAATGCTTGTGTATAGTTATGGTATTTTCATTTGCTAATATTAGGCCTTGGTATATTCGGATTTAAGTCAAACTCGGATTCATTCGCTATTATAAGTCTAAATTTAAATGGGTTGAAAAAATAGCTTTGAGATATGCTTGAACATTGTTTTCTCAAGATTGGTGATGGATGATTATTGAACAAGAGGAACTTAGAAGAGAAATATCTAGAAATCAAAAAACAATTTGGAGCAAAATACCCCGGTTAATTTAAAAAACCGGGGTCCCAAAAATACCACGGTTATTTTGAATAATCGGGGTCCGAAAACTACCCCGGTTATTTTAAATAACCGGGGTCCGAAAATTACCCATTAAATAACCGGGATCCAAAAATTACCCCGATTATTAAAAAAATCGGAGTCCAAAAAAAATAACCTGGTGACAAATACCGTGGTGTGAACGCTCGGACCTCGCTCTCGTTAACCACGTTTTAATAACTGGGTTCTCATGTATAATATAACTGGGGTCTTCCCCACCTTTTTGTACTAGTGAACGTGTAGAAGGATCAAAGGGATGAAGACTTACACGTTCTGCATAAAATCACAAGGGAAAGGCCGCAACTTTGCTCAAGGTTCAATAAAACGTAAGCAAGAAGAGAGAAACGGAAGAGGAGGCGGGAATTTATAGGAACGGTTGGGAAAGAACGTAGGGAGGTTAGATTAGGGTTTAGAAGATATAAGGAAGCCGACCTAAAGATAGAAGATCGGGTCTTATAAGAAAGGAAACAGACTGAATGAAAAATGAAAGCAGATCCCGAGATCTGGGGTCGGCCGCTGGGCGGACTGACCCGGCCGTAGGGGCGGCCACTATCACCGTGGGTGCGGTGACTGCCAAAAACCGGTTGTTACATCCTTGACCTCCTTCATCTTGAATTGATCCTATTTCTGATTATGTAAAAAACATAACCAACCCCACCTTGGTAAGGTTAGTCTTCCACATTGACTAAGTTGATACATAAGTAGTGTAACATATATGAATGAGACCTAAGTAAAAGCATATATAATATCACATGATGTTTGAAATTACTAAAATGGTTTTAGCTTTCAACATGCTTCCAAACTTATCATAAAACTTAGAGAGTTCAAATCACCATGGCTCAAATAATCAATGACATTTAAGGGTTTCAAAATCAACATCATCCCATAAACTCGTAAATCTCAAATAAACTCGTAATCATCTCAAAAGAGTTCAAAATCAACATCATCTCAATAAACTCGTAATTATCACAAACAAACTTGTAATCATCTCAAAAGGAGTTCAAAATCAACATCATCTCAGTAAACCCATAATCATCTCAAACAAAACCGTAATCATCTCAAAGGAGTTAAAACCAATATCATCTCAATAAACTCATAATCATCTCAAACCGGTGTATAACGTAACCAATGGTTAATTGACTAAAAGGGGGTAACAACGTAAATTGGCACGTCTATAGACCGAGACAGGACATCATGTAAGTCGAACCAAATATTGTCCTACATTGATGGTGTTGATGGTACCACCCATGCAAACAAAACGAATGTATAGATGGGAGTAAAAGGAAGCCATCTCAAGGCTAGCAGGTGCAATGTTGGACAACCGGCAGTTACTGATGACACTCATCAAGATGCTGAATCAGCCCTACAATAGGAAAACTTGCAACTAGAGTGGTTGAGAAAGCCTTGAAAGAGCTCGAACCCATAGGTATGGATATAGAGTTTTTACACGTTTACAATCAAAATGAATTTGTTTTATATAGAGTAAATTAAACAAAACCACCTCTTATTTGTTCCCTTTTTCACTTAACTACTTGTTATGAAAAAATTCAATGAATCATCTTATATTATATATCCGTTAACAATCAACCACCCCTCACAACTTGTGCCATGTTTTCTATCAAGAGGGCCCCCAAAAAGGTTATATTAGTTTAATTAAAAAATGTTCGTTAGAGTAGCAATTAGATCATTCAATAATAAAACTACAAAATTTTCTAAAAAATAATCTTCTTCAAAATTCTAAAAAATATGTTATAGTCAATGAGTGTTGCTAGGAAGAAGGTAAACAATGTTAGAGTATTTGTTGTGATTATAAGCATATTGAAAAGCTTGCTTAGCCGGTTTGACGGGATAAGCCATCATGACACAAGATGAATAGACATGTCCTTTGTCATAGGTAAGGGAAACCTTGAGTTGGATGTGGATCTGACAACCGATGTACTAGAGAAACTAGAGGATGAGGACGAAGACCTCGGAGAAAGCGATTCCAACGAGGAAGTGTCCGATGACTGCGGCGACTTATCTTGATGGTTGGACACCTAATCTCGGAACCGAAATGAATGCTCTTTGAAACACCCCAAATCCATATGGCTCGGAGTGCTACGGGCTAGGACCTCACAATGCGTACTGACCGCAACCTGACAACAAGTTCACCAGGTCTTACAACAAGGCACAAATAAATATAAAAACCAACACTAACAAAATTGATATATGATATAGCGAAATATATACAAAACACACAACCGAGTATCAAAATGGTATAAATATATATACATCCAAAAATCCATAACCATCCTATATGACGAAAACCCTCGGCTGATCACTCCACCAGATCACTCTGCAGTCCTCCTATCCTATAACGCATCTACAACACGGTATAAACTGTTAGCTAAAAATTCATATATAAGATAATGCATAAGCACATACACACATCAGAATTACAATAAACACCAAGCATGCTATCACACATTTCCCGTTTTATTATCTTTATAACATTATACACTCAAAGCCAATTTATGATTGTGACCTAAGAAGTCTACAACTCTCGTCTCTATTTCTTTTACCATCTAGAGTAGTCAGGCGTACCTCCCCGTATACCAAGTGGAATCGATCAGCACCCTTCCCTTATACTAGGTATGGACATGTCCCAAAGAACCCCTCAGACTCCCTTGAGAGAACTGATCAAGTTGACACCACCCGTTACAAGGGGACCAATCATATGTTGGTAATAATCAATATCTCGCATGCTATAAAGCATATAACAAACACCACTCATGCATACATCCAATATAGGAATGTAGCTAAGTAATTCTTATGGACTTACCTGAATCCAAGTAACCTCAAATATCGATCAACCTCTCAAATTCCCGTAGGAATGAACACCGCTTGATAAACAAGGCATATATATCAATCCTCGAATCAACATACTAGAAGACTCACTCCTAGTACCAAAGGTTTCACAAGGATCATAAACATCATAATCAATCTCAATATCCTCAATCAAATCCTCAAAGATCATATACATCATAAAGTAGTCAACATTCTCGTAAAAACCTCAAAGCCTTACAAGGCATAATTCCAATACACATCATCATCATCCTCAACTAACCTAGTATGCTTCTAAGCCAAATCCAAAGGACGAGACGAATGATAAACTTAGCAAGGACTTGGTATGTTTTGAAGAAGGTGTGGGCGCGAGCCAAGGAATGCGCGGGCACGGTGACAAGAGTCCAACGCCGCGACTGCGGCTGAAATCAAGTGCGAGGGTGGCGACACATCTGAAGGCGTAGGGGCGGCACAGATGAGGCGCGAGTGCGGCTCTTCAACAAGGCACAACTCTTTTGTGCTTTTCGACGGATCTAACACTACAACCACTTCACGTCAACACTGTATTTCAACAAGGAAAACTTGCATTCATACATACATATACACAGCACAACGAAACGCTCAGAAGCACACTACAATAAGATCCACTTGTTGGATCAAACAAGGAAAGAGAAGAAAAAAAGCAAGGAGAGGAGAAGCAGGAAGGAGTCACCACTCCTTTGTAGAATATTAAAATGAGGGACCACAGTTGCAACATTTTCCAGCTTCTCACATCAATCATCTAGCATTAACTTCATCATCAATTTCAATTTGAAGAAGATCCAAAGAAGATCAAGGAAAAAGAGAAAGAGAGAAGAAGAGAGTGTGTACATGAAAGAGGGAGAAGAAGAAGGTCAGGAGAGGGATTAAGAAACCCTTAGAATGAAAGGAAAGGAACAGACTTAATGAGGAAAAAATCGGAAAGGAAGTTGGCCAAAAAGACGGCCGCTTCCTCTACTATGCCGCGACTGCGGCCCTGCAAAGCCGCACCCGCGGTGGCGTGCCTGTGGGTGAGGTAATGTGCGGTCGCGGGATATCCTAAGGAACATGGTTGTTACACTCTTATCTTCAGATAAGGATGGTTAGAACTAGCATGCTTATATTCTTCGATGATATAAGTGACCTCCTCGTCCTCAACGTTGTGCCGCATAGATCTTCTAATTTGAGAAATAGTTTTATACAATGAATCAATACATCGAATTAAGCATGGAATCAACAGCAAACTTGCAAATCGATCCGTCAATATCCTCCCAAGATCTTGTTACCGTTCCTTTATGATCCCACAATATGGGTTACTCTTCCCATTTACACTCATCCATAGACGACTTACACCTGTGAGTTCTCGGTGGTCACTGATTAGCTTGTGGTTGACCTTCTCTGAGGTCAACAAACTTACCTTTCTTCTATACTCTCCATGTTACCATTCTCATAAAGGCTACCCTCTCGGGGTACTCAACCTTAAACTCCGTTAGCTCATTCTTCATTCCACGCTCCCTTTTCCTTCTACAAGATAATTATACCTTTTTCGGCCTTGTTGTGTCATGTAACTCACCTTAATATGCTTAACCGCATTTCATGATATCTTGTATGTGCTTCTTCTAAAAAATCTCTAATGTTAGTTAGCATCCACTCGTGTTTCTCTTGGTTGATGTCTTACGTCTTTCGATAAAAGCTCCTTGTTGCGTCTCTCGTCTTATGAAACCATCATCTCTATGCACTTTCTTCTTCTTGATGTTGCTTAGCCTTCTACAAAAACGGTTGACCCTCTTAAAGGTATTATACTATGTGAACCTTTACCAAATGATTTTTCCTATAGCCTCATATATCCGTTTATTATCTTTAATAAGGTGATAAGTCATTACAAATGATACTTATTTTGTGACACGAGGAATTCCCAAACCTCGCCCCTCTTCCTGTTTACCAACGAAGAATAGTGCTAATGCATCTGACCGTCTACCTGCCTGGGCTGGTAGCAGGGAACCTCCTAGCTCTAGCAAGAGCTAAGCAGTGATGTCACGACCCGTTATCATACACTTGGGTCAATTACGTAATATAATAAAGTTAGCCTAATCTAGTTTCATTGTTATTCTAACTAGAAACCACCACTCATACACATTACACTCATACAAGAAGCCAGCTAAGTAAGTCCGTGGACTTACCAGTCTCAAAGCGCAACCGATCACCACACTCTCAAGTTCGCTCGGGAAAACATGCAACGCCTGTTCAAGACAAGGCACACGGATCAAACAACACTCTAGTCAACTAGAAATCCTTAGACTCCTAGGCTCAACATCCTCACAATAACAACATCACTCTAGTCAGCTAGAAGTCCTTAGACTTGTAGGCTCATCATCCTCACAAGAATCACAATTAAAGATAGATCAACCCTCTAGCCAACTAGAAGTCCTTAGACTTCTAGTGCTCACAATCCTCACCACTGATAAACATTCAAGATACATGATACTCTCAGTCCATTGCCTTAAAGGCTTCCAACATAATAACTTAGTCCCAAACCAATATCCACACAAATCCTTAAAGTTCATGCCACAATATCACCAACAACATACCCTCAACTCTCACAAGATAACCCTAAGGGTCAAGCCACTACTTGTCATTCCATATCACCTATGTTAAGCCATCCTAACATGCTACTAAAATGGTTCAAGATCACGAAAACGGAAAGTGAAGAAAGGAACAAGAGATCGGAGGCTTACTGATGCAGAAACTGCCCCTGTGGTGTCAAGACGCCGCCCTGCGGTATCCAGGACCCAGAGTCCGCCCCCGTGGCTTGTAGAGGCCGCCCCCGAGGTTTACAGTTTCCACCCCCGCGGCTCACAGGATCCGCCCCCGCGGGTGCAGTCCAGAAACGTCGACTCTTCGGTTCTTCGATGTATATCAGTCTTCCTATTGCCTCCTTTGATGTTGTGAATGTCTCTTAGCTCCCACCACAAGATCATAGCCTTCCTCTATGGTCTAAGCATACAAGGACATAAGAAGGAACAAAAGTAGACTCTCTTGAGTGAATTCATAGATCTCACTCTTCAAAGGTGCAAGAAGGAAAAAGGAAGAAGAAGAGAAGAAGGAGAAGGAAATAACTTACTCTAGATCAAGTCTCTACAGTCCAACCTTTGTGTGACAACTTCAAGAGGAGAGAAACACTAAGGTGGAGGATGAAGGAGAAGGAGATGAGGGAGAAGGAAGGAGAGTAGAGAATGTAACGTGAAAAGGAATGAAGGATGGATATATGACTGCATAAATGGGAGGAGACCAAAGGTCAAGAAGCCCAAGAATCACCCCTAGTAATGTGTCGGCATAAAGGAGTTAGGAGATGAAAGGTCGGACGGAAAAGGCTCCTAACTCCCGTTCTATGGTGTCACCGCCCCCGCGGGACGTCCAAGCCGCAAGGGCGGTAGCCCTTGTTCAAGGCCTCTAACGTCTATCGTAAACGGAACCAAAATTGCGGGTGTTACATCAGATCCCCCTCAAAATAAGTTTCGTCCCGAAACTTAAACAAATGTCAATCCTCACGGTCTCATATAGTAACATGCACTCGGAACATGAAGGTATAAACCTTCTATCTACACACACGATCCACTCAAGCTAACACATAAAGATCATACAAATCAAACATATAATCCCGCACAGGCACAAACTACACATAACATCACACATGCATATAAGTCTAACTCATCGATCATATCGATGTTACTAGCTCAGCGTAACTCCAACAAAAAATACTATCCTCTGTCTTGCAAATAGCCTCATCGGCTCCTCGTCTATGTCACTAGATTATCATGACTGACACTGTATTTCGAGTCATGTTCATACTCCCTTGGTTGATACACATGAAATGCCGATGAACATATTCTACCTCTTGGTGGAACGCCAACCTGTAACCCACTTTCCAACTCGCGCAAAGATCTCAAAAAGATCCGATGTAACGGAACTCAACTCCCTTCTTGGTGGCAACGCCAACCTGTAACCCACTTTCCAACTTCACGTTGATGAAACTCTCATATAGACCGACACCATATCTGAACTCTTGAAGCATGCGCCTCTAATCTGTACACGCCTTCTAGCCACTCGGCGCGGCTAGCATCCGCTCTCGGATTGTCGTTACTCGAGCGATGTCATCATATATCTACTCCAGGTAATCCTACCATTACTACTCGGTAAATCCCTACACAACGGTGTATGACACATCTGCTAAAATAATGTCTCACAAAGGCCATCCCAAACGACGCATGAAAACTATAATAATACGAAAACTTAAACAAAGGGAAGTGTTCTGATCACTCTTGTCCCCAATCTGGCACATAAGCTCTCAATCCGAGACGATGGTACTCGTTATCCCCACAAAATTTCACTATCAACTTAGTGAATTCATCCACTAGCCGAGTCATTGACCACGTTTCCCAAATAGTTATAAAATGTGCGATCTTGACAGTTGGTCTACGAAAATCCCAATTGTGTCACAACTTTTACTCGGTCTAAAACCGGTAATAACATTTATTGAGATATCCTCCCACTTCCATTGCGTAAGTGGCAGTTGATGAAATCCTCATCCTGTCATATATAGTGCTAACACTTAGACCTGATGACAGGTCGCACATTGACTTCGTACATAGTCGTGTCGAGCTTAAGCCTACATCATCACTAAAGCATATTATGTCCCGGTTCATCTTACATTCTGTATATCACATAAGGTAGCCTCTCCCAAATCGGACAAGGGTTTGTCCTTATCCGAAACCGGATATCCATCTCCATCCTTACTAAATCCCTCTGCATTTGAAGCTGGATTGTCAGTTGAGCTATCGCCTCATCTCGATGCATCCACATGCTAAGGGTGTCGGCGACCACATTCACCTTTCCCGGATGATACAAAACCATCTGATCGAATTCCTTAATCAACTCTATCCATCACTCCTATCCGGTATTCAACTCTTGGTGGGTGAATAAATATATCAAACCCTTATCTCCCGTTCAAGACTTACATGTCGCTCCATAAAAATATTGACATCCTCATAAGCACATGTATTAAGAGACTAGCTCACAACCCTTCACGGGGCATTTCTCTCATACGCCCAGAATTGTCTAACACATACACGCGAAACCTATCTTTTTACTTCACCCACATCCCAAGCTTCGCTTGGATACATCCCTATTTGTCGCCAAATCCACAAGACTATTGTATGTGCACAAGAATTTAGAGTAGAGACCAATTACCTCTTCAGCTTTTCAAAGCTCCACATACACGGCTCGGACCATACGATTCTAGTAAATCTCCTTAGAAAGGGAGAGCGTTAAAACCATTCCCCAACTGGGCAGTTATATCCCACCAATCTATAAGCTCCTTACCTTTCCAACATTCATTGGAGGTAGCACCGAAAATATCACCTTGTCTTCGTCGGATCAACTTGATCTCTCTCGTTGTCACTACGTGTCCTAGGAAGTGAGTTTAGATGTCCTAACTCCCACTTAGATGACTTGGCTCATAAATCTTATCCCGCATAACTTGTATTACTGTCATCCTGTGTCAAGCTTGTTCCTCTCAACTTTGAGAGGACAACAAGGCGTCGTCAAAAAGAGAACATAAGAATCATTCATATATCTCTCCCACATCGCTATTTGTCGTTACTAACATTAGGTTATGGTCCATAGTGGAACTGCCTGTAAAGCCAGAAATTGTGCGACCCACTACAACTCGATTTAGAAACCGATGAATACGTATTTACAGAAACTCTAAACTCCTCGTGTGTACTCGTGCCAAATGGATTCACTACAACTTGTAGTGATCATACCAGTCCGAATTGCCGTCTTACGTAGGTACTTTCTTTTCTCGTCCTAAACTGGTGACATCCCGACTTCAAGTCGTTACTTTACCAAGCAATAGTATAAAAATCTCTAGGCTTGCAGGTTTGCCCTAATTCGGGTTCTCCATTACCCGACATAGCCCTCGTGGCTTCTTTGTGTGAGTCTAAAAAATTTTTACTCATCTCTTGCTCGCGACGATATATCATCCGTTTCATACCATGCATCCTTTGTATGCATTCTCATTTGGGTAAAGCAACAATGAAAGCTTCACCTTCCTCTTGATCCTCTAGTTCTTCCAACCCTGATCACACCTTAACGGTTATGATCCGTTTTTTTCCTCCACATGTCAATCCCATGACCTAAGAAGGTCGTGTAGGTCATTACAATCCCCACCTAAGAGGTCTTTTAATGTTACTTGCCTTGAACCCGTTAAGCGCTACTTGATTACACCATTTGCTCTTCCGTCGATATAACCCTTTTTGTTGACATTGAACCACCGGGAATATTCCAAGATCTTGTTACCGTTCCTTTATGATCCCACAGTATGGGTTACTCTTCCCATTTACACTCATCCATAGACAACTTACACCTGTGAGTTCTCGGTTGTCACTGATTAGCTTGTGGTTGACCTTCTCTAAGGTCAACAACTTACCTTTCTTCTATATTGTCCATGTTACCATTCTCATAAAGGCTACCCTCTCGGGGTACTCAACCTTAAACTACGTTAGCTCATTCTTCATTCCACGCTCCCTTTTCCTTCTGCAAGATAATTATACCTTTTCGGCCTTGTTGTGTCATGTGACTCACCTGCATATGCTTAACCGCATTTCATGATATCTTGTAAGTGCTTCCTCTCAAAAATCTCTAATGTTAGTTAGCATCCACACGTGTTTCTCGTGGTTGATGTCTTACGTCTTTCGATAAAAGCTCCTTGTTGTATCTCTCGTCTTATGAAACCATCATCTCTATGCACTTTCTTCTTCTTGATGTTGCTTATCCTTCTCATTATAACAAAAACGGTTGACTCTCTTAAAGGTATTCTACTATGTGAACCTTCACCAAATGATTTTTCTTGTAGCCTCATATGTCCGAACAAAGTCATCCACTTGGAATCTCGTATAATCGGAACTTCACCTTCTAGTCCTTCTGTAAGTTTAACTTACGTATCTCTTAGATCTTCGTAATTGGCCCATTTTCACCTTTCGTCTAGACTTTCGTGCTTAGGAGCGCGTAGGGAAAATTACGTCTCAATTGGAACGCCAATCTTATCCTCGAGTGAAACTGCACTCATCTTCACTTATTTTGCGTTTTCAATTTATCAGCGTGAAGAATCTTAAGTTCGTTGTCACTTGTTGCTTTATTGATGATCCATCCTTGCTTCCTCAGAACCACTCTCATATCTTCATGTCGCTTCCTTAGTTGTGTAGCTTCCATCTCGGTTTCGCTTAAGTTGATTTGGCTTCCTCTCTATTTGTTTAACCTTCGGTTAAGTCATCTCTAGTTTTCTACTATGACGTCATCATAAAGGGATCCAAGAAATCATCGAGGTGCTCGCCAAAAATTGATGCTCAACTCGATAACTTGAGCATACGCCTCGTCGTGTGTACACTAGCCTAAGCCATACGGCGTTCGTCCGAGGGGCGATGATGGCTTCCTATCATCTAACTACGAATCTACAATACAAATATGATACTAGTGTACCATACGTATAAATATTTAAATAAATAACTATATAGAGGTCATGCTACTACTACCATCATAACAAGTCCAAAAACAACTTACAATCCAACATACAACTTTAAATCTAGTAAACTAGGCTGCCGAGATCCGCGGAGGTAGTGGTGGTCCCGTACATTCTATCCCAACCCGTTTATGCTCATGGTTTTGGAAAGCAAAATTCATTTAAAAGTTCGGAACCCTTGCGGTTTCCGTTTGTTTTTTTATTCGGCCTTTTTGAAGATAGAGAGTGCCGTTGTTGTCAACCTAGGGCTCTGATACCATATTGTAACACCCCAAATCCTAGAGGACTCGGAATGCTACGAGTTGTGACCTCACAATGGGTCCCGGCCCTTAGCCTGACAACAACTTCATTGGACCTTACAATACGACACAAATAAAAAGGCAAAACAACATAGTTTTATTTCATGAGCGAAAGCAAAAGTACAAACTCAAAACAATCCAGCCGAGTCTCAAAACCAAAATAAACAACATAAGTCTCAAAGACATGAAATAAGAATAACAGTCCCGTCCTATAATGCACAGAACCCCGGCTGCCCACTACCGCCGGATCACTCGATCGCCTCTCTAACCTGCAAGGCATCTACAAGGCGGTATAAAACCGTTAGCTAACATTCTATGCATAAGTATAAAGGTAAAAGCACAAACACACAACATACACAACCAACATGCAACACTCAATCCGTTTATTATCTTTAATTAGGCGATAAGTCATTACAAATGATACTTATTTTGTGACACGAGGGATTCCCAAACCTCGCCCCTGTTCCCGATTACCAACGAGGAATGGTGCTAATGCATCTAACCTTCTACCTGCCTGGGCTGGTAGCAGGGAACCTCCTAGCTCTCGCAAGAGCTAGGCAGTGATGTCACGACCCGTTATCATTCACTTGGGTCAATTACGTAATATAATAAAGTCGGCCTAATCTAGTTTCGTTGTTATTCTAACTAGCAAAAACCACTCATACACATTACACTCATACAAGAAGCCATCTAATTAAATCCGTGGACTTACCAGTCTCCAAGTGCAACCGATCACCACACTCTCAAGTTCTCTCGGGAAAACACGCAACGCCTGTTCAAGACAAGGCACACGGATCAAACAACACTATAGTCAACTAGACATCCTTAGACTCCTAGGCTCAACATCCTCACAAGAACAACATCATTCTAGTCAACTAGAAGTCCTTAGACTTGTAGGCTCATCATCCTCACAAGAATCACAACTCAAGATAGATCAACCCTCTAGCCAACTAGAAGTCCTTAGACTTCTAGTGCTCACAATCCTCACCACTCAGAAACATTCAAGATACATGATACTCTCAGTCCATTGCCTTAAAGGCTTCCAACATAACAACTCAGTCTTAAACCAATATCCTCACAAATCCTAAGAGTTCATGCCACAATATCACCACCAACATACCCTCAACTCTCACAAGATAACATTAAGGGTCAAGCCACTACTTGGCATTCCATATCACCTATGTTAAGCCATCCTAACATACTACTAAGATGGTTCAAGATCAAGGAAACGAAAAGGGAAGAAAGGAAAAAGAGATCGGAGGCTTACTGATACAGAAACCGCCACTGTGGTGTCAAGACACCGCCCTATGGTGTGTAGGACCCAAAGTCTGCCCCCCAGGTTTACAGTATCCGCCCCCGCGGCTCACAGAATCCGCCTCCGCGGCTGCAGTCCAGAAACGTCGACTCTTCGGTTCTTCGATGTACATGAGCCTTCCTATTGCCTCCTTTGATGCTGTGAATGTCTCTTAGCTCCCACCACAACATCACAGCCTTCCTCCATGGTCTAAGCATGCAAGGACATAAGAAGGAACAAGAGAAGACTCTCTTGAGTGAATCCATGGATCTCACTCTTAAAAGGTGCAAGAAGGAAAAAGGAAGAAGAAGAGAAGAAGGAGAAGGAAAGAACTTACTCTAGATCAAGTCTCGACAGTCCAACCTTTGTGTGACAACTTCAAGAGAAGAGAAACACTAAGATGGAGGATGAAGGTCAAGAAGATGAGGGAGAAGGAAGGAGAGTAGAGAAAGTAACGTGAAAAGAAATGAAGGAGGGAGATAAGGCTGCATAAATGGGAGGAGACCAAAGGTCAAGCAGGCCAAGAATCACCCCTAGTAATGTGTCGGCATAAAGGAGTTAGGAGATGAAAGGTCAGACGGAAAAGGCACCTAACTCCCGTTCTAATGTATAACCGCCCCTGCGGGACATCCAAGCCGTGGTCGTGGACGGCCGCGGTCGCGGGCCTTCTAAGCCGCAAGGGCGGTAGCCCTTGCTCAAGGCCTCTAACGTCTATCATAAACGGAACCAAAATTCCGGGCGTTACATGTCCCGTCATCAGTTCGCCTCGGTCCAACCTATCTTGAAGATCACCTCAGTCGAGGTGGAACAGTACTCAACCGAGGTGAATCTCGGTTAAGCGTTAATCTCTCTAATCTGGTCAAAAATCAATATTTCACTCCATCCATGCTTCCTGAGATTCTCTTATAGCTCCTCAATGCTCCAGAATGTAGCTCCAATGACTCCTTAGCTTCCTTAGCTCCATTTTGTTCCAAAACGTGCTATTTTCCCTACAATCACAATGAAACTAGGTGTAGACCTCGATTCCCGCAAAGGTAGACAAAACAACATAATGATCAAAGAATATACATCCATGCATGTAGATTTATGAAGATAAAACGTCTAAACCAATCCCGAAATATAGACTATAATACATGCTATCAAAATACCTCATACTTGTCCCTTGCTTGTTCCCAAGCAAGATCCAAATCTTAAATACGAGATAGAATGGATTATAAGTCATCAAAAAGATCAATGAAAACATTTGAAAACATTTTGGAGTGTGCTCCACTCATAGATCATCCTAAGAGAAGGCTTCATGGTAAATAAAATCAAGACAT
The DNA here is from genome assembly GCA_033239125.1 of Fagopyrum homotropicum. Taxonomy (NCBI): domain Eukaryota; kingdom Viridiplantae; phylum Streptophyta; class Magnoliopsida; order Caryophyllales; family Polygonaceae; genus Fagopyrum; species Fagopyrum homotropicum. The sequence goes on from BSWB01000005.1 coordinate 99,100,534, forward strand.
GATCAAAACATTTTATAAATATAAGAAAGTTGTTCATCTTTGCATAAAATCGTAGAATGCATAATAAATCATACTTATCAAAATCAATCATGTATAATCCAGTTTAAACCACTAAGTCAATCAACATACTTGAGGTCTCAAGGGCTTCCAAAAGAGGTCAAGAAACGTGTCAGGGTGGGATGTATATAGGGTAATGTGGTGCTAGAATCCGGGAATAGGATCTTACTTCACTTTCTTTGAATCACAACATCTTCCACCAATAAGCTTTGCTTATTTTCACTTTACTTTACTTTATGACAACATGGACAGAGGTGCACAATAACCGAAGCCTAGGATATCAGCAATCATCAATTCTCGAGATGCCTCAAACATTTGATGCACATTCCATGACCAGTTAGGACTATCGATCAATCCGAATTTGGCAAGACACAAACACCCGGCTATGTGAATGGTGCCGAGTTACTCATCATCAAGATCAACGTCCCCAAACCTAATTTGTTTCTTTCTAACACTTTCAGCCAAGATCTCAACTTCCTACACACGATTTTCATCACTTGCATCCAAATTCCCGGATAGGTAAAGGGACGCAAATATGTATATGAGTGGCTAAAGCATGGTCAAGAAGAAGGAGAGAATGAAGTGCCTTAGTCATCCCAGGAAGAATGTGAGAGAACTCATAATGTGGTGTCAACCTTCAAATCCAACATAATTTTGATAAAAACAAAGTATTAAACATGCTAGAATTTCAAACAAAGCATTTAGCAACTTAAACATATCATAAAACCTTTCGAGCATATAAAGATTTCAAAACCAATCTGTAGACCAATGTTTTCATCGAGGTCATATCTAGAAAAGAAGGACAAAACGTTTCGAAAATCTTTCAGATAAAAAACCCATCTCCGTCGAGGTGTTCTGACGCCATCCAAGGTGTTCAACCTCGTTCGGCCAAGAACGTCTCGGTCTGTAGGTATGCATGTAGTGACAGATAAGCACATATAGCAGAATAAGACAATAATATCCAAGAGAGGCATACAAGCCATAGTAGCAAATAAGTCACATAATACATCCATATACTCCATACTTGGGACACATTGTCCCAATGGGTCAAATATAAGTCTGAAAGATCAAAGAACTCACCGGACCTAGCTGAACTGCATAATAAATATAGAAAATAAATCCATGAAGCTCTCAATCCTAGTCAGCTGGCGGTGGTGGTGGTGGAATGTAGGGATGCAAGGAAGAATCGAATGGATAGCCCATCATCTGCTAAAACTGGATCTCCTACATACGACGCTGGTAATGTTGGCTCTCCTCCATCCAGTACTGCCATCCCTCCACTGATTTGCGTTGATCATCGAAGTGTTGGAAGATATCAACTGTCATGGCCGCGTAGGAATCTATCATCTGCTCAGTAAGCTCATCAATCCTCTAGTGCGCCTCATGATCTTTACGGCGTTGGGATCTGCGTTGTTAAGGTGGTGGTGGTGGTGGTGCCTCTCTCTCGTCCTCCGTGGCCTCGTCGTCAACGTCAACGGTGGGAATATTGGGCCCGCCGGTGTCAGTACCGGTGTCCATAGCACCTCCTCCATACTCATCATCATCCTCCTCCTCCTCAGTTGCCTCTCTAGCATCCTGTATGTACGGGAGCCAAGCAGCCGACCAATACTGGCGATCAAAGACAAAGAACTGAGAAGACCACATAATGCCCTGAGGAGACTTCGTTTCCCATGGCATGGCAATGTAAGGTGTGCCAAGGCCACGGGGAACGAGATTGTGGCGAATGATCATCTCTTGCAATCATAGCGGCTTCGGATCCGCAACTAGTGTACATCCAGATAAGTCCAATCCCATGCAGGTGGCGATGTGGGTCACCAGCCTACCACAACAGATGTCGCCCCTCGACTTCCCCTTGATCTTGTGCAAATCATCTGCCAGCATGGCAGCAAAATCCGGTACTCCTCCTATGACCATACACAATAAACTCAAAAGCTCCCCATGTATAACCTTCTGGGGTGTCTCAGTATGCACTAGAAGTGTTTTGCTGAAAATCCGGTGAGCTAAGCGGAAGGCGAGGTAGAAGATAATCCGCTCCTGGGAATCTTCGGGCTACCATCTATCCCTGTGAACTGTAACATGGTCTATCTCGCCCCAAAAACTCTGAGCCACCGCTTGAGAAGGGAAATCTGTAACCGTAGGGGTCGGGAAGCCAAAAATCTCCCCAAACTGATCCATAGGAACTGCGTAGTTCCTGTTCAGCAACCTATACTTGATCCCTAGATGCTCCGGCACATAGGTAACTGAACGTAGGAACTCCAAAGTTGGTTCTAGATAACTCGGCGCTTTGATGGCCATGAACTCCTCCAGGCCAACCATGGAAATAATCTTCTTCAAGTCCTCTGCCACGTGGAGGCACTTGATAGCATGTGTTATAGTCTATATTTTGGGATTTGTTTAGACGTTTTATCTTCAAAAATCTGCATGTATGGATGTATATTCTTTGATTATATTGTTGTTTTGTCTACCTTTACGGAAATCGAGGTCTACACCTAGTTTCGTTGTAATTGTAGGTAAAATGGCACGTTTTGGAACGTTTTGGAGCTAAGGAAGCTAAGGAGTCATTGGAGATACATTTTGGAACATTGAGGATTCATAAGAAGAGCTCAGGAGCCATGAAAATGAGATGGAAGAATGATTTTGGACCAGATTAGAGAGATTGAAGCTCAACTAAGATTCACCTCGGTTGGCTACAATGCCACCTCGACCGAGTTTATCTTCATGATCGTCTTGACCGAGGCGAAGTGATGATGGGACATGAGATCTTTATCTTTGGTTGAGATCTTCTATTTTTGGAAAGTAAATATCACATATTTTAGGATGGATTTGTGGAAGGAAGTATATATTTTTGGAAGCAAGGAAGATTGCAAGATATTTTAAAGAAGGAAATTATATTTTTAAGATATCTTATCTTAGGAAGGTAATTCTCCTATATATAGAGGCTGATTTTTTGGAATTCAGCCATCTTCGGATCACCAAATCTCTGTTTCAGAAGTTTTTAAGGTTGAAGATCAAGGAAGGAAGGAATCTAAATTTGAAGGAAGTAGTAAGATTCTCCTAGTTGGTTTGGTTTGTTGTCTTTTCTGATTTGTGATTGAGGAACGCTGGCTGATTGCTTGTTTGTTTGATTCAGTTATCGAGACCTTTTAGTTAAGGTTTTCTTGTTTGAATATTGATTCTTTTCTCACATATTTTATTATTGTTATCATGATGATTGTTGTCTAAGTTATTTATACAATTCTAGGGTGATTGGCTGAAAGTTGTGGAAAAGACGATGAAAGAATGAGCCTTAATCCTAGTGGACCCTGAAAGCTCGAGCCTTTACCTTAACCGACAAACACCTCGGTTAGTCATAGAACATCTCGGTCTGGATGGGATATAAACTGAGCGAGGCGAGCGCTTTCCTGATCCGTATTTGAGTTGAGGTTTCAGTTTACCAAATCCTATCCTTTTTATACCTTTCCTGGTTCAATGCAAGCCTAGGATGAGACTTACCCGGTGATTCCTTTGCTTGTTTACCCAAGATCATGAGTGTAGGTAATAAAGGTTTATCCTTTATTGGGGTTTGAGTGTGCCTTCATCCCATCTTTGAGAGTTAGCCTGAGACTTACCCGGTAAAGGTTGATTCTATCCCCTTGGGTAGTGTCTTGGTTTTAGATTATAGTTCCTTTCCTTAGTACCTTGAAACTTACCCGGTGAAAGGATCTTTGGTTTGGGATAGTGAGTAGTGAGACTTACCCGGTGATCTATTCCCACCTTAGAAACACCTTCCCTTTGTAAACCTCATCTTTGTCCACGTTATCTTTTGAGATCTTGAGTCGGAACCACAACTGGATGCTTTAATCTCTAGAATCCGCATTCCCTTTACGTGATTATTAACATCATCTTTAATAGCTTTGCTTTGTGGCTTGTGTTTTATTGACAACTTGAATTACTGTTCTTTGTTTCACCATAGTCCCTGTGTTCGACCTTGGAATTCTTGCTTTTATTACAATCGATTCGTACATTGGAGGTTCGCTATTTGTAATTATTCTTGGTATAAATATTAAATCCTGCACACACCTTTTGGAGGGAATAGTTTTTGGCGCCGTAGCCGGGGACTTGGTCAAGACCAAGTTCGGTTTTGGTTTTCTTTCGGGGCTATTGCCCTTGTTGCTATTGACCACTTTACTTGAGTTATTTAGTAAGATCTTTCATTAGGTTTATGCGAAGAACTCGTGCTGGAAAGGAAATCGTTCCTTACGATTCCGAACCAGAAAAGACGTACAAGAAAAGATTGAATGAAGCTAAGATGGCCGATCAAGACAATCGCGATCTTGAAGCCGAATTTAAGGAGGCATTGGAACAACTACGCCTTAGTAAAGAAGAACTGCAGCACGAAAGAGACGAGACTCGCGAAAGAACTGAAGGAATTGAAGTTGATATGGCAGCTCTAAGGGCTCAGTTTTTACCTCGACCGATCCAAGATGTTCGACCGAGGCAAGACCCAGTCCTAGTTGCACCGACCGAGATACACCCACCACCTCGGATGCCAGTCCGAGATGTTCTTTTTGCTGGAGTCCCACGAACCCTAGGTAAAAGGATGGACCCAAATCAGCAAGTCCGGCGTCCAGGAGTCAACCTACGAGATCCAGCTGAGCATGATTATGAACTTCGACCTCAAGTTCTAACCATGATTCGGCAATGTAAATTTGGAGGTTTGGAGAGAGAGTATCCGCATCAGCATTTGCAAAACTATGAGATTCTGATTGAGACTTTGAGACCATCAAGAGTGGACAACAACAAATACAAGTTGAGACATATCTACTTCTCATTGAAAGACAAGGAGCTTGCTTGGTATCAATCTCTTCCGGTTGGAAAATCAACACTTGGGAAGAGATGACGACGGAGTTTCTTACTAAGTTCTTTCCCCCATCAAAGACCGCTGAATTCAGGGGCAAGATCAATGTTTTTATTATGAAGGACAAGGAAAGTTTGTCCAAGTCATGGTAGAGATTCAAGGATCTTTTGTTGGATTGCCCACATCACGGGAGTTAAAAGATCGAGTTGCTGGAGATATACTTCAAGGGTTTAGATGGAGATACTCAATTCAAGATCCAATTACTTTCTGCCGGTACTTTTATGGATATGCCGATAGATGAAGCTTGGGATTTCATTGAAAAGCAAGCTTTACATATGGAGAAATACTCTCATCAACGAGTTGAAGATGGAGCAAGGAGAGTTAGCTTTCTGATAGCATGAAATATAATCATATTTTAGGCACTTGTTTTAATTTGGTTGTTTTTCCCCTTCTTTTGTGTACATGTATATGAGTTTGAAGCATTTATGAGCACATTCACCTATTTTATCGATATAGAGATCTACACAAGCTTTGTTGTGTTTTTAGGTGAATAAAGTCTTGGATTGAAGCATATATGGAGTGAGTAGGAGTATTTGATCATGCTAGGCATCAAGAAGATGCATTGGGGAAGCTAAGGAAGGAGCATGATTTGAGAGTTTTACAAAACAAAGGCTTTTACAAAGGAATTGGAGTTTCCACGGCCAAACATGGAGAACCACGACCGTGGTTTATATATTGAGGTCGTGGAAAACAAGGTCGAGAGCAACAGAAAGGTTCCACGGCTCATTCCACGGCCGTGGAAGTTTGTACTTGGCCGTGATTTTTATAACGGTCGCCACATGTCATATTTGCCACGTCAGCAGTGGTTATTGGGCTTTTGTAAACCTATTTTTCCCCTATAAAAAAGCTGGAGAAAGGAGGAAAACGGACATCTTGCATCTAGGGCATTTCGAGAGCATTGCTTAGGAGATTCTTGGAAGATTTTATTGCGTACAGAGAAGATTCGGAGAAGGACACATTTTGAGATTGCGTACTTGGAGAAGATCTTGGGATTCCTTTTAAGGACGGATTGACATCCCGTTCTTCATTGTTCCTTGAGATTTTTTTTTGTGAGGTTTTCTGTACTTTGATTCTACTTTCACTAGAACACAAACACGCTTTGGTTTATTTTGAGATTGATTGTTCGGATAATATTGAGATTTTGAAGTTTTACACTTTTTCTCTTTTTAACTTAATTATTGATTTAATGATGATGGTTTTTGGCTAAAAACCTTAAGCGATTCTAAGGTGAAGGGTTGATAGTTGTGGCATAAATGATAAAAGATTGAATCAAAACAAATTGGACCTTGAGAGTTGCGAGAAACCTCGTCGTCGAGGCTTTCCACGGCATGTTCTTGAGTTCCACGGCCGTGGTTCTTCAAGATCCAACAGTGGTTTCCACTGTCGTACGTCCTTTGCTTTTGCTTTGATTCAAAGTTAAAGATTTACTTTAACCTAGCCTTGGCTTACCTTTTCAAGATAGTAGTGAGACTCAGCATCCTCTACTTCGGTTTCAAGTGTCACAACCTTAACCGTTTTTCTTATATTTGATTCCCTTGGGTTTGGGCATGGGTATTTGAGAGTAATTCTTATCCTTTGATCCCTTCTATATTGCAACCTCAACAACCTTTATAGAGAGAGCCTTTGGGTGAGACATATGGGTTTGGAACTTCACCGTATAATTCCCTACCTTAGATATACCTTTTCAATCCCGACTATGTCCTTATATCTATAGAATATCTTAAATCGATTCCACAATTGGATACTCGAATCTTTAGAATCGTTTTCCTTATAAACTGTACAAAAGCTTTTACTTGTCTGACGATCTTTATAAACTGAATTTGTTCCCCCCAAATCCCTGAGTTCGATACTCTAGAATTCTTGCTTTACTATGCCGATCCGTACACTACGGGTTCGCTTAGCTTTGATTTCAGTTTTATAAATTTAAAGCTTATTTGCACACACACTTTCGAGCGAATAAGTTTTTGGCGCCGTTGCCGGGGATTTGGTTTAGGGAAAATTCGGTTTTCGGTAGTCAGGCTTGGGAGCTTTTGCTCTTGTGATTTGATCTATCTACTTGAGTGATTTTTGCAGAATTTTTAGGTATATGTGAAGGTCTAGATCCACCAAAGACCTCGTTCCGTTTGATCCCAAATTAGTGAATACTTTGAAGAGAAAGTTAAGAGAGAAAAATATAGGTGAAAATAATGAGAAGAACATCCAAGAGGAGTTGGATGAAACTCGAGCTCAACTCAAATTAAGTGAGAGAGCACTTATGGAAGAAAAAGAGCGAAATCAGTTTCAAATTGATGAGCTCAAGGCAATGATTTTAGAGATGAAATTGGAGAGGAATGACGCCAAGAAAAAGAAAGCTAAAGCATCTAGAGTTGAATCATCCAATGATGATGATATGCCGGAGCTAGAGGAAATACCACCAATTAATCCTCGAGCTTATGTTGATCCTCGCAGTCATGCTAGGGACGAGAGAGACGCTAATTTCGTGGCTGAACCACGAACTCTTGGGCAACGAATGGACCCAATTCAGCAACCACGCCATTTAGGTGTGAATCTTGGAGATCAAGATGATCATGACTTTGGACTTCGCCCACAAGTCATCACTATGCTCTGTGTTCGCTCAAAAGGGTGTGCGTCAAAGTCTTAATATTTATAAAACTAGAATAAAAGCAAGCGAACCCGCAGTGTACGGATCGGCGTAGTTAAGCAAGTATTCCAGAGTATCGAACTCAGGGATTTGGGGGATCAAATTCAGTTCACAAATTATCGAGCAATGAAAATAGAAGCTTTTGCAAATATTGGGGAAAACAGCAACCCTAAAGATCCGGATGTCAAATTGTGGCAATCGATTCAAGATATACTATAGATATAAGGACAGAGTTGAGGTTTGCAAAGGTATACTAAGGTAAGGTAATGTACGGCGAAGTTCCAAAACCCTATATGTCTAACCCAAAGACTCTCTCTATAAAGGTTGTTGAGGCTGCAATATAGAAACGATCTAAGGACAAGAATTGAACTCAAATACCCAAACTTGTAACCCAAAGATCAAAACTAACTAAACCGATTAAGGTTGCGACACTCGAAATCGAAGTAGAGGTTGTTGAGGCTTCACTACTACCTAGAAAAGGCAAACCTAGACTAGATTAAAGCTAATCTTTAACCTTGGATCAAAGTAAAAGCAAAATTCGTAAACTGGGGTAAATCACGCCTAGATCTTAAGAATCACGGCCGTGGAAACCTAAGAACAGGCCGTGATTTAGGGTGTCAACGATATTTCTCACACTCTCAGGGTCCAATCAAATTACGATCGATCTATCATTATCTAAGCCACAATTATTAACCCTTCACCTTAGAATTGCTAAAGGGTTTTAGCCAATAACCATCATCATCAATTCAATAATCAAGTTTAAAGAGAAAATGGACGAAAACCTCAAAAACTCAATGACTATCAAATAACCAATCTCAAATCCAATAACAAATGTTTGTATTGAATGAATGCAGAAAAAAGGAATAGAAATCCTCACAACAATCTTAAGGAACAATGAAGAACGGGGTGTCAATCCGTCTCCAAAGATAAACCCAAAGATAATCTCGAAGTACACAATCTCCAAAATGACTCCTTCTCCGAATCTTCCCTGTACGCAATAAAATCTTCAAGCCTCCCTCTCTTTGGGGATCCAAATCCTAGGGTTGTCACCGTTCTCCTTCAATGTTGAAGGCTATCGAATATATGTAGGGATCTCTCTAGGGTTTAAAGATAAAACCCTAAATATTTGGGCTGAAAAGAAGTCGAATCCGCTGGTATCAGAAGATACTCTGGGCCGCGTCATAAGGTATCAGAGAATACTTTGGCGCGTCAGACGGTATCAGAGAATACTTTGGGCCGCGTCCGAAGGTATCAGAAAATACTTTGGGCCGCGTCAGATGGTATCAGAAGATACTTTGGGCGTCCTAACTTCCTTATATTGCTCCTTTTTGTTCCGCTTCAAGGCTTAATCCTTAAATATGCTATTTCGCTCAATAATTCGCCAAATTACCTACAAATGCAATAAAACTCTGTGTAGACCTCTATTCTTGCAAAGTAGGTGAATATAACCATAAATGCCATGAATGTATGTCTATGCATGCAAAATAAAGGGAAAATCTATATAAATACATGCCTAAAAATAGGTCATAATTCATGTCATCACTCTGTCAATATCAGTTATGCAGAACGGAAGCTAAATCTCCGCATCAACATTTGATAAAGTATGAGATTCTTATGGAGAATTTGAAGCCTCAAAGGACTATCAATAATAGCTACAAGTTGAAACCGTTCTTCTTTTCTTTGAAGAACAAGGCATTGGCTTGGTATCAAGCTCTTCCTCCTGGAAAACTTAGCACATGGGAGATTTTAACTTCGGAGTTTCTCACCAAATTCTTTCCACCATCCAAAACAACGGAATTGAGAGATAAAGTAAATGCTTTTTCTATGAAACCTAACGAATGTTTGTTTAAATCTTGGGAAAGGTTTCAAGATCTTCTTTTGGATTGCCCACACCATGGCATCTCAAAGTTGGAACTATTGGAGATTTACTACAAGGGACTAGATGCGACAACACAATTCAATCTTCAATCCCTTTCATGTGGAACTTTCATGGATATGAGAGAGGATGATGCTTGGGATTTCATTGAGAAGCAAGCTAAAGTGATTGAGAAGTACTCCCATAGGAAAGCTGATGATGGGAATCGAAACTCCGCAGAGCCTAGAGAAAAATTAAATCCAGCAGCTCAAGCTCAAATTTTCTCCCTCAACAAGGAAATCAAAGAGCTGAAGGAAGTAATGAAATCCAGCCTTCAAAAGACAAAGGAGCAAGATGTTGGCTGCTTAGGAAGGGAGAATAACAATCAAGGAAATAGGAACAATTACCGGAACAATAATTGGAACAACAACAACAACAGGAACGCCAACAACAATTGGAGATTCAACCAACAAAATTCCGGTAATCCCTATTCACATGCTGGAAATTCACTAACACCTCCTTCTTCTTCTTCTTCTACCCCTTTGAAAATTCAGGGGCAAACATCAAATAGTTCAAGCAAACCGGAGAAGGATAGACCCGATCCTATGCTGGAAACGATCTTGGGAAAGCTTCAAGGACTAGAAAATTACATTACTTCGGTTGATAAAGCACAAAAAGCTTTAGAGAACCTAGTATTCAGCAAGGCTGGAGAAGTTCCAAGAGAAAATGGGAAACTTCCTGGAAAGACGGAAGATAATCCAAAAGCAAGAGTGATGGCAATTAAAACAAGAAGTGGTGCAACAACCACCGACCCACAACCTAAATTCGTTGAAGTTCCCGTAGAGAAAGAGAAAGACAAGGGAAAGGAGAAGGAAGATGTCTATGTTCCTCCTCCAACATATAAACCTCCCTTACCATTCCCGCAATTTAGAGCAAGAGCGTGTCTAGACAAGCAATTTGGTAAGTTTGTTGATCTTATGAGCAAACTGCATATTAACATACCTTTGTATTGATGCGGTTTTAGGAATGCCCGCTTATTGGAAGTTCTTGAAAGAGATCCTCTCTAACAAGAGGAAGATGAAGATTTTGGAGAAGTCAAGATGAGTTTGGAATCTTCGGAACTCATCAAAACGATGATAGAAAAGATGCCCCCAAAGCTGAGAGATCCGGGGTCATTTTTCATACCAATAGGAATTGGAGAGGTCACATACGCTGCACTTTGTGACTTGGGAGAAGTGTGAGCATTATTCCACTTGCGTTGTGTAGGAATGTCAGTTTAGGTGAACCTAAACCGGTAAGGATGACGTTGTATATGGCGGCTCAATCCATTACTCAACCCATAGGAATCAATAAAGATGTCCCGTTTAAGCTCGGTAGATTCTATATCCCTATAGACTTTGTTGTGCTTGATATTCCTGCAGATTGTCCTATCTTGATCATACTCGGGAGACCTTTTCTTGCAACTTCCGGTTGTATGGATGATTGCAAGAATGCGAGATTAGCCTTCGATATTGGAGAAAAGAAGGTTGAGTTTGTCCTCTCGACTTTGAAAAAAGAACCAGTACTTGGAGAGGACATGTTCAACATCTATGATGAAGAGGCATCTAGGGAGGAAGTAAGTTCGATCTTTTTTAAAGATCCGTTGCAAAAGGTCATAACCATGAGCATCATGGAAAGAGGAGAAGAAGAGGATTGTAATGCTGAGCTTGATGCTTTGGAAGAGCTAAAAGAAGTGCAAGTTGAAGAATTCAAAAAATTGTACGATGGCTCCGAAAACGTCAGAAACCAGGGCCAGTCGTGCTTTTCCACGGGCGTGGTTTCACCTATTCCACCCGTGGAAAGTTATGTCGAGAGCATAGATTTAATTCAAACCACTTTCCACGGCCCCCAAGACACAAACCACGGCCGTGGAAGTAATAGTGGTGCCGTGTTTCTGAAAAATGCTGAAGACGACTCCGTTCTTTCCACAAACACTCATGATTTTTCTTCCAACACTTCCACACCATTGGATACTTCCAAGGAGACACCGGGCAGCCCTCATGACACTCCAAAGGCATCAACAACCTTGGAATTGAAGCCACTTCCCACACATCTTAGTTATGCATTTCTTGGAACTAATTCTAAGTTTCCCGTTATTGTTAGTTCCGATTTGAGTGGAGATGAACATGAAAAACTCATGATTGTTTTGAGAAAACATAAGAAAGCTCTAGGTTACACCATATAGGATCTTGTAGGAATCAAACCATCTTTATGTATGCACAAGATTCTAATGGAAGAGGATTATAAGCCTTCATGTCAACCTCAAAGACGGTTAAATCCTATCATGAAAGAGGTTGTGAAGAAGGAGATCTTTAAATTGCTTGATGCAGGTATCATTTACCCTATCTCCGACAGCAAGTGGGTGAGCCCCATTCAAGTTGTCCCGAAGAAGGGTGGAATGACCGTTGTAGCAAACAAAAACAACGAACTCATTCAAACAAGAACCGTGACAGAATGGAGGATGTGCATTGACTATCACAAGCTCAATAGTGCAACTAGGAAGGATCACTTCCCGGTGCCATTCATTGACCAAATGCTTGAAAGGTTAGCACAACACTCCTATTTTTTCTATCTTGACGGTTATAGTGGTTTCTTTCAGATTCCGATCCATCTAGACGATCAAGAGAAGACCACATTCACGTTCTCATGGGGTACTTTTGCTTATAGGAGGATTACATTCGGACTTTGCAACGCTCCAGCCACCTTTCAAAGGTGTATGATGACCATATTATCGAAATACATTGAGGAAATCATGAAGGTTTTTATGGATTATTTTTCTGTTTATGGTTCCTCATTTGATAATTGTCTTGCTAACCTCGATCTTGTTTTGCAAAGGTGTGAAGACACGAACCTAGTTCTAAATTGGGAAAAGTGTCACTTCATGGTTAAGGAAGGCATTATTTTAGGACACTTGATCTCAAATAGAGAGATTGAGGTTGATAAGGCTAAGACTGAAACAATAGAGAAACTTCCTCCTCCATCTTCGGTGAAGGGGATTAGAAGTTTTCTAGGACATGCTGGATTCTATAGGAGATTCATTAAAGACTTTTCGAAAATTTCTAAACCGCTAACTAGTCTATTGATGAAGGATGTTGTTTTCAAATTTTCGAAAGAATGTTTGAATGCTTTTTACAGGATTCGAGAAGCTCTAATCTCAGCCCCAATTATACAACCTCCTGATTGGAATCTCCCATTTGAGATCATGTGTGATGCAAGTGGCGTAGCAGTAGGAGCGGTGCTTGGACAAAAGAAGGATGGACGCACTCATGGCATCTTATGCTAGCAAGACGCAAGATGAAGCACAACTCAATTATGCTACAACGGAAAAAGAGTTTCTTATTGTTGCTTATGCTTTTGAAAAGTTTTGTTCTTATCTTGTAGGAGTGAAGGTGATAGTATACACAGATCATTCAGCAATTCGGTATTTACTTGCCAAGAAAGATGCAAAACAAAGGCTGATTAGGTGGATTCTCCTCCTTCAAGAGTTCGATCTTGAGATTCCTGGCAAGAAGGGATCCAATACTCTTTTGCGGATAATTTGAGTCTTCTACCATATGCTACTAGTGACGAATTTCCTATTGATGACTATTTCCCGGATGAACAATTGCATATAATGGAAGAGTGCATCGATCTTATTTCTAGAGGTAACGAACCTTGGTTTGCTCATTTTGTGAATTATTTGGTTTATCAGGAAATACCTCCGGACTATCCTATGCACAAAGAAAGAAGTTATTTAGGGATGTCCGTCAATACTATTGGAATGAACCTCTACTCTTCAAGAGAGGTCCTGATGACATCATTAGAAGATGTGTGCCGGAAGATGAAATGCAAAGTGTCATTCGTCATTATCATTCACTTCCTTACGGAGGACACGCTAGTTCTCACAAAACTAGCGCTAAGGTATTGCAATCCGGATTCTTTTGGCCTACTTTATTTAAGGATGTGCAAACCTTTGTTGCTTGTTACGATGCTTGTCAAAGAATAGGAAATATTTCTAAGAGGAATGAGATACCTCTCAACAACATTCAAGAGGTAGAGATCTTTGACGTTTGGGGAGTTGACTTCATGGGATCATTCCCATCATCTTGTGGAAATCAATACATACTTGCAACTATAGACTATGTTTCAAGATGGGTCAAAGTTGTTGCCTCTCCAACTAACGATGCAATGGTGGTTGTTAAGTTCTTTAATATAACCATTTTCCCAAGGTTTGGGACACCACGAACCATCATTAGTGACGGAGGTTCACATTTCATTGCCCGGCGAATTGAAGCTCTACTAGCTAAGTATGAGGTGACTCATAACATCGCCACACCCTACCATCCGCAAACAAGTGGAGAAGTGGAGATTTCAAATAGGGAAATTAAAGGAATCCTTTAGAAGACGTGTCAAAGACAAGGAAAGATTGGTCATTGAAGCTGGATGATGCTTTATGGGCGTATAGAACGGCATACAAGACTCCCATCGGCACAACACCATACAATCTTGTGTATGGGAAGTCTTGTCATCTTCCGATGGAGTTGGAACATAAGGCGTATTGGGCTGTAAAGTGGTTGAACTTCAGCATGAAGGAAGCGGGAGAGAAGCGTCTCATGGACCTTAACGAGCTAGAGGAACTCCACTTGAACACCTATAAGAACGCCATGATCTACAAAGAAAGAGCGAAGCGTTGGCATGATAAGCATATCATTCCAAAGGATCTCAAAGAAGGAGACCTTGTTCATCTCTTCAATTCGAGACTTCGACTCTTTCCCGGTAAGCTTAAATCTCGTTCGACAGGACCTTATATAATTAAACACGTTTTTCCCCATGGTACAGTTGAAGTATGGGGTGCGAAGTCCGGAAGTTTCAAGGTGAATGGTCAAGAAGTACTCATCGGAGCTCCAAACTGAGGAAATCGCTCCGATTGTCCTCACTTAAACACAAAGGAACGGTCTAGCTACGGACCTAAAACAAAGCACTTCTTGGGAGGCAACCCAAGGTGTGAATCTTGGATGAACCAGCAGCCAGGGTGGGCGACCGATCTTACTAGAAGGATGGACAACCTAGACACTCGCTTCAATGAACATGATGAAGAGCACAAGGAGAATGCTAGGATCCTCCGTGATGTCTACCGCCAGCAGTTTGGGCGTCCATTCGACCCCAACTTCTACCCTTACCCACCACCGCCTCCTATGTGATTGATGAGATGACCGCTTCGCTTGAGCCACTCCACCACCTTAGTGAGTTTCCTTTTTATTTTTCTTTTCTTTATTTTTCTAACATTGAGGAAAATGTGTATGTTAAGTATGGGGTGGGGTGTGACTCTCGTTTGATGTAAAAAATCGATACACTTGCTTCGCTTTATTCCATGAACACTTGCATCTTTCTTTTATTGTCATACATTTCTTTATTGCATTGCATTAAAAAGCTTTGAAAAACCCATAAAATTTTGAAAAATTTTGAAAATTATTTTGTGCTTTTAGGATTGGAAATGAACTCTATGATGAATCTACTTGTGGATTGAATTTTTGATGACTTTTATGTGCTTAAATTGAATTGTGAATTGTGAAGAAATTGAATATGTTGATTGATCTTTCTTGCAAGTTTCATAATGTGAAAGTTATATGTTTAAATCATGTTGAGGAATGAAGGTAGAAATTATAATATAAGTTCTTACACTTCTTATTGAAATGATTAAGGCACCTCGTTTTTCTTGTTTCTTCTTTGTTCATCTAGCCCCTCAATGAAAATGTTTGCCTCCTTTACCTATCCGGGAATTAGGAAGAGTTGATTTTTGCATGTTTGATGTGGGAGGGCCATGAAGAAATTTTTTGCATTTGAAGTATAGGAAAATAGGTTTGGGGAAGTCAATCATGATGATGAGTAACTCGGTACCATTCACATAGCCGGGTGTTTGTGTCTTGCCAAAGTCAGATTGAGCGATATTACTAACGGATTATGATATGTGCATCAAGGGTTTAAGGCATATCAAAATTGAGAAACGCCGATTTCCTAGGCTTTGGTTTTTGTGCACCGCTGTCCAAACTTCCAAAAAGTAAAGTCGAAAAAGAAATTTGTGCTGAAAAGGTAGAGCAAAGCTCTCAAAAGGTGGTTGGTTCGATATGTGAAAGAAAAGAGTTTGTGTTGTTCCTTTTTCCTAGATTTGTGCACCACATTCCCTTATAAATTTCCTACCTATTCACATTTCTTAACCTTTACTTGAAAGTCCTTAAGATCCTTGGAATATTGTTTGACTTGGTGATCTAAATTGGAGTTTTACATGATTGATTTTAATATTGCTTACGGTTATAATGCTTGTCTTGAAGTTTATGCAATATATGATGTTTCCTTTACTTGATATGATTTGAGTTATGTACATGGAAGATCTCAAGGATACATGAAGCAAGATTTGAGGGTGATCTATTGATTAGAAGCACAATACCAAAAAGATTGTTTTTACCTTGTTTTGCATTCATATTTCATTCTACCTTATGTTCTAAGCTTTTGAAAACCTTGCTTGGGGACAAGCAAGAGACAAGTATGGGGTATTTTGATAGCATAAAATATGATCATATTTTAGGCACTTGTTTTGGTTGTTTTTCCCCTTCTTTTGTGTACATGGATATGAGTTTGAAACATTTATGAGCACATTCACCTATTTTATCGATATTGAGATCAACACAAGCTTTGTTGTGTTTTTAGGTGAATAAAGGCTTGGATTGAAGCATATATGGAGTGAGTAGGAGTATTTGATCATGCTAGGCATCAAGAAGATGCATTGGGGAAGCTAAGGAAGGAGCATGATTTAAGAGTTTTACGAAACAAAGGCTTTTATAAAGGAATTGGAGTTTACACGGCCAAACATGGAGAACCACGACCGTGGTTTATATATTGACGTCGTGGAAAACAAGGTCGAGAGAAACAAAAAGGTTCCACGGCTCCGTGGAAGTTTGTACTTGGCCGTGATTTCTATAACGGTCGCCACGTGTCATATGTGCCACGTCAGCAGTGGTTATTGGGCTTTCGTAACCCTATTTTTCCCCTATAAGAAGGCTGAAGAAAGGAGGAAAACGGATGTCTTGCATCTAGGGAATTTCGAGAGCATTGCTTAGGAGATTCTTGGAAGATTTTATTGCGTACAGGGAAGATTCGGATAAGGACACATTTTGAGATTACGTACTTGGAGAAGATCTTGGGATTCCTTTTGTAGACGGATTGACATCCCGTTCTTCATTGTTCGTAGAGAATTTTTTTGTGAGGTTTTTTGTTCTTTGATTCTACTTTCATTAGAACACAAATACGCTTTGGTTTATTTTGAGATTGATTGTTCGGATATTATTGAGAGTTCAAAGTTTTACCCTTTTTCTCTTTTAAACTTGATTGTTGATTTGATGATGATGGTTGTTGGCTAAAAACCTTAAGCGATTCTAAGGTGAAGGGATGATAGTTGTGGCATAGATGATGATAGATTGAACCAAAACAAATTGGACCTTGAGAGTTGCGAGAAACCTCGTCGTCGAGGCTTTCCACGGCCTGTTCTTGAGTTCCACGGCCGTGGTTCTTCAAGATCCGACCGTGGTTCCCTCTGCCGTACGTCCTTTGCTTTTGCTTTGATCATAAGTTAAAGATTTGCTTTAACCTAGCCTTGGCTTACCTTTTCAAGGTAGTAATAAGACTCAACATCCTCTACTTCGGTTTCGAGTGTCACAACCTTAACCGTTTTGGCTTATCTTTGATTCCCTTGGGTTTGGGCATGGGTATTTGAAAGTAATTCTTCTCCTTTGATCCATTATATATTGCAGCCTCAACAACCTTTATGAAGAGAGCCTTTGGGTGAGACATATGGTTTTAGAACTTCACCGTACAATTCCCTACCTTATATATACCTTTGCAATCCCGACTTTGTCCCTATATCTTTAGAATATCTTGAATTGATTGCAAAAACTGGATACCTGAATCTTTAGAATCGTTGTTTTCCTTATCATCTTTACAAAAGCTTTTACTTGCCTGACGATCTTTATAAACTGAATTTGTTCCCCCCAAATCCTTGAGTTCGATACTTTAGAATTCTTGTTTTACTACGTCGTTCCGTACACTGCGGGTTCGCTTTGATTTCAGTTTTATAAATTTAAAGCTTATTTGCACGCACACTTTTGAGCGAACAATTTCAAGATACATCATCAAATGGAGCTCAACTCACCTCGCTTAGCAATGATGTAAAGGCATTGAAGGAGCTTTTAGTAGCTCAAACGAAGAAGAAGTAAGATGGTGGATACCAAGGAAGAAACAACTATCAAGGGCCGCGTAACAACAACTACAACAACGACATAAACTCCAACAACAACAATTGGAGATCAAATAACCAAAATTCTAGTAACCCTTATTCTCATGCTGAAAATGCTCCTAACGCCCCCTCTTCTTCTTCTACTTCATTGAGAAGCCAAGAGCCTGCATCAAGCTCATCCCAGCCACCGAAGAAACCGGACGTTGTGCTAGAAGCAATATTTATCAAGCTCA
Source organism: Fagopyrum homotropicum (assembly GCA_033239125.1). Taxonomy (NCBI): domain Eukaryota; kingdom Viridiplantae; phylum Streptophyta; class Magnoliopsida; order Caryophyllales; family Polygonaceae; genus Fagopyrum; species Fagopyrum homotropicum. Next base: position 99,118,522 of record BSWB01000005.1, read on the forward strand.
ACGCTATGGAGACATCTATGAATTCATTTTCGAAGGCATAAAAAGGCTTAGAACAACAATTTTTCACAAGGCGAATAAAGCGCCAAGAGATCCTGGGAAACTTCTAGCAAGGATAGAGAACAACCCAAAAGGACAAATCATGGCTATCACTACACGCGGTAGATTGAAGACTACAGATCCAGTACCTTGGTTGGACCAAGATCAGACGAGGAAAACCTCAGTCGAGGTGCCAACCGAGATGGAGCCCCAGATAGCGAAAGAAAAAGCTGAAGTTTATGTTCCACCACCAGCTTATAAACCACCACTCCCGTTCCCTCAGTCAAGGGCGCAGGCACATATAGACAAGCACTTTGGTAAGTTTCTTGACCTTATGAATAAGCTACATATTAACATCCCTTTCATTGATGTTATCTTAGGGATGTCTGCTTATGGGAAATTTCTGAAAGATATCTTATCAAGGAAGAGGAAACTAGAAGATTTTGGTGAAGTAAAGATGACATCTAGATCTTCGGAGCTCATTCAAATCATGAATGAGAAGATTCCACCTAAGTTGAGAGATCTCGGCTCGTTTCGCATTCTCATCCAAGTTATGGATGTGACTTATGATGCATTGTGTGATCTAGGAGCCAACGTGAGCATCATTCCGCTGGAGCTTTGTGAGAAAGTCGGACTTGGAGAGCCCAAGCCCGTGAAGATGACGTTATACATGGCGGATCGCTCCATTACCCGTCCCGTTGGTATTTTGGAAGATGTTCCCATCAAGTTAGGTAATTTCTACATGCCTATAGACGTTGTTGTGCTTGACATTCCCGTAGATTATCCCATTGCTATCATTCTCGGGAGACCATTTCTAGCAACTTCGGGTTGCAACGTTGATTGTAAGAACGCCAATGAAGTTCAACATTGGTGGCGATCATGTGGAGTTTGCATTGCTGGCTGCAATGAAGGGAGAGCCACTGAAGGATGACATCTTCAACATCTATGATGAATAAGATTCTCGAGAATTGGTGAGCTCTATCCTAATTAAAGATCCTCTTGAAAAAGTTCTAACTTTTAGTTTAATGGAGGAAGGTAGAGATGTCTTTTGTGATGCAGATGTACGAAGCTTAGAACAATTGGAAACAGATCCAGGAGCTAGATTTGATAAACTGATTCAGGAGAAGAAAAGCATGTTAGGTTTCGGTCTCAGTTCCAGTACCTCAACCGAGGCACTTTCTAGAGCAAGCAAGGTGTTCTGATCTGAAGAACATCTCGGTCACCCACCTCGGACCACGACCGAGATAGCAAGCTACATGTTGTCAACTGAGGACTACAATCTTTCTGATTCATTCTTTGATGATCATTCACAGTTAGTAGAGAACTGGCTTCGCCAAGTTTTTGATGGTAAAGAGTCTTGGTATGCTGATATTGTCAACTATCTAGTTTGTCAAGAAATACCTCCCAGATTGACGTACGCTCAAAGGAAGAAGTTCTTCAAGGATGTACGCCATTACTATTGGAATGAACCTCTACTGTTCAAGAGAGGTCCGGATGGGATGCTTCGACGATGCATTCCGGAGGATGAAGCTGCCAGTGTCATACAGCTTTGCCACTCGCTTCCTTGTGGAGGACATGCTAGCACTCACAAAACGTGCACTACGGTATTAAGTTCTGGTTTCTTTTGGCCTACATTATTTAAGGATGTGCAAGCGTTTGTTGTTTCTTGTGATGCATGTCAAAGAACAGGAAATTTGTCTAGAAGGAACGTGATGCCACTCAACAATATTCAAGAGGTTGAGATCTTTGATGTATGGGGAGTTGATTTCATGGGACCTTTCCCATCATCCGCAGGGAACCTCTACATTCTTTTAGCTGTTGATTACGTTTCTAGGTGGGTGGAAGTCATTGCTTCTCCCACTAATGACGCCATGGTGGTTGTGAAGTTCTTCAATAGAAATATCTTTCCACGTTTTGGAACACCGCGTATCATCATCAGCGACGAACACATTTCATCAACCGGAAGTTCAAGGCACTTTTATCAAAGTATGGGGTAACCCACAAGCTAGCGACCCCTTATCACCCTCAAACTAGTGGGCAGGTGGATATCTCGAATAGAGAAATCAAGGCAATTTTGGAGAAGACCATTTCAAGGACGAGGAAGGATTGGTCCATGAAGTTGGACGATGCTCTTTGGGCTTATAGGTCCAGCTAGCGACCTTAAACCAAGCGCTTCTTGGGAGGCAACCCAAGGTATTGCTTTCTTTTCCCTTTTTCTAGTTTTGTTTAGATAGTTTGCTTCGTGTTTTGTGCGTCCTCCTAGACAAAAATCAGGTACTCTTTAAGAAGAAATTACAACTCAGGAGCTACATGGAAGGATTGATGTTCGAGAAGTTGAGAAAATGGAGCTTGACTGAGATACATCTCGGATGCTGTCAGAACGCCTCGACCGAGATGTTCTTCCCCAACCGAGATGGTCTTATCTAGGAGTTTTTTCTTATTACTTTATGCAGCTCAGCTACGTCCGGTGAGTACTATTTCTTATGACTTATATTTGACCCATTAGGGCAATGTGTCCCAAGTATGGGGTATTTGTATGACTTGTATAACTCTCTTGAACTTTGATTATGATCTTATTTGGCTTTATATGCTTATTTGACATTACATGCATACCTACAGGTTTTTGTTTAGAAAAACATCAAAAACCAGTTTGAAAAAAAAATTTATGGCTCGACCTAGGCGTTCATGGACGATCGAGGATGAACACCTCGGATGACGTCAGAACACCTCGAGCGAGATGGGTTCTTAACTGAAAGATTTTTTGAAACGTTTTGTGCTTCTTCTCTGGATATGACCTCGATGATTATTTTGTTTCTAGATTGGTTTTGAAATCTTTATATGCTCAAAAGGTTTTATGATATGTTTAAGTTGCAAAATGCTTTGTTTGAAATTCTAGCATGTTTAATACTTTGTTTTTATCAAAGTTATGTTGGATTTGAAGGTTGACGCCACGTTATAAGTTCCCTCACATTCTTCTTGGGATGACTAAGGCATTTTACTCTCTTTTTCTTCTTCTTCTTGACCATGCTTTAGCCCCTCATATACATATTTGTCTTCCTTTACCTATCCGGAAATTTGGATGCAAGTGACAAAAAGCAAAAGAAAGTGAAGTTTAGATGTTGGATGAAAAGTGTTAGAAAGAAACAATTAGGTTTGGGGATGTTGATCTTGATGACAAGTAACTCGGCACCATTCACATAGGCGGGTGTTTGTGTCTTGCCAAAGTCGGATCGATTAATAGTCCTAACGGGTCATGGTATGTGCATCAAGGGTTTGAGGCATCTCGAGAAATTGATGATTGCTGATCTCCTAGGATTCGGTTATTGTGCACCTCTGTCCATGCATCCCAAAAAGAAAAGTACAAAAAGTGAAAATAAGCAAAGCTTATTGGTGGAAGATGTTGTGATTCAAAGAAAGTGAAGTAAGATCCTATTCCCGGATTCTAGCACCACATTACCCTATATACATCCCACTCTGACACGTTTCTTGACCTCTTTTGGAAGCCCTTGAGACCTCGAGTATGATGATTGACTTGGTGGTTTAAACTGGATTATACATGATTGATTTCGATAAATATGATTTATTATGCATTCTATGATTTTATGCAAAGATGAATAACTTTCTTATATTTATAAAATGTTTTGATCATGTCTTGATTTTATTTGCCATGAAGCATTCTCTTAGGGTGATCTATGAATGGAGCACACCACCAAAATGTTTTGAAAAGTTTTTCATTAATCTTTTTTATTACTTATAATTCATTCTAACTTGTATCTAAGATTTGGATCTTGCTTGGGGACAAGCAAGGGACAAGTATGAGGTATTTTGATAGCATGTATTATAGTTTATATTTTGGGATTGGTTTAGACGTTTTATCTTCATAAATCTGCATGTATGGATGTATATTCTTTGATTATATTGTTGTTTTGTCTACCTTTGCAAGAATCGAGGTCTACACCTAGTTTCATTATAATTGTAGGTAAAATGGCACGTTTTGGAAAGCTTTGGAGCTAAGAAAGCTAAGGAGTCATTGGAGCTACATTCTGGAGCATTGAGGAGTCATAAGAAGAGCTCAGGAACCATGGAAATGAGATGGAAGATTGATTTTGGACCAGATTAGAGAGATTGAAGCTAAGATGAGATTCACTTCGGTTGGCTACAGTGTCACCTCGACCGAGGTGATCTTCATGATCGTCTGGACCGAGGCAAAGTGATGACGGGACATGAGATCTTTATCTTTGGCTGAGATCTTCTATTTTTGAAAAGTAAATATCACATATTTTAGGATGGATTTCTGGAAGGAAGCATATCTTTTTGGCTGATATATTTTGAAAGCAAGGAAAATTACAAGATATTTTAAAGAAGGAAATTATCTTTTTAAGATATCTTATCTTAGGAAGGTAATTCTCCTATATATAGAGGCTGATTTTTTGGAATTCAGCCATTTTCGGATCACCAAATCTCTGATTCAGAAGTTGAAGGAAGTTTTGAAGATCAAGGAAGGAAGGAATCTAATTTGAAGGAACTTCGAAAAAAGTTGTAAGATTCTCTTAGTTGGTTTGGTTTGTTATCTTTTCTAATTTGTGATTGAGGAACGCTAGCTGATTGCTTGTTTGTTTGATTCAGTTATAGAGACCTTTGTGTTAAGGTTTTCTTGCTTGAATATTGATTCCTTTCTCACATATTTGATTATTGTTATCATGATGATTGTTGGCTAAGTTCTTTATGCGATTCTAGGGTGATTGGCTGAAAGTTGTGGGAAAGACGATGAAAGAATGAGCCTTAATCCTAGTGGACCCTGAAAGCTCGAGCCTTTACCTTAACCGAAGAACACCTCGGTTAGTCATAGAACATCTCGGTCGGGATGGGATATAAACTGAGCGAGGCAAGCGCTTTCCTGATCCGTATTTGAGTTGAGGTTTCAGTTTACCAAATCCTATCCTTTTTATACCTTTCCTGGTTCAACGCAAGCCTAGGATGAGACTTACCCGGTGATTCCTTTGCTTGTTTACCCAAGATCATGAGTGTAGGTAATAAAGGTTTATCCTTTATTGGGGTTTGAGTGTGCCTTCATCCCATCTTTGAGAGTTAGCCTGAGACTTACCCGGTAAAGGTTGATTTTATCCTCTTGGGTGGTGTGTTGGTTTGAGATTATAGTTCCTTTCCTTAGTACCTTGAGACTTACCCGGTGAAAGGATCTTTGGTTTGGGATAGTGAGTAGTAAGACTTACCTGGTGATCTATTCCCACCTTAGAAACACCTTCCCTTTGCAAACCTCAGCTTTGTCCACGTTATCTTTTGAGATCTTGAGTCGGAACCACAACTAGATGCTTTAATCTCTATAATCCGCATTCCCTTTACCTCATTATTACATCATCTATGATAGCTTTGCTTTGTGGCTTGTGTTTTATTGACAACTTGAATTACCGTTCTTTGTTTCACCATAGTCCCTGTGTTCGACCCTGGAATTCTTCTTTTATTACAATCGATTCGTACACTACGGGTTCGCTATTTGCAATTATTTTTGGTATAAATATTAAAGCTTGCGCACATCTTTTGGAGCGAACAGCACTCAAAGGCATCAACCTCCAAGAATCGTGGGGCAATGATGGGGCGCCCACAAATCCGGTCGTAATCACGTTGATGTCTCTCATGGATCACCGGGATGGTAAACTGAGATGTAGAAGGAGAGGATTTGTGTGAACTATTGGGCCTATCCCTCAAGGTCAACTGACGATCAGATCTGCGTGGGCTCCTCATACTAGAAGAACACCTCGGTTGGCCAAGAACACCTCGGCCGAGACACAATCGAGTGGACCGAGGCGAACTGCTGTTCGAATAAAACTTCTGAATGTGTAAGATTTTTCCCTCAAAAACACTACCAAAAGCCTCCTATGGGGTACTTATATCTTTTTCAGCAAAAACCTATGGAAACCAGAGCCAGATCTATGCAGAATCGACGAAAGAAGGAAAAAGTTAGGGTTTATGTCGAAATACCCTAGATTCTGCAGAATAGAAGCGTTTTCTGTGTTGTTCGTTGCTTGGAAACTGATTCACTTGCTTCCTTTCGTGATTTCAAGCAAAGAATCATGGAAAACGATTGAAAGTTGAGAATTTGAGTGTAGAGGGATCCGCGGTCGAGGTAAGCGTGAGAGGGAAAAAGTGAGAGGAGAGAGAAACCGTCACTCCTTTTATACCCCTCGCTGAATTTGATTACACCTCGGTCGAGGTGTTCCTGAGCAGACCGAGGTGTCAGAGTGGATGTCAGACCTAAGCACCTCGGTCGGTCGAGGTGCTCTAACAGCACCCGAGATGTGTCTCAGTCAAACTCCGTCTTCTTAATTTCTCGAACTTTTGTCCTTCTATATAGCTCCTGAGTTGTAATACCTTCTTAGAGAGTACCTGATTCCTGTCTAGCAGGACGCAAAAACACGAAGTAAACTATCTAAGCTAAACTAGAAAAGGGGAAAAGAAAGCAATACCTTGGGTTGCCTCCTAAGAAGCGCTTGGTTTAAGGTCGCTAGCTGGACCGTATGTCATCCTCAAACAAGTTATAATGGTGCAATATCCTCTTCCGGACTTCTGGTCGATACTTTTTCAGCCTATGACCGTTGACTTTAAAACTTCAGCTAGCTTCGCCTCATATTTCGACTGCACAACATTTTTCACAACCTAAGGTCATGTCCATTGAGATTTTAACTTACATGGAAAGAGGCAGAGGCGGGAGTTGAAGAGTAGAACAAGATCTCCTTATTTGATCTCTTTAGGAACAATATGCTTGTCATGCCATCTCTTCATTCTTTCTTTTTAGATTTTGGCACTCTCATAGGCATTTAAGCGCAACTCCTCCAGCTCATTAGTATCTAAAAGTATCTTCTTTCCGGCTTCCTTGATGTCGAAGTTCAACCACTTGATTGTGCAATATGTCTTGTGCTCCAACTCAACGGGTAGATGACAAGACTTCCCATATACCAAATTGTAAGGGGTGGTACCAATGGGAGTCTTGAATGCGGTCCTATACGCCTAAAGAGCATCGTCCAACTTCATGGACCAATCCTTTCTTGTCCTTGAAACGGTCTTCTCCACAATTGCCTTGATTTCTCTATTCGAGATCTCCACATGCCCACTAGTTTGAGGGTGATAAGGGGTGGCTATTTACCTTGTCGTTTACCCCAAACTTTGATAAAAGTGCCTTGAACTTCCGGTTGGTGAAATGTGTCCCTCCATCGCTGATGATGATATGCGATGTCCCAAAACGTGGAAAGATAGTCCTATTGAAGAACTTCATAACCACCATGGCGTCATTAGTGGGAGAAGCAATGGTCTCCACCCATCTAGAGATGTAATCAACAGCTAAGAGGATGTAGAGGTTCCCCGCGGATGTTGGGAAAGGTCCCAAGAAATCAACTCCCCATACATCAAAGATCTCAACTTCCTTAATATTGTTGAGTGGCATCTCGTTTCTTCTAGACAAGTTCCCTGTTCTTTGGCATGCATCACAAGAGACAACAAACGCTTGTACATCCTTAAATAATGTAGGCCAAAAGAAACCCGAACGTAATACCTTAGCGCGTGTTTTGTGAGCCCTAGCATGTCCTTCACAAGGAAGTGAGTGGCAATGCCGTATGACACTAGCAGCTTCATCCTCCGGAATGCATCGTCGAAGATCCCATCCAGACCTCTCTTGAAGAGTAGAGGTTCATTCCAATAGTAGTGGCGTACATCTTTGAAGAACTTCTTCCTTTGAATGTATGTCAATCCGGGAGGTACTTGACAAACAAGATAGTTGACAATAACAGCGTACCAAGGCTCTTTACCATCTGAGACTTGGCGAAGCCAATGGTCCACCAACTGTGAGTGATCATCAGAAACGAATCATCAACGGACAGATCATCCTCCTCAGTTGACTTCATCTCGCTTGCTATCTCGGTCGTGGTCCGAGATAGGTGACCGAGGTGTTCTTCAGATAAGATCACCATACTTGCTCCAGAAAGTGTCTCGGTCGAGGTACTGGAACTGGGACCGAAACCTAATGTGCTTTTCTTCTCCTGAATCAGTTCATCAAATCTAGCTCCTAGATCTGCTTCCAATGTTTCCAAGCTTCGCACATCTACATCACACAAGACATCTATATCTTTCTCCATCAAAATAAAACTTAAAACTTTTTAAAGAGGATCTTTAATAAGGATAGATCTCACCAATTATCGAGAATCTTCTTCATCATAGATGTTGAAGATGTCATCTTCCAAAAGCTCTCTCTTCATTGCAGCCAATAATGCAAACTCCACATGATCGCCACCAATGTTGAACTTCAACTTGGCGTTCTTACAATCAACGTTGCAACCCGATGTTGCTAGAAATGGTCTCTCGAGAATGATAGGAATAGGATAATCTACGGGAATGTCCAACACAACAAAGTCTATAGGTATGTAAAAATTACCTAACTTGATGAGAACGTCCTCCAAGATACCAAGGGGACGGGTAATGGAGCGATCCACCATGTATAACGTCATCTTCACGAGCTTGGGCTCTCCAAGTCCGACCTTATCACAAAGTTCAAGGGGAATGATGCTCACACTAGCTCCTAGATCACAAAGTGCATCATAAGTCGCATCCCCAACTTGGATGGGAATGAAAAATGAACCGGGATCTCTCAACTTAGGTGGCATCTTCTCCTTCATGATTTGAATGAGCTCCGAGGATCTAGAGGTCATCCTTACTTCACCAAAGTCTTCCAGCTTTCTCTTCTTTGACAAGATCTCTTTCAGAAACTTCCCATAGGAGGGCATCCCTAGGATAGCATCAATGAAAGGGATTTTAATATGTAGCTTATTCATAAGGTCAAGAAACTTACCAAAGTGCATGTCTAGATGTGCCCGCACCCTTGACTGAGGGAACGGGAGTGGTGGTTTATAAGCAGGAGGTGGAACATAAACTTCAGCTTTTTCTTTCGCTTTCTGGGGCTCCATCTCGGTTGGCACCTCGAACGAGGTGTTCCTCGTCTGATCGTGGTCCGACCAAGGTACTGGATCTGTAGTCTTCAATCCACTACGTGTTGTGATAGCCATGACTTGCACTTTGGGTTGTTCTCTGTCCTTCTTGGAAGCTTTCCAGGATCTCTTTGTGCTTCATTTGCCTTGTTGAAAAATTGTTGTTCGCTTTTTGGGCCTTCGAAAATGAATTCATAGATGTCTCCATAGCGTTGAACTTGATTAATATAGCCTCCAGCACAACGTCCGGTTTCTTGGGTGGCTGGGACGAGCTTCATGCAGGCTCCTGGCTTCTCAATGGAGTAGAAGAAGAAGAGGAAGGGGTGTTAAGAGCATTATCAGCATGAGAATAAGAGTTACCGGAATTTTGTTGATTTGATCTCCAATTGTTATTGGAACATGTTATTGTTATTGTAATTGTTGTTGTTCCGCGGCCCTTGATAATTGTTTCTTCCTTGGTATCCAGCATCTTGCTCCTTCTTGGTTTGAGCTACTAAAAGCTCCTTTAATGCCTTGACTTCATTGTTGAGCGAGGTGAGTTGAGCTGCATTTGATGTTGTATCTTGAAAGCTAACTCTCCTTGCTTCATCTTCAACCCTTTGATGGGAATATTTCTCCATGTGTAAAGCTTTATTTTCTATGAAATCTTAAGCTTCATCTATCGGCATATCCATGAAAGTGCCGGCGGAAAGTAATTGGAGTTTGAATTGAGTGTCTCCATCCAAACCCTTCAAGTATATCTCCAGCAACTCGATCTTCGGAATCCCATGATGAGGGCAATACACCAAAAGGTCCTTGAATCTTTCCCATGACTTAGACAAACTTTCTTTTCCCTTCATGGTAAAAGCATTGATCTTACCCCTCAGTTCAGTGATCTTTGATGGGGAAAGAATTTAGTAAGAAACTCCGTAGTCATCTCTTCCCAAGTGTTGATTTTTCCAGCCGGAAGAGATTGATGCCAAGAGTTCGCTCGAAAGTGTGCGTCACTAGTTTTAAATTTATATCTAGAACTCAAAGCAAAGTGAACCCGCAGTGTACGGATCAGCTGTAGTAAGGCAAGAAATCCAGAGTCGAACTCAGTGATTTGGTGAGAATAAAATCAGTTTCAGTTATCTAATAAAGTGCAAAAGTTTTTGTGATTAATAAAGGGGTAAATGATTCCAAGGATTCAAGTATCCAATTGCGGCTTTCGATTCAAGACACTTCTAAAGATCAAAGGACAGAGTTTATATTGCCAAGGTTGTGTGTTTCAAAGGTAGATATCGTACGGTGAAGTTTCGAAACCTATTTGTCTAATCCAAAGGCTCTCTCTATAAGGGTTGTTGAGGCTGCGATATAGAAAGGTCTAGGGATAAGAATTACACTCAAACTAACTATCAAAAACCCCAGGATGTGACTCTCCAAGGTAAAGATAGAAAGCACACTTAAAACCTTAATAAAGGATTTTGAGTCTCTCTATTACCTAAATGTTACAATCTTAATCTATTAAATGTAGAATCAATGATGAAATCTCTTCATACACTTAAATAGAGGTTAAAAAGGTTAAGCAAGGTTAGGGTTTAGGCAAGGATTAAATTTGGTTAAAGAATAAATCAATTAAAGATCGTTAAAGAAATAAATCGACCTGTTCATCATTAAATCGGACGATTTTCTCAAGAACATGGCGATTTATCTGTTGTCGCAAAGTTAAAATCTAAACTCTCAGGGTCCAAATGTTTGAATGAGTTCAGTCTATCATCATCTAAGCCTCAATCATCAACTATTCTCCCCAGAATCACAAAAGTTTTAGCCAAACATTTTCAAAATCAAATCAAAATTTAGATTGAGTGAATAAATCAAATAAACCCGAATCTTGAATAAAAACTCAATAATCTCCAAATCTGTAAACCAAATTCAAATCCAATCAAAGTATCTCTCAAATTACTCGGTAATGTGTTCACAAACTACAAGAATCGCAAGGGAAACAAAGGATCTCAAAATAATGACAACGATTGACTTCCCGGCTATTTCCCTTCAATCTTCTTCCAAGAATCTTCAATCTCTCTCAAACGTGTAAAGATTTCCCCCTGCCGAACCCTCGTTTCCGTTCCTAGGGTTCCAATCTATAGTTCCTTGCTAATCAGCCGCTTGGCAAAACACTTCTCCAGCCTAAAAGTGATGGGCTTTGAGTCGTCTTTATCCTTGGGCCGAAAGGTAGGAAAATCGTGCTAGTCAATTTACAAGGAAAACCGTACGATTTTATGAAGGAAAAATCGTCCGATTTACATGCAATTTGGCACGATTTTCTTCAACAGAGAATGCTCGTCTTTTGGCTTGTTTCCTTCCTCCCTTTTGTGACTCTTTTACGCAACTCCTTTGCTCTTTGTGATTCCTCTAAGACTCCTTAAGCTTCCCTAATAGCCTTAGATGCTCCTTGCTCCACTTTTACTTCCAAATCCACCGAATTTACCTACAATTCAGCCAAAACTCGTGTAGACCTCTATTTCCGGAATATAATTGAATAAAGCCTAAAAGGTACACAAGTTCTCTCTAAGTGCAAGGTAAATCGAGTTAAACCTCTACAATATGCATGATTATAATGGTATATAATTCATATTATCAAAATACCCCATACTTGCCCCTTGCTTGTCCCCAAGCAAGATTCAAACCTAAAATACAAGATGTCATGGATTATATATATGAAAACTCAAAAACTTTTTGTTTGGTAGTGCTTCTTCTTATTGGATCACCATCAAAGTGATGTTTCATGACATAGGAAGACAAGGCATGTAACAATGATAATAATAATAATAATAATAATAATAATAATAATAATAATAATAATAATAATAATAATAATAATAATAATAATAATAATATGAACTAACTCCCTTTTCTTTCTCAAAAACACAAATAAAAGACATGATGAACATGTAGAGGTAATTAAAATCAAACAAGTTTAAGCCATGAAGTCTTAAATACATGCATAAAAGTCTCAAGGTCTTTCAATCAAAGAAAAGGTCTAAGAAACGTGTTAAAGGAGGGAATTCTTTTAGGGAATTGTGGTGCTAATCCCGGAAAGAGGAACAACATAATACCTTCAAGAACTTTACTTCACCACACATGCTTTGCATGTAAAAGCTTTGCTTTCTTTATACTTTACTTTTTTTCCTTTTTTTTTGAGAGTATGGATAGTGGTGCACAATAAGCGAAGCCTAGGAGATCAGCGTTTCTCAATTTTGAGATGCCTAAAACCCTTGATGCACATACCATATCCCGTTAGGACTTGTCATTCAATCGGACTTTGGCAAGACACAAACACCCGGCTATGTGAATGGTGCCGAGTTACTCATCCTCATGTTCAACGTCCTCAAACTTCTAATTTGCTAAACTTTCACTTAACACATTTTTATTGGTCCTCCCACATCAAACATGCCTTTTTCAATCACCTATCCTAATTCCCGGATGGTAAAAAGGAGGTCAATTATTTCATTGAGGAGCTAGCATGAACAAGATATGAATTAGAGAAGAAGTGAATTGCCTTGCTCATTCTTATATGATGCAAAAGAACTTATAATATAGCTTCGACCATTATTTCATTCTCTTATCAAAACATCAAGATCATATAAACCATTCATGCGTTCAAGTAAGAAAGGCAAGCTCATTCATGCTAAAATTAAAATCTCAACATAACTATGTCATCTTTTTGCCTTTTCCACATCACAATTCTCATCATAGAGGTCATTTCCATCATAAGAAGCACAAAAAAATTTTGAAAACTCATAATTTTTTAAAGAAAGCATGCAAATGCGAATGTCATAGTGGAAAGCAAGTAGTGCAAGAGTTATTACAAGCCAAATCATCAAATGTAATACAAAGTGCATAGAGTGCTAAAATAAAGTAAAAGAGATTGTAAGTACCCCCCACCCCATACTTAATCTTCACATTGTCCCCAATGTGAAAAATCAAGCATAAGATGGAGAAAAATACTTACAATGTAAAAGGAGTGGGATCTCAATCCTCGGTCGGTGGCGGTGGTGGAGGATATGGATACATCGGTGCGTTGGGATCATAGAAGTGGCCGAACTGATGGTAGTACATGTCTCTCATCTGGCCATCATAGGAGGAGTGTCTAGCATCCGTCTCCTGCTGGTACGCCTTGAACTGAGTGTTCAGGGCGTTGTAGTCGGTGTGGAGGGCCTGATAATCTGAGCGCAGATCCTGGTAGTCGGTGCGTAGACCCTGGAAACTAAAGACCAAGTCTCTAAGGTGTCGGGGAAGTCTATGTACGCGTCCTCTACCGTGGCTAGGAGCGTGTGCAAAAGAGTGACGGGGTGGCTGCATCTCATCCTCCATCTCCTCGGTACCTCGACTAGTCCGGCTAGGTCTTGCACCATGATGATCGGTGTCCATAGCGTCCGTGGCATGGCCACTATAAGTGTCACTCTCGAACTCGAGCATGGTCCCCTGGTATGCTCCATCCTCCTACTCCTCCTCATCCTCCGTGTAAACTACATCATCATCATAATAACGAGAAGGAGGAGCTACCTCCTCAAGCATGAGTACAAACGTCTCCTTCCAATTCCACTTGTTCCGAATGGTGTATTCGGACTTCCACACTATCTCGGACGGCTTCTTTGATGGGTCCTTTGCCCATGGCATGGGCACATGAAGAGTTCCTCTCCCTCAAGGAATCAAGACCTATCTCGCTACCAATCTCTGTGATCCTAAGGGTTGGGCACTCTCAGCTAAAGTGCAATCTGAAAAATCTGACTCCAATGCCTTTGCCACATGAGTGACAAGGCCTCCAGCACATATGTCACCCTTTGCCTTGTTGGCTATCTTTCCTAGATAGTCAGCAAGCATAGAGGTGATGTCGGGAATGGTGCTACAAGTCATACAGTACAGGATAAGGAGCTCATCAGCCTTGAGCTTTTGTGGGGTCTCCGTCCGTGCAAACAAGCTCTCACTAAGAATCCTATGCATTACCTTAAAGGAAAGGTTGTACATACTAGTCTCTTTCAAATTCCCGGGTCTCCACTTATCACCACCATACTCTCCCACTGAGATGGTTTCCGAAAGGCACTAGCACTCACTCCTCTTGCGAGTGTGCCTGCAGAAGAATAGGGAAAACCAAACAAATCCCCAAAGTCATCAATAATCATGGCATGGTTTTGGTTCATAAGGCGGAAAGAGACGGTCCTCTCTCTAGGATCATGCTCAAACGTACGTAGGAATTCTAGGGTGATCTCGGTATAAGCATATTCCCTAATCATGGCAAACTGACTCAGCCCAATTCTATCTAACATCATGTCCACATCCTCTCGAACAAACAAGGAGTCTAAGTCATCTAGTACAATGTATCGAGTAGGGGTGAAGGGACGATCTAAGAGACGTTCATATCTCTTCTTATGTTTTGAGAGGGGAGGGGGAATTTTTGGTTTGGTTTGAGAGGGTTGTGGTGGTGGGAGAGGGGCTTTGGAAAAAGATCCCTTCTTCTTTCCTGCATTTCTAGTGATTCTTTTCAAAGTTTCCATTTCTGCGAGAAAAAATCGGCCTGTTCTTGAACAAAATCGGACGATTTATCTGGGTTAGGTAGATTTTTCTATCGATTTCAAAAAATCTCCCAAATCTGTAAAGTTCTTAGCAAAGTAACACCACAGACAGTCTCTTATGGATGTTTCTAAGCAAACCCTTCAATCAATCTCAGCAAACAAACAACTTTTAAGCAAGAATCAAAATCGAGCGAAAAACATAGGTTTCGAATTGAAAAACCTAAATTTCCGGATAAATGAGCAGATTGCCAAGCTTGTTGTTGCTAGATCCTTGTTCCTTGTCGAAAGTACTTCAGTTTAAGCTCAAGAATCATTCAAAACGATTAAGGAATGAGGAGATAAGAGGGTGGGAGATTTTCGGCTCTTTGGGAGAAATGGAAATCGGGAAAGAAGAAATGTGGAATGAGAGAATCGAGTGATGAAGGCTTTATATAGGCCGGAGGTTTTGCAAAGAAAATCGGACGATTTATTGGGTCGATTTATTTGTCGGCCCGATTTTTCTACACTTTCTCTGCTTAAGGAAGAAAATCGGACGGTTTTTTTATGGGTAGGTCGATTTTTTGTCCGATTTTTCCCCCTGTTGCCAAAAAACGTCTTGCTCTGTTCCTGAATCGAACGATTTACTTTGTGTAGCTCGATTTATTTCCTTCTTTTCATTTAAGATTGCAATTCGAACTATTTTGTATCCCCTATCTTCATTGATTTCTCAATTTGGACCTAATGCCTGCGATTTTTGACACAAACAAACCAAGAGTGCATCGAGGAACAAACAAAAGCAAAAACAAAAGAAGCAAAACAACTAAACTAAGCTAAACTAAGTGACAAGAGAAGAAAAGAGTAATACTACCATGGGTTGCCTCCCAAGAAGCGCTTGATTTATCGTCTTTAGCTAGACGGTGTTTGTTTTGGTGTTCAATGGAGGAGGATAGGGGCTATCTCCTCAACCGGAACTTCCGGTGTGTACTTATTCAACCGTTGGCCATTTACTTTGAAACTTCCGCTTTGTTCACCCCATACTTCAACTGCACCATGGGGGAAAATTCGTTTAATTACATAAGGTCCTGTCCAACGGGATTTAAGCTTACCTCGGAATAGTCGAAGCCTTGAGTTGAATAGAAGAACTTGATCTCCTTCCTTCAAATCCTTTGGGATGATGTGCTTATCATGCCAACGCTTCGTCCTTTCCTTGTAGATCTTTGCGTTCTCATACGTATTCAGCCGGATCTCGTCTAACTCGTTGATGTCCAAGAGCTGCTTCTCTCCGGCTTCTTTCAAGTCAAAGTTGAGCCACTTGACATCCCAATATGCTTTATGCTCTAGCTCTACAGGAAGATGACAAGATTTACCATAAACAAGGTTATATGGAGTTGTACCTATTGGTGTCTTAAAGGCAATCATGTACGCCCACAGTGCATCGTCGAGCTTCATCGACCAGTCCTTCCGTGTTTTAGAGACAGTTTTCTCTAAAATTCCCTTAATCTCTCTATTGGATATTTTAACTTGTCTACTAGTTTGCGGATGGTATGGTGTAGTTATCTTATGGGTCACCCCATACTTAGCCAATAGAGTCTCAAATCGACGGGTTGTGAAGTGCGTTCCTCCATCACTAATGATGGTTCGGGGAGTCCCGAACCTTGGGAAGATCGTTCTATTGAAGAACTTCACCACTACCATTGCATCATTAGTAGGAGAAGCGATTGCTTCTACCCATCTTCAGACGTAGTCTACGGCTAGAAGTATGTACTGGTTTCCACAAGAGGATTGAGATGGTCCCATAAAGTCTACTCCCCATACATCAAATATCTCCACTTCTTGAGGGGCATCTCATTCCTCCTAGAAATATTACATGTCCTTTGACAAGCATCACAAGTAACAACATATTTTTGCACATCTTTGAATAAGGTAGGCCAAAAAAAACCGGAACGAAGTACCTTAGCACAAGTTTTATGGGAACTAGCATGTCCTCCACAAGGTAGAGAGTGACAATGGCGGATGACACTTTCCACTTCATCTTCCGAAATGCATCTTATGTATATGCCATCGGGACCTCTTTTGAAGAGAAGAGGTTCGTTCCAATAGAAATGCCGGACGTCCTTAAAGAACTTCTTTCTTTGAGTATATGAAAGTCCGGGGGGAATCTCCTGACAAACAAGGTAATTTACAATGTCAGCAAACCATGGATCATTACCTTTCGAGATATGTTGAAGACACTCTTCAATCTCATGTAGTTGTTCATCAGGAAATGAGTCGTCTATAGGGAGTTCATCCGCCTCGTTGGTGAGGTGTGGAAGACGACTAAGGTGGTCAGCAACTGAATTTTCCGAGCCCTTCTTGTCACGGATCTCTAGATCGAACTCTTGTAAGAGTAAGATCCATCTTAGAAGCCTTGGCTTCACATCCTTCTTTGTGAACAAGTAACGGATTGCTGAATGATCTGTATAGACTATCACTTTCGCACCTACAAGATAGGAACAAAATATTTCAAAAGCATAAACTATGGCTAGAAGTTCTATTTCCGTAGTAGCATAATTCAATTGAGCTTCGTCTAGCATCTTGCTAGAATAATAGATGGCGTGTGTACGACCATCTTTCTTTTGTCCGAGTACAGCTCCTATAGTGACGTCGCTTGCGTCGCACATGACCTCGAAAGGGAGAGTCCAATCGGGTGGTTGGATGATGGGTGCTAAAATCAAAGCCTCTTTGATCCTGCAAAAAGCTTCCAAACAATCTTTTGAAAACTCGAAATTTGCTTCCTTCATTAAAAGACTAGTTAAGGGTTTTGAAATCTTAGAAAAATCCTTTATGAATCTCCTATAGAAGCCTGCATGTCCTAAAAAACTTCTAATTCCTTTCACCGAGGATGGAGGAGGTAGTTTCTCAATAGTTTCTATCTTAGCTCTATCAACCTCTATTCCTCTATTTGATATTAAGTGACCTAACACAATTCCTTCGGTGACCATGAAATGACACTTCTCCCAGTTTAAAACTAAGTTAGTATCTTCACATCTCTTAAGAACTAGTGAAAGGTTAGAGAGACAATTATCAAAGGAAGAACCATACACCGAAAAGTCGTCCATGAATACTTCCATGATATTCTCTACATATTCTGAAAAGATTGCCATCATACACCTTTGAAAGGTGGCTGGAGCATTGCATAAGCCGAATGGCATCCTTCTATAAGCAAACGTACCCCAAGGGCACGTGAAGGTCGTCTTCTCTTGATCATCCGGGTGAATGGGAATCTGAAAGAAACCGTTATATCCATCTAGATAACAAAAGTAAGAATGTTGGGCTAACCTTTCCAACAATTGATCAATAAAAGGAAGGGGAAAGTGATCCTTCTTGGTGGCCACATTCAGTTTACGGTAGTCGATGCACATTCTCCATCCCGTAATTGTCCTTGTGGGAATAAGCTCGTTGTTTTTATTAGCAACAACGGTAATGCCTCCTTTCTTTGGTAATACCTGCACTAGACTCACCCACTTGCTATCGGAAATAGGGAAGATAATATCTGCATCAAGTAGCTTAAGGATTTCTTTCTTCATGACCTCTTTCATGATCGGATTTAACCATCTTTGAGGTTGGCATGAAGGTTTGTAATCCTCTTCCATTAAGATTTTATGCATACATAGAGAAGGTTTAATGCCTATCAAGTCATTAATAGTATATCCAATGCTCTCCTATGTTGTCTTAGAACATTCATAAGCTTCTCTAGTTCATCATCATTCAGATTCGCACTAACTATAACAAGATATGTAAAATTAGGCCCAAGGAATGCATACCTTAAGTGTGTAGGTAGTGGCTTCAATTCCAATGAAGAAGGTGCTTTGATCGATGATTCATGACCATCTAATGTCATGGGAGAAGCCTCTGAAGGTGGGGAAGGTGCACTATTAGAGTTTAGAACAACTGCAGTCAAGTTCATAGAAACCGGAGAAATCAACGCTAAATTGTCTCCCTCTGAAGAAAATCGTCCGATTTTTTGGGCGATTTTTCTTCCTGTTGTCAAAAATCGACTTGCCTTTTCATAAATCGTGTGATTTATTTTGTGTAGGTTGATTTTTTTCACAGTTTCCGGGGTTAATTTCAGCTCTTCAAATCCTGATCCTAGCTCTTCCTCTACATCTTCCAATGCTTTTACCTCATCATCACAATCATGCTCTACTCCTTCCTTCATGATACTCATACTAAGAACCTTTTGAAGTAGATCTTTCATTAGGATCGAACTCACCACTTCTCTAGATTCTTCTTCATCAAAGATGTTAAAAACATCTTCTCTCAGAGCTGGCTCTTTGATTAAAGAGGAGAGTACAAACTCCACTTTCTCTTCACCTATATTGAAGGATAGTTGTCCATTCTTGCAATCTACCCATCCAGAGGTTGCAAGGAATGGTATCCCAAGAATGATGGGAACTGGATAATCTGCAGGGATGTCAAGAACGACAAAGCCTATAGGAATGTAAAACTTACCGAGTTTTACGGGAATGTATTCTATTATCCCAACCGTCCTGGTGATTGAACGATCTGCCATATAAAGCGTCATCTTCACCGGTATAGGCTCTCCTAGACCAACCGCTTTGCATAAAGCAAGTGGTATGATGCTCACACTTGCTCCAAGGTCGCAAAGTGCATCATAAGTAACCTCTCCTAAGGTGATGGGTATGCAAAATGATCCTGGATCACGCAGCTTAGTTGGCATATTCTCTGTCATAGTCTTGATGAGTTCGGATGACTCCGTGCTCATCTTGACTTCTCCAATATCTTCTAACTTCCTCTTGTTAGAGAGGATTTTCTTTAGGAATTTCCCATAAGCTGGCATACCTAAAATTGCATCCATAAAAGGTATATTAATATGCAGCTTACTCATAAGATCAATAAACTTACCGAAGTATTTATCTAGCCGCGCCCGCGGTCTAGATTGAGGAAAAGGTAGAGGTGGTTTGTAGGCGGGAGGAGGAACATAGACATCTTTCTTCTCTTTTTCTTTCTCTTCTTCGGTGGTGGTTTCAACTACTTTAGGTTGAGGATCGGTGGTTGTTATACCACTTCTAGTAGTGATCACCATAACTCTTCCCTTCGGGTTATCTTCCGTCTTCCCGGGAAGCTTCCCTTGATCTCTCGGGACTTCTCCGGCTTTGCTAAATACTTGGTTTTCTAAAGCTTTGTGAGCTTTATCAACCAAAGTTATGTAACTCTCCATTCCTTGTAGTTTTCCTAGGATCGTCTCCAACATGGGATCGGGTTTCTCCTTCTCCGTCTTGTTTGATCTATTTGATGATTGCTCCTGGCTTTTCAAAGGAGTAAAAGAAGATGGAGGTGTTAGTGAATTTCCAGAGTTTTGATAGGAATTACCGGAATTTTGTTGTTGGTTGGAGCACCAATTGTTGTTGGAATTTCGGTTGTTGTTGTTATTCCAATTGTTGTTCCAATTGTTGTTCCTATTCCCTTGGTGCTTGTTGTTGTTGTTGTTTCCTAAGTAGCCAACATCTTGCTCCTTTGGATTTTGAAGGCCAGCTCTAATAATTTCCTTCAACTCCTTGATTTCGGTATGAGGGAGAATATTTGAGTTTGTGCAGCTTGTGTTAGCTTGACTCCCGGTTCCACTTTCCGGTGGGAATACTTCTCAATTACTTGGGATTTCTTCTCAATGAAATCTCAAGCGTCATCCTCTCTCATGTCCATGAATGTGCCACAAGAGAGAGATTTGAGATTGAATTGTGTTTCCACATCCAACCCCTTATAAAAGATCTCCAACAATTCCAATTTTGAAATGTCATGGTGTGGGAAATCCAATAAGAGATCCTGAAACCTTTCCCATGATTGAAACAAACTTTCGTTATGTTTCATAGAAAATGCATTGATCTTACCTCTTAATTCCGCCGTTTTGGATGGCGGGAAGAACTTGATGAGGAACTCCGAAGATAGATCCTCCCATGTGGCAAGCTTTCCAGCTGGAAGAGCTTGATACCAAGATAGAGCTTTGTCCTTAAAAGAGAAGAAGAACGGTTTGATCTTGTAATTACTTGTGGTAGCCTTCTTCGGCTTCAATGTCTCCATGAGAATCTCGAAATTCTGCAAGTGTTGGTGTGGAGATTCAGCACTTCCCCCACTAAATTGACTTTGACGAACCATAGTGATAACTTGTGGGCAAAATCTGAATTCCTGGATGTCTACAGCTCCGAAATTCACACCTAGACGGCGTGGTTGTTGAATTGGATCCATCCTTTGCCCCAGAGTTCGTGGTTCATCCCCTTCGTTAGCAACTCTCACATTCCCAGCTAGAATCCGAGGAACAACCGGTGGTCTTGGGCTGTTACGAACGGGATGAATCACCGGATCGATTTCCTCAAGTTCCGGCATGTCTGGATCGATTTCTTCATCATCGGATGAATCATCTCTAGTGGACTTATTTGGTTTCTTGACCTTCTTCTTCTTCCTTGCATCGTTCAGCTCCAACTTCATGTCCAACATCATAGCCCTGAGTTCATCAATTTGGAATTGATGACTCGTTTCCCCGTCCACACGAGCTTTCTCACTCAACCTTAAGTTGACGTTGAGCTTCATACAACTCAGCTTGGATGTTTCTCTCGTCATTTTCAGCCATTTTATTTTCCTTCAAATTTCTTCTTAAAGTTTTCTCCAATTCGGGGGTCGAAAGGAACTAGATCTTTGGTACATCTAATCTTTCGTATATACCTAAAGAATCTGCATAGATCACTCAAGTAGACAAATCAAATCACAAGAGCAAGAGCTCTCAAGCTAGACAACCAAAAACCGAATTTGGTTTAGACAAAATCCCCGGCAACGGCGCCAAAAACTTGTTCGCTCGAAAGTGTGCGTTACTAGTTTTAAATTTATATCTAGAACTCAAAGCAAAGCGAACCCGCAATGTACGGATCAGCTATAGTAAGGCAAGAAATTCTAGAGTCGAACTCAGGGATTTAGTGAGAATAAAATCAGTTTCACTTATCTAATAAAGTGCAAAAGTTTTTGTGATTAATAAAGGGGGTAAATGATTCCAAGGATTCAAGTATCCGACTGCGGCTTTCGATTCAAGACACTTCTAAGGATCAAAGGACAGAGTTTATATTGCCAAGGTTGTGTGTTTCAAAGGTATATATCGTACGGTGAAGTTTCAAAACCTATTTGTCTAATCCAAAGGCTCTCTCAGTAAGGGTTGTTGAGGCTGCGATATAGAAAGGTCAAGGGATAAGAATTACACTCAAACTAACTATCAAAAACCCCAGGATGTGACTCTCAAAGGTAAAGATAGAAAGCACACTTAAAACCTTAATAAAGGATGTTGAGTCTCTCTATTACCCAAATCTTACAATCTTAATCTATTAAATGTAGAATCAACGATGAAATCTCTTCATACACTTAAATAGATGTTAAAAAGGTTAAGCAAGGTTGGGATTTAGGCAAGGATTAACTTTGGTTAAAGAATAAATCAATTAAGGATCGTTAGAGGAATAAATCGACCCGTTCATCATTAAATCGGACGATTTTCTCAAGAACAGGGCGATTTATCTGTTGTCGCAAAGTTAAAATCTAAACTCTCAGGGTCCAACTGTTTGAATGAGTTCAGTCTATTATCATCTAAGCCTCAATCATCAACTATTCTCCCCAGAATCACAAAAGTTTTAGCCAACCATTTTCAAAATCAAATCAAAATTTAGATTGAGTGAATAAATCAAATAAACCCGAATCTTGAATAAAACCTCAATAATCTCCAAATGTGTAAACCAAATTCAAATCCAATCAAAGTATCTCTCAAATTACTCGGTAATGTGTTCACAAACTACAAGAATCGCAAGTGAAATAAAGGATCTCGCAATAATGACAAAGATCGACTTCCCGGCTATTTCCCTTCAATCCTCTTCCAAGAATCTTCAATCTCTCTCAAACGTGTAAAGATTTCCCCCTGCCGAACCCACGTTTCCATTCCTAGGGTTCCAATCTATAGTTTCTTGCTAATGGGCCGCTTGGCAAAACACTTCTCCAGCCTAAAAGTGATGGGCTTTGAGTCGTCTTTATCCTTGGGCCGAAAGGTAGGAAAATCGTTCTAGTCGATTTACAAGGAAAACCGTACGATTTTATGAAGGAAAAATCGTCCGATTTACAGGCAATTTGGCACGATTTTCTTCAACAGAGAATGCTCGTCTTTTGGCTTGTTTCCTTCCTTCCTTTCGTGACTCTTTTATGCAACTCCTTTGCTCTTTGTGATTCCTCTAAGACTCCTTAAGCTTCCCTAATAGCCTGATGCTCCTTGCTCCACTTTTACTTCCAAATCCACCGAATTTACCTACAATTCAACCAAAACTCGTGTAGACCTCTATTTCCGGAATATAAATGAATAAAGCCTAAAAGGTACACAAGTTCTCTCCAAATGCAAGGTAAATCGAGGTAAACCTCTACAATATGCATGATTATAATGGTATATAATTCATGTCATCACCAAGCAAGCGCCTTGTCTTTCAATGAGAAGTAGAAAGGCCTGAACTTGTAATTATTATTCTCCACTCTTGATGGTCTCAAAGTCTCCATCAGAATCTCATAGTTTTGTAAATGTTGATGTAAATATTCTCTCTCCAAACCTCCGAATTGACATTGTCGAATCATGGTTAGAACTGGAGGTCGAAGTTCATAATCATGCTCAACAGGATCTCCTAGATTGACTCCTAGACGCCGCACTTGCTGATTTGGGTCCATCCTCTGACCTAGGGTTGGTGGAACTCCAGCAAAAAGAGCATCTTTGTTTATCATCGGCGGCATCCGAGGTGGTGGGTGTATCTCGGCCGGTGCATCTAGGATTGGGTCTTGCCTCGGTCGAGCAATTGGGACTGGTCGAGGTAAGAACTAAGCTCGTAGAGCGGCCATATCAGCTTCAATCCCTTCAGTTCTTGCATGAGTCTCGTCTCTCTCTCGCTGCAATTCTTCTTTACTGAGGCGAAGTTGTTCCAATGCCTCCTTCAATTCGTCTTCAAGATCTCGATTATCTTGATCAGCCATCTTAGCTTCTTTCAATATTCGTTTGTAAGTCTTTTCTGGTTCGGGATCGTAAGGAACGATTTCCTTTCCATCACAAGTTCTTCGCATAAACCTAAAGAAAGATCTTGCTAAATCACTCAAGTAAAGTAATCAATAGCAACAAGGGCAGCAGCCCCGAAAGACTACCGAAACCGAACTTGGTCTTGACGAAGTCCCCGACAACTGCGCCAAAAACTGGTTCGCTCCAAAAGGTGTGTGCAAGCTTTAATATTTATACCAAAAATAATTGCGAATAAGCGAACCCGCAGTGTACGGATCGATTGTAATAAAAGCAAGAATTCCAAGGTCGAACACAAGGACTATGGTGAAACAAAGATTGGTAATTCAGGTTGTCAATTAAACAAGCAACAAAGCAAAGATATCAAAGATGATGAAATAACCAGGTAAAGAGAATGCGGATTCTAGAGATTAAAGCATTCAGTTGTTGTTCCGGCTCAAGATATCAAAAGATAACGTGGACAAAGATGAGGTTTGCAAAAAGAAGGTGTTTCTAAGGTGGGAATAGATCACTGGGTAAGTTTCACTACTCACTATCCCAAACCAAAGATTCTCTCACTAGGTAACTCTCAAGGTAGTAAGGAAAAGAACTATAATCACAAACCAACACACCACTCAAGGGAATAGAATCAACCTTTACCGAGTAAGTCTCAGGCTAACTCTCAAAGATGGGATGAAGGCACAGTCAAACCCCAATAAAGGATAAACCTTTATTACCTAACACTCATGTCTTGGGTAAACAAACAAAGGAATCACCGGGTAACTCTCATCTTAGGCTTGCGTTGAACCAGGAAAGGTATAACAAGGATAGGATTTGGCAAACTGAAACCTCAACTCAGATAAGGATCAGGAAATTTCTCGCCTCGCTCAGTTCATGTACCATCTCGGTCGAGATGTTCCACGACTGACCGAGGTGTTCGTTAGTTAAGGTAAAGACTCAAGCTTTCAAGGTCCAATTGGATAAAGGCTCATTCTTTCATCGTCTTTCCCACAACTATAAGCCAATCACCCTAGAATCGCATAAAATACTTAGCCAACAATCATCATGATAACAATAATCAAATGTATAAGAAAGGAATCAATATTCAAACAATAAAACCTTAACACGAAGGTCTCAATAACTCAATCAAACAATCAAACAAACAAATCAACTGCGTTCCTCAGTCACGATCAGAAAAGACAACAAATCAAACCAAACTAAGAAAATCTTACTCCTTCCTTCAAAGCTAACTTTCTTCCTTCCTTAATCTTAAAACTTCCAAACTTCCTTCTAAACTCTAGAGAACTCTGCTCCACGATCTTCCTGAATCTGAGATTCGGAGATAACTTCTCTTCAAAAAATCAACCTCTTTATATAGGAGAATCACCTTCGTAAGATAAGATATCTTTAAAGGCAATTTCCTTCCTTAGAATATCTTCCAATCTTCCAAATAAATCAGCCAAAAAGATATGCTTCCTCCAAAAATCCATCCTAAAATATATGATATTCACTTTCCAAAAATAGAAGATTTCAGCCAAAAATAAAGATCTAGTATCCCGTCATCAGTTTGCCTCGGTCTAACCTATCTTAAAGATCACCTCGGTCGAGGTGGCACTGTAGTCAACCAAGGTGAATCTCGGTTAAGCGTCAATCTCTCTGATCTGGTCCAAAATCAATCTTTCACTCCATTTCCATGCTTCTTGAGCTTCTCTTATAGCTCCTCAATGCTCCAGAATGTAGCTCCAATGACTCCTTAGCTTCCTTAGCTCCATTTTGTTCCGAAACGTGCTATTTTCCCTACAATCACAACGAAACTAGGTGTAGACCTCGATTCCCGCAAAGGTAGACAAAACAACATAATGATCAAAGAATGTACAACCATACATACAGATTTATGAAGATAAAACGTCCAAACCAATCCCAAAATATAGACTATAATACATGCTATCACATTTACAATGCCAGGATCCTTGGATGAGGACTCCCTAAGGCTTATATAAAAGATAAATATTTATAAAATGCATAGGAATAAACTTGTAAACGATAAAGGTTTGAAACCAAAAGATGTCCCATAACGTCAACCAAAAGGGTTCCAAAACCACAATAGCAGCACAACCATAAACGGTCAAACTCGAAGCCAACAACATCAAATTTTAGAAGCACAAACCAACTCGAAAGATATAAACCAAAGCTAGAAAGAAGTCCTAGAGAAACAAAACCACCCCAAGCTCTGGCAAACGGCCCAAACATGACTCTCACTAGTGTCCTTGACCTCCTTGCTCCTGAACTGATCATATTCTTGATTATAAAAAACATAACCAGCCCCACCATGGTAGGGTTAGTCTTCCATATTGACTAAGTTGATACATAAGTAATGTAATATATATGAACGAGACATATTAAAAGCATATATAATGTCACATGATCTTTGGAAATACTAAAATGGTTTCAGTTTTCAACATGCTTCCAAATTCATCATAAAACTCAAAGAGTTCGAGTCATCATGGCTTAAATACTCGATGTCATCTCAAAGGGGTTTCCAAACCAACATCATCTCAAGAAACTCGTAATCATCTCAAATAAACTTGTAATCATCTCAAACAAACTCGTAATTATCTCAATGGATTTCAAAAATCAACATCATCTCAACAAACTTGTAAGCATCTCAAATAAACTCGTAATCATCTCAAAGGATTTCAAAATCAACACCATCTCAATAAACTCGTAATCATCTCGAACAAACTCGTAATCATCTCAAAGGAGTTAAAATCAATATCATCTCAATAAACTCATAATCCTCTCAAAACGGTGTATAACGTAACCAATTGTCAATTGACCGAAATGGGGTAACAAGGTAAATCTTTGCCATTTTATGAAATCCATCACCAGAAATCATTCAATTCACAATATGAAAACATGTTCGGGAATTTTTACTTTAGAAACCGTATTCAAATCACAAGTGTTATATTTTATCTTAAAACATCTCCAACCCACGTTGAACGCAAAGGTACCTCTTAACCCTGACTATGGGATGATCACGACAGTTATGGATTGGGTGCAATCCTCGCCACCCACAACGTCAGGGAAAACCTCGGCCTGCACAAACCAAGATTCTCACCACGGATGAGCATGGCTTGCCTAAACCAAGGGGCGTAAAATCATGAAAACAAAATGGTTGGCAAATTTGCCACTGCGGTCATAGACCAATCATCTTTACATAATAATATGGCAAAATACCCATTGTAGTAAAGACCAAATCATCTCTCCTATCAAAACTGCAAGATGTCACTTAGGTCAAAGACCAAATCATCACTCAAATCCTCAATATCAACAATCTGGCTCTTTTCAAAACATCACGAATAAAATCTCATTGAAATATCACAATCCAAGATAAACACGTCACCGTCAAAATTGGCAAATCAAGTCAAGTCAAGACATTCTTAAAAGCTTTCAAAATCCATGTATCAACTCATTTCTTATGCTCAATCAAAGGCAACTTCAAACACTTTCATAACTTTAAATAACTCTTTTCTTTAAACACCACAATGCATATATCATATATAACAAAACCAATATCTTTCAAATCGTCAAACCATGCATGTAACAAGATAATGACTTAAACTTAATCAAGCTCATATAAAAAAACTCATAAGTATTTGCCTCGATAAATCTTACTCAACGGACTTAAAGCTAAAACGACAATGTCAAAACAAGAAAAATATCACACCATCAACATATATATATATATATATCATCATCATCACAAAATACCATCTAGTGGGTGTACAAGTGACTTATGTAATCCCAACACGAGTTTGGGTTGTACTTCACTTAGGGTTTTCCCAAAACCCGTTATCCAAATGAAAAAGTACTTAGAATATCCAACTAGGCATATCAATTCAATATCCAACTCACAACTCATGTAGAGTCGGCCGAACGAAAGTCGATTGAAGGTTGTCGAACTTCGACTTGAGCTAAACTTTCTCCGAAGGTGTTTACTTACCTAAACCATAACAACTAAACAAGTTTCACTCCATTTGAAATAGTTGGGTAATAAAACGAAATATATATAAATATAGTTTAAATCTCGTAACTAAAAACTCGGGTTAAAAATCATAAATACATTTCTTGGGGCAAGTAATGCCAAACTAGATGTTTGGACCCTTTTTGCAAATTTAAAACTTGGCCAAAATCTACAAATACTTTTCCTATGAGTAATTTTACAGAAACAAAAATGGGCGATTTACGTAAATAAAAGTTTGGTTCATTTTCTACAACTACTAAACCGAGGGCAAAAACGTTAAAAACACAAACTATGGGCATAAACTCTAATTAAAACATGGGATGTATATTGTAGTTATATGTTCGCTCTCAGACGTGTGTGTATTGTGAACGATATAGCTTTAAATTTATGACCTAAAATATAAGCCTGAAACAATGTGTGAACCCGCAGTGTACGGATCAATTGTAATAACAGCAAATACTCCAGCGTCGAACACAGGGTCTATGGTGAAACAAAGCAAGGATATTCAAGTTGTCAATAAAAAAACAAGCAATAAAGCAAAGATATCAAAGATGATGTAATAATCAAATAAAGGAATGCAGATTCTAGAGGTCAAAGCATCCAGTTGTAGTTCCAACTCAAGATCTCAAAGGATAACGTGGACAAAGCTGAGTTTTGCAAGGGAAGGTATTTCTAAGGTGAGAATAGATCACTGGGTAAGTCTCACTACTCACTATCCCAAACCAAAGCTCCTCTCACCGCGTAAGTTTCAAGGAACTAAGGAAAGGAACTATAATCTCAAACAAACACACCACCTAAGGGGATAGAACTAACCTTTACCGGATAAGTCTCAGGCTAACTCACAAAGGTAGGATGAAGGCACACTCAAACCCTAATAAAGGATAAACCTTTATTACCTAACACTCATCATCATCGGTATACAAGCAAAGGAATCACCGGGTAAGTCTCTTCCTAGTCCTGCGTATTGATGACATGAATTATATGCTATTATAATCATGCATATTTTAGAGGTTTACCTCAATTTACCTTGTATTGTGAGAGATTTGTGTACCTTTTAGGTTTGTTTCATTTATATTCCGGAAATAGAGGTCTACACGATTTTTGGTTGAGTTATAGGTGAATTCGGTGGAATTGGAAGCAAAAGTGGAGCAAAGAGCACCTAAGGCCAATAAGGAGTCTTAGAGGAGTCACAAGGAGCAAAGGAAGTGCATAAAAGAGTCACAAAAGGAAGGAAGGAAACAAGCCAAGAGACGAGCACTTTCTGTTGAAGAAAATCGTGTCATTTGTACTATAAATCGGATGATTTTCTTCACCAAAAATCAAATTGTTTTTCTTACAATAATTAGCACGATTTCCTTCACCTTTCGACTAAAAATATTATGACCCAAAGCCCATCATTTGTGGGCTTGAGAAGTGATATGCCAAGCGGCCCATTAGCAAGGAAGTATACCTTGGAACCCTAGGAACGAAATTGGGGAGTTCGCAGCGGGAAAAATTTACACAATTTTGTGGGATTGAAGATTCTTGGAGAGGAGATTGAAGGAAAAAAGCAAGAAGTCAATATTCACCATTGTTATGAGATCTTTTGTTTCCCTTCTGATTCTTGTGATTTGTGAACACATTGTTGATTGTTTTGAGAGATTCTTTGATAGTTTTTGAGATTTGATTACAGATTCGGAGATTATTTGGTTTTGGTTCAAAGTTCGGGTTTTATTTGATTTTATTCATTCAATCTTGATTTTGATTTGATTATGAAAATGGTTGGCTAAACACCTTGTGATTCTGGGGAGAATAGTTGATGATTGAGGCTTAGATGATGATAGACTGAACTCATTTAACCATTTGGACCTTGAGAGTTGAGATTTAACTTCGTGACAACAGGAAAATCGGATTGTTCTTGGTGAAATCGGACGATTTAATGAAGAAGAGGACGATTTATCCCTCTGACGATCTTTAACTGATTTATTCTTTAACCAAAGTTAATCCTTTCCTAAATCCCAACCTTGCTTAACCTTTTTAACCTCTATTTAAGTGTGTGAAGAGACTTCATCACTGATTCTATATTTAATAGCTAAAGATTACAAGATTTGGGTAATAGAGAGACTCAACATCGTTTATTAAGGTTTAAGTGTGCTTTCCGTCTTTGCCTTTGGAAGTCATATCCTGGGGTTTTGGGTGGTTAGTTTGAGTATAATTCTTGTCCTTAGACCTTTCTATATTGCAGCCTCAACAACCCTTATAGAGAGAGTCTTTGGATTAGACATATAGGTTTTGGAACTTTGCCTTACAAAATCTTCCTTTGAAACACATAACCTTGGCAACATCAACTCTGTCCTTTAATCTTTAGAAGTGTCTTGAATCGAAAGTCGCAGTCGGATACTTGAATCCTTGGAATCATTTGTCACTTTACTAATCACAAAAGATTTTATACTTTGCCAGATAATTTGAAATCGATTTCATTCTCACCAAATCCCTGAGTTCGACTCTGGAATTTCTTGCCTTACTGCAGTCGATCCGTACACTGCGGGTTCACTTTTGCATAAGTTCTAGATATAAATTTAAGACTTTGACGCGCATACTTTTGAGCGAAGAAGTTTTTGGTGCCATTGTCTGGGATTTGGCCTAGACTAAATTCGGTTTTCGGTTGTCTGGCTTGTGGGTTTTTTCTCTTGTGATTTGATTTGTCTACTTGAGTGATTTTTGCAGGAATTCTTTTAGGTATATGCGAAGGACTAGATCTACCAAAGATCTCGTTCCTTTTGATCCCGAATTGGAGAAACTTTGAGAAGAAAGTTGAAAGAGAAAAATATGGCTGAAAATAATGAGAGAAACATCCAAGAGGAGTTGGATGAAACTCGAACTCAACTCCAATTGAGTAAGAAGGCTCGCTTGGAGGAAAAGGAACGTAATCAGTTTCAAATAGATGAGCTTCGAGCGATGATTCTAGACATGAAACTAGAGAGAATTGATGCTAAGAAGAAGAAGAAAGCCAAGAAATCTAGTGTTGAATCATCCGACGATGATGACATGCCGGACCTAGAGGATATTGCACCAATAATCCATCCAGTTCGTGACAATCCTAGACCACATGTTGATCCTCGCATTCCCGCTGGAGATGTGAGAACCGCTAATGGCGGGGATGAACCACGAATCCTTGGGCAATGGATGGATCCAATTCAGCAACCACGCCGTTTAGGTGTGAATTTCGGAGGTGAAGACGTCCAGGATTTCGGGTTTAGCCGCAAGTTATTACCATGGTTCGCCAAAGTAAATTTGGTGGAACAAATGTTGAATCTCCACACCAACACTTACAGAATTTCGAGATTCTTATGGAGACATTGAAGCCGAAGAGGGTTGTCAACAACAATTACAAGATAAAATTGTTCTTCTTCTCTTTGAAGGACAAGGCTTTGTCTTGGTACCAAGCTCTTCCGGATGGAAGTCTTAACACATGGGAGGATTTGACTTCGGAGTTCCTCACCAAGTTCTTTCCGCCATTCAAAACGGCGGAGTTGAGAGGTAATATTAATGCTTTTTCTATGAAACCTAACGAAAGTTTATTTCAATCTTGGGAAAGGTTTCAGGATCTTCTATTGGATTGCCCACACTGTGGCATTTCAAAGCTGGAATCGTTGGAGATCTACTACAAGGGATTGGATGTGGAGACACAATTCAAACTCCAATCTCTTTCTTGTGGTACATTCAAGGACATGAGAGAAGATGACGCTTGGGAATTCATAGAGAAGCAAGCCCAAGTGATTGAGAAGTATTCCCATCGGAAGATGGATGCTAGTAATCGGAACCAGGGAGATCCAGGAGCAAAGTTGACTCAAGCTGCACAAACTCAAATATTTTCCCTCAATAATGAGATCAAGGAGTTGAAGGAAGTCATAAGAGTTGGCCTTTAAAAGACGAAGGAGCAAGATGATGGCTACCTAGGGAGGGATAATAACCATGTTAATAGGAACAACTACCGGAACAACTACCGGAACAATAACTGGAACAACAACAACAACAACAACAGGAACTCTAACAACAACAATTGGAGATCCAACCAACAAAACTCCGGTAATTCCCATTCACAAAATGAAAATTCACTAACGTCTCCATCTTCGTCTACTCCATTGAAAAGTCAGGGTCAAACATCGAATGGCTCGGGCAAGCAGGAGAAGGATAAGCATGATGCTATGATGGAGACAAACTTGGGAAAGCTCCAAGGACTAGAGAATCACATCACTTCGGTTGATAAGGCACAAAAAGCCTTATAAAATCAAGTGTTCAGCAAGGCCGGGGAAGTTCCTAGAGATCAAGGGAAGCTTCCTCGAAAGACGGAGGATAACCCAAAGGGGCGAGTAATGGCGATTACTACTAGGAGTGACGTAACAACCACCGATCCACAACCCGAATCAGCTGAAGCCCCCGCCGAAAAGGAAAAGGAAAAAGAGAAGGAAGATATCTATGTTCCTCCTCCCGCTTACAAACCACCTCTACCTTTTCCCCAATCTAGAGCAAGAGCACGTCTAGATAAACACTTCGGTAAGTTCATAGATCTTATGAGTAAGCTGCAAATTAATATACCTTTTATGGATGCAATTTTAGGTATGCCAACTTATGGGAAGTTCCTAAAGGAAATCCTCTCTAACAAGAGGAAATTAGAAGATATTGGTAAGTCAAGATGAGCACGGAGTCATCCGAACTTATCAAGACCATGACGGAGAACATGCCACCTAAGTTGCGTGATCCAAGATCATTTTGTATACCCATCACCTTAGGAGAGGTCACCTATGATGCACTTTGCGACCTTGGAGCAAGTGTATACATCATATCACTTTCTTTCTGTAAGGCGGTTGGTCTAGGAGAACCTAGACCGGTTAAGATGACACTTTACATGGCCGATCGTTCCATCACTAGGCTTGTTGGAATCATAGAAGACAATCCCGTAAAACTTGGTAAGTTTTACATTCCTATAGATTTTGTCGTTCTTGACATTCCTGTAGACTATCCAGTTCCCATCATACTTGGGAGACCATTCCTTGCAACCTCCGGTTGTATGGTTGATTGCAAGAATGGACAGCTGTCCTTCAATATAGGGGAAGAGAAAGTGGAATTTGTGCTCTCATCCTTAATCAAAGAGCCAGATTTGAGAGAAGATGTTTTTAACATCTTTGATGAAAAAGAGTATAGAAAGGTAGTGAGTTCAATCTTGATGAAAGATCCACTTCAAAAGGTTCTTAGCATGAGTATCATGAAGGAAGGAGTGGAGCATGATTGTGATGATGAGGTCAGAGCATTGGAAGATGCAGAGGAAGAGCCAGAGGCAAGATTTGAAGAGCTGAAAAGAGCCCCGGAATCTGTTGCAAAAATCAACCTACACAAAGAAAATCACACAATTTCTGAAAATGCAAGTCGATTTTTGACAACAAGAAGAAAAATCGAGTAAAAAATCGGACGATTTACGACAGGGGAGGTTGATTTTTCGTCAATTTCTCCGGTTTCTACAAACTCGATTGCAGTTGTTCTTAACTGTAATAGCACACTTCTTCCACCTTCAGAGGCTTCTCTAATGACACTAGATGATCATGAACCATCAACCAAGGCACCACCTTCATTGGAATTGAAACCACTCCCTACACATTTAAGGTATGCATTCCTTGGGCCTAGCTCTACATAACCTGTTATAGTTAGTGCAAAATTGAGTAATGATGAACTTGAGAAGCTTATGAATGTTTTGAGGCAACATAGGAAAGCATTAGGCTATACTATTGATGATTTAGTATGCATTAAACCTTCTCTATGTATGCATAAGATCTTGAAGGAAGAGGATTACAAACCTTCACGTCAACCTCAAAGACGGTTAAATCCGATCATGAAAGAGGTCGTGAAGAAAGAAATCCTTAAGCTACTTGATGCAGGTATCATCTTTCCTATTTCCGATAGCAAATGGGTGAGCCCCATGCAAGTGGTACCAAATAAAGGAGGCATTACCGTTGTTGCAAACCAGAACAACGAACTTATTCCTACAAGGACAGTTACGGGATGGAGAATGTGCATCGACTACCGTAAGTTGAATGTTGCCACAAGGAAGGACCATTTCCCCCTTCCTTTCATTGATCAAATGTTGGAAAGGTTAGCTTAACACTCTTACTTCTGTTATCTAGATGGATATAGCGGTTTCTTTCAAATTCCCATTCACCCAAATGATCAAGAGAAGACAACTTTCACGTGCCCTTGGGGTACGTTTGCCTATAGAAGGATGCCATTGGGTTTATGCAACGCTCCATCCACCTTCCAAAGGTGCATGATGGCAATATTTTCGGAGTATGAGAGAACATCATGGAAGTATTCATGGACGATTTTTCGGTATATAGTTCTTCCTTTGATAACTGTCTCTCTAACCTTTCCCTTGTCCTTAAGAGATGTGAAGACACTAACCTAGTCTTAAACTGGGAGGAGTGCTATTTTATGGTTACCGAAGGAATTGTGTTAGGTCATTTGATTTCAAATAGAGGAATAAAAGTTGATAGAGCTAAGATTGAAACTATAGAAAAGCTACCTCCTCCATCTTCGGTGAAAGGAGTTAGAAGCTTTTTAGGACATGCAGGCTTCTATAGGAGATTCATAAAGGATTTTTCTAATATTTCAAAATCTTTGACTAATCTTTTGATGAAGGACATAACTTTCAAATTTTTGAAAGAATGTTTAGATGCCTTTTGCAGGATCAAGGAAGCTTTGATTTCAGCCCCTATCATCCAACCGCCCGATTGGACTCTTCCTTTCAAGATCATGTGCAACGCAAGTGATGTAGTTATAGGAGTTGTACTTGGACAGAAGAAAGATGGCCGTACACACGCCATCTACTATGCTAGTAAGACGCTAGATGAAGCTCAACTGAATTATGCTACCACGGAGAAGGAGCTTCTAGCCGTAGTTTATGCATTTGAGAAATTTCGTTCCTATCTTGTAGGTGCGAAAGTGATAGTCTACACGGATCATTCATCAATCCGTTACTTGTTCACGAAGAAGGAGGCGAAGCCTATACTTCTAAGGTGGATCCTACTCTTACAAGAGTTCGATCTAGAGATCCGTGACAAGAAGGGCTTGGAAAATTCAGTTGCCGACCACCTTAGTCGTCTCCCACACCTCACCGATGAGACGGATGAGCTCCCTATCGACGACTCATTCCCTGACGAACAGCTCCACGAGATTGAAGAATGTCTTCAACAAATCTCGAAAGGTAATGATCCATGGTTTGCTGATATTGTCAATTATCTTGTTTGTCAGGAACTCCCACCCGGACTTTCATACGCTCAAAGAAAGAAGTTCTTTAAGACGTCCGGCACTTCTATTGGAACAAACCTCATCTCTTCAAGAGAGGTCCCGATGGCGTATACAGGAGAAGTGTTCCGGAAGATGAGGTGGAAAGCGCTATCCGCCATTGCCATTCCTTACCTTGTGGAGGACATGCTAGTTCCCACAACACATGTGTTAAGGTACTCCAATCTGGTTTTTTTTGCCTACCTTATTCAAAGATGTGCAGAATTATGTTGTTGCTTGTGATTCTTGTCAAAGGACATGTAATATTTCAAGGAAGAATGAGATGCCCCTCAACAACATACAAGAAGTAGAGATATTCGATGTATGGGGAGTAGACTTCATGGGACCATTCCTATCTTATTGTAAAAACCAATACATACTTCTAGCCATAGAATATGTCTCAAGATGGGTAGAAGTAATCGCTTCTCCTACTAATGATGCAATGGTGGTGGTGAAGTTCTTCAATAGAACGATATTCCCAAGGTTCGGGACTCCCCGAACCATCATTAGTGATGGAGGAACACACTTCACAACCCGTCGATTTGAGGCTCTATTGGTTAAGTATGGGGTAACCCGTAATATCGCCACACCATACCATCCGCAAACTAGCGGACAAGTTGAGATATCCAATAGAGAGATCAAAGGAATTCTAGAGAAGATTGTCTCTAGAACAAGAAAGGATTGGTCAATAAAGCTAGATGATGCATTATGGGCGTACAAGGCCGCTTTTAAGACACCTATAGGTACAACTCCATACAACCTTGTGTATGGAAAGTCTTGTCACCTTCCTGTAGAGGTAGAGCATAAAGCATATTGGGCCGTCAAGTGGCTCAACTTCAGCATGAAAGAAGCCGGAGAGAAACGGCTACTAGACATCAATGAGCTAGAGGAGATCCGGCTGAATGCGTACGAGAATGCAAGGATCTACAAGGAAAGAACAAAGCAGTGGCATGATAAGCATATCATCCCAAAGGACTTGTAGGAAAGAGATCAAGTTCTTCTATTCAACTCAAGGCTTCGACTCTTTCCAGGTAAGCTTAAATCCCGTTGGACATGACCTTACGTAATTAAACGTGTTTTTCCCCATGGTGTAGTTGCAGTATGGGGTGAACAAAGCGGAACTTTCAAGGTCAATGGTCAACGGTTAAAGAAGTACATACTAGAAGTCCCGGTTGAGGAGATAGCTCCTATCCTCCTCCATTGAACATCAAAACAAACAATGTCCAGCTAAAGACGATAAATCAAGCGCTTCTTTGGAGGCAACCAATGGTAGTATAGTTCTTTCCGCTTCTTTTCATCTTAGAATAGTTTAGTTTAGTTGTTTGTTTTCTTTGGTTTTAGTTTTGTTTGTTCCTCGATACGCTCTAGGTTTGTTTGTGTCAAAAATCGCAGGAACTGGGTTCAACTTTGGAGAATCAATGAAGAAAGTGGGCACTATAAGGCTCAACTAAGCTTTTCAAGGAAAAGAAGGAAGAAAATCTATCTACAACAATTAAATCGATCGATTCAGGTGCAGAGCAAGACAATTTTTGACAACAGGAAAAAAAATCGAGTAAAAATCGTCCCACCAGAAAAAATCGTTCGATTTTTAGTATTGAGCTGAGAAATTGAAGAAAAATCGGGCCGACAAATAAATCGACCAAGAAAATTGTCCGATTTTCTTTGAAAATTAGCCGGCCTATATAAAGCCTTCTCCACTCGATTCCTTCATTCCACACTTCACCATTTCCGTCCCCTCTTCGTCCCAAAGAACCGAAAAATCGCCAATCTCCAATCCCCACAAATTGTAACCAGTTTGAGTGATTCTTGAGCCCAAACTGAAGCACTTTCAACAAGGAAGACGGATCTAGCAACAACAAGCTTGGCAAACAGCTCATTCATCCGGAATTCAGGTTTTTCAATTCAAAACCTAAGTTTTTCGCTCGATTTTGATTCTTGCCTAGAAATTCTTTGTTTGCTAAGATTGATTGAGGGGTTTTCTTAGAAATACCCCTAGGAGACTGTGTGTGGTGTTGGTTTGCTCAGAACTTTACAGATTTGTGAGTTGTGTTGAAATCGACAGAAAAATCAACCCAACCCAGATAAATCGTCCGATTTTTGCTTATAACAAGGCGATTTTCTTGTGTAGAATGGAAACTTTGAAGAGGATTACTAGAAATGCAGGCAAGAAGAAGGGATCTTCTTCCAAAGCACCTCCCCCACCACCACCACCTTCCCAAGCTAAACCAAAACTTCCTCCTCCCCTTTCCTAACATAAAAAGAGATATGAAAGTCTCTTAGACCGTCCCTTCACCCCTCCTCGATACATTGTCCTAGATGACCTAGATACATTGTTTGTTAGAGAGGATGTGGATATGATGTTAGATAGAGTGGGACTGAGTCAATTTGCACTGATTAGGGAGGATGCCTGCACCGAGATCACTCTAGAGTTCTTGAGTACATTTGAGCATGATCCTAGAGAGAGGACGGTCACCTTTCGTCTCATGAACCAAAACCATGCTATGTCCATTGATGATTTTGGAGATTTGTTTGGCTTTCCCTATTCTTTTGCAGGCACATTTGCACGAGGGGTGAGTGCTAGTGCTTTCTAGGAAAGCATATCCGTTGGAGAATTTGGAGGAGATAAGTGGAGACCGGGGAACTCCAAGGAGACGAGTATGTACAACCTTTCCTTCAAGGTAGTTCATAGGATCCTAAGTGATAGTTTGTTTGCACGGACAGAGACTCCGCAGAAGCTCAAGGCACATGAGCTCTTCTTACTCTATTGTATGACTAGCGGTACTATCCCCGACACCACCACCATGCTTGTTGACTATCTTGGGAAGATAGCCAACAAGTCGAAGGGTGATCTTTGTGTTAGAGGCCTTGTCACTCACATGGCGAAGGCATTAGAGTTAGACTTTTCAGACTGCAACTTAGCTGAGAATGCCCAGCCTCTAGGCTCACAGAGATTAGTTGCGCAACAGGTTTTGATTCCCCAAGGTAGAGGAGCTTTTCATGTGCCTATGCCATGGGCAAAGGATCCGTCCAAGAAGCCGGCTAAGATAGAGTGGAAGTCCGAATACACTATTCGGAATAAGAGGAACTAGAAGGAGACTTTTGTACTTATGATTGAGGAGATGGCCCCTCCACCTATTTATTATGATGATGCAGAGGAGGAGGAGGACTACGAGGATGGAGCTGCAGCTTATCAGGGACCTATGCTAGAGTTCGAGAGCGACACCCACAGCAGCCACGCTACGGACGCCATGGATACTGATACTCATGGAGCCGGACCTAGCAGGATGAGTCGCGGTACTGAGGAGACGGAGGATGAGATGCAGTCACCCCGTCATTCTTTTGCACATACTCCCAGCCATGGTCGAGGACGTGGGTGCGGACCTAGGCTCCACCGACATATTGGAGCATTGATTTCTAGCTTCCAGGGTCTACGTACCGACTACCAGGGTCTTCGCACAGATTATTAGGCCCTCCACACCGACTACGCCGCCTTGAACACTCTATTCACGGCATATCGCCAGGAGGCGGATGCTAGACACTCGTCCTACGATGGCTAGATGAAGGACATGTACTATCATCAGTTTGGCCACTTCTATGATCCCAGCGCTCCGAGATATCCATATCCACCACCACCACCGAATGAGGATTGAGTTTCCACTCCATTTTACATTGTAAGTATTTTTCTCCATCTTATGCTTGATTTTTCACATTGGGGACAATGTGAAGGTTAAGTATGGGGTGGGGGTACTTACAATCTCTTTTATCTTTTTTGCACTCTATGTACTTCGTGTTGCACTTGATGATTTGGTTTGTAATAACTCTTGCACTATTTGCTTTCACTATGACATTCACATTTGCATGTTTTCATTCGAAAATTGTGACTTTTTCAAAAAAAATTAGTGTTTCTTATGATGGATATGATCTCTATGATGAGAATTGTGATGTGAAAAAGGCAAAAAGATGATTTAGTTATGTTGAGAATTTAATTGTAGCATGAATGAGCTTGAATATCTTACTTGAATGCATGAATAGTTCATATGATCTTGATGTCCTGATAGGAGAATGAAATAATGGTCGAAGTTATATTATAAGTTCTTTTGCATCATATAGGAATGACCAAGGCAATTCGCTTCTTTTCTTGTTCATATCTTGTTCATGTTAGCTCTTCAATGAAATATTTGACCTCCTTTTGACCATCCGGGAATTAGGATAAGTAGTTGTAAAAAGACATGCTTGATGTGGGAGGGCCATTGTGAAAGTGTTAAGTGAAAATTTTAGCAAATTATAGGTTTGGGGACGTTGAACATAAGGATGAGTAACTCGGCACCATTCACATAGCCGGATGTTTGTGTCTTGCCAAAGTCCGATTGAACGACAATTCCTAACGGGATATGGTATGTGCATCAAGGGTTTGAAGCATCTCAAAAAATTGAGAATCGCCGATCTCCTAGGCTTCGGTTTGTGCACCGCTGTCCATACTCTCAAAAAGTAAAGTAAAAGAAAGCAAAAATTTTACATGCAAAGCATGTGTGATGAAGTTAAGCTCCTAAAGTTTTTATTGTGTTGTTCCTCTTTCCGGATTAGCATCGCATTACCTTAAAAGATTTCCCACCCTTAACACGTTTCTTTGACCTTTTTCTTTGATTGGAAGACCTTGAGACCTTTGTGCACATGTTTTAGGCTTCATGGCTTAGATTTGTTTGACTTTGATTATCTTTACATCTTTATCATGTCTTTTATTTGTGTCTTTTAGAAAGAAAGGATAGTAGCTTCATAATATGGTTATTATTGATACATACTTTGTCTTCCTATGTCTTGAAACATTACTTTGAGGGTGATCCAATAAGAAGAAGTACTTTTCAAAAGTTGTATTTGAGTTTTTCACATCATATAATCCATGACATCTTGTATTCTAAGTTTGAACCTTCCTTGGGGACAAGCAAGAGGCAAGTATGGGGTATTTTGATGACATGAATTATATGTCATTATAATCATGCATATTGTAGAGGTTTACCTCAATTTACCTTTTATTTGGAGAGATTTGTGTACCTTTTAGGTTTATTTCATTTATATTCCGGAAATAGAGGTCTACTCGAGTTTTGGTTGAATTATAGGTGAATTTGGTGGAATTGGAAGCAAAAGTGGAACAAAGAGCACCTAAGGCCAATAAGGAGTCTTAGAGGAGTCACAAGGAGCAAAGGAAGTGTATAAAAGAGTCACAAAAGGAAGGAAAGAAACAAGCCAAGAGACGAGCACTTTTTGTTGAAGAAAATCGTGTCATTTGTACTATAAATTGGACGATTTTCTTCACCAAAAATCGAACGGTTTTTCTTACAATAATTAAGCACGATTTCCTTCAGCTTTCGACTAAAAATATTACAACCCAAAGCCCATCACTTGTGGGCTTGAGAAGTGATATGCCAAGCGGCCCATTAGCAAGTAAGTATACCTTGGAACCCTATGAACGAAATTGGGGAGTTTGCAGCGGGAAAGATTGACAGAATTTTGCGGGATTGAAGATTCTTGGAGAGGAGATTGAAGGAAAGAAGCAAGAAGTCAATATTCACCATTGTTGTGAGATCTTTTGCTTCCCTTCTGATTCTTGTGATTTGTGAACACATTGTTGAGTGTTTTAAGAGATTCTTTGATAGGTTTTGAGATTTGATTAGAGATTCGGAGATTATTTGGTTTTTGTTCAAAGTTCAGGTTTTATTTGATTTATTCATTCAATCTTGATTTTGATTTGATTATGAAAATGGTTGGCTAAAAACCTTGTGATTCTGGGGAGAATAGTTGATGATTGAGGCTTAGATGATGATAGACTGAACTCATTTAACCATTTGGACCTTGAGAGTTGAGATTTAACTTCGTGACAACAGGAAATCGGGCTGTTCTTGGTGAAATCGGACGATTTAATGAAGAACGGGACGATTTATCCCTCTGACGATGTTTAATTGATTTATTCTTTAACCAAAGTTAATCCTTGCCTAAATCCCAACCTTGCTTAACCTTTTTAACCTCTATTTTAGTGTGTGAAGAGACTTCATCATTGATTCTACATTTAATAGCTAAAGATTACAAGATTTGGGTAATAGAGAGACTCAACATCCTTTATTAAGGTTTAAGTGTGCTTTCCGTCTTTGCCTTTGAGAGTCATATCCTAGGGTTTTGGGTGGTTAGTTTGAGTGTAATTCTTGTCCTTAGACCTTTCTGTATTGCAGCCTCAACAACCCTTATAGAGAGAGCCTTTGGATTAGACATATAGGTTTTGGAACTTCGCCGTACAAAATCTTCCTTTGAAACACATAATCTTGGCAACATCAACTTTGTCCTTTAATCTTTAGAAGTGTCTTGAATCGAAAGCCGCAGTCGGATACTTGAATCCTTGGAATCATTTGTCTCTTTATTAATCACAAAAGCTTTTATACTTTGCCAGATAATTTGAAATTGATTTTATTCTCACCAAATCCCTGAGTTCGACTCTGAAATTTCTTGCCTTACTACAGCCGATCCGTACACTGCGGGTTCGCTTTTGCTTAAGTTCTAGATATAAATTTAAGACTTTGACGCGCTTACTTTTGAGTGAACACGTATGGACCAGGAAAGGTGCAACAAGGATAGGATTTGGCAAACTAAAACCTAAACTCAAGTATGGATCAGATAAGGTTACGCCTCGCTCAGTTCATGTCCGATCTCAGTCGAGATGTTTTATGAACCGACCGAGGTGAGGTTCAGCTAAGGTTTGGCTTGTGCTTTCAAGGTCCAGTGTAAAGACTCATTCTTTCATCGTCTTTCCCACAACCTTCAGCCAATCACCCTAGAATCGCACAAGAATTTAGTCAATAATTATCATGATGACAATAATCAAATATATAAAAAAAAGAAGCAATATCCAAACAAAAAAACCTTAACACAAAGGTCTCAATAATCAGTCAATTAAACAATCAAACAACCAGCAAACTGTGTTCCTCAATCACAAACCAAAAGACAACAATCAAACAATCTAAGAAAACCTTACAACTTCCTTCAAAAGCCTTCAACTTTAACTTCAAAGCCAACTTCCTTCAACTTCCTTCCTTCCTTGGAATATCTACAATCTTCCAAACTAATCAGTCAACCAGCCATCCTTCCATCCAAAAAATATCTTCCAATACATAGGAGAATCACTTTCCAAAAATAAAAGATCCCATGGGCCATCCGTCTCGATCCAGCCCAGCGAAATCGTCTCGATCGAGGTGGTACTGTAGCCATCCGAGGTGATCCTCAGCTTACGTCCAAATCTCTCAAAACTGGTCCAAAATCAAACTTCTATCCAACTTCCATTGTTCCTAAGCCTTTCTTGTAGCTACTTAATGTTCCATAATGCAGCTCCAATGACTCCTTAGATCCCTTAGCTCCATATTGCTCTAAAACGTGTTATTTTTTCTACAATTACAACAAAACTAGGTGTAGACCTCGATTCTTGCAAAGGTAAACAAAACAACATAATGATAAAGAATATACATCCATGCATGCAGATTTATGAAGATAAAACATCCAAACCATTCCCAAAATATAGACTATAATACATGCTATCATTATACCTAAAGGTAAGGCCCCAATTGTAAGTATCGGCAAAGGAAGGAGGTTGTTGTTGGCGTAGCTCCCGGTGGTGACGGCGGCTACAAGGGGCGACACTAGCTTCGTCTAGCGACGGTGAGGAAAGTAGGAGGTGAGGCGGATCTTCTATGGTTGTGGTGGCAATAGTGAGGGTTCGTCTCCGGCGGTGTGGTTCGACAAAAAGAGTGAGGTGGAGAGTTCCAAAGAAGAGTGAAGGAGAAGGTGAGTTCGATGGCGGTGGTGATTGAAGCTGTAGAAGAGATGATGGAGACGAAGAGGCAAAGAGTGGTGGCGGTGTTAGGAGAGGCATAGAAAAAAGAAGGAGGTTGTTTCGACGAGGGTGAAGAAAATGGTGAGTTGTAGGGATAGGAGAAGAACCGGAGGTGAAAGAGAGGTTGTAGAGGCTAGGTGAAGGTTGCAGCT
The DNA here is from genome assembly GCA_033239125.1 of Fagopyrum homotropicum. Taxonomy (NCBI): domain Eukaryota; kingdom Viridiplantae; phylum Streptophyta; class Magnoliopsida; order Caryophyllales; family Polygonaceae; genus Fagopyrum; species Fagopyrum homotropicum. Next base: position 99,161,470 of record BSWB01000005.1, read on the forward strand.
GAGTTAGGAGTAGAGGCTAGAGGTGCTAGCTTGGGGGGTAGGAGTGACTACAAGGACAGAGGGGTTGTAGAGGCTAGGTGAAGGTTGCAGCTGAGTTAGGAGTAGAGGCTAGAGGTGCTAGCTGGGGGGGAGGGGGGTAGTTGTTGGAACTAGAAGGCGTGGATGTGATGGGGAAGAGGAGCTAACGACAACAGGCAGCATCATGAGAAGAGAATAAGAGATCAAGAAGTTGGCTAATAGTATCAAGCGGCACCAGATGGCGAGGCAAAAGAGCCCGATGGCGCCATGTTGTAAAGCGGGCTGGAGCAAGAAAGACGACAGTGCCCGCTAGTGCCAAGAAGCTAGAAATTGGGATAAGGAACCAAATGGTGCTCATCAATTTCTGTAAATTGCCTATTTTTGTTTCCAAGTTTCTCTTTACTCTATTTTTTTAAATTTGGTTTTAGTGAGTTTTTTTAACCAGATTGAACATATGAGTCATCGAAAATTGCGTTCTCCATATTTACTTTATGATGTTTTCACAATCCCGACGTTACATCCACATTGATTCGAACCTAAAGGGTTTATTTTTAAAAGCTATTTGTGAGTTTTGTAGATTAAAAGAAATCATGCAGTAGTCCAAGGACATAAACGTATGGTTCCGAGTGTGAATTTGAGGATATTCTTGGATTACTTCCATCGAGGTCATAATTCGGTCTAATTTTTCATATGTGTTATCTTCACCATCTTGTTTTCTTTTCCAAGTGAATTCATTTCCTTTTGTATCGAGATTAATCACGTTACATTGTTGTAACAACTTTTGGATTCTTTCAAACATATGATTGCTAATTTGAGCTCCCCTTTTTGTCCGCATGATTTAGGATTTCATTGTAGTCTTCAATAACTATTACCGGAATATTACTAGAATTTATTCAGGTGTTAGTTGGCTCCAAAAATCATTTTTGTTTTTCTTGCTTGGTGGATATTAAAAAAAGAAAATGTTCATCTCAAAGTTTGTTCGTAAGTTTGAGTGTTTGATTATGAGGTCTTTATTTTACCTTTTATTATTATAATTTTTTCATCTTTCATTTGATATTCTTTCCATAAAAGACATAGTCTCTTGTGAGTCCATCGACTGGGATAAAACAGATATTATCAAAATCTGCATTTTTTAAATTGCTTCAGCCAACTCAATACTTGATTTGATTTCGGCCAACATAATTATCTAGGTATGCTCATTTTTGCATATTAAGTTGATGTTTGTCCAAAAGTTCTTTTTTATTCCTCTACAATTCCAATATATTATCCTCATGTATAACTATTTTTTGTTGTGGATGGTAGACCTCCTAGTGTTCCTACCTCGTTCCAAATGGTACGTTTGTTTTTGCACGTAAAGATAAAGCAAGTGTCTACAAAAATTAAATATTTTTTATGATTCATTAAATAGAGCAAGCGTTTACTATCAAAGCTTGCTAGTTTCAACAACAAAGACTTCAAGTAGTTCTTATAGTCAGAGATAAATATAGACCCTAGTTGTTCATTGGTACATGCGATTGGTTTAAAAGATACAAATCGTTTTCTAGAATCCCCGGTTCATATTGTTCTTTCGTTTGTTCCAAAGAGTAGTAGTTGTAGTAAATGTCAGCTTCTTTGTAATCGAGCCTTGAGCTCACAATGTTATCATTGCTTGTGAGTTTCACTTTTTGGTATTCTTGATAGTACTTCCTATTATACATCACTTGATTCACATGATTAGGTTCTTGCCAAAAAAAATGCATCAACATGTAGTATAGCAAGCTAAAGCTCACCCAACACCATATGTCAAAATATCTACCAAATATTACAAGATAAAGAGATTCAAGGATTGTATTAAGAGCACTCGTCATAACAATCTTTGCATACGAGGTGGATATGTTAATGTGATGATGCTTTGGTTCCTTGACATCAAATTGTTGATAGAAGTTATGTTTTTGAAATTGTTGGAAAGAGTAATTAATACACATTTCATGTTCTTGAAAGTGCCAAACACAAATTCCAATAGTGTCTCTACAACATACATAATGAATGTAATAGACATAATTGACCAGTTTATAGTGTTCAAGATAAACGAAATTCATTTTCAGATCTAAAGTTCTAACGCGGAGAGTTAGAGTCATAGGTAAAAACAGAGAAAATTGGTTCTAAATATCTTAAAGTAAGATAGATAAATGCAAATCGATTTATCTTTAACATCGGAGAGTAGCTTAATATCTTGTGTCAATCATGATTTGAGATTTCATTGGATTTTATCCACTGAATTTGTTTTAGATGGTTTGAATATATGGAGGTTCTTGGGGGTACAAATAAATTGATTTGAGTTTTTTGTTTGCTTTTCCAATATTCTGAATTATAAACCATGAGTTTGTACCTTTAGTTCTCGGATGATTGCTTTTGTTCACAATACGAGAGAAAGGGCTCTCGTTGTTCACTTATAGGGACCCGGTGAACAGATTTGAAACTGGGAGAGATGCGAGAACCGCCATTGTAAATCCCTCCCAAAAGGTGAAACCTAGCTCATCACTTTGGCTTCTCTCATGTTTATGTTTTTCGATCACTATTAGGTTGGGGTTGATGAGTTTTCATCTTTACTTTAACCTTTTTACCGAAGAACACAAGGGAGGCGACATGGACACCTCTGATTTTTCTGTCAAGGGAAAAATGATAATCCCTCATCCACCATTGACACCATAATGGGTTCATCGTCTTGTTGAAGATATCCATATTTCTTGAGAAGAAGCAAGTGTTGCGACGCGAAGAAGCTAGTCGAGGCTTGTTACAAAGATGCAGATAAAAACCCCAAAGGGTAAACCCTAAATCAAGTCACACTCGTCACCGACTGGAAGATTCTTATAAACCTCTTCATTTTCCTTTTTGCTGCTACGGATATTGAACAAAAGAAATACCATCAGGCACCCCCACAAATTTGCTCTGTCAATTCTCAATTCTTCATGGGTATGGTATTTGCGTTTACAGGGTTGAAGATATAAGCTTTTACACAGGAGAAATAGATCATACCGGAAGGTGAGACCCTTTCCAAAACAAGAGCTTGTTGATAGAGGAGTTGAAGGGTTATATCTAGGATTTTTGTGGTGGCGGCAGAACTAAAGGGTTTTTTAGCATGTGGGATGACACTTTCTTCGGTTGCAAAAAATTTTTTTGGAGTTTTTTTTCAATTTAGTTTTATAGAATGGGTGATTGATTGTTAACAAAATTATTGTGTGAGCTGGTTAACGGGAAAAAAATATAAGGGGTGACTGATTGTTGACAAAATTTGGTTATTGAGGAATCAAATAGTTTCTAACAAATAGAAGGCACTTCCAGACCTAAATAATATAGTACAAAACCAATTAATTGAATGAGATAAGGTCAATGCAAAATTACATAGTAATAATAAAAAAACTTTGACTCAGAGAAGGAAAACCAAAAAAATCAAATGGCAAAGACCGATCAGAATTTCTGTTAAAATCAATTTTGACTCTTCAAAAAATTCATCAGATCAATTTGCTTTTGGATTCATCATCAGAAATAACCTAGCAAGGACACTTGCTATAGGGAAAGGAAGTTGTTAAGCAAACTCTGTCCTAAAAATGGAAGCATTTGCTCTTCGGGAGGGCCTCCAAAAGGCCGCTAGTCTTGGGATTGAGGGCGACAACTTGGTTCTCATTAACTCGCTCAACCACATATGAAAACCACCATGGGAAGCAGACATGATCATCTCAGACATATCTCTAATGATTTCTGGCTTCACTTACTATATGGTTCGACACATTTTTAGGAAAATCAACGTTGTTACTGATCGGCTGACGTTTCTTGGACACAATCCGGATGTGTGTGTCGACCCTCTGTCACTTGAAGTTGAAGACCTCATCCGAAAGGATACTTTAGGGTGATCAATCTTGAGAGGTTGATCCTCCCTTTTCGCTTACCCTTGTATCAAAAAAATAGATACGATTTCATGTAATTTACTCTTTTATATAATACTAGTTTAGTTCCCCAACCTTGTACGAATTGATCTAATATAAAAACTTTATTTTATTTTTAAGAAGTTCGGAATTAAAGTGCGTGCATTTTGATTTCATAAACAATCGAATATATATGAAATCTAGACTTAATATCTAATTTAAATAAAATTTGTAGTTACAACGAAATTAAAATTTAATATAATTTAGTAGAAGTTGTTTTATTCGTTCTTTTAGAAAGGAAATGAGATCACAATAGAAGTAAAATATAATTTAAATAGAAGTTGTGATCAAAAGGGAATTAACATATTTCTTAAATAAAATTTTCTAATTATAAAAGTTGTATATACTTTAAATAAATATTATTTTATTTGTAATGGTAATGAAAGTAAAATAATCTAAATAGATTATTTTTAATTTAAAAAAGGAATTCGGTGGTTTTAATCCTCAACGCAACACGTAGGTGAACACGTAAATTTTATTACCTTGTACAAGTTGATCTAATATAAACAACTTATTTTATTTTTAAAAAATTTTAAAATTTTATTTTGGGTATTTTGATTTTATGAACACTTGGACATATATAAAATGTAGGCGTAATATCTAATTTATATAAATGATGTAGTTACAATGGAATTGAAATCTCCCTGTTCGGCGGAGATTATTGTGTAGATTATTGTATAACTTTGTAATTTTTGAAAGGTACATGATGTTTGATATAATAGATTTTTGAAGAGATTAGATTTTTGAGAAGCTTTTTAAGAGTTTTTTTGGTAGGATTGGAAAAGCTTTCTATGATAGCTTTTTGGATATATTATTAAATTTTTTCAAATTTGCTCCTATGTTACGTCTTTAACAATTTGTAAATTTTTGTCCTTTTTGATAAATATCATACAAATCTATTGTTACCAAACATTAATTAGGTTTTTGTTAGATTTTCGGAATTTACAAAGCTCTTTGAAACCCTACTAAAAAAAATTACCAAAAAAACTAAAGCTATTTAAAAATCTCGCTTCATCGAACAAGCTCTTAATCTAATTTAATAGATGTTGTTTTATTTATTTTGTTGAAAAAGAAAATGAGATTATAATGGAAGTAAAATATAATTTAAATAGCAGTTATGTCAAAATGGAAGTTAGATATTTCTTAAATTTTTTTAATTGAATTATAGAAATTGTGTCTAATTTAAAATAGAAATTATTTTATTTATTTTGATAATAATAGAAGTAAAATATTAATATTTAAAAGAATTCGGTATCTGTACAGGTATAGAAGATTAACTATTTTATTACCTTATTTGTACTACATTTTATTATTTTAATAGTCGGTGAAAAAATATTGACAAGTTTAATCAATATATTTATAAAAAGTAGCACATACTCGGAGAATTAGCAATTGTGAGTAGGGCAAATCTGTCTTTTTGCAGGTTCTACAGAAAAAGTACCCATCAGTTCGCTTTCCAACACTACTTAGCGGAACCCCAGAAAGACCACCTTCCTTCCCCCTTCCTTTCTCTCTCTCCCCCCTTCTCTACAATCTCTCTGGAACATTTCGTCGAACAGGTCCTAGGCGCCGCCGGGAAAACCCCCGGCTATTGAACGGCGTCGGAAGTAAAGGGAAACGGGAAACCCAATCGAAAAACAGATCGGAAAACGTCGTTGCGTCTCTCTGGATGGTCGTGGGAAGAAGAATGAAAGGAAGGTTTCTTCGTCGCGTTTAGCGGGAGGAGGAAAGGGGATTTCTGGCGATGGGGAAACTGGGATTGGCGGTGGCGGTGGGGACCGCGGTGGTGACGTGTACGGTGGCGGCGGTGGTGGTGGGGAGGAGGGTGAAGAGCCGGAAAAGGTGGAAGAAAGTGGTAGGGATTCTGAGAGAGCTGGAGGAGATGTGTGGGACTCCGGTTAGCCGATTGAGGCAGGTTGTGGATGCCATGGCCGTGGAGATGCACGCTGGCTTGGCATCTGAAGGTGGCTCTAAGCTTAAAATGTTGCTCACCTTTGTAGATAAACTCCCCAATGGGTAATTGTAATTTGTCTTCTCTCGCTCTCTATAATTTTCTTTCGGCTTTGGGTTATGCGACGACTCGTTTTGCATTTGATTTTTTGGTGGCATCTCTTTTTACCCCCTCTTTACCTTTTGGTGGTTGTGCCCATCTCATTTAATACTCTCTTCCTGGTTTTTAATGGCCCCTTTTGACTTCTTTGTGCGTTCAATTTTGCAAGTTTAGGGCCATCTATATGATTTTGTGTAAATGGGATGTAGAAGATTTCTTCTTATTCTGGCTGACCTTGAACGGCATTCTAGTTTTTATTAGGTCTATGCTTTGGTTTCAATATCACTCGTGACTACAAGTAGAGTGTGTTGGGTTGGATTTAGGGCAATCTCTTTCTCATAATTTTTTTCAATTTTGCGGGGTTAGGGATTGAATATTGACAATGTACAGTTGATGATACTTAAACGTATAGCTGGCATTGCTTTCCCATTTTTTTCCACTGAAAATGGTTGAAATATGGGCATTGGATTCTAGTTTCCACTAGTAGGTTCATCAGTCCCCCCTTTCTACACATTGTTATCATGTGCAGCTACTTGAAAACTCTGTTTTTGTATCTGTGCTTGTGTTCTAACGGGATTTGGTAGAGTAGTGTCTAGAATATATTTGAAATTGGTATCCTTGAGTTTCAACGCTTCCTTTCTCCCATTGCTAAGTTCTAAACAAAAGTGGAGGAAAGGGATGAAAAATGAAAGTTCTGTTCTCTGTAATTTTATTTGGAGAGTAAAGTGGCAATTGACTTGTTTTTCTTCTTTGTTAAGGGGTGAGAATGGAACGTATTATGCGCTGGATCTTGGAAGTACGAGTTTTAGGGTCTTCCGGGTTCAGCTAGGAGGAAGAAGATCCAGCATTCTTAGAGTTGACAGTGAGAGGCATCCCATTCAAGAGCCTATATTTATGGGCACAAGTGAGGTTGTTGAGAATAATAGCATTAAGCATTTGCCTTCTCATTTACTTTTTAGAAGACATTGTTTGTGTCTAAAGACATTGAATGTTCTTGCTGACAATTTTGAGTGGATGATATCTTCTTAGCAGGGTCTCTTTGAAGTCATAGCGTCATCTCTGAAAAACTTTGTGGAAAAACAAGAAGAGACAGAATCAGAGCCCTCTTCTATTTCTAGAAAAGAACTTGGATTTTCCTTTTCTTTTCCTGTGAAACAAACATCTGTTTCATCAGGGACCCTTATAAAATGGACAAAAGGGTTTTCTATCCATGACATGGTAGGTTAACTGATCACTTATTATTTATGTGAATCCTTGTACTCATAAAGATTTTCCAGTCTTATTCTTTTTAGATCAAAATTTGTTACCTTGCACTAGCTGTGACTATTAAGTTAATTACAAGCCCTGTTGTTTGTTTACTATTTATGTGTTGAGGAACAAACCAATCTGTTGTCTATTTGAAGTCATGTATTTATATGATGACAAGAAGATAATGAAATTAACTTTATCAGCTTTTTTCTTGTTTAGATTGGGAAGGATGTTGCAGCATTTCTACAAGAAGCTTTGACCAACAAAGGCCTTGATATGCATGTAGCAGCCCTGGTAGGCTTCTTAAATTGATTTAAAATTCCTCTACTATTGACCTCTTTCTTTGAATACTAAACTGAAGTTAAGCTAGTTGTTTTGTCAACGTTTTTTTGTGCATCTTCCCATTATTTCCTTGAGATTTTTACTTGGACGCTTGGATAGTGGATACTATACTGTCTTTTCTTTTACGTTGCCTATAGCAGTTAACAACCGGATGAACTTATATGGGTTTAAGATTGGACAGATGAGTCCTTTGTTCTTAACACAATTTACACTTGTTTAACCAAAATTAAAGATTAAATGCTTCCACTTTGTTGTTTAACAGGTCAATGATTCTGTGGGAACATTAGCTGTCGGACATTACCATGATGAGGACACTGTTGTTGCTGTACTAATCGGAACAGGAACAAATGCCTGCTACATGGAGAGGGTAGATGCCATTATCAAGTGTCAGGGCATTCATACAACCTCCGGAGGCATGGTATGCTATCTTTTCGATTGACCTGTCATTCTCAGTTACTAGTAGTTTCCATGAATGCAACAATAGAATTCAGCATTATTATTGACTGTACATTATTTTCTATCAGGTAATCAACACCGAATGGGCGAATTTCTGGTCTTCTCATTTGCCAAGAACCCCTTATGACATCGACTTAGATGCTCAGAGCCCCAATCCTAACGAGCAGGTAGGCACCTTTTCCTAAAAGGTTTCCCCACCGGACTAGAATTTAAAACAGCTGATGAAACTTTTCCTACTACAGGGTTTTGAGAAAATGGTATCAGGAATGTACCTTGGTGAGATTGTGAGAAGAGTTCTATTAAGTATGTCAGAGACCTCAGACATATTTGGAACTGATTCTTCCAAACTAGCTGAACCATTTCTCTTGAGGTACTTGCCTCTTGCTTTTGTTCCGTGGTTGAGTATCTTATATAAATTACGTAGTAAAACCTCTTTTACGGTTTCTTAGAACTCCTTTGATGGCTGCCATGCACGAGGATGATACTCCGGACCTGAGAGAAGTGGGCAGAATTATAAATGAAGTCTTTGAGATCAGTGACCTTCCGCTAAAAGCAAGAAAAATTGTGGTGAATGTATGTGACGTGGTGACCCGACGAGCCGCCCGGTTAGTAGCGGCGGGCATTGTAGGGATCTTGAAGAAGATGGGAAGGGACGGAAGTGGTGGGGTTGCTAGCGGGAGATCCAAGGCCAGCGGGGGCGGCATTAGTGTCGGGCCAAGTGGCAGTACGGGTAGATCGAAGCTGAGGAGGACTGTGGTTGCAGTCGAGGGTGCTGTATATTCAAACTACAAGATGTTTAGGGAGTACTTGGAGGAAGCTGTGGCGGAGATCTTAGGGGATGAGTTGGCAGCGTATGTGATGCTGAAGGAGGTGGAGGACGGGTCGGGTATCGGAGCAGCTCTAATTGCTGCCTCGCATTCATTGACGACGGCTCATGCTACTTGAATCTCTAGTGGTCGAGTATAGAGGATGAGTTGGCAGCTTACTTGAATCTCTAGTTCGAGGAAGATGAGAGATGAGGGTGGTTGGCTATATATATGGAATATATGTATGTATATATATTGTTATATACATATATATATGTGAGGAATTATATTATAGGCTTGTAAAGTGTAGAATTCGTTTTCTGTTTTCCATATTCAATTTATATTCATGTGTAAAAATGTGTTTGTTTGCATTTGATTAACCTTTTTCTCTTATATATTTATAATTCTACTAGCGTGAGCCATCCCAGCGGTTTAGTATGGATAGAATATATATATTAACTCGCTACTAAAAGAAACATCATCTCTGCCCACAATCAATATCCCAACTCTTCCACATATTCAAATCTCGATCAAGGAATGAAAATGGAAGCTTCTGGTACTCAACCTTAAGAGGAAGCAAAATCAAGGGAACCATCCTTCGATTTCAGTCCAATCAACGCCTAAAACCAAAGCAAAGAGACATTGCGACTTAAACGTGCCGTAGAAGTCTCGGCGTGGTGAGGTGCAAAACAAACAAAGGAAGATCTCCTCTGGCGAAGGGAAGCGGAAAAACGAGGGTAATCAGTCTAATTAAGAAGAAGAGTATCACCAAAAAGAGTATTTCATGTTGTCACAGGAAAAAAGTTAGTTTTGATGCCAGAAAGAGGTACAATGACGGCTCTGCGAAACGGGATCTCAGAAATAAGCAACTATGGAACAATGGAAAACAGTCAAACGAAAAGGAAAAGCACGGAAAAGCAAGGGTATGAGACAATCTCAAGAATCATGGCAACCTAGGTGCAATCTCTTCTCTACCTTATGAATATGTTTTGGGAAATTTCTCTTCTCTGTACATGACCTTCTCCTCAGAATACCGATACTAAAACCTTTTGAACATTGCAAATAGAAAACTAAACAAGATAGAGTCACAGTGGTAATCTATGTAGAAATTGTATGAACAAAAATCTGAATCTTCGATAAGATAACCTGGAAATAATAGCTTACAAACTCATATAATAAGAAGTAGAACATTAGGGGTAAATAAGGGGGAAGTCAGATAACACCCCTCAGAGGGTTTGTCTATTTTATATATAACCGCTATTCCTCTAAAAGTTGTATGCCCAACCTAGTTACTATTATTGATCTCACTTCACCCTATTTGTTGTGGTGGAGAAATTTCATGGAAGATTGAATTTTACATCTTCTGCAAAATCACTTACTAGCACAAAAATATACCTACGTTATGTTGATAAATATGCTAAACCTGAATGATCAAATTGTATCACTTAGGCCCAAATGCAAGTCAAGGCTTGAACTAACTATGATCTCACTTGTATACACAAAAAGCTATTCTATAAATTTGTGCAGGAACTTGTATACAGATAGAATCAACATAGGTACAAATCTGCCAATTCAAAAATTAATGATTCAGTCCAATACTTGACGAGTTCCAACACATCTTCCCTAACACTTATCAAAACGATATGGCTTATATCAACCAAATGTCTTATGTGATCCTTTTGTTGTTTAGATTCATGGATAAATTGACAAAAACTGAATTGAAGAGGCTTGCGCAAGCCACACTATTGAACAAGAAGAGACTGCTACGTACAGGAAAAGAAGCCAATAATACTGGTAAGTGGTAACTGAGAATCTTATAATTGACCGCACAACTAGAACACGAAAGCAAAACGAAGAGCGACATATGCATGACCCGAAGGGAAGCACCAACATAATGCAAAGTGAAGAGCATGATACATGTATAGTTGGGGAACTACGTGGAGAACAAACCAAAGAAACAATCGGTTTTGATATTATGAACATGCAAACAAATATGAGACATTTCCAACTAAACTGCACTAATATATGTATCTTAATTAAAAATATTACTAGTTACTCCAAGATCACCTATTGGATCTTACTCTATACGCCTACGATCACAAGGCTAATGAGTTTACTGTCAACAAAAACTCGACTAAATTGTAGGGATATAGTTAATAGAACATGGAGTGGTAATCTTTCAAAGACTATCATGATACTATGAGGAAAAATTCACAGCCAGCCATAAGCCTAATTCACATGACAAATGACTATTTGCGCAGCCTTTGGTGAAGTTGAATTTACTTCCTTTGAAGGCTATAAGAATCGATGATATTGTTGCTAAACTTGGAATATCCCTTTAAGCAAGCAAATACCTAGTTTAAAACAGTCATCCTTTAATATGAATAAGATAACACTGAACCAAGCGGAATGATTATATCTTCACATATGTAGATGACAAATCATTAGGGACTCTAATTTTAACAATTTGTCTATCTTGTCCAAACAACAACAAATTAAAAGAAAATGAAAAACATTGAAAAACCTTTTTGTTACAATACCACTCAATAAATCCCTTTTAGGGCCTTTATGAACATGAACTAGGAAGGATTTCTATATGACCATATTTTGAACCCGTATATAAGTACTCTTTTGAGTACTTATGTAGAATCTTTTGTGTTCTTCTGTTGATGTGAGCGTGTGTTTTGAGTCGTGTTTGGATCGCGGTAATGGTCGTGTGCTTCTTGATAGCTCCTTTTGATGGAAAGTGTTTCCTTGGAGTCTTGTCTTTCACTTCCCCAGGAGTTTGGTTCATGTTGTACCTGCCTCCAACGATGCTTCTTAGGTAGTGCTTGGCTCGATTTCCACCTGCTCCGTCTTCATGGAGTTCTCCCTTCACCTTCGTTCTTGGTCCGTTGTTGTTCTCCATCGTTTCCTTTTCCCTCTCGTGTTGTGTTTTTGGTTTGGTTTGGTTCGTATTGCTCTCTTGACTGTTGTTTCTGTCCGCCATTTTTGCGGCCTCTCGTTTCATCGTTGTTTCACGGTGATCAAGTCTCTTACCTTGTTTCTAAAAAAAATAGAACACACACACACACACACAAACATATATATATATATATATATATATATATATATATATATATATATATATATATATATATATATATATATATATATATATATATATATATATATATATATATATATATATATATATATATATCGTTTCAACTAATTTTGAACACACCATAGATCATCCGAATTCAATTAAAAATGAAGAGCACTGTATACTCATCTTTGCTAGCATTTTCCTTGTTTCCTCTTCACAAGCCAATATACATTTAAATTGATCCATACAATTTCTTTAGCAATTCAACGCCACAAATGCTAACAAGCAATCACATAAACATATCCCAAAGACATTTCACAATGAATAATATTAGTGTACTCTTACACAGAAACTTCTTACTACATAACATTAGCAATCAACCACATTCAATGCCCATGAGTTTTCCATGGCTAGCATATACATATAGTCTATCAATAAACAGGTATCTAATGGAAAAACAATGGCTAACTGGATGTTTAAAGGCATATACACAAGATTCGAAGGAATCAGTTATCTGTAAATCCTTTGCAGATTACCCACTCAACAAGAAGTAATAAAGAGAATGAACTAAATTTTGGTAAGAAAAAGGGGAATTTACCACATGACAATCATGCAATCATGAAGATCACCTTTTAGAATTGCCGTGGAATGAGAAATAAGATATTTTGGTCTGACATTAACTTGATATGTAAAAACGATCATATCCAAATGATCATGCTCGCTGAAAAAAAATTAGTATAAAACCGGAAGAAAGTTGGTGGAAGGGAGCGGGTATTCATGAGATCTACTTTGTCCCATAGATGGCCTTGATAGAGGTTTATGTCTCTTATGGAAAAACTATCGACTACAAAGTGAAAAAGTTGAAGTGATCAAAACAAGCAAGAGAAATGTGATAGCCATACCTACCAAATTATTCCCTAATGTTTCTGTATTAATCACATTCATTTACGGTCCGCCCAACGAACAACATAAATATGAATTTTGGACAAGCCTAACAAATGAAATAAGTATGAACAATCTCCCAACACTCTTGCTAGGTAACTTCACCGAACTACTCACACCGGTTGACAGAAAAGGCGGAGCACCTTCTACATGTCGTCACTTCAAACAATTCATGCAACATTGCAAAATGGTAGAACTTCGAACAGAAGGTAACAACTTCACTTAGAGAAAACAAAAAGATGGGAAAATAACACATTTGAAAAGCTTGACCGAGCCATGACACACCCAAACATAATTCAACCTTACTCATCTATCTTCACTTGGAATCACGCATTCACTACCTCTAATCACTGTCGTATTTTTATCGACCTACCAATTTCTAATAGCAAAACATATAAAAACAAACATTTTCGCTTTGAAATGATGTGGACATAGAAAAAGGAATGTGAAACTATAGTTAAACAAACATGGAGAACCCATGATTAAGGATCACATATGTTCAATCCAGTTAAGAAATTAACCTCCTAAAGAGCAAACTCAAAACATGGAGCAAAAATACATTTGGAAGCATTAATAGATAAGTCCAAGAGGTAGATAAAGAATTTGTATGTGAATACAAACCTTACTCCACATAAACTTCTTGTCACAAATAAATTCAAAACTTAGCATGTTAGGCAAGAAAAGAAAACATCAACAAAAATATTGGATTCAAAGAGAAAATTCAAAACACTAAATAACAAAAATCAAAATATCAGCACATAAGGCAAAGTGGAAGAAGAAACCATAAAATATAGCCTCAATCATTGTTGCAGGAAGAAAGGGATAAAGAATTTATATGTGACTAAAAAATAACGCTTCAAAGCCACACCCATTGATAACTCTGAACTTCAGGGCCTACTTGAAGTCATTCAAAATGAAGTATCAGATCGTGACAACATAAAGCTAACCAAGTCCTTCTCAAATCTAGAAATCATGAATGCGACATTTGATATAGGAAGTGACAAATCTCTATAACCCGACGGAATGCCAACAAAATTCTATGAAAAATAAAGGCACACAATTGTTTTTGCGGAGAGCAAAGCAACAAAAAGCTTCTACAGATCAAGAACAATTCTTAAACAATTAAATCACACTTTCATCACCCTTATCCAGAAAATCGATAACCCTGCAACGACATCACAATACATGTTTATAAGTCTATGCTCAACAATCTGTAAAATCATTACAAAAATACTAACAAGTAGGCTAAAGTTGATTATCCCTAAAATCATTCACCCTCTCCAAGAGACCTTTACAAAAAAAAAAACAAATCAATCCATGACAACATCCTAATTAGTAATAAAATTTTCCACGGCTTTAAGTCAAAAAAAGAAAAAGAGGGCTATGTAGCTCTCAAAGTAGACACATAAAAGGCAATTGACAAAGTAGAATGATCATTCATAATGGTAGTCTTGCAAAAATTCGGCTTCTCAAATAAATTCACAAGGTGAATTGATAATGTATTTCCTCAGTCTCCCATTCCATCCTGATTAACGACAATCCTTCTAATCCATTCACCCCAACGAGAGGAATGCGACAAGGCGACCCACTTTCACCCCTTTTGTTCAAATTAGGAGCCAAAGTCCTAGCTAGAAACATCCAAAAATAAAGTAACAAGAACCATAAAATTATAGGTTTCCCTATCACTAGATCGGGGACAACCATCCCCTTTCTTGCCTTTCTTGACGACATAATAATTTTTTTTCCAAATCATCACCAATCACATGCTCAATTACCGTATGCATTTAGCCAAAATACTTCAAGATATCTTGCCAAAAAGTAAATAATCATAAATCAGCTTTCCAAACTATTAGCAATATCGACAACGTGAAAAAAGAAGGCTACAACAAAGCCTTGAAATTTCTTCAAGTACATGCCTTGAAAAATACCTAGGATGTCCAATTATTAATGGAAGAGTAAAAAAAGTCCACTTTTGAGGACATTATTGCTCAAACAATACAACAACTAACAAGATGGAAAGCAAACACGCTATCATAAAAGAATGGTCAATTCTGATCAAAGAAAATCTCAATGTTAAACCAAATTTCATCATGCAAAGTTTTCTTCTACCAACATCCATTCATAAGGAACTTGCTCAGGTTAATAGACAATTATTTTGAAATATAAGTACTTAATAACCACCCTTTGAAAAGTTGGGTTAGAATATGGAAGCATAAGGAATCAGGAGGAGTTGACATAAAAGAAAGCATAATATATGAGCAAAACTTTCTAAATGAAACTTTTATGGAAAATTATGACGGAACCGGATAACATATCGGTTAAAGTAATCGAGGATAAATACCTTATAGGAAAGCAAATATGGAACTACAAATCTAGAAAAAAAACACATATTGGCAATGGAAAAGACTTTGAAATAAGTTTTAAATGGAGTGCGGGGGATGGAAAAACTATCAAATTATAGAAACACCGATGGATTTTCGATCATCTGCTATGTAAAGCTATCAATAATGCTCAATTCATTAAAAAAAAAAAAAGGTCTCAGTTAGCACACTCATTCAGAATGGAGAATGGAACAACACCAAAGTTGATGACCTATTGAATCCATACCTTCCAAGAACAATCATAGGCCAGAGCCACAACTACCCTTTGCCCATCAATAACATTCAAGACAAATTCTATTGAACGCCTAGTGAAAAGGCTATTTCTCAATCAACACAACTATAAATCTCATCCACACCCAAAAAAGACATAGGTCATATGACAATATGTGGATTTGGAATCTAAACGTTATCCCAAAGGTTAAAAATTTTATGTGCAAATTGTCCATAAATGGCCTTCCAACAAAAGAAAATCTTAAAAAACATATGGGTACCAATGCACTGTGTCCTATGTCAACATCCGTATGAAAGAGAAAAACACGTATTTTTTAAATTTCCTTGCACACCAATATAGAAGGTACAAGAATACAAGACTATTTAGCAATCTTAGACACCTCCCTACAAAAAAATCCCGCAAATTTTGTACGCAATTCATAATAAATTAAAAAATAAAATAATAGAAAAACTATCAGTTGCTTGGTGGAACATATGGTACATGAGAAACCAATGTGATTTCAACAATCATAACCCATATGGTATAAAACACCAAGTAAACAAGCAAATATATGACTATGACACCACACCAAAAAAATTCATGCACCTAAAAATAAAAGACAAACATGGAAAACAAAAAACATCAGTTGGGTGAAGCCAAACAAATGAACTATTAAACTTAATTTCGATGGTTTAAAATCTAGCACCAATAAATGTGCATTTGGATATATCGTAATAAATTATAATGGATCCCCAACAAGATATGACTACAACCAACGCGGATATACATCCGTCTTGCATGCAGAAGCTCTTGCACTTAAAAGAGGCACACATGAACTAAAAATCAAAAACATCAAAATTGAAGGCGACAATCTTATTATCATAAACTCCATCAAAAATATACAGTGAATTGATCATGTGATAAAACATGAAATTCTTGTCTTGATAACCCTTTTGGACTAATTTGATTAATAGGTTTTTTGAGTTTTAGTTTTAATAACTAGACCTTTTGGTTTTTTTAATTAGGTAAATATACCCTCTCTTATTTTTTTTAACCGTGAAATCCTAACCCACTTCTCTCTTCTCCCTTCTCTCTTGTTTTCTTTCTTCGTTCTCCTTCTCTGGCTTCTCTTCCCACCTCTCTTCTCACCACACTCCAGATCCAGATCTACATCTGCAAACTTCTCATTCGCCAAACGTGAAGCACCGTGGTCTTCTCGTCTTCGTCACGAACTCACCAATGCATGTTAGGATGTTCCAACCTACATCCATCAGGCATTGCTTTATGTTGGGGAAATTGTATGAAACTGCTCATCAAAAGAAGAATGTTGGACAATCTTCTATTGGGTTTAGATCTTTTGGAAGCAACACGAAGAATAGTTTTCCAATTAAGAGAGAGTTGGAAATGAGAACAGAGGGAATTCTTGGTAGTAAACCTAAAGAGGGATTAGCTGGACCAAGGAAATTCCTTACAAGTGAAGAAATGAGTGAAAGAAGGGCTAAAGGTTTATGGTATTTCTGTGATGAGAATTATACTCCTGGACATCACCTTAAGCATAAGAAAACCCAACTGTATATGCTAGAAATGGAAGAAGGTGAAGATAAGGGGGACAGTGATGACAGTGTGAGTGAGGAGGAAATGGAACAAGTGCAGATTTCAGTAAATGCAGTGGCTGGTGTCTCTGATTTCAGGACAACGAGGGTAAAGGGAATGTGTGGTAAGCAAGCTTTATTCATCCTCATAGATTCGGGTAGCACTCATAATTTCATAGATGAGAAGGTGGCACAAGCTTTGGGTTGCCCATTGTCATCTGCAGGATCAACCAGGGTAACAGTAGCTGATGGTTGTACAATAGAAGTGAGTGCTAAGATTGAAGGTTTTGAATGAAATTTTCAACAAGTTCCTTTCAAGGCTGATTTAATGGTGATTCCCTTGGGATGTTGTGATATGGTACTTGGTATTCAATGGTTGGAAACCTTAGGTGCAGTCAAATGGGATTTTAAAAATCTCATCATGGAATTCAAGATTGCTAATAGGAAGATGGTGCTGAATGGTATCAAACAGGGGTCAGTAAGAGAGGTCAGGGCTAAGAAAATTAATAGGTTGGGTGCACAACCAATTTAGATAGCTATGCTACGTGTCTCTCACACCAGTAGTGATTCACAAGCAGCATTGTGCAACATACATTCAGCTACAGATTCATAAACAGTGAATATCGAAATTTCTAAGTTATTGCAACAGTTTGATGATATGTTCCAAGTGCCAGTGCAGTTACCTCCCTTTAGACAAGGCTTTAACCATAAAATTCCCTTGTTGGAGGGCGCTAACCCAGTTAATCAAAGACCATACAGATATGTTGTGTATCAAAAGAATGAGATTGATAAGGTTGTGCAGGAAATGTTGAAAGAAGGTACAATACAAGCAAGTTGTAGTGCTTATGCATCTCCTGTGGTATTGGTCAAGAAAAAAGATGGAACATGGAGGTTATGTGTAGATTATAGAGGACTTAATGGGTTAACCATAAAGGACAGGTTTCCCATCCCACTAACTGAAGACTTAATGGATGAACTGGGAGGATCTTCCATTTATTCAAAGATAGACTTGAGGTCTGGTTACCATCAAGTAAGAATGGATCCAGATGACATTCATAAGATTGCTTTTAAAACTCACAGTGGTCATTATGAATACTTAGTGATGCTATTTGGTTTAACAAATGCTCCTACAACCTTCCAAAGTCTAATGAATTCAGTATTCAGGGAATTCTTAAGGAAATCAGTACTGATCTTCTTTGATGACATTTTGATCTACAGCTCTTCCATGTCAGATCATATTCAGCATTTGAGGGATGTATTTGAAGCTATGAGAAGCAGTCAGTTGTTAGCCAAGAGAAGCAAATGTTCATTTGCTAGTGATAAAGTGGAGTATTTAGGACATTTTATCTCAGTTGTTGGAGTGTCCACCGATCCAAGTAAGGTCCAAGCTGTAGCAGATTGGCCAGTACCAAAAAACCTTAAACAACTTAGAGGATTTTTGGGATTGGCATGGTACTATAGGATATTTGTGAGAAATTTTGGGGTAATTGCAAGACCCTTAACTCTTTCACAAAGAAAGATGCATTTGCTTGGAATGAAGAAGCCAATTTTGCATTTGATGCCTTGAAAACTGCTTTGTGTCAAGCTCTAGTTTTGGCTCTACCCTTGTTTGATAAACCCTTCCTGGTGGAGACAGATGCATCTAGTCAGGGTATTGGGGCAGTACTTATGCAAGAAGGTCATCCATTAGCTTATATCAGTAGACATTTGAAGGGGAAACAATTGAACCTATCAATTTATGAAAAAGAACTGCTAGTTGTGGTATTTACATTACAGAAATGGAGGCATTACTTGTTGACTGGACACTTTATCATCAAGACTGATCAAAGAAGTCTCAAGTATCTGTTAGAGCAAAGGCTTAATACCCCAATCCAACAACAATGGCTCCCTAAACTCCTGGAATTTGATTATGAAAGTCAATATAGAGAAGGTAAAGAAAATTGGGCTGCTGATGCTTTATCTAGGATGGATGGCGCTGAAGTGTTGCACATGTCCTTATCTATCTTAGAATGTGATTTGTTAAAGCAACTTCAAGTTGCTTATACATCTGACACCAACATTAACACCATCATTGAAGCTCTACAAAAAAGTTCCACAACAAAGAAACACTACTCTTGGAACCATGGCCTTTTAAGGAGAAAGAGTAAACTGGTGATCCCTAATGATGCTTCTCTCAAAGATAAAATTCTAGAATGGCTCCATGGGTCAAGTACTGGTGGCCACTCAGGTCGGGATGCTACTCATCAGAGAGTTAAGTGTTTATTTTACTGGAAAGGTATGGCTAAGGACATACAAAGTTACATCAGAAGTTGTAGTGTATGCCAGTAGTGTAAGTATGATAATGCTCCTTCACTTGGATTATTGCAACTACTCCCTATTCCTGAGTCTATATGGTATGATATCTCTATGGATTTCATCACTGGATTACCATCGTCTTTTGGCAAATCAGTGATATTTGTTGTAGTGGATAGACTCAACAAAGCAGCTCATTTCATTGCTCTTACTCACCCATACTCTGCAGTATCAGTAGCTCAAGCCTACTTGGATAATGTCTTCAAACTACATGGCTTCCCCAAATCCATTGTGAGTGACAGAGACACAATTTTCTTGAGTGATTTTTGGCAGGAATTGTTTACTCTACAAGGGGTCTCTCTGAATTTGTCCACGGCATACCATCCTCAAACTGATGGTCAAACAGAAGTGGTTAACAGATGCATTGAAACTTATTTGAGATGTATGACTAGTGATAGACCACATCTCTAGAGCAAATGGCTCCCATTGGCAGAATTCTGGTACAACACATCCTTTCACTCAGCCACCAGACTTACCCCCTATGAGGTAGTATATGGCCAAGCTCCTCCTCATCATCTACCTTACTTACCTGGTGAATCAAAGGTAGATGTTGTAGCCAAAAGCTTACAGGAAAGAGATAATATGATTAAAATTCTCAAATTCCATCTGTTGAGGGCTCAACACAGAATGACACGGGTTGTAGATGCACATAGAAGTGATAGGAATTTTGACATAGGAGACTAGGTTTATGTCAAGCTACAACCATATAGGCAACAAACAGTGGTTGTAAGGAACTCTCAGATTTATCACCTCGATATTATGGGTGTAAAATCCGGAATTTTTATTCCGTCTATTTACGTTATAAAATAGATCTCGATCAGTTGACCCATATCCGTCTACTTAGTTAGACATATTATTATAGGATTTATCATTTTATGTAGATTCCTTCACATAAAATGATAGAATCTTCTATATAGTTTATCATTTTATGTAGATTACTTCCGCATAAAATGATAGAATTCTGAGCCGATCTTAAACTAAAATAAACTCCTCATCCGCCTAGTCCGTATATTTTTATATCGGGATCTTGTCCAGCCAGAAACTCGCTAAATTAAGGAGCCTAGCTGCAGCCATTTTAGCCCATTTGTTAACCGATAATTCAGCTCCAACGGATCCAGTTCTGCAGCCAGCTAGCCCAGCCCAACAGCCCACTGTTTTGCTTGTCCGCAGCACCAGTGCACAGCCCCAGCAGCCCAGCGTTGCCAGCCCAGTCCGTGAGCTGCTCCAGCTTCTTCCAGCCCAGCGCCACTGCTGCCTTGCTCCTATGCGGCCCAGCTCCTCTGCAGCCCGGCGCCCAACGTGCCATCGCCAGCCCAGAAGAGTTCCGCCTCCAGTTCAGCCCAACAGCAGCACAGCACTCCAGCCCAGCGTCCAATTCAGTCAAGGGAGGGATGCTGTTCCGCCTTCTCCAACTCAGCAGCCAGCCGTTATGAAAATCTCAGCAGCCGTTACACGAGTTTAGTGCACACACAATCTGCACTTTCCTTCCTCAATTATTCTTTCCATTCAGCCGGATTCATCACCACATACACGCTGAACCAATCCCCTCCCTTCTCAGCGCAACCCTTCTCTTCTGTCTACGGTTTCCAACAACAAACACGTCCCTTCTCTTCTGCACACGCACCCAGCAGCGTCAAGAGCCATTGGAATCTGCAACGAGTCCTTACCGACCTTCTGCAAATGCACACACAATCTGCACTTTCCTTCCTCAATTATTCTTTCCATTCAGCCGGATTCATCACCACATATACGCTGAACCAATCCCCTCCCTTCTCAGCGCAACCCTTCTCTTCTGTCTACGGTTTCCAACAACAAACACGTCCCTTCTCTTCTGCACACGCACCCAGCAGCGTCAAGAGCCATTGGAATCTGCAACGAGTCCTTACCGACCTTCTGCACGTAGCCAGCCGCGTCAAGAGGTTAGTGCAGCAATCTGATTCTTCCATCTTCACCTTATTCTCTCAACTGCCTCCTTCTGCCCCTACTGGTAAGAAGATCCTTTCCCATCTGTATCTTATGGATATCATAGCCACAATGACTCATTACCCTTCTTTTATTCCGATCACACTTCCAACAGTTGCAGCCGTGGGATCAACCAGCAGGCTCGGTTTGGGTACAGATCGGAACCAACAACAAATTAACATTCTAGCTGCAAACCGGTAAGAGCCTAAACTTAGATTAAAATAGGTTTCCGATTAGTTTAAGTGGAAGGTTATTATATAATCTTTTGTGTGTATATTATTTCCGTAATGATAGATTGAGGAGCTGCTGTAATTCGACCTTGAGCATAGTTAAAATAGTGATAAGTAGCTGCTGGAAGTTATACATAAAATGATAGACATAGGGGCTGCTGTAAAATTGTATTTCATGCCTTCAGCTTTTGACCTATAAACTGCCTATTTTGTCGACCAATTATTGAACGTTTGGATAAAGATCCACCGTTGAATTTTGGATATGTTTTAGATGGATATATGTAGTTTAGCATATTAAAATTTGAGAAGAAATGAACAGTCGGATTGAAAGTTATGAGCTCCCGAAGTTAGGTAGTTGAGCAGTTTGGTAAACTTAAGTTTTTGGCTAAGTATAGGAATTTTGAGTGAAGTAGCCAACTTTGTGAATTATTATAAAAATATTGGCTGAACAGTTTGGAGAAATTCTTTCTCCTAAGGTTAGATAGAACCTCATAGATGATCTAGAGATTTAATTCGGAATTTTTATAAGCTGTTAAGAATTTTATATTTAGAGCCGAAGTTAAACCTTTACGATTCTTCCGGAAAATAGAAACATAGGAAAAATGTCAGTTTGGAACCAAATAAAATTTTAGGAGTTAGAATATAAATTTAGAACCTCAAATAGGAGTTTAGAGATGAATTTTAGGGTTTTCGAGAAAATCGGAACCAAGGGTAAAATGGTCATTTTACCCTAAACTAATATTGTAACTAGTTATGTCTTAATACATCATTCGATCTTAGAAGTTTTAGACTTCTATCTACGTGAGAGTGTGCTAATACACTTATCGTCTTTGACAGGCAGCTGAGTGATTACAGTTTACAGAGCGAGTGGTTTATAAAGAGTCGAGCGTTATAACAGGTAAGTCCTTTGGGCTTACTTAGCTGACTGCTAAATATGAGTATAAATGATGATGGTGGTGTGTGATTGACATGTTAGAGAGATAGGTTGTGATATATAATTACCGACCTATATTTTGGCCTAAGAGTAACGGGCGGTGGCATTCTGCTCAGTAGCTCGCGGGGCGCTGGGGGTTTCTTCCGGGACTAGTCCATACATGGTTTGTAGTGATGCTACCAAAGGAAGTCAGCTAGACCTACACCAGTTGGATAAGGAACGGAAGCGAGAACTAATAATTAGTTCTCGTGCCACAACTTAAATTGAGTAATGTGAATCACTTAAATAATAGATAATAAACGGTTGAGTGCCAGCATGATGTTTGTTTATTTTCGTTTCTGCGTGTGCTTGTGCTGTTATCATTTTGCTTATATTTGGATAGTTAGCTACCTGTTGATATGTTGTTTAGATTTGACACAGGTTAGAGCAGATGCCGAGTGATCCAGACGGTAGTGGTCAGCCGGGGTGTCGTACTTTAGGACGTTTTACAGTTTTTTTTGCATTTGTGGGTTTTACAGTTGAACATTGTTTCCTTTCGTACTTTGTTATATTCCGTTTTCCGGTTGTAGTCGATCTGGTCACATTCATGCATTATTAAGAACTATTTTATGATTTCTGATTTTCCTTATCTGTGCCTTGTTGTAAGATCTCGTTAAGTTGTTGTCAAACTAAGGTCGGGACCCACTGTGCGGTCCTAACCAGTAACTCCCTAAGTTGTAAAACTTGGGGTGTTACAACATGGTATCAGAGCTCTAGGTTGGCAACAATGGCACTTGAATCTTCTAAAAAGGTCATATAAGTAAATAAACAGAACCCGAAAAGGGTCTGAGTTTTCCAAAGAAAATTTTTGGTTTTAAAATGCATACAGAGTCGGGTTGGGATAGAAAGTACGGATGACCACCACTACCTCTGCGGATCTTGGTATTCTTAGAATAATTATAGACTTGCACTGTTATGATAGATTAGCTAGTTTATAACTGTAGTTATTACTATTCGTGCAGATGGCACGTACTAGGGCTGCACAAGTGACTGGCCGAGGTAGGGGTCGTCCCCCCCTTCCCCCAGTCAGACAGGATCGAGCTGATAGCACCCCTACTGTTAGAGGGCGTGGTCGTGGGGGTAGACCTCCACTAGGGAGAGGTCGAGGAAGAGTTCCTCGAGATGACCCACCTGCAGCAAGCATACCAGAGGTTGCTGTAGAAGAAGTAGCTGAGAGTGTAGGCCCCGAGGTCAGGCCTGAGACCGCCGCTAGGTCTGGAGCGCAAGGAGCACGTTCTACTGAGTCAGGACGTGTTTCTATTGGAGCATCGGAGTATAGGGAGTTCAGAGCCTATATTGAGCGCAGGGAAGAAGCTGCCAGAGTGGAGAGGCTTACTCAGGTACCACCAGTGGTACCGGCTAGGTCAGCTCAGGTGACACAGGGAGTGTCTCAGGTGCCGGCTGTATCTGAGAGGAGGGCTGATGTTGATAGAGCACCTACTGGGTCCAGAGCACCGAGACCGGATGAGTGGTTGAAGGCTTTCAACTCTCAGAAGGTCCCCTCATTCAGCGGAGAGATAGGGCTAGAGGTGGAGCACTGGATAGGGAAGATTGAGACTGCTTTGGAGGCAATACGTTGCCCCGTGGATCGACAGGTAGATTTGATACAGAACTGCTTCACAGATGATGCTCATTCATGGTGGCGTACCATTCGTGGCCGAGTCACCAGCTGGGAGCAGATGAGGAACATTGTTAGAGACAGGTACTGCCCAGTTTCGCTGAGGAGGGAGAGATTCCAGGATTTCATTGAGGCGGGATTTGAGGATATCCCGATTGCTGCAGCCATAAAGAAGTTTCAGAAAGAGTTGACTTTGCTTGGACCATCTGCACCTCCAGAAGATCAGCATGTGTACCTTTTCTCCAGGAGGTTGAGAGAGAGTACCCGATCCTACCTGGCTGGATTCCGCTGTGAGACCTTGTCTGATTATCAGGATAGGGCCTCTGCTTATGAGAGAGATAGGCCAGCTTCTAGGAAAGCAGCTCAGTCTAGTGGGCCGGATAAGCGGCAGAGGACAGGACATGCTGGTAGCAGTGCAGCAGTAGCAGGTTATGGTCGAGGACAGACTCAGGGGAGGTCCAGCTACCACCCTACAGTTCGGACTCCCGGTGGGGATCGACAGTGCTTTAACTGTGGTGGCCGTGATCACATTAAGACGGACTGCCCGAAACCACCGGTCACTTGCTTCACTTGTGGGAAGCCGGGACACAGGGCTACTTTCTGCCGTCAGGGCAAGGCTTCTTCTCAGCAGGGATCTTCTCCTGCAGGTGCTGAGAAGAGTGTACAGAGACCCCCTCAGTACCGAGCTCCGAGTCAGCAGCAGCAGCAGTACCGGGCTCCAGGACATCCTGCTTCATACAGTACTGCACAGGGATCAGGTCGTGGCAGAGGACGTGGTAGTACCACTGACACCAGAGGAGGACCATCGAGAGTGTTCGAGCTGAGGAACACTGAGCAGCCTGCAGCACCTGCGACCACAGGTACTATTTGGATCCATGACTTACCGGTGCGCGTTTTATTTGATACGGGTGCCACGCACTCCTTTATATCAGATGCATGTGTAGATAGGTTGTCCTTAGCTACAGTAGAGGGTGTACCTTTTGTGGTTGGGCTACCAGATGGGGGTAAGGTTAGAGGATCTCGAGAGATTTATGACTGCCCTATTCATCTGGGAGGCCGGATCTGGTTAGTAAATTTCCTTGTCATGCCCTTAGCTCATGAGGACGTGATATTGGGGATAGATTGGATGACTAGACATGGAGCCGTCTTGGATATTGGTAGGAGGACTGTGACTGTCGCCACAGAGGAAGGTCACAGAGTTATATTCCGAGGTTGGGACCTCGGAAAGTCCAGCACCGTTATCAGTGTAGTGAGAGCAGCCAGACTGATAGCACAGGGTTGCGAGGCCTTCTGGTGTTATGCCATGAAGGAGCGTAAGAGCCTGACAGTAGAGGAGATACCAGTTGCCTACGAGTTTGCAGAGGTATTCAGCGACGACTTACCAGGGCTACCTCCACAGAGGAGTGTGGACTTTAGCATCGAGTTAGAGCCGGGCACGAGACCGATCTCGAAGGCCCCGTACCGCATGGCCCCGATAGAGCTGCTTGAGCTGAAGAAGCAGTTAGAAGAGTTAGCAGAGAAGGGCTTCATACGCCCTAGTGTTTCTCCCTGGGGCGCACCAGTATTGTTTGTGAGGAAGAAGGATGGATCGATGAGACTGTGTATCGACTACATGGAGTTGAACAAGGTCACCATTAAGAATAAGTATCCACTGCCTCGCATAGATGATCTGCTGGACCAGCTACATGGGGCGTCAGTGTTCTCGAGGATAGATTTGCGATCGGGTTATCACCAGCTGAGGGTGAGAGATCATGACATACCTAAGACGGCATTCCGGACTAGGTATGGTCATTATGAGTTTGTAGTGATGCCATTCGGGCTCACTAATGCGCCAGCAGTATTTATGGAGTTGATGAATGGGATTTTCATCGACTTCTTAGACCAGTTTGTAGTGGTCTTCATTGATGACATTCTAGTTTACTCTAGAAGTCGAGAGGAGCATGTCGGACACTTGAGGACAGTGTTGCAGATTCTACAGGATAGTCAGCTATATGCGAAATTATCCAAGTGTGAATTCTGGATGTCAGAGGTGGCGTTCCTTGGCCATGTAGTGACTGCTGAGGGGATTAAGGTCGACCCGGCGAAGATTGAGTCAGTGTCCTCTTGGCAACCTCCGAAGAATGTTAAGGAGGTTCGCAGCTTCCTTGGATTGGCAGGTTATTACCGTCGGTTTGTGGAAGGGTTTTCTCTGATCGCCCGACCACTTACTTCTCTCCTAAGGAAGACTACTCGGTTCGTCTGGTCTGAGCCGTGTCAGCAGAGTTTTGAGGAGCTGAAGAGGAGATTGACGTCTGCTCCGATCTTAGCACAGCCTGAGGGTACAGAGGACTTTGTAGTGTACAGTGACGCATCCAAGCTGGGCTTGGGGTGTGTCTTGATGCAGAGGGGTAAGGTTATAGCATATGCGTCTCGACAGCTGAAGACGTATGAAGAGAACTACCCCACTCATGATCTGGAGTTAGCAGCAGTAGTGCACGCTCTTAAGATCTGGCGTCATTATCTCTATGGAGCGACCTGTCAGATCTTCACAGACCATAAGAGTCTGAAGTACATATTCACTCAGCGGGAGTTGAATAACCGCCAGAGGCGGTGGCTAGAGTTGATCAAGGATTTTGACCTTGAGATTCTTTACCACCCCGGAAAGGCGAATGTAGTTGCTGACGCTTTGAGTCGGAAGACGCCTCAGGAGAAGGCGATAGCTCGGTTGACAGTACAGCCACAGTTACAGAGAGACTTAGCTTGGTTAGAGGTAGAGATCCAGTTCCCCGATACAGCTCATCAGCTAGCCACCTTAGAGTTACTTCCTGACCTGTTGGGTGAGATCCGACAGAAGCAGGAGACCTGTCCGACTTTGACACGGATCCGAGACCGGATGTCACGAGATGAGGCACCTCAGTTCACTATCGGTGCCGATGGAGTGATGAGACGACAGGACCGTGTCTGTGTGCCATCAGACAGTGAGCTGAGATAGAGGATACTAGGTGAGGCTCATGCTACCCCTTACTCCGTACATCCAGGAGCGAGTAAGATGTATAAGGACGTAAGACGTTCCTTCTGGTGGGGTGGTTTGAAGCCTGATGTGGCCCGGCACGTAGCCCAGTGTGCGACCTGTCAGCAGGTCAAGATTGAGCATCGTAGATCCGGAGGAGAGCTACACCCACTTCCAGTACCACATTGGAAGTGGGAAGACATTTCTATGGATTTCGTCACCGGATTGAGGCTCAGCAGAGGTTTTGATGCCATTTGGGTAGTAGTAGACCGTCTGACGAAGACCGCACGTTTCATTCCGATTAAGGAAACGTGGCCGGTAAGTCGTCTAGCAGAGGAGTTCACCAGGCATATTGTGAGACTCCATGGAGTACCGAGGACTATCGTCTCCGACAGGGATGGACGTTTTACCTCGAGGTTCTGGCAGCAGGTACATACTGCACTGGGTACGAGTCTTCACTTTACCACTGCCTACCACCCGCAGACAGACGGTCAGTCAGAGAGGACCATCCAAACCCTAGAGGACATGTTGCGGGCATGTGTGCTAGATTGGGGACAGGTATGGCCAGATCACCTCCCACTAGTAGAGTTTTCATATAATAACAGCTGGCATGCGTCTATTGGGATGGCACCTTATGAGGCTTTGTACGGACGGAGATGTCGTACACCGCTATGTTGGGATGAGCCTAGCAAGGCTGATGGAGTAGTACCAGATCAGATACAGGACGACATCGCTCGGATTGCCTTAGTCCGGGAAAGGATGTTAGCAGCTCAGAGTCGTCAGAAGTCCTACGCCGACAAAAGGTGTCGACCTTTGGAGTTTAGAGTAGGTGCACAGGTGTGGTTGAGAGTGTCACCTACGAGAGGAGTTAGACGTTTCGGCATTAAGGGGAAGCTGAGTCCCCGGTATGTCGGCCCATTTGAGATCGTAGAGAGAGTCGGAGAGGTTGCCTACCGACTAGCACAGCCACCGAGATTAGAGGGAGTACACCCAGTTTTTCATGTATCTCAGCTGCGAGAGTACATACCGGATCCTAGACACATCATCAGTCATGAGGATCTGATAGTTGAGCCAGACCACACTTTTGTGGAGTATCCAGTAGCCGTCCTAGAGCGTAGCATTAGGCGCCTGCGTTCTAAGGAGATACCGATGCTGAGGATTCAGTGGTCTAGACGAGGAGTTGATGAGGCTACCTGGGAGACAGAGGAGAGTATTAGACGTAATTACCCTGAGTTCTTTGCGGAGTTAGCCGCTACCTCAGTACCGACGGGTTAGTACTAAGACGAGACCTTATATGACTTCTGTGATTATATGTTTAAATAATTGTTTATGTCTATGTGCTTGATGACGTGAGTAGTTGCTTGCTAGAATATATTTCTCGAGGGGAAATGTATGGGGTAGGTACCTTATTCCAAGTTTCGGGACGAAACTTATTTT
The DNA here is from genome assembly GCA_033239125.1 of Fagopyrum homotropicum. Taxonomy (NCBI): domain Eukaryota; kingdom Viridiplantae; phylum Streptophyta; class Magnoliopsida; order Caryophyllales; family Polygonaceae; genus Fagopyrum; species Fagopyrum homotropicum. The sequence goes on from BSWB01000005.1 coordinate 99,190,127, forward strand.
AAGGGGGTACTGATGTAAAATCCGGAATTTTTATTCCGTCTGTTTACGTTATAAAATAGATCTCGATCAGTTGACCCATATCCGTCTACTTAGTTAGACATATTATTATAGGATTTATCATTTTATGTAGATTCCTTCACATAAAATGATAGAATCTTCTATATAGTTTATCATTTTATGTAGATTACTTCCGCATAAAATGATAGAATTCTGAGCCGATCTTAAACTAAAATAAACTCCCCATCCGCCTAGTCCGTATATTTTTATATCGGGATCTTGTCCAGCCAGAAACTCGCTAAATTAAGGAGCCCAGCTGCAGCCATTTTAGCCCATTTGTTAACCGATAATTCAGCTCCAACGGATCCAGTTCTGCAGCCAGCTAGCCCAGCCCAACAGCCCACTGTTTTGCTTGTCCGCAGCACCAGTGCACAGCCCCAGCAGCCCAGCGTTGCCAGCCCAGTCCGTGAGCTGCTCCAGCTTCTTCCAGCCCAGCGCCACTGCTGCCTTGCTCCTATGCGGCCCAGCTCCTCTGCAGCCCGGCGCCCAGCGTGCCATCGCCAGCCTAGAAGAGTTCCGCCTCCAGTTCAGCCCAACAGCAGCACAGCACTCCAGCCCAGCGTCCAATTCAGTCAAGGGAGGGATGCTGTTCCGCCTTCTCCAACTCAGCAGCCAGCCGTTATGAAAATCTCAGCAGCCGTTACACGAGTTTAATGCACACACAATCTGCACTTTCCTTCCTCAATTATTCTTTCCATTCAGCCGGATTCATCACCACATACACGCTGAACCAATCCCCTCCCTTCTCAGCGCAACCCTTCTCTTCTGTCTACGGTTTCCAACAACAAACACGTCCCTTCTCTTCTGCACACGCACCTAGCAGCGTCAAGAGCCATTGGAATCTGCAACGAGTCCTTACCGACCTTCTGCAAATGCACACACAATCTGCACTTTCCTTCCTCAATTATTCTTTCCATTCAGCCGGATTCATCACCACATACACGCTGAACCAATCCCCTCCCTTCTCAGCGCAACCCTTCTCTTCTGTCTACGGTTTCCAACAACAAACACGTCCCTTCTCTTCTGCACACGCACCCAGCAGCGTCAAGAGCCATTGGAATCTGCAACGAGTCCTTACCGACCTTCTGCACGTAGCCAGCCGCGTCAAGAGGTTAGTGCAGCAATCTGATTCTTCCATCTTCACCTTATTCTCTCAACCGCCTCCTTCTGCCCCTACTGGTAAGAAGATCCTTTCCCATCTGTATCTTATGGATATCATAGCCACAATGACTCATTACCCTTCTTTTATTCCGATCACACTTCCAACAGTTGCAGCCGTGGGATCAACCAGCAGGCTCGGTTTGGGTACAGATCGGAACCAACAACAAATTAACATTCTAGCTGCAAACCGGTAAGAGCCTAAACTTAGATTAAAATAGGTTTCCGATTAGTTTAAGTGGAAGGTTATTATATAATCTTTTGTGTGTATATTATTTCCGTAATGATAGATTGAGGAGCTGCTGTAATTCGACCTTGAGCATAGTTAAAATAGTGATAAGTAGCTGCTGGAAGTTATACATAAAATGATAGACATAGGGGCTGCTGTAAAATTGTATTTCATGCCTTCAGCTTTTGACCTATAAACTGCCTATCTTGTCGACCAATTATTGAACGTTTGGATAAAGATCCACCGTTGAATTTTGGATATGTTGTAGATGGATATATGTAGTTTAGCATATTAAAATTTGAGAAGAAATGAACGGTCGGATTGAAAGTTATGAGCTCCCGAAGTTAGGTAGTTGAGCAGTTTGGTAAACTTAAGTTTTTGGCTAAGTATAGGAATTTTGAGTGAAGTAGCCAACTTTGTGAATTATTATAAAAATATTGGCTGAACAGTTTGGAGAAATTCTTTCTCCTAAGGTTAGATAGAACCTCATAGATGATCTAGAGATTTAATTCGGAATTTTTATAAGCTGTTAAGAATTTTATATTTAGAGCCGAAGTTAAACCTTTACGATTCTTCCGGAAAATAGAAACATAGGAAAAATGTCAGTTTGGAACCAAATAAAATTTTAGGAGTTAGAATATAAATTTAGAACCTCAAATAGGAGTTTAGAGATGAATTTTAGGGTTTTCGAGAAAATCGGAACCAATGGTAAAATGGTCATTTTACCCTAAACTAATACTGTAACTAGTTATGTCTTAATACATCATTCGATCTTAGAAGTTTTAGACTTCTATCTACGTGAGAGTGTGCTAATACACTTATCGCCTTTGACAGGCAGCTGAGTGATTACAGTTTACAGAGCGAGTGGTTTATAAAGAGTCGAGCGTCATAACAGGTAAGTCATTTGGGCTTACTTAGCTGACTGCTAAATATGAGTATAAATGATGATGGTGGTGTGTGATTGACATGTTAGAGAGATAGGTTGTGATATATAATTACCGACCTATATTTTGGCCTAAGAGTAACGGGCGGTGGCATTCTGCTCAGTAGCTCGCGGGGCGCTGGGGGTTTCTTCCGGGACTAGTCCATACATGGTTTGTAGGGATGCTACCAAAGGAAGTCAGCTAGACCTACACCAGTTGGATAAGGAACGGAGGCGAGAACTAATAATTAGTTCTCGTGCCACAACTTAAATTGAGTAATGTGAATCACTTAAATAATAGATAATAAACGGTTGAGTGCCAGCATGATGTTTGTTTATTTTCGTTTCTGCGTGTGCTTGTGCTGTTATCATTTTGCTTATATTTGGATAGTTAGCTAACTGTTGATATGTTGTTTAGATTTGACACAGGTTAGAGCAGATGCCGAGTGATCCAGACGGTAGTGGTCAGCCGGGTGTCGTACTTTAGGACGTTTTACAGTTTTTTTTGCATTTGTGGGTTTTACAGTTGAACATTGTTTCCTTTCGTACTTTGTTATATTCCGTTTTCCGGCTGTAGTCGATCTGGTCACATTCATGCATTATTAAGAACTATTTTATGATTTCTGATTTTCCTTATCTGTGCCTTGTTGTAAGATCTCGTTAAGTTGTTGTCAAACTAAGGTCGGGACCCACTGTGCGGTCCTAACCAGTAACTCCCTAAGTTGTAAAACTTGGGGTGTTACAATGGGCCATACAAAATCATTGATAAAATGGAAAAGGTGGCTTACAATTAGAACTTCCTAGTACTTCTCAAATTCATCCAGTTTTTCATGTCTCACAGCTTAAACACCATGTGGGCACTGCTGTCTCTTCTTCTACTCTGCCTTCTGTGCTAATTGATGTTCTAGCCAAGGCACCAGAATACATTTTAGAAAGAAGAACGGTTAAACGACAGGGTCGAGCAACTACTCAGATCTTAGTGAAATGGGTTAATCAACCTGTGGAAGAAGCCACCTAGGAATTTTTCTATGATTTCATGAAGAAATATCCAGATTTTGATGCTTAGGATGTTTCAACCTTGTGGTCAAGGTTTTTCGAGGGGGGAAGATTTGTTACAGCAATTCAATAGAAGACAATTGATGGCCAGTAGGTTGCCACGTGTCTGCTTGTAGGTTGCCACGTGCCTGCTGTAAAGGTTGTTAAAATTTTGTTGCAAGCCCTGTTATAAGGCAAAAAACAGAGACTTGTAATGGATTCATTCAGATCAATGGAATTCTCATTTCTCTCGTCTCTCTCATCTCCCTTTTGATTTCCTGGGAGATTGAATCTCTCTTCAATCTCATCTCAGGTTGTTATAGGTTGTTGTTCAGTAATTGAACATTAGCTTGTAATTGGAATCAATTCTCACTAATACAGTTTACTGTATTATTGACCAACGGAGAGCAGGTGCACACCGATTGAGAGCCGTCGTTAGGGGGATGGCTTCTCTTCGCCGTTCTCTCCAAAGAACCCTAATTCACACTTCTCGGGGGACTACCAAGTTGAAGCTGCCAATGGGTATTCTCTACAGCTCATTTCCTTTTTTATCTCTCCGCAACTTCCGTTTCAATGTGAACTGCATCATACATAAAGTTGATAGCTGTTTTTTTATCCGTAGATTTTTTTTTGGAAATGTTCAGTGGAGGCTAAGTTTGATGTTTTTTCGATGAGCTGACTTTGATTTTGAATGGCTTTGAATTGGGGCGTACAGGTACATATCCGAGCTAGGGAGCAGGAATCAGTCATATCGATATGATGAGGTTCTTGCTTAGGATGAAATGCTGGGAGTATCACAAGCTATCTTCCGTTCAAGTCACTCACCCTACACGCCCTGACAAAGCTCTTCGTCTAGGCTATAAGGACAAACATGTCTCTTTCTTTTCCTTTCCTCTGCATTTTCCCCCTCTTATCTCTTATTGAATATGTGCTCTGCTTTGGCTTTGTTATCATCCTTTTCTATGTTAAAAATTGTTTACTTTTGAACTGAATGCTAGTCTTTAGTTTTCTCTAATAATTAGAAGAGCTGAATAGCTTGTGAGTTGGACTACTACTTCCAATTAATTGAAGTTTGTTTATTCTCTAGTATATGGAGATTTTGTACAATCGAACTGAATCTTTTTTGGTTTGTAGTGTAACCACTTTGTAAAGTCTTGCTGTTTTTTTTTTGTTTACTTTCCAGTTCTCATCCAGTCCCTTGTCGTCCATTTTCCAGGTCTCATTCAAATCAGGTATGTTTTTCAATCTTCTACTTCTTTGATATGTAGAAAAAGAAATGGTTCTTTCAGGTTTGATACTCATTGATTATTAGATCCTTTTATGGATCCTATTTCTTCATCGATGAAGCTTGGAAGCAGCAACATTGGTTGCTAACCTTGGTGTCTCCTCAGGTAAGAATTTTTATGGTTTAAGTTATATATTCATCTGAAAAGTTATAACTTGTATGTTTTGTTTCACGATAGTGGAGGGAAGAAGCATCCTCCTACAAAACATAAAACTTTACTTTTTTACTTAATCATCATATTCTTAAAAAATATATAAAAATAATGTTAGTACAGAGCAATGAGATATAAGTGAGATCTTTGCCCAATATATCGAAAATTTTGTGACATTCTTTTTCTAACTTATCTTTTCTTAGGTACAGCAAGTGAGATCGTCAATACTTTCCAGCAGCAGGAAATTCCCATTAGTTTTGCGCAATCTGGACTCGAATGTGGTGTTTTTGATGGTTCTCTATATATAACATCTCAGGAGCAAGAGTTATCATGTTTTGAGATTTTTAACTTCTGGTATGAGAAATTCTGGTATGAAATGATTGTATAAAATTTCTAGTATGTAAATTTTTGGTATGTAAATTTTTGGTATGTAAATTTCTGGTATGAAAAATTTCTGGTATGTAAATTTGGTATGTAAATTTCGTGTATGAAAAATTCTAGAATGAGAAATTCTGGTATGAAAAATTCATTTCAGAAAATAAAAGAAAATAATATATAAAAAAAAAAGACAAAAATAATAATAAAAGAAAATAAAAAAAACATTCAGTAATTAAAAATTAAAACTTACACTTATATATAAATAACAAACATCAATTTTTCTTTTTTCTAAATAGAGGGGTTAATTATTTTTGCCTACCATTAAATAAAGGTGGTAAAAAAAATAATGGGTACACTTACTTAACACAAAATTAAAAAAGACCTAGTAGACCAAAATCTTCCACCTTTTTTTTAAGTTACAAAGAGTTTTTTGTTATCTTGAGCAACCAAGCTCAAACACGAACTAAAACACAAAAAAATATTTATTTTCACATTATGCTAGATTAATTGTTACATGAGTTGCAAAAACATGTATTCATTATAGAGTGTAGACTTGTTTTGGTTAACACAATAACATATATATTTGACGGTTTGAGTTTGAGTTCTTTAAATCGTTATTTAGGTGAGCGTGAAGAAATGAGCTAAAAATGAAGTATAACAACATTAGTTGTGTTAGGCTAAAAATGTGTTTATTCTTAAGTGTGTTGATGTTGATTCCGATTTTATACACCTCTCTTAATCAATATGTTGTCATACAATCATTTTAATCATCATAAGTTATCTATTTTAGGCTTATATGAAACACGCCAATTTGTTTTGACTGTATTCTTACAAATAAATATAGTTTTATAGTGTGATATCTTTAACTTTATTGTTTCTATTAATTTACGTTTTATTTTCATAAATGTGCTACGTATTATCGGTAGACCGATCCTGAACATGACAATAAACATACCTATAAATTAATTTTCACACGTTAACAATATCTTCTTCTTTTCCAAATAAGAAAAATTTTTCTTAAACATTATGTTAATAAAACCAAAGTTTACATTTTGTGTTATACACATTGTACATTACATTAGACATAACTTCATTGTTCTTGATCATACAATCCATGTTCATTTTCAAATAAGATAGTTTTATACCATAATATTATTTTAATAAACACAGGCTCACATTTGTGTATTCAGAATTTTAGGGTCACAAGATAATAAAAATAATTAAAACTTTATTTGTTAAAAATATACACATCTTCTTCCACCTCTTGTAATTCATTACTATCCTTAATGGTTTTTCACTTTTTTTATTCATGTACCTGGAAGTGAGGTCTTATAATGCATGAACTTCTTTTATATGGTTCATCTTGAAAGTGGAGTACGTTCATTAACACAGATTCCAACCTCTCTATTAGAGTTGAGCATATTGAGTATGGTTCATATTTGTTAATTTATATCGAGATAGATTTATATTTGGATATTTCATATTTGTTATTTTTATTGGGATAGATGAGAGTGACTATTGTAGTTTTTATTATTTTAATATTATTTAAATGTTTGTATCTTTTATTTTTTAGGTCTTTTTATGTCTAAAATCTAAACCAAACCGAAACCGACCCTAATATGTTCATTTTTTTCGGTTTTAATATTTCTAATTTTTGGTTTTAGACCCAAACTGAAACCGAACCTACTTGTGTAGGTTTGGTTTCGGTCCAAGGTTTTAGAAAAATCGGATCGGTTTAGGTTCAGTTCGATTTATTGTGGTTCAATTCGGTTTAGTTTTTTACCTATGATCAGCCTTACTCTCTATCAAAGATCCACAACAACTCTACTTGCGAGTTGTGCCCTGCAAGATGAGTCTGAACGAGAAACCCCTTGCCACAATTGATCAAGCTTCATATCATGTTCCCAGGCTCAACCTCTACGTTTGTGTACTTGGGTGCAATGGGTTGGTCATATATTTGAATATCAGATGGTAAATTTTGGTATTGCAATTGGTGTTATGGGAGTCCGGGGTCTCTTTTCCATTTTAGGTTTGGGTAGTTGTAAAACGATTTTATTTTGGGCTAATAAGCTTTGGAATGTGTTGGTTGTAGATTTCATTGAGCATGTTTATAGGAAAACTCCACTAGTAAAATGGTAAATGCAAAGCGTAAGTGTTGTTGTTGTTGCGATACGACTGAACTACAAAGCTTGACACCGAATATAACACAATTGGGAATAAAACTAACAAGGATGGAACCTTCTAGAAGAAGCAACTGAATAAAGTTCCAAGATTTAGAAAATAATATTCCGTTATTAACATTTCTTTTGATCCGGAGATACATTCATTAAGTTGATCCAAAAAATAATAATAAGACCGGACCTAAACTTCCTTCTACTGATCCACTCCTATTCTCTACCGGATAAAGGAAGCTCAAACCTAACAAGACGTTGTCCATAATATGATCCGCTTATCCAAAGGTTGCATTTACATGCCTAACATGAAGCTTTGCTCTCCAAGGATGAATTGGATTGAATTTTATCCATTATTTAGATTAGTCAGCCTAGTTACAAGTCCATCTTTTCGATAATATATCATTTAAATAGTTATGTTTTTATGTCCCCTTTCTTTATCTTTTAGAGTTAGTTATGACCTCAGAGGTCATTTTTATCATTTTCGATTAGCTTACAATCGAATAATATTGTGCATGTGCTGTAAAAAAATATTTAACTAGCCACAACTATCAATAAAAGCAACATTTGTTCTAGATTTTCGTGTGTTCTCTTCCTGCCATCAGTGTGTCATCCATCTCATCATATTGATTTGATCTTTAGTTCAATAAATCTAGATTAATATCGGTATTGAATCCTTCTCACTTTCTCAATTCAATTTCCATTAACATCTGAAATTGTAGTTGTAGGTTGATGAGGGCTAAACATAATCCTTTGATCTCGAAATGATAACAAGATCCGATTGTACTAAAGGGGTTGAGATCGAATACAAGGAAGACGATGTTATGATTTGATAAATTAATAATAAAAAAACAAATAAATAGAACTATTTACAAAAACTAAAATATATATAGCAAAAAGAAAAACAAATGGTAATCAATCGATCGATGTCATTCTCGATCGGTCTCAAACACAAGACTTAACAAACTAACTGAAATACGATACAAAAGCAAAAGGAAAACAAAACAAAGAGGTGGTCGATCGGCCCTTGTAATAAAATCTCGTATAACAATAGCAGTAGGGGAGAGGAAAAGATGATGTATTGTTGGATTCAAAATTCGGTTTCAAGTTCATGCAAGCCTAGAGGTTTGACTTCAACCGTGTGGAATCACTTTAAAAAAGTCAAAGTTAATGGTGTTGAAAAGGCCGAATGCTTGCATTGTCGCCAAAAGTTATGTGCACCTAGTAAAAATGAAACGTCTAGTCTTTGAGATCATATAAAAGTAAGGTGTTCTAAGAAGCATGTGAATGTGGACATCCAACAACAACTACTAAATTATAGCCAAAAGTCAGATCACACCACAAGGATAGAAAAACACAACTTCTGTCAAAAAGCATCACAAAGGGAGTTAGCATGTATGATCATTGTGCATGAATATCGACTAAGTATTGTGGGTCATATTGGTTTCAAGAGATATTAAGCCAGTATAATCCAAACTTCAAGTTGATTACTCGGCCTCCTTTGAAAAGTTGCAATATGAAGATGTTTGAGAAGAAAAATCAAATCTTATTAATTTCTTTGAGGGCCAACTTGGAAGAGTTGTCATAACCACTAGCTTGTGGATTGCCTCAAACCAAAAAAAGGGTTTTATGGATATTACTTCCCACTTCATTGATCATCAATGGAACTTGCAAAACAAGACTTTGAGGTAAAATTCAACTTACATGCTATTTTTTTTGTTTGATAATATTATATGTTTGTATTTTCTCCATGTTTGTACATGTTATTGTTATTATATATAGGTTTTCATATCTCTCATGTCCACATACAAGTGAAATACTTGTTTATTTTGTAATGCTAGAGAAGTACAGCATTCATAAAAAGTTCTCGTGTGTGGTTGTGGATAATTGTTCTACGAATGACAAGATGATAGAACTCTTGCAATGTAGATGTGTAAAAATATTCTTATTTTTGAATCCTTTTTGGCACTTACGATGTAGTGCACACATTGAATTTGATTGTGCAAGACGGTTTAGATGTAATTGCTCCGGGGATTGTGAATGTGTGTTCTTGTGTATCCCTTTGGTGTGCAAATCTTAAAAGAGTTCAAATGTTTGAGGATGAGGCTAGAATTTTGAAAACTGAATGTTCTAAGAAGTTGGTATTCGATTTTAAAACAAGTTGAAACTCCACCTATTTCATGCTCCAAATTGCATTGTCATATAGAGAAGTTTTTGAGATCTTGAAGATTCATTATAATAGGTTTAACTTTGATGTACCTAGTGATGATAACTGAGTGTGGATTTAAAATATTTGCTCAAAATTATCTAAGTTTAATAAGGTGACAATATTTTTTCAGGAAAAACTACCCAACAACTAATTTGTTCATTGGAAAGGTTTGTCTAGCTAAAATTTCTTTTTTGAAATGGTGTTCTAGTGATGATTTGATGATCAATGATATGGCTAGAAATATGCTTGAGAAATTTGATTTGTATTGGTCGAGTATAAGTGGAGTTCTGGCAATAGTAATGATTTTGGACTCAAGAGATAAATTGGAATGTGTTGAATGATATTTAACTAGATATACGGTGATAAGGCCTTTGTTGAGATTGAAAAGGTGAAAACTTTTATGTTGAATCTTTTGTATGAGTATTAAGACCTGGGTGATGATATAAAGTATCAAGAATATTTAAGTTCAAGGTCTAGATTGCTTGGTAGACATGATGGTGATTTTGGTCAATCTAAGAAAAGTTTGAAGAAGAAGAAGAAGAAGAAGGCTAGTATAAGTCACGAGTTGGACTATTATCTTCAAGAAGTTGTATTAGCTGATAGTAAAGATTTTGATGTTCTTATCTTTTGAAAAACTTATCTAAAATGTACAATTTGTGAAAGATTGCAAAAGGATATTTTGACAATCTCATGTATAATGTGGCTTCTGAAAGTGCTTTTAGTACGGGTGGACGAGTGGTGAGTCCTCATCGTTCTAGCCTTCTAGGCTTCATGGAGACATTGTAAGGGCATTAACGTGTTTGTAAAATTGAATTGGGAGCAATTATGCAGGTGAACATACTAATTTATAAGAATAACTTCTTCTTAATTTTTACTTGTAATATCTCCCTTTCATGATTTTAAATTAAAATTTAGATTTTTCGCTCGATGCACAAGTAGTTAATACTATATTAGAGGATGTTGATGTTGAAGAATTTGTCATGAAGAGATATACCCTAGTATGTATAATTTTGACATTCAAATTTTAATTAATGGTTATGTTTGATTTTCTAATTATTGTTTTTTTTACTTCTTTATTATGTTAGGTTGCTGAAGTGGATCGTTATATCGAGTTCTAGAGAAGTTTCATTTTGATTTATGTTGATTTACGTTTGTTGTATGCAAAAAATGTTATATTCATTTTGGTTTGTTTTATTTGAAAATCTTTTCGTTGTTGGTTTATAATGCTGCACAATATTTCATGATTTAGTAAATTTTAATTTGTGTTATTTTAAATATGAAAATTGTCACACTTTCAAAAATCTAAAAATAAAAGAATCTATTCATACCCAACTATTTCCCCCAAACACCCGGTGGGTGATGCGTAGGTGGAAAATGGATAGGGTAAGTAACAACTTCACTAAGTTGGGTGGTTGGTGGAAGTGGTACATCCACTCATCAACTGACCATTTCCACGCCACTTCTGGCACACGAACGCTTCCAGAACATGGATGATGGTGGTTGTGGATGGTGGAGGGAGAATGCCGCCAAGGACGATGAACGGGGATGAGGAAGACGGTGAAGGAAGAATGATGCTTGCGGATCCTACAAATTAGGTTCATCTCTTTCATCACTATCGGTGATCATATAAATTAAGTTTTTTTTTTCTTACTTAGGTTTATATATCCCATCAGAAATAAAAAGAGCCTAATTTGTATAAGATACAAAGAACCCCTATTACACCAATTTTCACAATTTTCTTCTATTGTTTTTTTATATTTCAATTATGATTATAAAATAAGGTATATAGTATTATCCAATATTATTATTTTAAAATTTATTTAAAATAAGACAATCACAAGTTATAAATAATATGTTGTTATAAATTTATCAATAATATAATATTTTAAAATAAATCTATTGTTACAATCTCATGCCCAAAATAATTTCAAATGTAGTATAACAAATATAAGCTGTAATAATTATTCATTAATATTAAAAATTAAGATGAAATTGCGGTTTATAAATAAAGTTATAAAGGTTCCAAATATAATAACCATTTTAAATATTAAAATTTGTTATATTTAAAAAAGATGAGTCGTTAATTAAAAAATACCTTGTTAAAAAGTGATTTTTAGAAGTTGATGTACGTTACAAAAATAAACATAACTAATTTGTAAGACAAAACACTAAAAAAATGGTTGAATCATGCTCAAGCTGGACGCAGAATCATTCTGCCGAATGAACAGTGCAGAATAATGCATTAAACCACAGCTGTTGGGTTGCAGATTCCTGCAGTTTGAAGGCGGATACAATTACAGCCGCGTCGGTACAACAACGATTTTCTTCCATAGCAATCAAAATGCACAGAGGAGATGAGGTTGAGAATCAACATGATAAAAGCTAAATATAACAGACCACACTAATCAATATGAACATGTTGCATCATTCAGCTTAAAACTTACAAACCATGCGTGCAACTCTGCCTGTAAGAGCTATGGCTATTTTTGACAAGCAATGAACAATCTGCAACAAACAAGAACAGCTTGCAATTACCATCCATATTCATTCTTATAGATGAACGATTCAACGCATAGCATCTCGTACAAAAAGAATACAGGGTTTCTCATTGATTTTGGTATCTGATACTGCTACGAAGAAGAATCATTCCCAATATGGATCCTCAAAACCCAGTAAATGTTTAGTGTTAGCAGACTTGGATTCAAAAGTAATTAATAAGATCCTTTATTTTATTCAAGGAGAGAAAATTTTGCCTAAGATATTGATAATACATAATGTGATAACCGAGTCTGTAATTCAGGAGATCAGTGCCTGTAATAAATTCCCAGCCCCCCAAATGCAAAAAGCTTACTTGTGATTTAAATCTCTATAACCTCGCAGAAACACATGTCGAAGATTCTTGCAGCTTCAAGATGTCGGCAACATGGGCAACGACTCCTGCACCTGCATTGTGAAGCAGCTCGTTCTTCACCTGATCATAAAACCAAGAGAAACTTTGATGAAGAACCAAAAGAAAAAGAATGGACTGAACAAAGACAGTGAAGCAGGAGGCATCAGTAATCCCAGTACATGTATGTTATTATGGGCAAAGAAAGGCCATCTAGCCGAGTGGAAGCTCACATCGACCTTCTTCCATGCTATCCTTTGTAGGCCACGTATCATTTCCTCTGCACAACCAAACTCAGAAATGTTATGATGCCATATGCCTCTTGGTAGTTGCCAATTGTAACTGAGAGGCTTTCAGACGAAATATTAGTATTTTTTATGATGATTTGAAAAGTTTACCTTCCACAATTTCATGGTATTTAACTGCAGTTTCAGTGGTCAGTGCATTTTTTGCAGCTTCCTTTGCTCTTGCTGCTTTCTCACGAAAATGAGGACCCTCAGCTGATACTGCTGGACAGTCCTCCACATTCACAACATGCTTGTAGCCATCCAAAGACCGTTGAGAAGGCTGCATGAACATAAGCACAATAATAGCAAGACTTTGTAGGCAAGAAAAGGTTGACTTTGCTTAAAGGATCTGCTAGGGGTGCTCGCATGGTGAGCTAAATCCTACTTTTTTAACATACATTCTGATAAAAAGAAGTGCGGCTAAGTAACATCCCACTACATATATGGTTAATTGTGCTAAATATCAGTATATCACAACCTTTAGGGTGATTGCAAACTCTACTAAAATATCCAGATTTCACTAAATATTCTTATACTTGGTAGATTGGTATATCAACAAGATACAAAAAAGGTTGGGATATCCAGTGAAATACGTATACTTCCAGGTTGCAACTACCCAAAAGGTTGTGATATATTCAGCAATTAACCCATTTATATCATTTTACAAGCTTGGTACTGTTTGTTTTAGAAATGTTATGACTCACAATTAAATGTTTCTAAATCAGTAAGAGGGCACTCTTGCACTAGACAACCTATGAAGCAGAAATGGAGGAATAGTGAGTTTATGCAGATCATCAAATTGTGACGTAAGTTTTATCAGGTAATAGTAATACTCAACTCAGGAAAGTAGAAACACCAATCACCTTGGGAAGTTCACTTTCTCTTCTTACAGAGGATGTGCGCCAACCAACCATATCTAACTGATGCTAAGGAACCAACTGTTTCTATCCATATCAATAATGACCACAAAAAACTTGCTCAACTTATTCTCAGTAGGATACGATCATAAGATACATTTGCATAAAGCATGCGGCACTTGAAAGCACCAAGGGAAGATCTGTAAACAAGCCCCAAACAATTAGGATATCAAGATTATAAAAAGGGAAGAAAGGTATTCTTAAGCGAAGCAAGAGATTCAGCTTACATGAACATTCCATCTTCACAATCAGATGTCATCCTTAGGAGCAGAGGAGGTCTATCTGACTTGCCATCAGTGAGGAAGAGTTGACTACCAGTTCGACCAACCAAAATAGGAGCAAGGGGAGGAGCTATTCGCTCCAATATAGGAACTCCCAGAAGAAAAGGAAACTGAATTATCATTACAAAAACATAATTATAGGATTTATTGTAATCAGCCACATTGCATTTGACTTCGTAACACTGTCGGATCATTCTTGAAGTGCTCTTAACTAAGCATAACTATAGAATGTATTGTCATTAGCCACAATTTGCATATGGGTAATAAACTTATGATAATTCTCTTGTTTCATCATTCCATGTCCTATTCCCACATATCATCATCTAATGTAACCATATAACAAATTTTTTTAAAATAATAGTTAAAACTAATATTTGGATCAAATTTCGAAAAATATGGAAAAGGGATTATATATTTTGATTAGCTGGCTGTGTATTTTCATAATCTTTTTCCAACTATTTTTGAAAATTGCTACAAAAACCAGTTTAGCAACTATTAAAGTGCATATAAACAATTACATTTCATGTAAACATCTAAAGGAATACGTCTGCAAACCTTCTATATAACGCAAAAACTTAGACCTAGTGATTTAAAAGTTTATTATGGAGTATTCTCCAATAACATTAGTAGATAGTATATTGAAAGAGCCAGTAAATAATATATTTACATTAATGATAAATAGAGACCTGCTTTCTCCCCCTGACCCCAAGATGAGGAGTGGCCAAAGTAATAAAACTGATGGGTTCCAATCCGGCAATTGTAGCATTTACAGGAAGGCGACCGATATTTGAAGCATCACCATGCCCATCTTCCCCCTCTTCACCGCCAGTGTAAAGGACAGCTACAGCATATCTTGCAAACAAGCCCCCTAGTGAATGAGATAAAAAGGAAATCTTCTTCAGACCATCTGTCTTCTTGACCACTTCCATTACCTACAAAGACAGATTTCTCAACCATGAACATTGTTACAAGAGCATAGTGAGGCAAGAATATAAGATGGAGTAAAAATCATTCACTCCATGTATTATACTCACTTCCTCAGCTAATCTTCTTCCTGCGCCATCAACCCCCTCAAATGTTTTAGCGTATGTATTGGATGAACTGGCTTCAAATACAGAAAGGTTCAGACATGTCAGTTGGCCCAACTATAACAAGGAAACGTATCAACAGCTTGTATAATGCATAGTGTAAATCATTTACAATGCCAAACAAGAAGAATTTAAAGGAAATTTAACAGTAACCAATTAAAAACTATCTACTTGTTCAGATGAAAGATGGTGGTTATCTGTGAAAACAATTATCGTACTAGCAATCACATCTGTAACTCCTAAAACCCATGCCGTTGAAGATTTTTCTTTTTTTAAAATGTTGAACTGAAATCTTGACCATAAAATCTCATTCCATAAATTCACTTCGATTGGAGTATCTCCTAAATCCCATTTTTAAAAAGTTTCTTTCTGAACCCCGAAGCCGTGAAATACAATGTTTGGAATGTAATACCTTTTAACTTATAAAGTCTGCTAGCTTAGCTGATAATAAAGCTCATATGAAAAAAAATGCTGATATATCTACGCCAAAAAGGCCCTTGAACTATTCATGCTCATTTTCTCATAATCCACCAACTGGAATGTATGAGGCATCACATTAATAACATACCATATATCACAAAGTTCCTTCCCAGGCGACTTTTAAGCTCTGCTTCAAAATACGTCCAATCACTGGGGCTGCACTAATCACAGATAGAGGCCTCATGTGCAATTTTAATATCATATACATAGTCACCATATGGCCATCAAAAGGGGAATGCGGACGAAAGAAAAAACACTAGAAAAAAATATAAATTTGCTTATTCACAAAGCTCAACAAGATGAAAAATGTAAATTTACTTATCATAACTGCCTAACGAAGAATTTACTTTCCAAGAGGCAAGAGAATGTTTGGTGGTTGTATTCACAAAAGAGAGGATAACTAGGAAATTATAACACATAACACTAATTTCTCTTTCAAGATGCAATATTATTTGCAAAATTTCCTTGCAGAAACATCTTTGCATGGAAAAATATTACTCAAATTTCCTTCTTTGGATGATCTAGCAGCAAGAAAGATCGGGATATAAAAGGCGGCCCAGATTGCAGCTTATCTTCTAATTAGGAACTACCAAAAAGGATCAAACATATGAACCTTTTTTTTCCTGAACATGGAGTAACTAACAGGATAACCCAAGATCTGATCCTTTCAAATAGCAATACTGGCAAGTCCTTTTTGTTTACTAAATAGTAAGGCATTTGTTATGAAAATAATGTTTTAAACAACTATTACCTGCCTCTTGTTTTTATCCTCTCTTCCATCGGATGCCAAAAAGAGTCATACATATTAATCCAACAAATGAATTAACCTCACAGCCATCTAACAAACATTTCCCCCTCCAAGGACAGTAACGTATAGCCAGAGAAGAATAGTTGAATGTAATACAATCGATTCTCGTAGACCTACAAGACTTGCTTATATGCCTAGCCACTAATGATTCACATCCAGGACAGGACATACTTTCCACTGAGTATTAAAGATTTGACTAGAAGTATTGCATTTTGGCCACTAATGATTCATATCCATAAAGAGATAAAAATATGTTTAGAAATTAGGCGTTGTGCACTGAATAGCCTAAAAGTCAAAAGCTTGCTTATATACCTAGCCAAGATCCCATGAACCAACACAAGAAGATGATCAGGTGCCATTTTTGCATTTACAACACCCATAGGCGATAAACTGCCTGCTGTAGTACTCATGGCATGAACCTCGAAGTGTCTATTTTTCCAGATTTTATTGGCCCCTGAAGAAATCAACGAAAATCATCAAGGACTGATGAAAGTAGAGAATCATGCCAAGGACTCAAGGGATTAGATGTTCATTGGTTTTTCTTAATACAATCACCAAGAAGAGTCTAGTTTTCCCCCTGGAAACTTCAAATTTCACTTGTAGGTAATTACTACTTTCATAAGCACAATCTTCCAACAACACTAGCCCGCACGTACTAATTCCAATACTAGTGCTTCAAACATAGATATCACAAAATTGAGAGTTTTTCAAATGAATCCCTAGACCCAATGTTGAGTGACCATTCGAGCAAGTAGAAAAACACAATCCCCAACAAAATTCCCCACAAAATATATTCAGAAAATCTATAATTACCAAGAGAATTGCTGGAGTCGTCAGAAGAATAGCAGCGCGAGGACGACAAGGACAGTGCTAGAGAAGAAAAAGAAGAACGAACAGAAGAGGAAGAAGGGGTGACTCTGTGATTGAAGGAAGGAGAGTAGCAAGTAGAGCCACAGCCGATTGGGAACACCATAGGTGCCCGCGCAGTAGACGCCATTTTTCACCTAATTAAAAGCTTTGTTCTTTCTAGTGTTCCAAGAGAGAGGAAAATGTGGCAGGCAGCTTCAGGATCCGAGAATTAAGAGAGAGAAAGCTGTCGAAATTGACATGCCCGCGATGCTCTGGTTGCCGCACTGGATTTGGGCTATGTTTCCATCCCGGTACGTCTCCATAGGGGCGAATCTCGGGACGTGGGTTGTCCAATTTTCTCGATGAGTCCCTTGAGAACTCTAATGGCATTGGAGTGGAAGATAAATGACAAACTTTTGTATGGTGGCCAGTGTCCACACACCTGTGAGTCTGTAACGAGTCTGAATGTTTGATAGCAGTTTGTCAATTTGTATCCAGAGAACTTCTCATCGTCATTTCTTTCTTCTCCGAATTCCAATTAGGTACATTAGATGCCCTAAAATAGTTTTGTTAGCATATGATGTCTCAACAGCTTCATCAACGTTCCAAAACACTTTTCGTTAAAATTAATTACAAGTCAAAGCATAGGCTGTGTTTAGTTAAATGGTTGCGGTTTCGGGTAGTTGCGGTTGTGGTTGCGGTTACGGTTGTGGTTTTCGTAAGAGTTGTTTTGAGATTTGCGGTTGACGAAAAAACTCGTATACATGTTTGGTTAAGTAGTTCGGAATTAGTTTCGAGTTTATATAAATACCAAAATACCCTTGTCCTTACCCTCATCAAAAGTCTTATCTGCTCCATCTTGAAAATCTGCACCTTGGTGCCTCCATCCCTCCTCTACCTACACAGTACCCTTCTTCTATCAGTTTGAGTTCAAATTGATAGAAGATTCAGCTATAGAGCAAATTTGAGAAACCAGTAATCACCCAAGCACAATTGAAATGTGCAGGCTACTCTTCTTCCAGATGCAATTGGAAGAACACCCATACATTTCCATTCTTTCAAATATAGAAAGAAGTATCCACTTACAGTAAAAATTGGAAGAACCTCAATTACATAAGGAAAATCCCTAATTACAGTAGAAATAGGAGGATCCCCAGTTACATATAGAATTTTTAACAAGCAATTTCAAAATACTCATCTTCTTCTCAATTTACAGACGGATCTCTTCTTCCTCTTGTCATTCTTGAGGCAAAAGAGGGATGTCAGAGAGGGAGGAATGGAGGACGACGAGGTTTGATATCATACCGGCGATCTCGAAACCCACAACGCCGACGAGTGGAGACTTGCCGGCGACGGGGAGCTTGGCGGAGGACTTGGTAGAGATCTGTAGCCATCTGGTTTCCCTTCTCCCCATTTGGGTGTCAAAGATCGATCGGTAGATTGGAGCAAAGGGGGTCGAAAAAGGATAGAAGATAATGGGAAAAGGGCATGAATGGTATAACCATTCAAGAAACTCACAAAACCTTAGAAGAGGAGATTCCAAAAATTGTGGTTTTCAAAAGCCATAAACCACAACCACAGATGTTACAGTAAACCACAAAACCCTAACCAAACACCCCTGAATTCTTACCACCTCAACCACAAAACTAAAAGAAACCCAGAAAAACTATAACTAAACAGGGCCTTAGTCTACAATGATATAAACTAAATGATATATCTTTAAAATTGAAATATGAGGAAATAAGTTAATAAAATAAATTTATTAATCTCAAAACGACATAGAGAAGGGAGTAAAATAAAATAAATTCAATTCTTACAATCTCAATCAATTTAGTTTTAAGGTAAATTGTCAGAATTTAAGGACGGGCCTTTAGTTAGTTTTTTTTTTTTTGTGGGAAAAGAGGGAAGTCCCCTCACGCCTACGCGCATGTTATTGAACAAAAAGATGCAAAAATTACAAATGAGTCATACGGGATAAGCATACTCCCCGAATATCTTCTAACAAAAGTTTCGTAGAGCATATCCCCTTTCCCCTTATTTGTTCATCCTAGGGGCGGAAATACTAACACAAATGCTACAAAAAGATTGCAACAACTACGACAACCATATTGGATTCTCTGTGTGCAGACAAGCAACACCAATCCCATTTCTCTCTTTCGCTGATGACATGATCATTTTTGCTAAGGCAAATTTGGCCTCATGTCAAAGAATCAAGCAAATTCTAGAAATGTATTGCTCTATATCGGGACAGAAGATTAACTTCCAAAAATCTGCTTTCCAAACAACAAAAAATACTAATGAAAGCAAAATTGCCCGGTTAAAAAATGTTCTAGCCATGAACCATACCACTACCCTCGACAAATATTTTGGATGCCCAATTATCAACGGCAGAGTGACAAAAGAGACTTTTGGCGACATAAACCTTAAAACAAAACAACAACTCTCGAAATGGAAAGCCAATTCCTTATCACAAGAAGGGAGAAACACCCTCATTAAACATAATCTGACGGCTAAACCAACCTTTGCCATGCAAAGTTTTATGCTCCCAAGGCATAATCTAGAGGAGTTAGATTAAACATACAAAAAATTCTTCTGGAACAAAGGGGACCAACATAGACCCATCATCGGTTGGGATGTAATATGCAAATCAAAAAAGAATGGCGGTCTTGGATTAAGGAACTCTTTAATCACAAACAAAGCATTACAAATGAAACTCTTGTGGAAAATTTTGGCTGAGCCAAATAATATTTGGGTTAAAATTGTAAAGGAAAAATATTTAAAAAATCAGAATATTCTTCATTACCAAAAGAAAGGATCAATGTCTTGGCAATGGAACAACCTTATGAAGCTAAAAACTGAGTTCAAAAATGGTATTATTTGGCAGGTCGGAAATGGTAAAACCATCAACTTCTGGCATGACAATTGGGTAACAACAACACCACTTATAAAAATGGTCCAGAACACCAATCAACTTGATACAAATATAAAGGTTAGTCACTTTATAAACGACTCGAGACAATGGGATATCAATAAAATTGATAACGAGCTACAGAACATCATCAACCCAGATATTATGATAAAAATTAAGGAAACAATTATACCAAAAAATGAAATTCAAGATAGATTATATTGGAGATGTAGTACTAATGGTTGGTTTACTACAAAATCTGCATCGGAAATGATTGAGAAGAATTCAAGCATGTCCTCAAACTATACATGTGATTGGATTTGGAATCTCGATACCCAACCTAAAATTAAAAACTTCATTTGGAAAATTTCACAAAATGGAATCCCAACAAAGGCTAAGCTTGACGAAAGAAGAATTGTTGTTACAAGGCACTGTGAACTATGCAACCACCATCTAGAAGACTTGTTTCACTTGCTTTTTGAATGTCCCTTTAGCAAACAAATCCTTGCCAAAGTCGACATGTCAATTTTAACTGTACTAAACAAAATTAGCCTTATTAATAAAAAAGCTCATGACCTCTTACAGGAAATAAAGAATAAAATTGGACTTAACAAGTTTGCATGTCTTGCTACTATCTGGTGGAGT
Organism: Fagopyrum homotropicum; assembly: GCA_033239125.1. Taxonomy (NCBI): domain Eukaryota; kingdom Viridiplantae; phylum Streptophyta; class Magnoliopsida; order Caryophyllales; family Polygonaceae; genus Fagopyrum; species Fagopyrum homotropicum. Next base: position 99,210,872 of record BSWB01000005.1, read on the forward strand.
ACATGGTTCTTCAAGAACAAAATTATTTTTGGGAATGAGCCTATTGGTCCTTGCAATAAGGTTATCTACTTCATTAACAACCAAATCCAAATGTGGAAAACTAATATCATTGATGAAGATGATTATGATATAAAACAAAAACAAAAGAACATTAATTCTTCCAAAAGGAAGAAAAACAATATTAAGTGGGATAAACCAAAACCTGATTTCCATAAACTTAACTTTGATGGATCTAAACTCGATTCGGGAGAAACATCCATTGGCTTTGTGATTTGGGATCACAAGGGTGAAGTTGTTAGCCTTGATGCGGAAAAAAAATAACTTTAACTCGGTAATAAAAGCTGAAGCTTATGCTCTCAAATCAGGCCTACAACTTACAAGAGGCTATCAGATTAAAGATAAAAAAGATCGTAATCGAGGGTGATAATCTTTGTGTTATCAAGGCACTCCAAGGATTATGGAGTTGCCCGTGGGAGGTCGAGATAATTATTTCTGACTCCATGTTGGATCTCCATTTCTTTGACGAAGTCCATATCAGACATATTTTCAGAGAAATCAACTGTGTTGCTGACCGACTTACCCATCTGCTAATATCGAACCCCAACACATGCTTTTCTGACGATCCCGAACTTCGTGTTCTCATCCGCAAGGATGCTTTAGGATGAGCTACCTCTAGGAGATAGACCAACCTAACCGCTTTCCGTTTTTCAAAAAAAAAAAAGTTTCGTAGAGCATAAAGGGGGGAACATCTAAATGATGTAACCCGATAGAAAGTGAATATTAGGGATTATGGTCACCCAAGGAATAGGTCAAATTAGTTCTTATGGTTTACAAGTGATGACTTGGTCATTAGTCGTGCACGTTAAGAAATTTAATGTTTAATAAATTGCTTCTAAACCATTATATTTTGCGTTTGAGTCAAAATTGTGAAATGATTTTTTTAACGTGTTATAAAAGTATTTTTTTATTTCATTTTTTTTAATGCTTTGAGTTGCAAAATTTTCAAAGTGTATATTTATTGGTAAGTTAAATTTAGTGAAACCCATAAATGTGTTCCTATCCAAGTACTTTACCGAGTCTAAAACACAATTTATTATGGTCTTGTTTGCCACATGATCCTTTTTTCATAAACTTCATCTTTAACCCCCTTAATACTCATAATCTATCTTGGTTGAGATTTTTCCTAAATTTCAACTCCTTCAACAACTTAATACCCTTCAACTAGTACTAAATGAACGGACATATTGCCGACTCGTGATACCTCTTAATGTGAACCAAGGATAGCAACTCTTGACTCTAATGTGGAACCGGTCTTTCAAGCTGAAATTACACTCACCTATGCTAGGGATTCTTAAACAAGTATGCACACGAATTGTAGGTTGGCATAATTATACACCCAACACGAACCAAGGGTAATAATTTTGGTTCCTTAACCCAAATAACAACTCATATCTAGTCAATACTCGAAGACCTAAGGTCTAGAATTAAGAACAAGATGGAGACGAGACAAAGGCACATGTGGCATAAAAAATAAAAGTTGCACAATAAATATCAATGGAGTTGCTTGAGAATTCTCTTCATAAAATCGCAAAGCTCCTTAATTGGGTAAAGATGACTAAGTCAACGACCGGCTTCAAATACAAGAGATAATAATTGAACAAGAATCAAATGACTCATAAGAAGGACAATTTCACCAATAATTCTCTTATTATAAGATAAGGGATTGGAAACCTGACGAGGTAATATGCACAATATATATCAACTTCAATCTCCAAATCTCAATGGGTGAAAACCTCTATACTTATATTACTAGCTAGATATAAAAGATGCATTCAAATAAATTATATAAAACTCTTAAAGTGATAGATTATATCACAAAAACTCAAAGGGTCGTAAAGATAGATTTTGCAAGATCAATTTTTTTTTTTTTGTAGACGGGGTAGTAATAGGAGGGATTGGTCATGTGAGGGAGCCACACGCCTCCTTTCATCTTAGTTCCAACTTCCAGGCTTCTTCATGGATCATGACCGTAGGCCTTGACCCTACTCGTATCCGTGTTGCTCATTTGCTCAAATGGCTCATCCGGATTATGAGCAAGTCACATTTGTTTGGTTTCTTCTTAAATAAGATAATTCTCGTGTCATGATCTTCGTTGTCTTTGCTCGAGTCATGGCTCCATTGTATGGGATGCACAACTTGGTGTCCAACTTGTATTTCTGGATGTCATCACTTGGTGAGTCAGTAGATCCTTCTCCAAGAGTACTTCTCTTGATTGCGAGACAAAACTATAGGATGATACAATTCTATTGTTGAAGTATCTAACAAAATATGAGATGAGATGAGTTGTTCTGACCCTGTAGACTCCTGAAAAAGGAGTTAGTTTCACATCTTCTAGATTAAGGATGGTTAACCAAAGTTGATCCTCTCAGAAGTATTCAAGAGAGGTAAGGAATTTAGTTCATATAGAAGTGTTCAAGAGAGGTAAGGAATTTAGTTCATATAGATGTCTAATCACGTACGAGGCACAACATGCATGGACTTCGATTGAAGAAAAAAACTTAAAACACTCTAGCACTCGAACTACTTGGAAGTTCGGGAGATTCTCTTGCTTTAGAGATTAAGCGCTTTAGTCAAGTCATCGCCAATTCCACATCAATAAATACTGCATATTCTAAGCCATCGAGTTCTAAGCCATCAAACTCGATGGGAAGTTAAAAGTCCCTGTGTAGTTGTAACTCCGAAAACGAAAACGAAATGAAAATGAATATACTTCATAATTTGTTTAGGAAGCATTCCTTGTGGTCTCATGCAAAATATATTTACTTCCCATATTTTATTTCTCTATAGGATATCAAAAGTAATCAAATTTTACTCCAAATAGTTCAAAGCAAAGGAATGATTCCAAAAAGTTTTATTAACAAGGTTATGCTTATGGAGTATATTCGTTTCCATTTCGTTTTTGTTTCCGAAGTTAAAATCAAGCGGGCCCTAAGTTTGAGCAACATATCAAGGTGCAAACTATTGCATGATGCATTCAAAATTTACCATTATTCTGATATTTTGGATATGCTCCCAAAACTATGAATAGAACCCACACTGCCACAAGCAAATCAACAAGGCACATTCCTTCTATACACTACGAGTGTGACGATTCGCACCAGGTGAACAAATGAAATTATGAGCAACTGATGACAGAAGTCTGCAAACACTTGAATAGTTATCAACTATCAGAAAACTAATCTTAATCTCACACACTAAACATCAAGTTGAAGGAAAGAATGACAGGAACAATGGCAAGTAAAAGATTACAATCATCCATCACCACAGTTAGATCTCACCCACTTCCCCAAGCAAGACTCCTAAACAAGTCTTAACCGCAGCATGCAGACTTCTGAGCCGCTGGATCACCTCCAGCTGATGGGTCGGCTTTGTTCATATTGATTGCTGCAGGCTGCTGCACACAAATCACACATTCAATACCCATCCATGAATTGAGGAAAGAACTGCACTAGACCGAGATCTTTACCTCCGCTTTAGTGTCGGTTTCTGCAAGCCTTTGCTTAATGTCCCGCCCTATAGAAAAGAAGACTTCCTCCACATTCAGGTTTGTCTTGGCACTCTGTTGTACATGATTGCCCATCAAAGCCATATAGCAGAAACGTAGATGCAATCATTAATATACAATGCTAATTTACTCACAGTTTCGAAGAACTTAATCCCATATTCATCAGCAAGAGCTTGGCCTTTGGCAGTGGGTACAGCCTGTAAATTTCAATAATATCAGTTCTCATCAGTAGCTTCTTGTGATAATATATAGAAACCAAGTTGAAAATATTGAACAAACAAGATTCTTCCATGGGAAGAAGCACACAAATTGTTTACCCTTTTGCTCTCATCCATATCAGCCTTGTTTCCTACCAGAATCTTGTTTACATTGTCAGAAGCATGCTGCTCAATGTTACGGATCCAGTTTCGGATGTCTTTAGATCATCAATAAGAATAAAGAACAAAAACAAATAAGAATGGATGTTTAGCATTTGCAGATAAACAAACACTGCCACTAAAAACATAAGAACTGGAAGAAGTATATACAAATGAGTTCTGTGCATAGTGAGGTTATTACTGTTAAAGGATGACTCGTCAGTGACATCATACACCAGCAAGATCCCCATGGCTCCACGATAATAAGCTGAAATCGGAGAAGAAAGAGTAAGAAATAGGATCAATGTTACAGGTAAACATACACCGAGAAACCGTCCATCTAAAATAAGTCTTACTTTATCAGAAAGCAAAAAACTATAGGAGTTTGATCTATCTTCCAGAAAAAAGGAACAGAAGAGAGCAAAAAATTAAGCCTACCAGTTGTGATGGTTCGAAACCGCTCCTGACCGGCTGTATCCCAAATCTGGAGCTTTATCCTTTTACCATCGAGCTCAATTGTCCTGATCTTAAAATCAATACTACAACAGAACATGTCAACATATAATCAGCAGTCTTATCGTCAGAATTTTTGTTCTCGATCCTTGAATTAACATACCAAGCACTTAAATTTGATACTACTTGCCGAACAAGACGTACCCAATGGTTGTTATAAAACTTGTTGTAAAGGAACCATCAGAGAATCGCAAAAGAAGACAACTCTTGCCCACACCTGCAAGAAACCAATCCAGAACACTCAAGTACCTGAACTTTCCAGCAGAATTAATGTGGGTCACCCACATTTATACATTTAATTAAATAACAAAGCCCTCCAACAGGTGTACATGTGCACATCACAAGTTTCTCACTCCCAAATGACAAGTCAACCATTCAATGTGAGTAGCATTTTAGAATTCTCATTGGTATATTTGCGCAATCATACTCTTTTAGTGAAGTGCTAACATGCATGAATACATATACCAATGTTATCTTTCAATAATTTATGTAATCTTCCCATCCTCTGATTTGTGATACACATAAGAGCGGGAATTTTTGTAGCAAAAGGCAGCCGTTGATACATACATATTCAAACTGTAGAAAGACAATAACATGCTTTAGGTTTAATATGCCAATAAAATGAATATAACCAAAACTGACCTACAGAATCCATAATTCCATATAAATTAAAACCAGAGGTTTGTGACGACTGATGCCAATGTATGTAAAGACAAGCAATTAGGCGGTATCTACATGCAGCATAATCACACAGACTACAAAGCATCCAAGGCCATATATGACCACTGGACCAGTTAAAGACATGATTGATCAGCTTCCAGATGGCCCTTTAGCAGATCACAATAATAACTCATGGAAGTAAAGCTGAAGCGTAATAAGTCAATATGAATATCAAAGTTGTATGGCGCATTTGATGGTGTAACTAAATAAGCAGTCAGCAGACAGTATACACCACCAGAACATGCATATTTGTGCAAAGGATAGAAGAAATGCTTGCATATGGAAAAAAAACTAACCAGTGCAACATACATGATACCACAGAAAATTCCTTGTCTTTTTGATACATAAAAATTCATGATCTCAAGCAGGAAAGCCATGAAGAAAAGAAGATTCTGGATAGTTTCAAAAGGATCAATATGTTCAATCCAAACATCAATTACGCATCTGAACGAACGTTCTGAAGTCAATATTTTTCACGTGTGGGACGATAAAATTCAACAAAAACTTGTGGTCTGCATAAAACTTCAAACATCAAAACGAAAGTCGACTCTTCTACCATATGTGATATAGCTGGCAAGAACATTTCAAAGTAGGTTGACGCCACTCACCAATGCAGATCTCACAGACACCCACACATGAACAGGAAACTTAACAAAAATCAGACACAAAACTGACGGAACATACAGCTGCACAGCATAACGAATACAAATACGCACGAATAAATCAACCATCAACAAGTCTCAAGTAACTTGATCAGATACGAAAATTTACACAACCAGAGATCTACATCCAAAAATTCAAAAAGGCCACAGAGAGAGGGAGAGGGCGTACCGCTGTCACCGATCAAAAGCAGCTTGATGAGGTAGTCATAATCAGCTCGTGCTCTCGCAGGTGGAGCGGCCATTAGTGGTAGATTTCAGCTTCAAAGGAGCTTTTTTAATCAATCCAGTCTCTAAGAAAAAACAATAAACGAAAATCGACGAATCAGAGCAGCTCTCAACCTAAAATGGACATCCATAAAACAAATTGGCGCATAAACGTACCAGATCAGTACGTAACAATTAATCCTTTTTACTGTCGCCGGAAGGTCGAGACAGATAAGAAAATAAAGAAATGAGAATAGAGAATAAAGAGAGGAGAGAATCAGAGTTTGTGCTTAGCAGCAATGGAATGAGAAAGAGGGAGATGGGGGCAATGAATTGTTTACCAAAAACGGGAGAGAGATAGAGAGCGGGGGTGATCCGTCGAGGAAGGTCGAAAGGCGCCGATGATTGTGGGGAAGAGGAGGAAGGTCGAAGATCTCTCTGCTCCACCTTTTTGTTCTTTCCTGGTTTTGTGCCGACGCGCAGATTTGGTGCTTCTTCTCCAACCACGGCACCACCACAGGCCCTTATGTCTTCTTCTTCGGCGCTGAAAGAGAGAGAAAGAGGGAGAAGGAGAGGCTATCTGGCTTTTTAATCCCATATTCCCAATCAAAAAAGAAAAAAAAAAACAATTGGAAATCGATTTGTGGGGTCATTATTGGGTCTAATCGTTTCGGGTAGATTAGTTGTTTGCCGTGAGTCAAACGGATCACACTCATCTCTTTAGATTTCGGCTTAATTTGGACACTAAACGAGACATAATTTTTTATGGCTCATCGACCGGAGTTAGAGTCCATAAATAAATTAATTTGAGCCTACTACTCACTCCCCCTCACATGTGTAATTAATATTTTTTTATGTTCCACGTATGCGTAATTGAGAATCCTATTAACTACGCAGATAAAAGTATGTAGTTATGGTGACTACCTAGAGATTTTCACCGGTACGTTTAGAAATCACGTTTTTATCGCGAAAAAAATATTGGCCAAACGGAACACAAAACTTTAATCCTCCCTAATACTTCATAGACTCGTCTTTTATATGGGTACTTGTTAAAAATTTCTTTTAAAATTGAAGTAAACCTACTTTCGAATTTAAAATACACATCTCACAATATGTCATGTATTCAAGTACACCTACTTTAGTTAATATACGCCGGATATATAATTATATAGATATATAGATTATTAATTCAAATTAATTATGTATTAATAAAACGATTTGAAATTACTTTAGGCGCATGAGTGTAACAACATATTTATCAATTTATTAGATCAGAGTATTAACCAATCCAATCCAAATCATCTTACCCTATTTATATCTCAGCCCCTGTCCCAAACATCCAATTTTCTTGTGGTGAGTTGTATACTAACTATAAATCTTCAGCAATTAACTAGAGGAAATTTAAACTGAAAGATTGTTGTAGTAGTAGTTTTATGTTTTTTATTAGAGGAGATAAGATATATTTATGGAAGATAAGATGTATTTATGGGAGATATATATTATATATATGAAAGATAAGATATATTTATAGGAGATATTATATTTATGGAAGATAAGATATATTTATGTATCTTGGGTAATTTGTATAGATATTGGTTATGCTAATGAGAATAGTAAGCTTTTGGGTTCATGAGTTTCACAATTTTGCATGCATTATTTTACAAGTCTAATCCTTGAAACAGAAGACGGTTCACTTCTCAAAATGAAAAATAATGAAAATTTTCAAAAAGGTATGCAAGCTTCCCGAGATCATAAGCTAGTTTTGTTTCCGGAGAGTATAAGCCACGAAACTGTCACTATAAAGTCAATCAAACTCATATTTGACACACAACGACGAAAAACTTAAAAACTCTATGCATGGAGACGAGTTTGATTGATTATGGATTGATTAGTATGTAGAATGTGTCGATTAGAGTAGGAATGACTTTTTCTTTTCAATTTGTTTGCTTCTTGTATAATATTATTTGGAAGTGTTATTTGTCCTTAAAATGGATAAAGTTTGATCAATATGTTCTATATCTTGAAAAACCCAAGCTAAAAAAAGATGTACAAAGAGCTTCTTGCTCTTAGTAAAGTTTAATTGACTCTAGATTGATTATTATTGGGATGTATAGGTTAAAAATGAAAATTTCGAACCGAATTGGTAATGACACATGAATTTTTAGTGTTATTTGTAAATTACATGTGTTTGATTCTGTGGAGTTTCTATGTTAAATTTGAGTTCAGTTTGAATGAGAAATGGAGATCCGAAGTTGTTTGCACGTGAGACAAAAACTTGGAAAAAAAGACATAAAATAAATATGGCTATCCCACATCGACTAGAATGAGAGAAATCCTACATAATATAATAAGGAGAAACGTGTAAAGGATGTGGTTGTAATAGCTAGGATTTTCGAATTCTAATTAATATTGATTAACTTAATCGTTGATAGTAATTGACATATAACTCATGAAGATTTCGCAAGTGATGAGTATGAGTCCCACCGTTATGTTCCTCGCGTAAATTTGGACGTTTGGAGAAATTTTTACTTTTTCCCTTGGGTAATTATTTTTACCCTCTAGTGTTATTTGGAGCATTTGAGAGTTCCAATTAATAAAAATGCAGTTGAGAGAAATGATCAGGACATCGGATATGTCCTAGATATGAAATAATATGGAGAGGCAAAACGGTCAAAAGAGTCGCTATTTCATTTCTTAACGGCTAAAAAAGACGGCTTAGGAATACACGTTTTCCGAGGCAGTTGTGGAATAATTATCCCTACAATATTCCAAATTAATATTCCAATCTCGAGAAGTTTGGAGAAGGAGGTTCGACCCGCCTTTGGATCGGTTAAAGGATAATTATCGACTTTGCTAAAGGAAAATTATCGCCTTCACTATAAATAGCGAAAAATCCTTTATTAATTCATTTCCTTTCACGTTTCCTCGTAAAAGCTCTCATTTCTCTCAACCTTCAAACTCAAATCTATTCTCCGTTTCTAATCCGATTTCAATTCCGTTTGAGTTTTTGGATTCCTCTCTTCATTCTCTTCATATCGGTACCGAGTTTCTGTATTTCCGAGCAGATGAAGGGTTGGTCGAGCATATATGTCACTAGGCAGGTTCCGTCGCTCAGATTCCGGTGAATTTGATGTTGTCCATGTGTAGCCTGCGTCGCTGTGATTCCGGATCTTCTTTCAGATCGTCAATCAGGTTAGTAACGAATAAGTTATGAATTTATTCGTTTTCCGTACTGCGATTTGGCCTAAATTGACTTTAGGCTTGTCAAAATGGATAATTAGAAATTCCATTATGGTCGTTATATTATTCGGGTGATTATGAGTTGTTTGTTTGATGAAATCTGATGATAGGGGGTTTAGAAATTGCCTGCCGGTAAAACGTTATTATGGCAAAATCTAATTAATTAATTAAAGGTTAATTAATTAAATTAGGATTAGAATTGAGATTGAGGAATGTTGATTAGATACTACCTTGAGATTTGAGGAATTGTGAGTTATGCTGAGATATTGAGGTTTAGTTGGTTGTGAGGCTTATAGATTCAGTATGATCCTCATGGATCCCTTTGGGTCTAGGTGTGACCCCTTTGATGAATAGAGTTTGATATATCTTTATGCCTTGTTATTAGGCAGTGTCCTCTCTCAGGATTGGAGGTTGTTGTGGTTGAGTTGAGTACGAGGTTGAGGTAAGTCCGTAGGACTTACTTAGCTATCATCCATATATTGGGTGTTTGCATGAGTGGTGTTTGCGTTATATGTTTGCTATGATAGCATGAGATATCGTTTATACTGACCTTGTTTTATTGACTGCCCCATTGCGTGGCTGTGATAACCCTTCCTTTTCATCCTGCCATGGAGTCTGGGAGGTTCTCTGACATCAGGCCAGACTGGTTTACAAGAAGGGCGCAATCCACTCCCATAGGGTACACGGGTTGTGTGACCGATACTCATACAGCTGGATATAGCACTCAGAGGTGAGGATGTATCGATCCTCGTGTCACATACTTTCATCTATCTATATATATACGATTTGAGTGAATGACTATTATATAAAGATGATAAAATGGGTAAATTTGTGATAGCATGTTGATGTGTTTATCTTTCATGATTGTGATTGTGCTTATGCATTACCTTATATATGTATGGTTAGCTAACGGTTTCATACCGTGTTGTATATGTTTGCAGGATAGGCGCCGTTGGGTGATCTGACAAGGTGACAGGTCGAGGACTCTCGTACATTAGGTGGTTGGTTTTGGGGTTGCTTATGTTTTCCCTCTTGCATGAGGATGATGTCTTGTTTTCCCTCCTGTGTGAGGATATCATTTCATACTTGGCTATGTTGTTGTTTACCTTTGGTTATACAGTTTATACGGTTTTATGTATTTGTTTTTATATCTGTTAGTGCCATGTTGTAAGGTCCAGTGAACTTGTTGTCAGGCTAGGGTCAGGATCCATTATGAGATCCTAGCCCAATGTGACATCCCGAGTCCCGCGGAATCGGGGTGTTACAGAGTTGGTATCGGAGCCTTAGGTTGACAACAATGACACTTGCTACCTGCAATGTGGTTTGATAGGTGCAATAAACAGAACCCAAAGGGGGTTTGACGTTTTCAAAAGGATTTTTGGTTTTAAGTGTGGTTTTAGGTTAGAATGTACGAGAAGTCGTCACCTCTGCCATGGATCTCTGCAGCATAGATATGTATTTTTATGTGTATTATGGATTATGTTGATGTGTTATATACATATATACCGATACATATGGCATATATATAGCCTTATAAGATTAGGTGCGTATACTCTGCAGATGGCTCAGACTAGAGCAACATCTGTAGTGGAATGAGGTGGGAATATGCCCCCTCTTCCTCCAGTAGTGATAGGTATGGGACCAGTTTCCGCTGTTGTATCGCCTATAGCAAAGGACGACCATGAAGAGCTTAATTACGTCTCGATGAGTGGACTCGAGTTTCGAGAATATATACGCCAAGTATATGACGCTGCAAGAGCGGGTAAACTTACATCGTGCTTACCAACATCTGTGGTATCAACTGAAGCTTCCAGATCAAAGAAGAAACAACGGATTGAGCTAGTGAATGAGGAAGTAGACCCTTCAGGAGGTAGACAGTGTGTAGCACATGGATGAGTGTTAGCATGAAATATTGTGATATTTTAGGCACGTTTTCTAAACGTATTTGATTCATATTGATAGTCTTTGATTGAACTTTGTGCATATGTGAGCTAGTATTACCTATATTGTCGATATGGATGTCTACACTAGTTCTATGTTGATTATAGGTGATTTGGAGCTATTTCCGAACGGAATCGAGCAAAAGAGGAGTTGATTGAGTGTGTCCATAGATTGAGGGCATTCTTAGGAGCAAATTGGAGTTTTAGCTTGAGGAATGCACGAGGCTAGGGAAGAATCACGTTCTTGCCCTAAACCACGCTCTAAAATACGGCCGTACTACAAACCACGTTTAGTTCCACGGCCGTGGAACCTTGCAAGAGAAGCGTGATGCATTCCAGTAACTATTACGGTCGTGGAATATATGATGCAAACCGTGACCTAATCCACGCCCTAAATTACGGTCGTGGAAACTTCGACGACCGTGATCTTGGCGAATCTTTTCGCCACACTTTGAAGCCACGATCTTTTGAAGATTGGGCCGGGCCGATATTTTATCTTGCCCTATAAAAAGACGGACGAAAGGAGATTCCGTCATCGACGCTTAGGATCGTTTACGCCCGCTACCTCATTTTACACCGTTGCTTGGAAGCATTGATCATCTCATTGGAGATCAAATTTCGCATCGGGGAATTGCCCTAATCTCGCACTTTTGGTGGAGATTGCTGTTGAGATCTCCGGATTGGCGGAAGATCGAAGCTTTTGGAAGATTTTGCAAGAAGATCTCTTTTCTTGTTTAGGTTTGATTTGGAAAACGGATTGACATCCCGTTTTCCCTTCTTTCCTAAGGTTGTGATTGTTTACTTTATTTTGATTCCTTTGACAACACTCGTTCTTGATTGTGACTTTAAGAGTGGTTTGAAGATTATTGAAAGTTCTTGAAAGTTTTCATCTTTTTATCTTTTAATTCTTAAATTGATATCAACATGACTGTTATTGGCTAAAAACCCTTAACAATTCTAAGGTGAAGGGTTGATAGTTGTGGCTTAGATGATGATAGATCGATCGCAAACCGATTAGACCCTGAGAGTTAGAGAAAATCGCCGACAAACCATAAATTACGGCCTGTTCTTGAGTCCACGACCGTGGAACACCAAGAACTAACCGTAATTTCTCCTAAATCTACGAGCTTGTTTTTACTTTAATCCAAAGTTAAAGATTTGCTTTAACTTAGTTTAGACTTGTCTTTTCTAGGTGGTAGTGAAGCCTCAACAACCTCTACCTCGATTGTGAGTGTCACAACCTCAATCGGTTAAGTTAGTCTTGATCTTTGGGTTATGAGTTTGGGTATTTGACATAAATTCTCATCTTTAGAATCTTTCTATATTGAGCCTCAACAACCTGTATAGAGAGTGTCTTGTAGGTGAGTTACATAAGGTTTTTGGAACTTCACCGTACGATTACCTTACATTAGTATACCTTTGCATATCTCAACTCTGTCTTTATATCATTAAGTATATCTTGAATTGATTGCCACAGCTGGATACTTGGATCTTTAGGATTGTTGTTTTCCCAATATTTGCAACTCTCATATTTACTTGCTTGATAATCTGCAATCGAATTTGTTCCCACCCAAATCCCTGTGTTCGATACTCTGGAATTCTTGCTTAGCTACGTCGATCCGTACACTGCGGGTTCGCTGCTTGGTTCTAGTTTTATAAATTTAAAGCTTATTTGCACACACCTTTAGGGGCGAACAAGTTTTTGGCGCCGTTGCCGGGGATTTGGTTTCGGCCGAATTCGGTAGCCGGTTGTCAAGCTTGGGAGCTTACTCTCGTTATTTGATATTACTTTGAGTGCATGCGCAGGTCTAGGAACACCGAAGATCTTTTACCTCTTGATCAAGAGCTAGAGAAAACCTTGAGGCAAAAGCGCAAGGAAAAGAAGATGGCCGAAGAACACGAACGTGATCTTCAAACGGAGTTGGCGGAGAAGGAAGCTCAACTCCAATGGAACGAGAACCTCCGCCGGGATGAAATGGATCGTCATCAATCTGAAGTTAGCAAACTGCAGGATGCGATGTTCCAAATGAGGATGGAGTTAAGCGACCTTAAGAATAAAGGAAGCAAGAAATCCTCAAGGAGGGGATCAAGAACTAGAAGAAGAAGCCACTCGTCCGCTGATGATAGTGACTCTTCCATGTCACCGTTAGAGGAGATTGATCCCACGATCAATATGAATCCTTTCCATCCACAAGGAGCTGCTAATCGCCGCATTCCACCTAGGAATGTGAGGGTCGAACGTGTGGATAATGAGCCAAGAACTCTTGGCCAGCGGATGGATCCAACACAACAACCATGCCGCTTGGGCGTGAATTTTGATGCTGAAGATGTGCAAGGGTTTAGCTTTAACCCTCAAGTTATTACTCTTGTTCGCCAAAACCAATTTGGCGGTACAAGCGCTGAATCTCCACACCAACACTTGCAAAACTTTGAGTGTATGATGGAGACGATGAGACCGAAGAATGCTACCACCAACAGCTACAAGCTCAAGCCTTTCTTCTTCTCCTTGAAGGGGAAAGCGTTATCTTGGTATCAAGCTCTTCCTAGTGGGAAACTAGATACGTGGGAAGACCTTTCCGCGGAGTTCCTCACCAAATTCTTTCCGCCTTCCAAAACAGCGGAACTTAGAGGTAAGATTAATGCTTTTTCCATGAGACCTAACGAAAGTTTGTTTCAATCTTGGGAAAGGTTTCAGGATTTGCTCTTGGATTGCCCTCATCATGGCATATCCAAGCTTGCCCTGCTAGAGATTTACTACAAGGGGCTGGATGCGGGAACGCAATTCAACCTCCAATCCCTCTCATGTGGAACGTTCATGGACATGAGAGAAGATGACGCTTGGGACTTCATCGAGAAGCAAGCAAGAGTCATAGAGAAGTATTTCCACCGGAAAGTGGAGGGAAATCGTGTGGAGCAAGGAGCAAAGCTCACACATGAAGCCCAGAATCAGATTTTCTCCCTCAACAATGAGATCAAAGAGTTGAAGGAGGCTATCAAGACCAACTTCCCAAAGCAACAAGGGAAAGATGTTGGTTATTTGGGCAACAACAATAACCGGAACAACAACCGGAATAATAACTGGAATGGAAACAACAACAACCGGAACAACGATTGGAACAACAATAGGGGTTCAAACAACAACAATTGGCGCTCAAATCAACAAAATTCCGGTAACTCTTACCCTTCCAACTCAAATTCACTAACTCCACCTTCCTCTTCCTCTACTCCTTTGAAAAGCCAGGGGCAATCATCTAATGGAGGAAACACTTCGGGGAAGGAGAAGCCTGATCCCATATTGGAAACGATTCTGGGAAAGCTTCAAGGGTTGGAGAACCGCCTCATCAAGGTTGATGATCAAGTCTCTAAGGTTGACAAAGCTCAAAAGGTTTTAGAGAACCAAATGTTCAACCACGCGCATGAAGTTCCTAGGAATCAAGGGAAACTTCCAGGAAAGACGGAAGACAACCCTAAGGGAAGGGTGATGGCGATTATAACTAGGAGCGGAGTGACTACCACCGATCCGCAGCCTACATTCGTTGAAGTCCCCGTAGAAAAGGACAAGGAAAAGGGGAAGGAGAAGGAAGATGTCTATGTTCCTCCTCCAGCTTACAAACCTCCCCTACCATTCCCTCAATCTAGAGGGCGAGCGCGCCTAGACAAACAATTCGGTAAGTTCATAGAACTCATGAGTAAGCTGCATATTAATATACCCTTCATTGATGCTATTGTAGGTATGCCGGCTTATGGTAAGTTCTTGAAGGAGCTCCTCTCCAACAAGAGGAAGCTAGAAGATTTTGGTGAGGTCAAGATGAGTTCGGATTTTTCGGATCTCATCAAGACCATGAAGGAGAAAATGCCCCCAAAGTTGAAGGATCCGGGGTCATTTTGCATTCCCATTGGAGTGGGAGATGTCACATATGACGCTTTATGTGACTTAGAAGCAAGTGTGAGCATCATACCACTTGCATTGTGTAGGAAGATCGGTTTAGGCGACCCTAAACCGGTGAAGATGATGTTATACATGGCGGATCGATCCATCACTCGCCCGTCGGTATTGTAGAAGAAGTCCCGGTCAAGCTAGGTAAATTCTTTGTCCCTATTGATTTTGTCGTGCTTGACATTCCTGCAGATAGTCCAGTCCCGATCATACTCGGAAGACCGTTCCTTGCAACTTCCGGCTGCATGGTCGATTGCAAGAATGGAAGACTCGCTTTTGATATTGGAGAAGAGAAAGTAGAGTTCGTTCTTTCCACTCTAGTGAAGGAGCCAATCTTCGACGAGGATATTTACGATGTCCAAGATGAAGAAGGTTTATCTAGGGAAGAGGTAAGTGCGATTCTCTTTAACGATCCTTTACAAAAAGTCATTACCATGAGTCTAACAGATGTAGGGGAAGAAGGAGAGTGCAAAGAGGAAATTGAAGCCTTAGAAGCACAAGAAGAGATGCATGAAGTGGAGTTTGAGAAACTCCACGATGAGGCTGAGAATGTTAGAATCCACGGTCATACCCTGTATTCCACGACCGTGGATTTCACAACCAAAATCGACCTCCATTCCAGGGGATTACACGGCCGTGGAACATATGGAGAGCCCGTAATTCTGACCGTGGAAGAAGGTGATCGGCATACTTCTTCAACTTCTTTTGATTCTTCTCCAACTCACTCAACACCCTTAGAAACTTCTAAGGAAACGTCGGATGCTCCTCAAGGATCATTGGAAGCTCCGAAAGTGATGGAACTCAAACCGCTTCCTACTCATCTAAGGTACGCTTTTCTAGGATCTAATTCTACCTTTCCGGTTATCGTTAGTTCCGAACTGAGCATAGATGAACATGAGCAGCTCATGATTGTCCTTAGGAACATAGAAAAGCCATAGGCTATACTATTGAGGACTTAGTAGGAATTAAACCCTCCCTATGTATGCATAAGATACTAATGGAGGAGGACTTTAGAACTTCAAGACAACCTCAAAGGCGGTTGAATCCGACCATGAAGGAGGTTGTCAAGAATGAAATTCTTAAACTTCTTGATGCAGGTATCATCTATCCTATCTCCGATAGCAAGTGGGTGAGTCCAGTTCAAGTAGTTCCGAAGAAGGGAGGAATGACGGTCATCACCAACAAGAACAACGAACTCATTCCTACCCGAACCGTGACTGGATGGCGAATGTGCATAGACTACCGCAAGCTCAACAACGCAACGCGGAAGGATCACTTTCCATTGCCATTCATCGATCAAATGCTTGAAAGGTTAGCACAACATTCACATTTTTGCTACCTTGACGGTTATAGTGGTTTCTTTCAGATTCCGATACATCCGGATGATCAAGAGAAGACCACATTCACGTGCCCTTGGGGTACGTTCGCCTATAGGAGAATGCCGTTCGGGCTTTGCAATGCCCCAGCCACCTTTCAACGGTGCATGATGGCCATCTTCTCCGAATACGTAGAGGAAATCATGGAAGTCTTCATGGACGACTTCTCCGTATACGGTTCCTCTTTTAACAATTGCCTTTCTAACCTTTCTCTTGTTTTGCAAAGATGTGAAGACACTAACCTAGTTCTTAATTGGGAGAAGTGTCAATTCATGGTTAAGGAAGGAATCGTATTAGGTCACTTAGTCTCTAGTAGAGGGATAGAGGTAGACAAGGCTAAGATAGAGACCATTGAGAAACTTCCTCCCCCAATTTCGGTGAAAGGGATAAGAAGTTTCCTAGGACATGCTGGATTTTATAGACGTTTCATTAAGGACTTTTCTAAGATATCAAAACCTCTCACTAATCTATTGATGAAGGATGCGGTTTTTGAGTTTTCACAGGAATGTTTGGATGCGTTTAACACCATTCGGCAAGCTCTAATTTCAGCACCTATTATCCAACCTCCGGATTGGACTCTCCCCTTCGAGATTATGTGCGATGCTAGTGACGTAGCTATTGGAGCTGTTCTTGGACAACGAAAGGAAGGGCGAACCCATGCCATATACTATGCTAGCAAGACGCTAGACGAAGCGCAGCTCAACTACGCCACTACAGAGAAAGAGTTTCTAGCCATTGTCTACGCTATTGACAAGTTTCGCTCTTACCTTGTAGGTGCAAAGGTGATTGTCTACACGGATCATGCTGCGATCCGGTACCTCCTTGCGAAGAAAGACGCGAAGCCAAGGCTAATCAGATGGATTCTTCTCCTACAAGAATTCGATCTTGAGATCCGCGACAAGAAAGGTTCAGAAAATTCTGTTGCGGATCATTTGAGTCGCCTAACACATTTAGAGGACGACCATCTACCCATTGATGACTCCTTTCCGGACAAACACTTACACATCATAGAGGAGTGCATCAACGTGATCTCCAAAGGTAACGAACCATGGTTTGCTGATTTTGTTAACTATTTGGTTTGCCAGGAGATATCGCCCGGACTATCCTACGCACAATGGAAGAAGTTCTTTAAGGACGTCCGGGAATACTATTGGAACGAGCCTCTCCTCTTCAAGAGAGGTCCGGATGGCATCATTCGGCGATGTGTACCGGAAGATGAGATGCAAAGTGTCATCCGCCATTGTCATTCACTACCTTGTGGAGGACACGCTAGTTCGAACAAGACTAGCACAAAGGTATTGCAATCTGGATTCTTTTGGCCTACATTGTTTAGAGATGTGCAATCTTTTGTTTCTTGCTGCGATACTTGTCAAAGAACAGGCAATATCTCTAGAAGGAACGAGATGCCCCTCAACAACATCCAAGAGGTGGAGATTTTCGACGTTTGGGGAGTCGATTTCATGGGACCATTCCCATCTTCTTGTGGAAACCAATACATACTATTGGCGGTAGATTACGTTTCTAGATGGGTGGAAGCAATCGCCTCTCCCACAAATGATGCCATGATGGTGGTTAAGTTCTTCAACAAGACCATCTTCCCGCGATTTGGGACACCAAGGACTATCATTAGTGATGGAGGTTCTCACTTCATAGCCCGTCGCTTTGAAGCTCTTCTAGCTAAGTATGGGGTTACTCACAAGATCGCTACCCCTTATCATCCACAAACTAGTGGACAAGTTGAGATCTCAAATAGGGAGATCAAAGGAATTCTAGAAAAGACGGTTTCAAGGACTAGGAAGGATTGGTCCTTGAAGCTAGATGATGCATTATGGGCGTACCGGACCGCGTACAAGACTCCCATAGGAACCACACCATACAATCTTGTGTATGGGAAGTCTTGTCACTTGCCGGTGGAGCTGGAGCACAAAGCGTTTTGGGCTATCAAGTGGCTGAATTTCGGCATGAAGGAAGCGGGAGAGAAGCGTCTCCTAGACATCAATAAGCTGGATGAACTCCGCTTGAACGCCTATGAAAACGCAAAGATCTACAAGGAAAGAGCAAAGCGTTGGCATGATAAGCATATCATTCCAAAGGACTTCAAAGAAGGAGATCAAGTTCTCCTCTTCAATTCAAGACTTCGCCTCTTTCCAGGTAAGCTTAAATCCCGTTGGACCGGACCCTTTCTAATTAAGCGTATTTTCCCCCATGGTGCAGTTGAAGTATGGGGTGAAGTGAGCGGAAGTTTTAAGGTGAACGGCCAACGACTCAAGAAGTATACGCCGGAACTCCAAACTGAGGAGTTTGCGCCTACCGCACTCGAATAAGTGCGAGATTAGTCTAGCTACGGACCTTAAACAAAGCGCTTCTTGGGAGGCAACCCAAGGTATTGCA
This sequence comes from Fagopyrum homotropicum, assembly GCA_033239125.1. Taxonomy (NCBI): domain Eukaryota; kingdom Viridiplantae; phylum Streptophyta; class Magnoliopsida; order Caryophyllales; family Polygonaceae; genus Fagopyrum; species Fagopyrum homotropicum. The sequence goes on from BSWB01000005.1 coordinate 99,229,776, forward strand.
TTTTCGTTTTTGTTTTCGATTCATAGTTTAGCTTAGAATAAACGTTTTTGCTTTGTTTTTGCCTCGATTTCTTCCGGTATGTTCGTGTTTTTGGTTGTAGGATCAATGGAAAAGGAAAAAAGGAGGATGATGTTGAAGAGGAGTGACGAAACTTGGACTTTGAAGCTTTACAGAAGGTTCCACGGTCTAAATCACGGTCGTCATAGCTACAGTGGCCGTAATTCCCGAAAGCCTTTGAAAAATCACCAAAACCACGGTTCCGTACACTTCCACGGCCGTGGAACACCCCGACAGACCGTGATTTTCAAAATTTTGCATGCAACTATATAAGCCACGTTCTTCACAAACTCATCCCAAAAATCCCTCTTTCCACGACCTAATTGCCGAAAATCCACGACCTCCTCAAAATCCTCGTTTCTTAATCGTTTCTAACGATTCTTCTTCCCAAACTGTAGCAAATTCAACCACAAACAATATCCAAACGACGAATCAAACGGAAATTCATCAACAAACTCGCATTTCGGATTTTTCAATCCGAAAAAGAGGTTTATTCTTTCTTCTTGATTCTCGCCAATTTGGTTCGTTTTTGCTATAGATTTTTAGGAAGAACTGATAGAGACTGGAAGGAATTAGACTAGGACTGCTTGTTGTGGTGATTGATTGCTGATTTGCTGAGATTCGTGATTTTCTGAGACGAATCACGGTCTTTGGGTAAACCACGGCCGTAATTCTTGAAGAACAGACCGTAATTTTTGTGCAGAATGGATTTCGTAAGGAGAGCGTCGGGAAGGATAAAAGAGAAGAAGGGTGAGCAGAATAAGAAAAGGAAAGGCAATCCTTCCACCTCCTCATCCTCTAGGGCACCACCACCCTCATCTCCTTCACTACCATCTTCACCTTCACCTCCATCCTCACCTCCTCACCCTAGAGTCCCGACCATACATGAGAACCATCTCGCTGCTTTCGAGAAGATCCAGAAGAGGGCAGTGATTGGCCCTAGATATTTGTTGTTGGAGGATCTATATCCTCTCAACATAGTTGATGATCTTACTTGGCTCTTGGATAGAGCCGGATTAGTTATCTTCTCGGCTATCCGAGAAGACGCCTATGAGGAGATCACCCGGGAGGTTGTGACGTCTTTCGAGCACAGCCACGTAGATAGGACCGTCTCTTTCCGTCTCATGGAAAGAGACTACCATTTGAGTATCGTTGAGTTTGGGACTATTTTTGGGTTTCATGAGACCTTCAATGGTCGATTTCCGAGTGGTGTTTACCCCAAGGATTTTTGGAAGGAAGTTGCAATGATTTACGCCGACGAGGACCGTTGGCAACCCGCTGATACCAAGGCTAGATTGATGTACCATCTAGCCTTGAAGATAGCTCACCGTATTCTTTCGGAGTGTCTCTTTCCCAGGACGGAGACGCCCCAAAAGATCAAGACGGATGAGCTATTCTTGCTCTATTGCATGCTTTATGGACGCCGTGCAGATTGTGCTACTCTCTTGGCTGCTACGATGAGCAAGCTCAAGAACAAGTCGAAGGGAAACATCGGATATGGTGGGATAGTTACCCACATTGCTAGGAGTTTTGGTGTAGATTTTTCTGCTTGCACCCGCATACCGGCCGTTTCTTTAGGGCTACATGCATTCATGGTTAGGGGTATCATTTTCCCCACACATGGAGGTCCGCCTTATGCGGGCATGCCTTGGGAGAGTAGGACAGGTAGGGGTATAGAGTGGCTGCCGGAGTATTCCATTATGGCGGGACGCCATAATTGGAAGGAGACGTTCGCTGCGATGCATGCGAACAGGATAGTAGCTCCCCCTTACGTCCCACCACCGGTTGTCGAGGAGGAGGATATGGGAGATCAGTTTGAGAGTGGAGGAGGAGCGGAGCAGGAGTTTGGCACGTCTCCGGACCAGCCGGAGGCGGCCCCAGATGTACCTAGACGCTCTTCACGTCCAGCTAGAGCCTCAGGCTCGTCATCTCGCCGCGCTAGCGTGAGTGAGAGGCCTACGTGGATGACCACACCTCCCACATGGTATGGCGTTCCCCCTCCTTGGTCCACGGAGCAGCCAGCAGCACCACCACCAGCACCAGCACCATCCGACGCCCCAGCATGGTACAGTCACGCCCCGGGATGGTACGAGCAGATGCTGGATTGGGCTACCGGACTTTCAGAGAGAGTTGGAGCGTTAGAGATCCGGGCCGACGCTAGAGACGGACGCCTCGACGACCTCGACCACATGATGAGGGACGTCTACCGCCAGCAGTTTGGGCGGCCCTACGACTCCAGCTTCTCCCCATTCCCGCCTCCGCCGGCGCCGCAGTGATTTGATGCATGACCGTTCGTTTTAGACATTCCCGCCACCACTTTGTGAGTTTCTTTTTCTTTTCTTTCTTTTCCTTCTTTCTTTTGAACATTAGGGACAATGTTCGTCCTAAGTATGGGGTGGGATGTACTAAAAGTTTGTAATAACTCTACTTACTATGTTCGCTTTCATTTGAGACTATCGTTGCATGTTCATTATGTGTTGCACGTTCCTTATTGCATTGCATGAAAAATAACTTGAAAAACCCATAAAAATTGAAAAATTTTGAAAATTTTGAGCTTCTAATGAATTGAGATGATTTCCATGATAATCACTACTTGTGAATTGAGTTTGATGACAATTGCATGCTTAAAAGGATTGTGAATTGAAAAGAATTTGAATGAATGAATTATACCTCTTTTGCAAGTTTTATAATGTGAAAATTTTACCTAAATCATGTTGAGAAATTGAAGTTGAAATCACGTTATAAGTTCCTATACTTCTTGTTGAAATGATTAAGGCAATTCGATACTTTCTTTCTTCTTTCTTTTTGATCACTTTAGCTCTTCATTAAATATTAGCCTCCTTTACCTATCCGGAAATTTGGAGAAGTGAATGAAAAAGGCATGTTTGATGTGGGAGGGCCATGAGAGCAATTATTTGAAATCAAAAGAATAGAAAGAAATTATAGGTTTGGGGAAGTCAATCATGACGATGAGTAACTCGGCACCATTCACATAGCCGGGTGTTTGTGTCTTGCCAAAGTCGGATTGAGCGATATTCCTAGCGGATTATGGTATGTGCGCTAAGGGTTTGAGGCATCTCATAAAAATTGAGAAACGCCGATCTCCTAGGCTTCGGTTTTTGTGCACCTCTATCCATAACTCCAAAAGTAAAGTCGAAAAAAAATAAAGAGACGAGAGCGAAGCTCTAAGTTGAAGTGTTGCGAAACCGCAAAAGAAGAAGAAGGTAGTTGCCCACTTTCCCGGATTCATGCACCACTTTCCCTTAAAGTTCTCCCTTCCCTTCCACATTCTAGACCTTTTCTTTGAAAGTCCTTAAGATCAAAAGAATGTTATATGACTTGGTGATCCAAATTGAAGTTTCTTATGATTGATTTTGATAACATTTGAAGGTTATGATGCTTGTTTAGAAGTTAAATTTATTCATGAATTTTCTTTGCTTTTTACTCTTTAATTGAGTGTGTGAAAGTTTGATGAACGATTGAAGCAAGGTTTGAGAATGATCTATTCTTTAGAAGTCACATTCACCCAAAAAGAAGGTACACATATTTCATCCTAACTCTTGTTTAAAGCTTTTTGAAAGACATTGCTTAGGGACAAGCAAGTGTTAAGTATGGGGTTATTTGTTAGCATGAAATATTGTGATATTTTAGGCACGTTTTCTAAATGTATTTGATTCATATTGATAGTGTTTGATTGAACTTTGTGCATATGTGAGCTAGTATTACCTATATTGTCGATATGGATGTCTACACTAGTTCTATGTTGATTATAGGTGATTTGGAGCTATTTCCGAACGGAATCGAGCAAAAGAGGAGTTGATTGAGTGTGTCCATAGATTGAGGGCATTCTTAGGAGCAAATTGGAGTTTTAGCTTGAGGAATGCACGAGGCTAGGGAAGAATCACGTTCTTGCCCTAAACCACGCTCTAAAATACGGCCGTACTACAAACCACGTTTAGTTCCACGGCCGTGGAACCTTGCAAGAGAAGCGTGATGCATTCCAGTAACTATTACGGTCGTGGAATATATGATGCAAACCGTGACCTAATCCACGCCCTAAATTACGGTCGTGGAAACTTCGACGACCGTGATCTTGGCGAATCTTTTCGCCACACTTTGAAGCCACGATCTTTTGAAGATTGGGCCGGGCCGATATTTTATCTTGCCCTATAAAAAGACGGACGAAAGGAGATTCCGTCATCGACGCTTAGGATCGTTTACGCCCGCTACCTCATTTTACACCGTTGCTTGGAAGCATTGATCATCTCATTGGAGATCAAATTTCGCATCGGGGAATTGCCCTAATCTCGCACTTTTGGTGGAGATTGCTGTTGAGATCTCCGGATTGGCGGAAGATCGAAGCTTTTGGAAGATTTTGCAAGAAGATCTCTCTTCTTGTTTAGGTTTGATTTGGAAAACGGATTGACATCCCGTTTTCCCTTCTTTCCTAAGGTTGTGATTGTTTACTTTATTTTGATTCCTTTGACAACACTCGTTCTTGATTGTGACTTTGAGAGTGGTTTGAAGATTATTGAAAGTTCTTGAAAGTTTTCATCTTTTTATCTTTTAATTCTTAAATTGATATCAACATGACTGTTATTGGCTAAAAACCCTTAACAATTCTAAGGTGAAGGGTTGATAGTTGTGGCTTAGATGATGATAGATCGATCGCAAACCGATTAGACCCTAAGAGTTAGAGAAAATCGCCGACAAACCATAAATTACGGCCTGTTCTTGAGTCCACGACCGTGGAACACCAAGAACTAACCGTAATTTCTCCTAAATCTACGAGCTTGCTTTTACTTTAATCCAAAGTTAAAGATTTGCTTTAACTTAGTTTAGACTTGTCTTTTCTAGGTGGTAGTGAAGCCTCAACAACCTCTACCTCGATTGTGAGTGTCACAACCTCAATCGGTTAAGTTAGTCTTGATCTTTGGGTTATAAGTTTGGGTATTTGACATAAATTCTCATCTTTAGAATCTTTCTATATTGAGCCTCAACAACCTGTATAGAGAGTGTCTTGTAGGTGAGTTACATAAGGTTTTTGGAACTTCACTGTACGATTACCTTACATTAGTATACCTTTGCATATCTCAACTCTGTCTTTATATCATTAAGTATATCTTGAATCGATTGCCACAGCTGGATACTTGGATCTTTAGGATTGTTGTTTTCCCAATATTTGCAAAACTCTCATATTTACTTGCTTGATAATCTGCAATCGAATTTGTTCCCACCCAAATCCCTGTGTTCGATACTCTGGAATTCTTGCTTAGCTACGTCGATCCGTACACTGCGGGTTCGCTGCTTGATTCTAGTTTTATAAATTTAAAGCTTATTTGCACACACCTTTAGGGGCGAACAATGAGTGATCCCTATTCTACACGGACTGCTGGTGAGATGAGATCTTGTTATAACTGTGGGAAGTTTGGACATTTGCGACCAAAGTGTACGAGTCCACCAGTGACTTGCTACACCTGTGGTAGACCAAGTCATAGAGATGCCTTCTGTAGGCAAGGTAGAGTTGCATCACAATAGGGATCTTCCCCTGCCAATGTGACGGGAGGTGGTCAGAGGACACCTCAGCAGCAAACACAGGGACAACAAAGAGCTTTAGATTGTCCTTCTACTCAAGGATCTGATCCTGGGTCGAGTAGAGGTAGAGGTCGTGGTGGAAGTACCACTGACACCAGAGGAGCTCAGGGTAGAGCCTTTGAGCTGAGAAGTGCAGAGGAGTCACCCGTATCAGTAGCAGAGATGGGACGTTTGTGTCTCAACTGTGGCGATCCTGAATCATTTGCGCCCTGAGTGTTCCTTGGCACCGATAGCGTGCTTTACATGTGGTGAACTAAGCCATTTGACCCCTTTTTGTCAGCAAGGTAGTGTTTCTTCTCAACAAGACATTCCTCTTTCCGGTGCAAAAAGAGTAGATGTGGAGGCTATGGTGATGACCTCAATGATACTTGAGGAGCATAGGTCCGAGGTTTGTGTGATGATATACAATGGAGCTGCTGACGTTAGCTGTTACAGGTACCATTCTCGTTAATGGTTTACCTAGTGGAGTTTTGTTTGATATGGGTGCTCTGCACTCTTCGCTTTTGATGCATGTATAGATTGATTTTAGATACAATAGAGGGTAGACGTTCCTTGATAAGGATATCAGTTAGGGGTCTGAGGTACCCGCGAGATATGTGATTGTCTCCTTTATGTAGGACTTGTGTATTGCTTGTTGACTTCTTTGTCATGTCATATGTGCATGAGGAGGTCATTATGTGTATGGATGGGATGGATAGATATCATGTTGTATTAGATGTTAATTGGAAGACTGTCATAGTCTCCATTGAGATTAGATTAGATAGAAGTCTTCCGAGGTTAAGACCTATGAAGAGACGGGTTTGTCATTAGTGTCATACGGGCAGCAAGGCTTATAATACATGTATGTGATGCCTTCTAACGTTATGCCATGAAGGAGGAAGAGAGTCCAGCCTTGGAAGATATTCTAGTGGTTTATGAGCTTAGAGACATGTTACTGAACCGTCTAGTTGCTGCCTCAGTGGAGTGTGAACTTTGATATTGAGTTGAAGTGTGGTATGAGATTGATTTGAAAGGCTCCATATTGTATGACACCTGTTGAGATGTTAGAGCTGAAGAGACAACTTGAGGAATGGGTAGAGAAGGGCTTTATTTGCCCTAGTGTATTCATTATTTCGTGTTGACAACTTGTTGTGTCAGCTTCAAGAAGCGATTATGTGTTTCAAGACTTCCTTGCGCTCAGAATATCACCAGTTAAGGGGGGAGGGGGGAGCAGGATGTGCATAGGATGACATTTCGTACCCGTTGTGGACACTACGAGTTTGTAGTGATACCATTCGGGCTGACGAATGCCCCGCTACCTCCATGGAGTTGATGAACAATATCTTCCTCGACTTCCTTGATCAGTTTGTGGTAGTATTCATTGATGACATTCTGGTATACTCTCGTAGCAAAGAGGAGCATGCCGGTCATTTGAGGAAAGTTTTACAGATTTTGAGGGATAGAGGGTTGTATGCCAAGCTTTCTAAGTGCGAGTTCTGGATGTCTGAGGATTGCTTTTCTAGGACACATGGTATCTGCCAGTGGGATCAAGATTGATCCAGCGAAGATTGAGTATGCTGCAGCATGGACGATATTGATGAACAGTAAGGAAGTACGTAGCTTTCTCGGCTTAGCCGATTATTACCGACACTTTGTGGAAGGATTTTCTATGATCACCGTCCACTTACGAGTCTTCTAAGGAAGACTACCAGATTTGTGTGAATTGATCAATGTGCCCAGAGTTTGAGAATTTGAAGAGGTGTTTGACTTCTGCTCCTGTTCTGGCACTACCAGAGGATTCTAATGATTTCATGGTCTACAATGATGCATCCAAGCTAGGTTTGGGATGTGTTTTGATGCAGAAGGGCAGAGTGATTGCATATGTGTCTCGTCAGTTGAAGACGTATGAGGAGAACTACCCGACTCATGATTTGGAGTTAGCAGCGGTAGTGCATGCTTTGAAGATCTGGAGATATTACCTGTATGGTGCTACATGCCAGATCTTCACAGACCATAATAGTCTGAAGTATAGTTTTACGTAGTGAGAATTGAATAACCGCCAGCGTAGATGGTCTGAGCTAACCTAGGATTTTGACCTCGAGATTTTGACAGCAGATTCAGACTGCTTTGGGGACAAGTCTACACTTGACGACTACGTTTCACCCCCAGACCGATGGTCAGTCAGAGAGAACCATCCAGAACCTTGAGGATATGTTTGTGAGCTGATGTGTTGGATTGGGTACAAGGATGGTCAGATTACCTCCCAATAGTTGAGTTCTCATATAACAACAGCTGACATTCATCTATTGGGATGACCTCTTATGAGGCACTGTATGGGCGTAGATGCCGTACACCTTTATGTTGGGATGAGTCTAGCAATACCAGTGGGACAGCACCAGAGAAGATTCAGGATGCTATGGCTCGAGTAGCGTTGTTTAGGAAGTGGATGATGGCGGCATAGAGTCGCCAGAAGTCGTATGTAGACAAGAGGCGCCGGCCTCTAGAGTTCAGAATAAGAGCTCATGTCTGGCCGAGAGTATCTCTGATGCGAGGCGTCAGACGTTTTGGCATAAGGGGGGAAGTTAAGTCCCCGATATGTCGGTCCTTTCTAGATACTGAATAGAGTTAGGAGGGCATCATACATAGTAACTTTGCCTCCGAGGTTAGAGGGTATTCACCATGTTGTTCACGTGTCTCAGCTAAGGGAGTATATACTAGACCCGAGACGCACTGTGAGTCATGATGATTTAGTGGTCGAGGCAGACCACATGTTTGCTGAATATCCTATTGCAGTCTTAGAATGAGGTGTAGAACGTTTATGCTTGAAGAACATTCTGATGATGAGAGTATAGTGACCAAGACGAGGCCACCTGGGTGATTGAGGATAGTAGCCATAGGAACTAATCCGAGTTTATGCAGAGAAGACTGCGCCGTAGACTTGCTGAGCAAGTCAAGGTTGCATATTATGAGATATATGGTTATGTGATTATGTGATTATGTGATATGTGATGTTCTCTTCCATGCTAGATTATTGGTGATCCTAGTGGATCTTGTTTTGTTAGGCCGAGTTATGTTATGGGTGGAGAAGTTTTACCTCCAAGCCCTCGAGTGATGATTTACCATTGGAGGAGTTCTACCTCCATACCATCATGTATAGGTCAGCTGGAGATGGTTCTACCTTCATGCTGTAGAATGAGATTAGGTTAGTTGGAGATGATATTACCTCCATGTTTGGGATATAGGTATAGAGATTTTTGGAGATGTTCTTCCTTCATACGGTCATTTGTGTTTTGGAGATGTGTTTCCTCCTTGATGATGAGTTGGTAGCTGGAGATGTTTTTCCTCCATGCGCTTGTGATGTGAGCCAAATGGAGGTGTATTTCCTCCATACTGTTATAGTGATTATAGTTCTTGGAGATGTTTCCTCCACGGTGTGATTAAGGATATAGTTGTCAAAGATGTTTTACCTGTGTACCTTTGGAATAAGATTAGACTGCTGAAGACGTTTTACCTCCATGCCTTTGGGATAGCGTTATGATCCTGTTTTCTAGAGTTGTTGTTTCCTCCATGCTTATGTTTTGAGGTTATAGATTGTTATAGGTTGATACCTTTGAACGGAGATGTGATACCTCCGATAGAGACAATGTTTATACCTCGGCGTATGGGTCCGAGAGGATTTGGGAATTGTTTAAGTTTTGGGACAAAACTTTTTTTAAGGGTGTGTGATGTAATAACTAGGATTTCCGAATTCTAATTAATATTGATTAACTTAATCGTTGATAGTAATTGACATATAACTCATGAAGATTTCGCAAGTGTGAGTATGAGTCCCACCGTTATGTTCCTCGCGTAAATTTGGACGTTTGGGGAAATTTTTACTTTTTCCCTTGGGTAATTATTTTTACCCTCTGGTGTTATTTGGAGCATTTGAGAGTTCCAATTAATAAAAATGCAGTTGAGAGAAATGATCAGGACATCGGATATGTCCTAGATATGAAATAATATGGAGAGGCAAAACGGTCAAAAGAGTCGCTATTTCGTTTCTTAACGGCTAAAAAAGACAGCTTAGGAATACACGTTTTCCGAGGTAGTTGTGAAATAATTATCCCTACAATATTCCAGATTAATATTCCAATCTCGAGAAGTTTGGAGAAGGAGGTTCGACCCGCCTTTGGATCGGTTAAAGGATAATTATCGACTTTGCTAAAGGAAAATTATCGCCTTCACTATAAATAGCGAAAAATTCTTTATTAATTCATTTCCTTTCACGTTTCTTCGTAAAAGCTCTCATTTCTCTCAACCTTCAAACTCAAATCTACTCTCCGTTTCTAATCCGATTTCAATTCCGTTTGAGTTTTTGGATTCCTCTCTTCATTCTCTTCATATCGGTACCGAGTTTCTATATTTCCGAGCAGATGAAGGGTTGGTCGAGCATATATGTCACTAGGCAGGTTCCGTCGCTCAGATTCCGGTGAATTTGATGTTGTCCATGTGTAGCCTGCGTTGCTGTGATTCCGGATCTTCTTTCAAATCGTCAATCAGGTTAGTAACGAATAAGTTATGAATTTATTCGTTTTCCGTACTGCGATTTGGCCTAAATTGACTTTAGACTTGTCAAAATGGATAATTAGAAATTCCATTATGGTCGTTATATTATTCGGGTGATTATGAGTTGTTTGTTTGATGAAATCTGATGATAGGGGGTTTAGAAATTGCCTGCCGGCAAAACGTTATTCTGGCAAAATCTAATTAATTAATTAAAGGTTAATTAATTAAATTAGGATTAGAATTGAGATTGAGGAATGTTGATTAGATACTACCTTGAGATTTGAGGAATTGTGAGTTATGCTGAGATATTGAGGTTTAGTTGGTTGTGAGGCTTATAGATTCAGTATGATCCTCATGGATCCCTTTGGGTCTAGGTGTGACCCCTTTGATGAATAGAGTTTGATATATCTTTATGCCTTGTTATTAGGCAGTGTCCTCTCTCAGGATTGGAGGTTGTTGTGGTTGAGTTGAGTACGAGGTTGAGGTAAGTCCGTAGGACTTACTTAGCTATCATCCATATATTGGGTGTTTGCATGAGTGGTGTTTGCGTTATATGTTTGCTATGATAGCATGAGATATCGTTTATACTGACCTTGTTTTATTGACTGCCCCATTGCGTGGCTGTGATAACCCTTCCTTTTCATCCTGCCATGGAGTCTGGGAGGTTCTCTGACATCAGGCCAGACTGGTTTACAAGAAGGGCGCAATCCACTCCCATAGGGTACACGGGTTGTGTGACCGATACTCATACAGCTGGATATAGCACTCAGAGGCGAGGATGTATCGATCCTCGTGTCACATACTTTCATCTATCTATATATATACGATTTGAGTGAATGACTATTATATAAAGATGATAAAATGGGTAAATTTGTGATAGCATGCTGATGTGTTTATCTTTCATGATTGTGATTGTGCTTATGCATTACATTATATATATGTATGGTTAGCTAACGGTTTCATACCGTGTTTATATGTTTGCAGGATAGGCGCCGTTGGGTGATCTGACAAGGTGACAGGTCGAGAACTCTCGTACATTAGGTGGTTGGTTTTGGGGTTGTTTATGTTTTCCCTCTTGCATGAGGATGATGTCTTGTTTTCCATCCTGTGTGAGGATATCATTTCATACTCGGCTATGTTGTTGTTTACCTTTGGTTATACAGTTTATACGGTTTTATGTATTTGTTTTTATATCTGTTAGTGCCATGTTGTAAGGTCCAGTGAACTTGTTGTCAGGCTAGGGTCAGGATCCATTATGAGATCCTAGCCCAATGTGACATCCCGAGTCCCGCGGAATCGGGGTGTTACAGTGGCCTTGAGTCAATACCCATTTTCAGTGGGGAACAACGTAGGCAAACAAGCACGCGCACCGAGCCAAGTTGAGATGAGATGAGACGGGTTGACCTTCTATGTTACTGATGAGTCAAATATCCAAATAATGCAATATCTTAAAATTAAATAAGCACACACGCACACATTGATCCAAGTTGAGATGAGATGAAACGTATTGACCACGTATGTTACATTTTGGGCAGTCCCAACTCTGTAGTCCAACAGAGCTAAATGGACAAAATTGATGAGTCAAATATCCAATTAAATGCAATATCTCAAATTAAATGAGATTTGATTAAATGTAATATCTCCAAATTAAATAAAGATCCGGGAGTTATGTTTTGCACAATATTACACATTTAATGCGATATCTACAATGAATCCCCAACGGATCTCATTTGTCCTTATTAATAGAGTGTCTCCTCACTCAATTTTAATATATCCGAAAACGCCATACCATCATCTCCTATGTACTTCTATTCCTCGAGAGTACAATAGTGAATTGTTCGTAGGTTTCCGACAAATTACGCAGGTCCGGTTCTCAATGCAGTTTTATCTTAGATTATTGAACACCGGTAACCCTCGTAAAACAGGGTGTTTTAAAATTAAGAAAAGAGATAATATATGACATTGCAAAATTCAGGTCTCTCATCGGTAAAATTTCCCATCCTAATTCTATACCGCCTTTTTATAGTTTAATTACGTATTACTAATCATACAATAACATGCTCGGGTCGAAACGGGTTGGCCAAAACAATCTCTCCTTTTTTATCGTTTATTTTGGGTCGGGTCGGTTTAATTTGGATCTCAATTGTTCGGGTTAATACGGGCTATCACATAACCTCAGTTCTTGAATCATAAATTCATAACAGGTCGTTTAGTTCGGTTCTCGGGTCAAATTGGGTTACTTCGGTTTTTAATGGATTCGGTAGATGTGTCAATTGGAGCAGATCAATCGGGTTGGAGTCGGGTTAATTTATGTTCGGGTTGGGTCAAAACCGGATCGGGTTACTTAACATCTTGATTCGGGTCAATTTATGTTCGAGTTTGTATAAATTACTCTAAAGATTTATACTAAAAATTAATTTGATACAAGATAAAATAAAAGGTTGTATTGTTGTAGTGGTGTGCCCAAAATATAATAGTAGATACTAAACATGCGTAATAAATAATAATAACAATAATACAATGATGATTTGTTTGATCAAATATCAAATATGACTGATTCGTTTGATCAAAATATCTAATATGACTTATCCGTTTGATGTATATATGTTTTTCCTATTTTGTTTGTTACAAAATGTAAAATAAAATTTATCATCTTTGCCGAATCGGATAACAATCCGTGGATATTCGGCTGATCTGATTGATCCATATGCTAAATATGGTATCTAAACAATTTTAGTCGGACAAAAGAATATTTGGGTGATTTGTTTGATCAAAATGATTTTAGCCCGTTTCGTTTGATTGAAAATGATTTTGGATCTCGATATCCGACTGATCCATATTTTTTTCTTATTTTATTTGTTATAAATTGTAATATAAATTTATCTTTTGATTCATATATGTTTTTCCTATTTTATTTGACTATTGGATCTTTTGAGTCTAGTTACTTCGAGCTATTGGATTATTTGAGTCGGATTATTTAATTCGGGTTATTTAATGTTCCGGGTTAAATCGATTTCAACAGGTCCGGTTACAGATATTCTCCTTTTTCAAAATTTTCGAGACCGGATTCTGACCTGGTCAACTTTTGACGACATGGATGACTTCTCTATGCCAGAACATTAAGGATGTATTGATTTGCATTAGTGGTTGTAGGACCATTTTATAATTTTTTTTATTACATCCTCAATTTATTAAAGCCCTTCTCTTATGTTTCTTCGATAGTATTAATATATTAGCGGTGAAATTCTCAATTGAAATGTTCCGTCGATTGTGATTCTCATCATATACATTATGCATAATCACTTTCCATTTTAGCCAACATAAATGACTACGATTCAAGCTTTAGCAATACGTGCAACCCATCTTTTTTATCATGTACCTTAGGATAATAACTCTTCATGCAAGGAATGATTGTTTGGCTTAATGAAAAGAAGGTTATTTAGCTAACTAATCTACATGGATGTGTTGTTGTTGTTGTACGACCAATACCGTTGTCTTGCACTCGACTTCAGCCGAGGCTAGCAAATCTCCAAGGATTCCCAGTTCCGGGACCTCAGACCACTGGTCGAGCCCTGATGTCTCAGGGGAATCTATGCTGTAGCGTCTCCCAACCATTAGTAGGTCATAGTCATGGTTGGTCAGCATGCTCCTCAACTTCAACGCCGTGTTTGGCCCGTCTCTGACCATCTCCTCCGTGTACGTAGTCAGCTTATTGGCCTCGTTGCACGACTCTTTCACGTCAGACAACGCCACTACATCGTGCGCCGACAACCCCTCCTCGTTCCCTAAAGCCACAAACCTCACCACCATGAGTTTCATGCGCATCCCGAACCGCATTCGCTTTGCGTACGCTAATGTTTCCCTGTCATCCTCACCCCCTATGAAGACCACGCACACTGAGTACAAAGTCTCGCTATTCTCGATCGATATGAATCCTTCTGGATATAATTTGGAGTTTCGCTGCCCGCTACGGTCAATAACGATTGCCACCGAGCAAGGCGGCCTGGAGAGTACGTTGCTATTCAGGAGCCGCTGTTGGTGATCTTCGTGCTCGATAGAGCCATTGTATCCGTAGCGGCGGTGGAAAGGGAGTAGTATAAGGGATACGAGTTTGTCGACGGCGAGGTTACAAATATCCTCGTACATCCCTTCCGGAGGCGACATCGCCGTGTATGAATGGACGGAGATTGCTTTCGAGTTGCTCATCTCAAAACGCTTGAACGCAAACACGATTTCCTGGGAGTAATAGCGGCTCATATCCTTCTTCTTCTGCATGTCATGGGAGATGAAGACTGACTGTGAGCGCCCTACCATTTTCATCAGGTGGAGGGGATACAGTATGCTCCGACCTTCCATTGTTGGGCATGACAACTCTAGAAACTTGATGATGGTCGTCACGTTCTCTGCCCGGAAAACACAAGGGAGGATTCGTAGATCAGAGCTTGGCTTACAGTGCATGATGTCTCTTATTTGGTAGCCCGCATATTTCTTTACAGGATCATAGATGAGTTTTACACCCATGGGAAAAACAGTTGCGGATAATAAGCAGAAAATCTCCATAGACGCATAGGTATCTTCGGATATATTCTGTCAATTATCATGTCATACATAGTATTAGTTCGATCAAACAATCACCCACCCACAACTATATATATATATATATATATATATATATATATATATATATATATATATGTTACCTTTAGATCATACCACCACTTATAAGAGACGACGTCAATGAAGCCCTTGCTGCTCATGAGAAAAGCGATGGCGATGGAATCCCTAACTAAAATCTTGCTAAAATAGCCACATACCAAGCACATGATGACTTTTGCAAAAACCATACTCAACGACACGAATGCAATAGTGCGAGGAGCGTTGTTGCTCATACTGATGGTATAGACGTCGACATTCATGGTACAACTAGCAATGAGGTAGGGTTGGAGTATTCCTAATATGAGAGTATCAAATTTCTCGACTATTGTCGATCCCAAAGGGGGTCCTTCCAAGACACCGGCACCAACAATATAAGCTCCGAGCATAACAAACTGCTTGCCTAAATCCGTCCATATTGAACCCATAAGCATGATAAGGAAAGAGAGGCTAACATACATTTCCTTGATGGGTTTACCTTGTGGTGTCTTCCTGATCATCCAACGCTGAAGAGGCCTCATTATAAATATAACCAAAATGATCAACGACAATATTGTGAACACACTAAAGGCTGCTTCTATCATATTGAAAGCATTGCCCCAAGCCGGAGCTATGGTGTTGTTGAACATCATCACACAAATGCACACAATTTCAGCAACAAGAACAGCTGACAAAGTTATCCGACCAACCTCTGAGTTGAGAATGCCGAGTTCTCGGAGGAGGACGGCTACCACAGGGAAAGAGGTCACACTTATGTACGAAGTTGTAAAGTTGAGGCCTGGATCATGTGGCCCTGTTGACACCAAAATGCGAGTTGTAATGGTGGCACACATGCTACCCGCCAAAACCAAGAGCCCGATTGCCCAGGCTTTTCTCCCCGTCTTCATCATAATTGTATAATCCATCTTCACAGCTACAATGAACATCGAGAGGACATAAGAGAGCATTTCTATAGAGTTATTCACATCCGATCCCATAGGAAGAAAAATCTTTTTATTCGCTGCTTCGTATTTACCCAAGACTGATTTGCCTAGAATGAAACCAGCCTGATATCAATTATACAAGCAGAACAAATCACTTATATGTACGAAAACAATACAAAGTAATTGTGAGGGAGATCAAACACATACAAGCAATTGAGAGACAATGGTGGTGCAACCAATACGTTTGAGTATGAGCAAATGGAGGGTATGGCTAACTGCAAAGACAATCAACATTTGAAGGAGGAGGATGGTGAATGCGAAATTGGGCATAGCAGGTGCCCAATTCGGATGTGCCAAGCAATTGTCTTCCCATGGATTGCTCCTCGCAATATCACTCATATTTGCCAACAACAATGGAAACCCTAATTCTCGAACCTAACGGGTATCAATTGCGCCAAAACGAGGGGGCAATTTTTGTTCAATTGCCAAGCATTCGTTCATCTTCACTCTAATCATGGCCCGTCGGATTCCTCCACCGTAGCCACCACTGCCGTCGCCTGAAAATACTAACAATGGGTTTGACTACAGGTTATCGGAGAGAAAGAAAAGGGAGGGAAATTTTGAGACAAAATTAGTGAAAAGAAAAAGAAGAAGGAGAATATCAAAGAAAATAGAGTATATTTTAATTTTGACGTGGTTGGGGAATATCAAGGAATAGAAAAGAGAGTAGATTAAAACTAATAGGGTTATTTTTAATCTTTTTGATGCTGTAAATTCTATTTTTACCCAAAAAAAACAAATCGTAGGTTGCATAGCTTGAGATAATAATAATAAAAAAGTAATAACAATACGGATGAGACTACAATAAAGCCTTTTTTCAAAATCAACGCATTTTACATGCTCTTGCTCTAGTATGTCAGAGGAAAAGATGATACATATACGTACCTTGACAAAGTGATAGTTTGCAAATGTTAGAAGGAAAAGAGGGATGATAAAACCTGAAGGTTGAAGACATATTCGGTTAAGATCCTATGAAGGAAAATATTTTGTGATGTGAACCCTCATGACATGCTCAAAACTAAGCTGGAA
Source organism: Fagopyrum homotropicum (assembly GCA_033239125.1). Lineage (NCBI taxonomy): Eukaryota > Viridiplantae > Streptophyta > Magnoliopsida > Caryophyllales > Polygonaceae > Fagopyrum > Fagopyrum homotropicum. Next base: position 99,246,620 of record BSWB01000005.1, read on the forward strand.
AAGCTCGAAATCAAACCACCAACACTCGCGCCAAATATTCGTAAGTCACGCCCACTCCCGCTTGTTCCGGCTAAGTTGTCACGTTTGCACACTCTCAGTAAAACGCCTATAACTGAGTTAATATTTAAAACTAAAATACCCATGAATACTACTCTGAAAGGTATTTTCAAGATATATAACTTTGTAGTTTACTCAAAGTCGTAATTCCAAGAGGAAGAGGGTGAAAATGATCCAATCACATAACAACGAAGATACTTGGACGGGATTTTCAGCATGATCATGCATGGTGGTTATGCAAGACATATGCACATCCAATCCATGTATATTTCATGCAACCTACTACCATATTATTCATATATTATCCATGAATCTTTCTATTAATCAAGTGAAGATCAACAAGTCCACATTCAAGCCAAAGATGAAGACATTTCCACACTTGTAATCAATGAAGTTCAAGCAAGCTCAAATGCCTCTTTCTCCTATCCATATGGACGTCCACCACCTTAATTTTCTTCTCCTTCGTTCATCTTCACTCTAGTAGGTAAGATCTTATCATACCTTGCAATCCTAACCGAATATCTATCCAGAAATCTCACCATACCCTTCTCTTTGCATCCATATAAATTGCCTACTTCCACATGAAAGTTGAGTAATCTGACTATGCCAAGTTCAAGGGACACCCAAAGAAGCAGTTTCATATTACCCTCGATCCATTACATATCCTAAATATACCATTTTTGATCGATCTTGCCCCCCAAAGATAATCTCGGCCGAGATTTGCCCCAGTCGAGATCGAAACCTACCCGGCTTTCTCTTGCTCTAATTTCATAAGTGTGAGGTACGTAAAACTCTCTTATTAGTCTCTTGTGTGTCTATTTCTTGCCTTTTTCTATTCTAAACACATTGAGTCTATTTCTTTGGGTGTGCTAGTTAGTATTTATACTTTCTATGATACTAGTTGAGTCTACTTGCAATATTCTTTCTACTTTGTGTCAACCGTGTGAAGATAACTCCAGCCAGATTTCCTTAACTATTTTCAACACAAGAACCTTCTTCCAAGACAAGTTGACATCTTGATTCATCCAAAGAGTTTCTTGTTGAAGCTAGTCATCAATTTTAAATAAGTATTAATCCATCTAAGGCAATTACACCAAATTAGCTTGAGACATCACAACAGAGCGTGAGTGTGAGAGAAAACAAGTAAGGCATTTTTTATTTCACTAACTTCTCACATTTGTTGTTACTTTATGCGTTTGTGTAGATGTCAAGACACAATACCCCTCGAGGGTCACATTAGAGTGATTCCTCATGACCGGAAGCCATAAACATGCTAAAACAACTCATGGATATAGTCTCGACTTTGGATGAACGGATGGAGAAACTAGAATATCGTCCCAATGCAGAATCTTAGCCCTAGTCTCGCCAAAGATTGTACCCGAGATCTGTGTACAAGATTGGTGGTAGTTCACGCAATCCACATATGCCTCCAATCCCTGATCCACCTCCAAGAGCCCCCTAAGGTCCAGAAATGAGGCATTCGAATCCTCCTTTTAATGTACCTAATATTTTGGAATTTGTTGATGATTTTCAAGAATTAGAGGAGGACAATGAAGAAGACATGCAGAGAGACTATCCTAGACGTAACCATCGTCCTAAGAGAGGTCGAGAATTTAAACCTTATAGACCTAACCAAGAGTATTACGGAATTGGAAAAGTGAATGTCAAAATTCCAGTTTTGAAGGCAAATGTGATTCGGATGTGTTTTTGGAACAGGAAGCCAAAATTGAACAAAATTTGGTCTTACCATAACTTTAGTGAGAAAAGGAAGATCTAGTTAGTTGCATTGGAATTTCAAGGCTATGCCTTAATTTGGTGGGATCATCTTGTCAAAGAAAAGAGAAGAACACTAGATCCAAACATCAACACATAAGAGCAAATGAATGCATTAATGAGAGCTAGATTTTTTCCTCAACACCATTCTAGAGAATTAAGGCAAATATTAGAGAGCCTCAAGCAAGGATCTATGAGTGCGGAGGAGGTTTACACATCTATGCAAATGGAAATGGTAAAAGTTAATGTTATAGAGGATGAGGAGACAACAATGACTCGTTATTTACGTATTTTACATCCTTCTTTAGCAAATGAAATTGGTTTATATCCTTTTTCTCGTTCTTCCCTTCTTCTCTTCTCCTCTTTCACTTCTGCATATAAGATAAGAGTGGTAAACCTCTCTTATTTCCCTTCCTTGTTCTTCCCTTTCTTCTCATTTCTTGTTTTGGATTCAACAAGGATACCCTTGTGGGTTTGTCGCCTTTGGAGTATGTTGTATATGTGTTGAGAAGGGCAGGATTACCTTTGATGATTTCTGGAGTGGATTAAGTGGATCGAGTGAAGGATTTGTCAAAAATCACGAAGAGTTGTGCTCTGTGGGAAAACCGCACCCACGCTTGACCTTTGCCACACCCGCACCTCTAGCCTCGTCGCCGTGCTAATGCTACAGTCATGGCGTCTAGAGCTTGTCACCACACCCACGTCGTTCCCTTCCCGCGAGTGCGTCTCATCCCAGGGCTTACCAAGTTTTAGTATGTTTGATCCTTCCTCTTGTCCTTATGGTCTCCTATTAGAAGCATGATAGGTTGAAACCTAGTTGAACTAGTTGGAATGCCAACTAGTGGTATGAGAGGTATATTGAGATGGAATAACTTAAGAGACTTTGATGTTTTGCGAGAATGTTGATTATAGTTTGATATATATGATCCTTGATTATCTTTTGAGATTAAGTGTGATTCTTCTAGTATGTTGGATAGTGGTTGATTGTGTGCCTTGATTTATCATGCGTGGAGTATATTCCTGCGGGAATCAAAGAGTCAATTGATTGGGATTACCTTGTGACATGTAAGTCTCTTGGGCTTACTTATCTGCTTTCCGTGTGTTCACGTAATTGTAATAGTGATGTGTTTTAATATTTTATAACTATAAACAGGACTAGGACGACCATATGTTTTAATTGGCTCAAGTGTATTTTAACCGGGCGGTGATAACTTGTCCATCTCAAAATTAGGTAGCTGGGAGGTTCTATGCGACCAGTCCAACATGCAATGATGATTGACATCGGATCCACTCTTGTTTGTCAAAGGGAACAGAGGCGAGGTCATAGTGATCCTCGTGTCACAATCTAAGTTGAATTTGTAAATTAAATCATTTAATGAAAGATAATAACCGTCTTGTTGTGTGAAAGCATTCTTGTGTGATATCTTGCTTATGTATTGTGTGTGTGTTATTACCGTTATTCTAATATATGGATGGTTAGCTATAGGTTCACACTGAGACGGATCCGAGACAGGATGTCTTGAGGTGAGGCACCACAATTCACCATAGGTGCCGACGGAGTGATGGGACGCCATGAACGCATTTGTGTACCTTCAGACCGAGAGTTGAAGCAGAGGATCTTACATGAGACTCACACCTCACCTTACTCAGTGCATCTAGGTGTGAGTAAGATGTATCAGGATGTGCGACATTCTTTTTGGTTGGGCAGGCAGAAGCCCTACGTGGCTAGATTTGTAGCTCAGTGTGCGACTTGTCAGCAGGACAAGATTGAGTATTGTAGACCCGGAGGGAACTCTATCCACTGCTAGTACCGCAATAGAAATGGAGGGCATCTCCATGGATTTCGTTACCGGTTTGAGACCGAGTAGGAGCTTTGACACTATTTGGGTCGTAGTAGACAAACTGACGAAGACCACACGTTTTATCCCTATTAGGAAAACGTGGCCGATGAGTCGGCTAGCCGAGGAGTTCACTAGACAGATAGTGAGATTACATGGAGCAACATATACACACTACTTTGGGTACGAGTCTTCACTTCACTGTGGCTTTTCATCCTTAGATAGATGGTTAGTCAAAGAAGACTATACAAATCTTAGAGGATATGTTGAGGGCTTGCGTGCTAGAATAGGGACATGTGCGGTCAGATCACCTCCCGTTGGTCGAGTTTTCGTACAACAACAGTTGGCATCCCCTTGGTCAGTCAGAGAACTCCATCTCGTTGGTCGAGTTTTTGTACAACAACACCTCCCGTTGCCGTTGATGATTTCTGGAGTGGATTAAGTGGATCGAGTGAAGGATTTGTCGAAAATCACGAAGAGTTTTGCTCTGTGGGAAAACCGCACCCGCGCTTGACACCCGCGCCTCTAGCATTGTCGCCACCCTCGTGCCTGCGTATGCCACAGTCGTGGTGTCTATATCTTGTCACCGCGCCCGCGTCGTTCCCTTCATGCGAGTGCGCCTCATACCAAGACATACTATGATTTGGTATGTTTGATCCTTCCTCTTGTCCTTATGGGGTTCTATTAGAAGTATGATAGGTTAGAATCTAGTTGAACTAGTTGGAATGCCAACTAGTGGTATGAGAGGTATATTGAGATGGAATGCCTTGAGAGGCTTTGAGATTTTGCAAGAATGTTGATTATAGTTTGATGTATATGATCATTGAGAATCTTTTGAGACTATGAGTGAATCTTCTAGTATGTTTTATATTGGTCGATTGTGTGCCTTGATTTATCAGACATGGATTATATTCCTTTGGGAATTTGAGAGTCGGTTGATAGAGGGATTACCTTGTGACAGGTAAGTCCTTTAGGCTTACTTTGCTGCTTTTTGTGTGTTAGTTGTTAGCATGACATATTGTGATATTTTAGGCACGTTTTCTAAGTGTATTTGATTCATATTGATAGTCATTGATTGAGGATTGATGCATTTGTGAGCTAGTTTATCTATAATGTCGATATAGAGACCTACACAAGCTTTATGTTGATTATAGGTAATTGAGAGCTATTTCCGAGCGGAATTGAGCAAGGATGGAGTTGATTGAACTTGTCCATGGATTGAGGAAATTTCTAGGAGCTAAGGGAGTGCCAACTTGAGGAATGCACGAAGCTAAGGAAGAATCACGTTCTTGCCCTAAACCACGCTCTAAAATACGGCCGTACCACTTTCCACGTTCAACTCCACGGCCGTGGAACCTTGGCTAGGGAAGCGTGATTCATTCCAGTGACTTCTATGGCCGTGGAGAAGATGGTTCAAACCGTGTTGATTTCCACGCTCTAAATTACGGCCGTGGAACCCTTCCACGACCGTGATCTTGACGATCTTTTTCGCCATATTTTAAGCCACGATCTCCTACGCAATTGGGCCGGGCCGATATCTTATCTTACACTATAAAAGGATGGACAAAGAGAGATTCCGTCACCTCCGCTTACACCTCGCTTTAGACCTAGTTTTACGCATACGCTTGCGTTTGGAATTGCCCTAATTTCGCATTTGGCGGAGATTTTGTTGAGAGATTTTGGCGTATTGCGATTGTGATTTCCGGATTGACGGAAGATCGAAGATTCGGAAGATTGTTCGCAAGGAGACTCGCTTCTTGCTTAGGTTTGATTTAGAAGACGGATTGACATCCCGTTCTTCCTTCTTATCTAAGATTTGTGATTGTTTGTTTCATTCCGAATCTAGTGACGATTATTTATCTTGATTGTGAATTTGAGATTGGGTTGAAGTATATTGAAGGTTTTCGGAAGTTTTCATCTTTTAATCTTTCAATTCTTGAATTTGATATCAATATGACTATTATTGGCTAAAAACCCCTAACAATTCTAAGGTGAAGGGTTGATAGTTGTGACTTATATGATGATAGATCGATCGTAAACAGATTGGACCCTGAGAGTTAGAGAGAATCGCCGACGAACCCTAATCCACGGTCTGTTCTTGAGCTTCCACGGCCGTGGAACTCAAGAACTAGCCGTAATTTTGTGTTAAGTTACGAACTTGCTTTTACTTTAATCCAAAGTTAAAGATTTGCTTTAACTTAGTTTAGGCTTGTCTTTTCTAGGTGGTAGTGAAGCCTCAACAACCTCTACCTCGATTGTGAGTGTCATAACCTTAATCGGTTTAGTTAAGTCTTGATCCTTGGATTACAAGTTTGGGTATTTGACATTAATTCTAGCCTTTATAATCTTTCTATATTGAGCCTCAACAACCTTTATAGAGAGTTTCTTGTAGGTGAGTCATATAAGGTTTTTGGAACTTCACCGTACGATTACCTTACATTAGTATACCTTTGCATACCTTAACTCTGTCCTTATATCATTAGTATATCTTGAATCGATTGCCACAGCTAGATACTTGGATCTTTAGGATTGTTGTTTTCCCAATAATTCGAAAAGCTCTTACATTTATTTGCTTGATAATCTACAATTGAATTTGTTCCCCCCAAATCCTTGTGTTCGATACTCTGGAATTCTTGCTTAACTACGTCGATCCGTACACTGCGGGTTCGCTTGCTTGATTCTAGTTTTATAAATTTAAATCTTATTTGCACGCACGCTAAGTGGCGAACAAGTTTTTGGCACCGTTGCCGGGGATTTGGTCTAGGCCGAATTCGGTTTTCGGTTGTGAAGCTTGGGAGCTTCTCCCTTGTTATTTGATATCTTTTCAAGTGCATGCGCAGGTCTAGGAACACCGGAGACCTCTTGCCTCTTGATCAAGAGCTTGAGAGAACTTTAAGGCAAAAGCGTAAGGAAAAGAAGATGGCTGAAGAAAACGAACGTGATCTTCAATCGGAGCTAGCGGAGAAAGAAGCTCAACTCCAATGGAGTGAGAGGACACGTAGAGATGAAATGGATCGTCATCAATCTCAAGTTGACGATCTAAAAGATATGATGTTCCAGATGAGGATAGAAATAAGCAACATTAAGAACAAGGGGAGCAAGAAATCTTCAAGGAGATCCTTAAGGTCGAATAGGGGTCATTCATCCGCTGATGATAGCGATTCCTCCATGCCACCGCTAGAGGAAATTGATCCCACGATCAATGTGAATCCATTCCGTCCACGGGCAGCTGCTAATCGCCGTGTTCCACCTAGGAATGCTAGGATCGAACGTGTGGATGAGGAGCCAAGAACTCTTGGCCAAAGAATGGATCCAACGCAGCAACCACGCCGTCTAGGTGTGAACTTTGATGCTGACGATGTGCAAGGGTTTAGCTTCAACCCTCAAGTCATTACTCTTGTTCGCCAAAACCAATTTGGCGGGACAAACGCTGAATCTCCACACCAACACTTGCAAAACTTTGAGTGTATGATGGAGACAATGAGGCCGAAGAACGCGACTACCAACAACTATAAGCTCAAGCCTTTCTTCTTCTCCTTGAAGGGGAAAGCATTGTCTTGGTATCAAGCTCTTCCTAGTGGGAAACTAGATACATGGGAAGACCTTTCCGCGGAGTTCCTCACTAAGTTCTTTCCGCCATCCAAAACGGCGGAACTTAGAGGTAAGATTAATGCATTTTCCATGAGATCTAACGAAAGTTTGTTTCAATCATGGGAAAGGTTTCAGGATTTGTTATTGGATTGCCCTCATCATGGCATATCCAAGCTTGCATTACTGGAGATTTACTATAAGGGGCTGGATGTAGAGACATAATTCAAGCTCCAATCCCTCTCATGTGGCACATTCATGGACATGAGAGAAGATGACGCTTGGGATTTCATTGAGAAGCAAGCAAGAGTCATAGAGAAGTATTCCCACCGGAAAGTGGAGGGAAATCGTGTGGAGCAAGGAGCGAAGCTCACACATGAAGCTCAAAATCAGATTTTCTCCCTCAACAATGAGATCAAGGAGTTGAAGGAGGCAATCAAGACCAACTTTCCAAAGAAACAAGGAAAGGATGTTGGCTATTTGGGCAACAACAACAATGGCGGTGAGAACACAAACCGCAATAACAACAACAACCGGAACAACAATTGGAACAACAATAGGGGTTCAAACAACAACAATTGGCGCTCCAATCAACAAAATTCCGGTAACTCTTATCCTTCCAATTCGAATTCACTAACTCCACCTTCCTCTTCCTCTACTCCTTTGAAAAGCCAGGGGCAAACATCTAATGGAGGAAACACTTCGGGGAAGGAGAAGCCCGATCCCATGTTGGAAACAATCTTGGGAAAGCTTCAAGGTTTGGAGAACCGCATCATTAAGGTTGATGATCAAATTTCTAAGGTTGATAAATCCCAAAAGGTTTTGGAAAACCAAATGTTCAGCCATGCGGAGGAAGTTCCTAGGAATCAAGGGATACTTCCAGGAAAGATGGAGGACAACCCTAAGGGAAGGGTTATGGCAATCACAACTAGGAGCGGAGTGACTACCACCGATCCGCAGCCCAAGTTTGTTGAAGTCCCCGTTGAGAAAGACAAAGAGAAGGGGAAGGAGAATGAAGATGTCTACGTTCCTCCTCCGGCTTACAAACCTCCCCTACCATTCCCTGAATCTAGAGTGAGAGCACGCCTAGATAAACAATTTGGTAAGTTTATAGAACTCATGAGCAAGCTGCATATTAATATACCCTTTATTGATGCTATTGTAGGTATGCCGGCTTATGGAAAGTTCTTGAAGGAGCTCCTCTCCAACAAGAGGAAGCTAGAAGATTTCGGCGAGGTTAAGATGAGTTCGGATTCTTCGGATCTCATCAAGACCATGAAGGCGAAAATGCCCCCCAAGCTAAAGATCCGGGGTCATTTTGTATTCTCATAGGAGTGGGAGATGTCACATACGATGCATTATGTGACTTGGGAGCAAGTGTGAGCATCATACCACTTGCATTATGTAGGAAGATCGGTTTAGGCGACCCTAAACCGGTGAAGATGACGTTGTACATGGCGGATCGATCTATCACTCGCCCCGTTGGTATTGTAGAAGACGTCCCAGTCAAGCTAGGTAAATTCTTTGTTCCCATTGATTTTGTTGTGCTTGACATTCCTGCAGATAGTCCGGTCCCGATCATACTCGGAAGACCGTTTCTTGCAACTTCCGGCTGCATAGTCGATTGCAAGAATGCTAGACTCGCTTTTGACATAGGAGAAGAGAAGGTAGAGTTCGTTCTTTCCACTCTAATGAAGGAGCCAATCTTTGATGAGGATATATTCAATATCCAAGACGAAGAGGGGTTGTCTAGAGAGGAGGTAAGTGCTATTCTCTTCAAAGAGCCTTTGCAAAAGGTTATTGCTATGAGTCTAACGAATGTAGGGGAAGAAGAGGAGTGCAATGAGGCAATTGAAGCCTTAGAAGCACAAGAAGAAGTAGGTGAAGTGGAATATGAGAAGCTCCACGACGAGGCAGAAAACGTGAGAATCCACGGCCATACACTATATTCCACGGCCGTGGATCTCACCAACCAAAGCGTGGCTCACTCCAGAGGGTTACACGGTCGTGGAGAAGGCAGAGCAACCGTAACCACTTTCCACACCCTAAACCACGTCCGTGGAGGGTGTATGGAAACCGTAATTTTGGCCGTGGAAGGGGATGATCGTGCCACTTCTTCAACTTCTTTTGATTCTTCTCCCACATCCTCTACACCCTTAGACACTTCTAAGGAGTCATCGGATGCTCCTCAAGAACCATTAGAAGCTCCGAAAGCAATGGAACTAAAGCAACTTCCTACACATCTAAGGTATGATTTTCTAGGACCTAACTCTACTTATCCAGTTATTGTTAGTTCCGATCTAACCATAGATGAACATAGTAAACTTATGGTTGTCCTTAGGAAACATAGGAAAGCTTTAGGTTATACTATAGAAGACTTAGTAGGAATCAAACCCTCCCTATGCATGCATAAAATATTAATGGAGGAAGACTTTAGGACTTCAAGACAACCTCAAAGGCGGTTGAATCCGACCATGAAGGAGGTTGTCAAGAAGGAGATTCTTAAACTTCTTGATGCAGGTATCATCTATCCTATCTCCGATAGTAAGTGGGTGAGTCCAGTTCAAGTAGTTCCAAAGAAGGGAAGAATGACGGTCATCACCAACAAGAATAACGAACTCATTCCTACCCGAACCGTAACGGGATGGCGGATGTGCATTGACTACCGTAAGATTAACAACGCGACGAGGAAGGATCACTTCCCACTACCCTTCATCGATCAAATGCTCGAAAGGTTAGCGCAACATTCACACTTTTGCTATCTTGACGGTTATAGTGGTTTCTTTCAGATTCCGATACACCCGGACGATCAGGAGAAGACCACATTCACGTGCCCATGGGGTACGTTTGCTTATAGGAGAATGCCGTTCGGGCTTTGCAACGCCCCAGCCACCTTTCAAAGGTGCATGATGGCCATCTTCTCCGAATACATTGAGGAAATCATGGAGGTCTTCATGGATGACTTCTCCGTATACGGTTCCTCTTTTGACAATTGCCTTTCTAACCTTGCTCTTGTTTTACAAAGATGTGAAGACACTAATCTAGTTCTTAATTGGGAGAAGTGTCAATTTATGGTAAAGGAAGGAATTGTATTAGGACACCTAATCTCTAGTAGAGGGATAGAGGTGGATAAGGCGAAAATAGAGACAATAGAAAAGCTTCCTCCCCCAACTTCGGTGAAGGGGATAAGAAGTTTCCTAGGACATGCTGGATTTTATAGACGTTTCATTAAAGACTTCTCTAAAATATCAAAACCGCTCACTAATCTATTGATGAAGGATGCAGTTTTTGAGTTTTCGCAGGAATGTTTAGATGCGTTCAACACAATTCGGCAAGCTCTAATTTCAACACCCATTATCCAACCTCCGGATTGGACTCTACCTTTTGAGGTTATGTGCGATGCTAGTGACGTAGCTATAGGAGCTGTTCTTGGACAACGAAAGGAAGGGCGAACCCATGCCATATACTATGCTAGCAAGACGCTAGATGAAGCGCAGCTCAACTATGCCACTACGGAAAAGGAATTTTTGGCCATTGTCTATGCTATTGACAAGTTTCGCTCTTATCTTGTAGGTGCAAAGGTGATTGTCTACACGGATCATGCTGCGATCCGGTACCTCCTTACAAAGAAGGATGCGAAGCAAAGGCTAATTAGATGGATTCTTCTCCTACAAGAATTCGATCTAGAGATCCGCGACAAGAAAGGTTCGGAAAATTCTGTTGCAGATCATTTGAGTCGCCTAACACATCTAGAGGACGACCAACTACCTATAGATGACTCCTTCCCGGACGAACACCTACACATTATTGAGGAGTGCATCGATGTGATCTCCAAAGGTAACGAACCATGGTTTGCTGATTTTGTTAACTATTTGGTTTGCCAGGAGATACCGCCCGGATTATCCTACGCACAAAGAAAGAAGTTCTTTAAGGATGTTCGGGAATACTTTTGGAATGAACCTCTCCTCTTTAAGAGAGGTCCGGATGGCATCATTCGGCGATGTGTGCCGGAAGATGAGATGCAAAGTGTCATCCGCCATTGTCATTCACTACCTTGTGGAGGACACGCTAGTTCGAACAAGACTAGCGCAAAGGTATTGCAATCTGGATTCTTTTGGCCTACTTTATTTAGAGATGTGCAATCCTTTGTTTCTTGCTGCGATGCTTGTCAAAGAACAGGTAATATCTCTAGGAGGAATGAGATGCCTCTCAATAACATCCAAGAGGTGGAGATTTTCGACGTTTGGGGAGTAGATTTTATGGGACCGTTTCCATCATCTTGTGGAAACCAATACATACTATTGGTGGTGGATTATGTTTCTAGATGGGTGGAAGCAATTGCCTCTCCCACCAATGATGCCATGGTGGTGGTTAAGTTCTTCAACAAGACCATTTTTCCACGATTTGGGACACCAAGGACTATCATTAGTGATGGAGGTTCTCACTTCATTGCCCGGCGCTTTGAAGCTCTTCTAGCTAAGTATGGGGTTACTCACAAGATCGCCACCCCTTATCATCCACAAACAAGTGGACAAGTTGAGATCTCAAACCGGGAGATCAAAGGAATCCTAGAGAAGACGGTTTCAAGGACTAGGAAGGATTGGTCTTTGAAGCTTGATGACACATTGTGGGCATACCGGACTGCGTACAAGACTCCCATAGGAACCACACCATACAACCTTGTGTATGGGAAGTCTTGTCACTTACCGGTAGAGTTGGAGCATAAGGCGTTTTGGGCTATCAAATGGTTAAATTTCAGCATGAAGGAAGCGGGAGAGAAGCGTCTCTTAGACCTTAATGAGCTGGAAGAACTCCGCTTGAACGCCTATGAAAACGCCAAGATTTATAAGGAGAGAGTAAAGCGTTGGCATGATAAGCACATCATTCCAAAGGACTTCAAAGAAGGAGATCAAGTTCTCCTCTTCAATTCAAGGCTTCGTCTCTTTCCAGGTTAGCTTAAATCTCGTTGGACCGGACCCTTTCTAATTAAGCGTATTTTACCCTATGGTGCAGTTGAAGTATGGGGTGAAGCGGGCGGAAGCTTTAAGGTGAACGGTCAACGACTCAAGAAGTATACGCCGGAACTCCAAGCTGAAGAGTTCGCGCCTACCACACTCGAATAAGTGCGAGATTGGTCTAGCTACGGACCTTAAACAAAGCGCTTCTTGGGAGGCAACCCAAGGTATTGCATTCACGTTTTTGTTTTCGATTCATAGTTTAGCTTAGTTTAGACGTTTTTGCTTGTTTTTGCCTTCGATTCCTTCCGGTATGTTCGTGTTTGTGGATGTAGGAACGGTGGAAAAGGAAAGAGGAAGAGTTATTTTGAAGAAAAGTGACGAAACTTGGACTTTGGAGCATTACAGAGAGTTCCACGGCCTAAACCACGGTCGTGACAGCTACAGTGACCGTAATTTCCAAAAGTCTTTGAAAAATCACCAAAACCACGGTTCCGTACACTTCCACAGCCGTGGAACCCCCCGATAGACCGTGGTTTTCAAAAATTTTTCCGGCCACTATATAAACCACGTTCTTCACAAAAACTCACCAAAATCCCAATTCCACGACCCTCTCTCACCGATTCCACGCCCTTCGCCTCAAATCTCCGTTCGTTAATCGTTTTCAAAGATTCTTCGTTCCAAATTTAAGCAAATTCGACCACCAACAAGATCCAAGCAACGAATCGAGCGCAATTCACCAAGGAACGCACAATTCGGATTTTAAAATCTGAAACCTAGGTTTTTCCACTCTTCTTGATCTTTGTCAATTTGGTTCGTTTTTGCTAGAAATTTTAGGAGAACTGATTGAAATTGGAAGGAATTAGACTAGGGCTGCCTGATTGCTGAGTTTGAGTGCTGTTTGTGGATTTTTGAGAAAAATCGAGACGAATCACGGTCTTTGTCAGTTCCACGACCGTGGAAAAGCAAGAACAGACCGTGGTTTTGAACAGTGATGGATTTTGTTAGGAGAGTTTCAGGGAGAATTAAGGAGAAGAAGAATGATAAGGAAAAGAACAAAAAGAGGAAGGGTAACCCCTCTTCCTCTTCATCCTCTAGAGCACCACCACCTTCCTCCCCTTCACCTTCATCCTCACCTTCATCACCCGTACCTCCTAGCCCTAGAGTACCTACCATTCACGAGGATCATCTTGATGCACTCGAGAGGATCCATAAGAGGGCAGTTATCGGACCTAGGTATCTATGGTTGGAGGATCTAGTTCCTCTAAACATAGTAGATGACCTTACTTGGCTCTTGGATAGAGCCGGTCTTATCGTCTTCTCGTCTATCTAAGAGGACGCTTATGAGGAGATAACGAGAGAGGTTGTGACATCATTCGAGCACAGCCATGTGGACAGGACCTTTTCTTTCCGTCTTATGGAAAGAAACTATGATTTTACCATCCGTGAGTTTGGAGCCTTCTTTGGGTTCCAAGAGACCTTCAATGGTCGTTTTCCTAGTGGCGTTTACGCCAAAGACTTTTGGGAGGAGGTAGCTATGATTTACGCCAGCGAGGACCGCTGGCAACCTGCTGATACCAAGGCTAAGTTGATGTATCACTTAGCCTTGAAGATTGCTCACCGTGTTCTTTCGGAGTGTCTCTTTCCTAGGACGGAGACACCTCAGAAGATCAAGACGGATGAGCTCTTCCTTCTGTATTCTATGTTGTATGGGCGCCCTGTTGACTGCGCCACCCTCTTAGCTGCTACCATGAGCAAGCTTAAGAACAAGAGGGCGGGGAACATTGGATATGGTGGGATAGTTACCCACCTTGCTAGGATGTTGGGGGTTGATTTTTCTGCATGCACACGCATACCAGCTGTACCCCTAGGACTCCAGGCCTTCATGACTAGAGGCCTTATCTTCCCTACCCATAGAGGTCCGCCTTACGCAGCTATGCCTTGGGAGAGCAGGACGGGGAGGGGCATTGAGTGGCTCCCGGAGTACTCCATTATGGCTGGACGCCATAATTGGAAGGCTACGTTCGCAGCTATGCATGCGAACAGGATTGCAGCTCCTCCGTATGTTCCACCGCCGGCAGTAGTTGAGGAGGAGGAGATGAGAGATCAGTATGAGGGAGGAGGAGGAGCAGAGCAGGAGTTTGGCACGTTTCCGGATCAGCCGGATGCGGTCCTTGATGTGCCTAGACGTTCTCCCCGTCCAGCCAGAGCTTCAGGTTCGTCCTCTCTCCGCGCCAGCGTGAGTGAGAGACCCACTTGGATGGATACGCCTCCTACGTGGTACAGAGCTCCACCTCCATGGTCCTCACAGCAGCCACCAACACCAGCACCAGCACCGTCCGATGCTCCAAGGTGGTACAGCCAGGCCCCGGGATGGTATGAGCAGATGCCAGATTGGGCCACCGGCCTTTCTGAGAGAGTAGGAGCATTGGAGATCCGAGCCGATGCTAGAGATGGACGCCTGGACGACCTCAATCACAAGATGAGAGACGTCTACCGCCAACAGTTTGGGCGGCACTACGACTCCAGCTTCTCTCCATTCCCACCTCCACCAGCGCCGCAGTGATGATGATGATGACCGATAGCTTTAGCCGCTCCACCGCCACTTTGTGAGTTTCTTTTTCTTTTCTTTCTTTTCTTTCTTTTATTTGAACATTAGGGACAATGTTTGTCCTAAGTATGGGGTGGGGTGTGACTAAAAGTTGTAATAACTCTTACTCACTTTGATTGCTTCTATCGAGACTATCATTGCATGTTCATTATATTGTTGCATGTTTCATTATTGCATTGCATGAAAAAGAGTTTGAAAAACCCGTAAAAATTGAAAAATTTTGAAAATTTTGTGCTTCTAAGGAATTGAGATGATTTCTATGATAATCGCTACTTGTGAATTGAGTTTGATGACAATTGCATGCTTAAACGAATAGTGGATTGAAAAGGAATTGAATGAGTTGATTATGCCTCTTTTACAAGTTTCATAACGTGATGAATGTTACCTAAATCATGTTGAGGAATTGAAGTTGAAATCGCATTATAAGTTCTTATGCTTCTTGTTGAGATGATTAAGGCAATTCGATTTTTCTTTCTTCTTTCTTTGATCATTTAGCCCCTTATTGAAATATTGACCTCCTTTACCAATCCAGGAATTTGGAGGAGTTGATTGAAAAAGCATGTATGATGTGGGAGGGCCATGAAAACAACACTTTGCATTCAAAGGAATAGAAAGAAATTATAAGTTTAGGGAAGTCAATCATGACGATGAGTAACTCGGCACCATTCACATAGCCGGGTGTTTGTGTCTTGCCAAAGTCGGATTGAGCGATATTCCTAGCGGATTATGGTATGTGCGCTAAGGGTTTGAGGCATCTCATTAAAATTGAGAAACGCCAATCTCCTAGGCTTCGGTTTTTGTGCACCTCTATCCATAACTCCAAAAGTAAAGTCGAAAATTGAAAAGAAGAGAGCGAAGCTCTAAGTTGAAGGTGTTGCGGAAACCGCAAGAGAAGAAGAATAGAGTAGTTGTCCACTTTGCCGGATTCATGCACCACAATCCTTAAAGTTTCCTTTCCTTTCCACATTCTAGACCTTTTCTTTGAAAGTCCTTAAGATCAAAAGAATGTTATATGACTTGGTGATCTAAATTGAAGTTTCTTATGATTGATTTTGATAATGTTTGAAGGTTATGATGTTTGTATGGAAGTTTGATTGATTCATGAGTTTTCTTTGCTCTTTACTCTTTGATTAAGTGTATGAAAGTCTTATAAACGATTGAAGCAAGATTTGAGAATGATCTATTATTTAGAAGGCACATTCATCCAAAAACAAGTATTGCTTCGAGAAGGTACACATATTTCATCCTAACTCTTGTTTTAAAGCTTTTGAAAGACCTTGCTTAGGGACAAACAAGTGGCAAGTATGAGGTTATTTGTTAGCATGAAATATTGTGATATTTTAGGCACGTTTTCTAAGTGTATTTGATTCATATTGATAGTCATTGATTGAGGATTGATGCATTTGTGAGCTAGTTTATCTATAATGTCGATATAGAGACCTACACAAGCTTTATGTTGATTATAGGTAATTGAGAGCTATTTCCGAGCGGAATTGAGCAAGGATGGAGTTGATTGAACTTGTCCATGGATTGAGGACATTTCTAGGAGCTAAAGGAGTGCCAACTTGAGGAATGCACGAAGCTAAGGAAGAATCACGTTCTTGCCCTAAACCACGCTCTAAAATACGGCCGTACCACTTTCCACGTTCAAGTCCACGGCCGTGGAACCTTGGCTAGGGAAGCGTGATTCATTCCAGTGACTTCTACGGCCGTGGAGAAGATGGTTCAAACCGTGTTGATTTCCACACTCTAAATTACGGCCGTGGAACCCTTCCACGACCGTGATCTTGACGATCTTTTTCGCCATATTTTAAGCCACGATCTCCTACGCAATTGGGCCGGGCTGATATCTTATCTTACACTATAAAAGGACGGACAAAGAGAGATTCCGTCACCTCCGCTTACACCTCACTTTAGACCTAGTTTTACGCATACGCTTGCGTTTGGAATTGCCCTAATTTCGCATTTGGCGGAGATTTTGTTGAGAGATTTTGGCGTATTGCGATTGTGATTTCCGGATTGACGGAAGATCGAAGATTCGGAAGATTGTTCGCAAGGAGACTCGCTTCTTGCTTAGGTTTGATTTAGAAGACGGATTGACATCCCGTTCTTCCTTCTTATCTAAGATTTGTGATTGTTTGTTTCATTCCGAATCTAGTGACGATTATTTATCTTGATTGTGAATTTGAGATTGGGTTGAAGTATATTGAAGGTTTTCGGAAGTTTTCATCTTTCAATCTTTCAATTCTTGAATTTGATATCAATATGACTATTATTGGCTAAAAACCCTTAACAATTCTAAGGTGAAGGGTTGATAGTTGTGACTTAGATGATGATAGATCGATCGTAAACAGATTGGACCCTGAGAGTTAGAGAGAATCGCCGACGAACCCTAATCCACGGTCTGTTCTTGAGCTTCCACGGCCGTGGAACTCAAGAACTAGCCGTAATTTTGTGTTAAGTTACGAACTTGCTTTTACTTTAATCCAAAGTTAAAGATTTGCTTTAACTTAGTTTAGGCTTGCCTTTTCTAGGTGGTAGTGAAGCCTCAACAACCTCTACCTCGATTGTGAGTGTCATAACCTTAATCGGTTTAGTTAAGTCTTGATCCTTGGGTTACAAGTTTGGGTATTTGACATTAATTCTTGCCTTTATAATCTTTCCATATTGAGCCTCAACAACCTTTATAGAGAGTTTCTTGTAGGTGAGTCATATAAGGTTTTTGGAACTTCACCGTACGATTACCTTACATTAGTATACCTTTGTATACCTTAACTCTGTCCTTATATCATTAGTATATCTTGAATCGATTACCACAGCTAGATACTTGGATCTTTAGGATTGTTGTTTTCCCAATAATTCGAAAAGCTCTTACATTTATTTGCTTGATAATCTACAATTGAATTTGTTCCCCCCAAATCCTTGTGTTCGATACTCTGGAATTCTTGCTTAACTACGTCGATCCGTACACTGCGGGTTCGCTTGCTTGATTCTAGTTTTATAAATTAAAATCTTATTTGCACGCACGCTAAGTGGCGAACAAGTTTTTGGCGCCGTTGCCGGGGATTTGGTCTAGGCCGAATTCGGTTTTCGGTTGTCAAGCTTGGGAGCTTCTCCCTTGTTATTTGATATCTTTTCAAGTGCATGCGCAGGTCTAGGAACACCGGAGACCTCTTGCCTCTTGATCAAGAGCTTGAGAGAACTTTAAGGCAAAAGCGTAAGGAAAAGAAGATGGCTGAAGAAAACGAACGTGATCTTCAATCGGAGCTAGCGGAGAAAGAAGCTCAACTCCAATGGAGTGAGAGGACACGTAGAGATGAAATGGATCGTCATCAATCTCAAGTTGACGATCTAAAAGATATGATGTTCCAGATGAGGATAGAAATAAGCAACATTAAGAACAAGGGGAGCAAGAAATCTTCAAGGAGATCCTTAAGGTCGAATAGGGGTCATTCATCCGCTGATGATAGCGATTCCTCCATGCCACCGCGAGAGGAAATTGATCCCACGATCAATGTGAATCCATTCCGTCCACGGGCAGCTGCTAATCGCCGTGTTCCACCTAGGAATGCTAGGATCGAACGTGTGGATGAGGAGCCAAGAACTCTTGGCCAAAGAATGGATCCAACGCAGAAACCACGCCGTCTAGGTGTGAACATTGATGCTGACGATGTGCAAGGGTTTAGCTTCAACCCTCAAGTCATTACTCTTGTTCGCCAAAACCAATTTGGCGGGACAAACGCTGAATCTCCACACCAACACTTGCAAAACTTTGAGTGTATGATGGAGACAATGAGGCCGAAGAACGCGACTACCAACAACTATAAGCTCAAGCCTTTCTTCTTCTCCTTGAAGGGGAAAGCATTGTTTTGGTATCAAGCTCTTCCTAGTGGGAAACTAGATACATGGGAAGACCTTTCCGCGGAGTTCCTCACTAAGTTCTTTCCGCCATCCAAAACGGCGGAACTTAGAGGTAAGATTAATGCATTTTCCATGAGATCTAACGAAAGTTTGTTTCAATCATGGGAAAAGGTTTCAGGATTTGTTATTGGATTGCCCTCATCATGGCATATCCAAGCTTGCATTACTGGAGATTTACTATAAGGAGCTGGATGTGGAGACACAATTCAAGCTCCAATCCCTCTCATGTGGCACATTCATGGACATGAGAGAAGATGACGCTTGGGATTTCATTGAGAAGCAAGCAAGAGTCATAGAGAAGTATTCCCACCGGAAAGTGGAGGGAAATCGTGTGGAGCAAGGAGCGAAGCTCACACATGAAGCTCAACATCAGATTTTCTCCCTCAACAATGAGATCAAGGAGTTGAAGGAGGCAATCAAGACCAACTTTCCAAAGCAACAAGGAAAGGATGTTGGCTATTTGGGCAACAACAACAATGGCGGTGAGAACACAAACCGCAACAACAACAACAACCGGAACAACAATTGGAACAACAATAGGGGTTCAAACAACAACAATTGGCGCTCCAATCAACAAAATTCCGGTAACTCTTATCCTTCCAATTCGAATTCACTAACTCCACCTTCCTCTTCCTCTACTCCTTTGAAAAGCCAGGGGCAAACATCTAATGGAGGAAACACTTCGGGGAAGGAGAAGCCCGATCCCATGTTGGAAACAATCTTGGGAAAGTTTCAAGGTTTGGAGAACCGCATCATTAAGGTTGATGATCAAATTTCTAAGGTTGATAAATCCCAAAAGGTTTTGGAAAACCAAATG
Source organism: Fagopyrum homotropicum (assembly GCA_033239125.1). NCBI lineage: Eukaryota > Viridiplantae > Streptophyta > Magnoliopsida > Caryophyllales > Polygonaceae > Fagopyrum > Fagopyrum homotropicum. The sequence goes on from BSWB01000005.1 coordinate 99,266,180, forward strand.
TTCAGCCATGCGGAGGAAGTTCCTAGGAATCAAGGGATACTTCCAGGAAAGACGGAGGACAACCCTAAGGGAAGGGTTATGGCAATCACAACTAGGAGCGGAGTGACTACCACCGATCCGCAACCCAAGTTTGTTGAAGTCCCCGTTGAGAAAGACAAAGAGAAGGGGAGGAGAAGGAAGATGTCTACGTTCCTCCTCCGGCTTACAAACCTCCCCTACCATTCCCTCAATCTAGAGCGAGAGCACGCCTAGATAAACAATTTGGTAAGTTTATAGAACTCATGAGCAAGCTGCATATTAATATACCCTTTATTGATGCTATTGTAGGTATGCCGGCTTATGGCAAGTTCTTGATGGAGCTCCTCTCCAACAAGAGGAAGCTAGAAGATTTCGGCGAGGTTAAGATGAGTTCGGATTCTTCGGATCTCATCAAGACCATGAAGGCGAAAATGCCCCCAAGCTAAAGGATCCGGGGTCATTTTGTATTCCCATAGGAGTGGGAGATGTCACATACGATGCATTATGTGACTTGGGAGCAAGTGTAAGCATCATACCACTTGCATTATGTAGGAAGATCGGTTTAGGCGACCCTAAACCGGTGAAGATGACGTTGTACATGGCAGATCGATCTATCACTCGCCCTGTCGATATTGTAGAAGACGTCCCAGTCAAGCTAGGTAAATTCTTTGTTCCCATTGATTTTGTTGTGCTTGACATTCCTGCAGATAGTCCGGTCCCGATCATACTCGGAAGACCGTTTCTTGCAACTTCCGGCTGCATAGTCGATTGCAAGAATGCTAGACTCGCTTTTGACATAGGAGAAGAGAAGGTAGAGTTCGTTCTTTCCACTCTAATGAAGGAGCCAATCTTTGATGAGGATATATTCAATATCCAAGACGAAGAGGGGTTGTCTAGAGAGGAGGTAAGTGCTATTCTCTTCAAAGATCCTTTGCAAAAGGTTATTGCTATGAGTCTAACGAATGTAGGGGAAGAAGAGGAGTGCAATGAGGCAATTGAAGCCTTAGAAGCACAAGAAGAAGTAGGTGAAGTGGAATATGAGAAGTTCCACGACGAGGCAGAAAACGTGAGAATCCACGGCCATACACTATATTCCACGGCCGTGGATCTCACCAACCAAAGTGTGGCTCACTCCAGAGGGTTACACGGTCGTGGAGAAGGCAGAGCAACCGTAACCACTTTCCACGCCCTAAACCACGTCCGTGGAGGGTGTATGGAAACCGTAATTTTGGCCGTGGAAGGGGATGATCGTGCCACTTCTTCAACTTCTTTTGATTCTTCTCCCACGCATCCTCTACACCCTTAGACACTTCTAAGGAGTCATCGGATGCTCCTCAAGAACCATTAGAAGCTCCGAAAGCAATGGAACTAAAGCAACTTCCTACACATCTAAGGTATGATTTTCTAGGACCTAACTCTACTTATCCAGTTATTGTTAGTTCCGATCTAACCATAGATGAACATAGTAAACTTATGGTTGTCCTTAGAAAACATAGGAAAGCTTTAGGTTATACTATAGAAGACTTAGTAGGAATCAAACCCTCCCTATGCATGCATAAAATATTAATGGAGGAAGACTTTAGGACTTCAAGACAACCTCAAAGGCGGTTGAATCCGACCATGAAGGAGGTTGTCAAGAAGGAGATTCTTAAACTTCTTGATGCAGGTATCATCTATCCTATCTCCGATAGTAAGTGGGTGAGTCCAGTTCAAGTAGTTCCAAAGAAGGGAAGAATGACGGTCATCACCAACAAGAATAACGAACTCATTCCTACCCGAACCGTAACGGGATGGCAAATGTGCATTGACTACCGCAAGATTAACAACGCGACGAGGAAGGATCACTTCCCACTACCCTTCATCGATCAAATGCTCGAAAGGTTAGCGCAACATTCACACTTTTGCTATCTTGACGGTTATAGTGGTTTCTTTCAGATTCCGATACACCCGGACGATCAGGAGAAGACCACATTCTTAGGAGCAAATTGGAGTTCAAACTTGAGGAATGCACGAGTCTAGGGAAGAATCACGTTCTTGCCCTAAACCACGCTCTAAAATACGGCCGTACTACAAACCACGTTTAGTTCCACGGCCGTGGAACCCTGCAAAGAGAGGCGTGATGCATTCCAGTAACTATTACGGCCGTGGAAACCATGGTCCAAACCGTGACACTTTCCACGCTCTAAATTACGGTCCTGGAACCTTCCACGACCGTGATCTTGGCGATCTTTTTCGCCACATTTTGAAGCCACGATCTTTTGAAGATTGGGCCGGGCCGATATCTTATCTTGCCCTATAAAAAGACGGACGAAGCAAGATTCCGTCATCATCGCTTAGCGGCATTTATCGACGCATAACCCTCGTTCAACCCTCGCTTAGAGGCAATTCACATCTCATTAGAGATTGAAGTTCGTGTTGGGATTTTGCCCTAATCTCGCACCTTTGGTGGAGATTGCTGTTGAGATTTCCGGATTGGCGGAAGATCGAAGCTTTTGGAAGATTGTTGCAAGAAGATTTCTCTTCTTGTTTAGGTTTGATTTAGAAGACGGATTGACATCCCGTTCTTCCTTCTTTCTTAAGATTGTGTTTGTTTGGTTTATTCTGAATCCATTGACAATACTCATTATTGATTGTGACTTTGAGATTGAGTTGAAGTTTATTGAAGGTTTTCGGAAGTTTTCATCTTTCAATCTTTTAATCTTTGAATTTGATATCAATATGACTATTATTGGCTAAAAACCCTTAACAATTCTAAGGTGAAGGGTTGATAGTTGTGGCTTAGATGATGATAGATCGATCGTAAACAGATTAGACCCTGAGAGTTTGAGAGAACCGTCGACGAACCCTAAATTACGGTTTGATCTTGAGTTCCACGGCCGTGGAGTCTCAAGATCTACCCGTGATTTCCCTTAAGTTTACGAACCTGCTTTTACTTTAATCCAAAGTTAAAGGTTTGCTTTAACTTAGTTTAGGCTTGCCTTTTCTAGGTGGTAGTGAAGCCTCAACAACCTCTACCTCGATTGTGAGTGTCACAACCGTAATCGGTTAAGTTAGTCTTGATCCTTGGATTGTAAGTTTGGGTATTTGACATTAATTCTCGCCTTTAGATCCTTTCTATATTGAAGCCTCAACAACCTGTATAGAGATTATCTTGTAGGTGAGTCATATAAGGTTTTTGGAACTTCACCGTACGATTACCTTACATTAGTATGCCTTTGCATATCTCAACTCTGTCTTTATATCATTAGTATATCTTGAATCGATTGCCACAGCTTGATACTTGGATCTTTAGGATTGTTGTTTTCCCAATATCTGCAAAACTCTCATATTTACTCGCTTGATAATCTGCAATTGAATTTGTTCCCACCCAAATCCCTGTGTTCGATACTCTGGAATACTTGCTAATCTACGTCGATCCGTACACTGCGGGTTCACTTGCTTTTATTCTAGTTTTATAAATTTAAAGCTTATTTGCACACACCTTTAGGGGCGAACAAGTTTTTGGCGCCGTTGCCGGGGATTTGGTTTCGGCCGAATTCGGTAGTCGGTTGTCAAGCTTGGGAGCTTGCTCTCGTTATTTGATATCACTTTGAGTGCATGCGCAGGTCTAGGAACACCGAAGATCTCTTACCTCTTGATCAAGAGCTAGAGAAAACTTTAAGACAAAAGCGCAAGGAAAAGAAGATGGCTGAAGGACACGAACGTGATCTTCAAGCGGAGTTGGCGGAGAAGGAAGCTCAACTCCAATGGAATGAGACTCTCCGCCAAGATGAAATGGATCGCCATCAATCCCAAGTCAACAATCTGCAAGACATGATCTTCCAGATGAGGATAGAGCTAAGCAACCTTAAGAATAAGGGAAGCAAGAAATCCTCAAGGAGGACATCAAGGTCTAGAAGAAAAAGTCACTCATCCGCTGATGATAGTGACTCTTCCATGCCACCGTTAGAAGAGATTGATCCCACGATCAATGTGAATCCTTTTCATCAACGGGGAGCTGCCAATCGTCGTGTTCCACCTAGGAATGCGAGGATCGAATGTGTAGATGAAGAGCCAAGAACTCTTGGCCAGCGGATGGATCCAACACAACAACCACGCCGTTTGGGCGTGAACTTTGATGCTGATGACGTGCAAGGGTTTAGCTTCAACCCTCAAGTCATTACTCTTGTTCGCCAAAACCAATTTGGCGGAACAAGCGCTGAATCTCCACACCAACACTTGCAGAACTTTGAGTGTATGATGGAGACAATGAGACCGAAGAGTGCTACCACCAACAGTTATAAGCTTAAACCTTTCTTCTTCTCCTTGAAGGGGAAAGCGTTGTCTTGGTATCAAGCTCTTCCTAGTGGGAAACTATACACGTGGGAAGACCTTTCCGCGGAGTTCCTCACCAAATTCTTTCCGCCATCCAAAACGGCGGAACTTAGAGGTAAGATTGATGCTTTTTCCATGAGATCTAACGAAAGTTTGTTTCAATCTTGGGAAAGGTTTCAGGATTTGCTCTTGGATTGCCCTCATCATGGCATATCCAAACTTGCCTTGCTGGAGATTTACTACAAGGGTTTAGATGCGGGAACGCAATTCAACCTCCAATCCCTCTCATGTGGAACATTCATGGACATGAGAGAAGATGACGCTTGGGACTTCATTGAGAAGCAAGCAAGGGTCATAGAGAAGTATTCCCACCGGAAAGTGGAGGGAAATCGTGTGGAGCAAGGAGCAAAGCTCACACATGAAGCTCAAAATCAGATTTTCTCCCTCAACAATGAGATCAAAGAGTTGAAGGAGGCTATCAAGACCAACTTCCCAAAGCAACAAGGGAAGGATGTTGGTTATTTGGGCAACAACAATGGCGGCGACAACAATAACCGGAACAACAACCGGAATAACAATTGGAATGGAAACAACAACAACCGGAACAACAATTGGAACAACAATAGGGGTTCAAACAACAACAATTGGCGCTCCAATCAACAAAATTCCGGTAACTCTTATCCTTCCAACTCTAATTCACTAACTCCACCTTCCTCTTCCTCTACTCCTTTGAAAAGCCAAGGGCAATCATCTAATGGAGGAAACAATTCGGGAAAGGAGAAGCCCGATCCCATGTTGGAAACGATTTTGGGAAAGCTTCAAGGGTTGGAGAACCGCTTCATTAAGGTTGATGATCAAATTTCCAAGGTTGACAAAGCTCAAAAAGTCTTGGAAAACCAAATGTTCAACCATGCGGAGGAAGTTCCTAGGAATCAAGGGAAACTTCCAGGAAAGACGGAGGACAACCCTAAGGGAAGGGTTATGGCAATCACAACTAGGAGCGGGGTGACTACCACCGATCCGCAGCCCAAGTTCGTTGAAGTCTCCGTAGAGAAGGACAAGGAGAAAGAGAAGGGGAAGGAGAAGGAAGATGTCTACATTCCTCCTTCAGCTTATAAACCTCCCCTACCATTCCCTCAATCTAGAGCGAGAGCGCGCCTAGATAAACAATTTGGTAAGTTCATAGAACTCATAAGCAAGCTGCATATTAATATACCATTCATTGATGCTATTGTAGGTATGCCGGCTTATGGCAAGTTCTTGAAGGAGCTCCTCTCTAACAAGAGGAAGCTAGAAGACTTCGGAGAGGTTAAGATGAGTTCGGATTCTTCGGATCTCATCAAAACCATGAAGGAGAAAATGCCCCCAAAGCTAAAGGATCCGGGGTCATTTTGCATTCCCATAGGAGTGGGAGATGTCACATACGATGCGTTATGTGACTTAGGAGCAAGTGTGAGCATCATACCACTTGCATTGTGTAGGAAGATCGGTTTAGGCGACCCTAAACCGGTGAAGATGACGTTGTACATGGCGGATCGATCTATCACTCGCCCCGTTGGTATTGTAGAAGACGTCCCAGTCAAGCTAGGTAAATTCTTTGTTCCCATTGATTTTGTTGTGCTTGACATTCCTGCAGATAGTCCGGTCCCGATCATACTCGGAAGACCTTTTCTTGCAACTTCCGGCTGCATAGTCGATTGCAAGAATGGTAGACTCGCTTTTGACATAGGACAAGAGAAAGTAGAGTTCGTTCTTTCTACTCTAGTGAAGGAGCCAATCTTTGATGAGGATATTTTCGATATCCAAGATGAAGAAGGCTTGTCTAGGGAAGAGGTAAGTGCGATTCTCTTTAACGATCCTTTACAAAAAGTTATCACTATGAGTCTAACCAATGTAGGGGAAGAAGAAGAGTGCAATGAGGCAATTGAAGCCTTAGAGGCACAAGAAGAGATAGGTGAAGTGGAGTTTGAGAAACTTCACGATGAGGCAAAAAACGTGAGAATCCACGGTTATACCCTGTATTCCACGGCCGTGGATTTCACAACCAAAATCGTGTCTCACTCCAGGGAGTTATACGGTCGTGGAGAAGATGTGACAACCGTATTTCCCTTCCACGCCCTAAACCACGGCCGTGGAGGCCATGAGGAACCCGTAATTTTGGGCGTGGAAAGGAGTGATCGAGACACTTCTTCAACTTCTTCTGATTCTTCTCCCACACACTCATCACCCTTAGAAACTTCTAAGGAGACATCGGACGCTTCTCAAGGATCATTGGAAGCTCCAAAAGCAATGGAACTCAAACCACTTCCTACTCATCTAAGGTACGCTTTTCTAGGATCTAATTCTACCTTTCCGGTTATTGTTAGTTCCAATCTAAGCATAGATGAACATAATCAGCTCATGATTGTCCTTAGGAAACATAGGAAAGCTATAGGCTATACTATTGAGGACTTAGTAGGAATTAAACCCTCCTTATGCATGCATAAAATACTAATGGAGGAGGATTTTAGAACTTCGAGACAACCTCAAAGGCGGTTGAATCCGACCATGAAGGAGGTTGTCAAGAAGGAAATTCTTAAACTTCTTGATGCAGGTATCATCTACCCTATCTTTGATAGTAAGTGGGTGAGTCCGGTTCAAGTAGTTCCGAAGAAGGGAGGAATGACGGTCATCACCAACAAAAACAACGAACTCATTCCTACCCGAACCGTGACTGGATGGCGGAAGTGCATAGACTACCGCAAGCTCAACAATGCAACGCGGAAGGATCATTTTTCATTGCCATTCATTGATCAAATGCTTGAAAAGTTAGCACAATATTCACATTTTTGCTACCTTGATGGTTATAGTGGTTTCTTTCAGATTCCGATACACCCGGATGATCAAGAGAAGACCACATTCACGTGCCCATGGGGTACGTTTGCTTATAGGAGAATGCCGTTCGGGCTTTGCAACGCCCCAGCCACCTTCCAACGGTGCATGATGGCCATCTTCTCCGAATACGTAGAGGAAATCATGGAAGTCTTCATGGACGACTTCTCCGTATACGGTTCCTCTTTTAACGATTGCCTTTCTAACCTTTCTCTTGTTTTGAAAAGGTGTGAAGACACTAACCTAGTTCTTAATTGGGAGAAGTGTCAATTTATGGTTAAGGAAGGAATTGTATTAGGCCACTTAGTCTCTAGTAGAGGGATAGAGGTAGACAAGGCTAAGATAGAGACCATAGAGAAGCTTCCTCCCCCAATTTCGGTGAAAGGGATAAGAAGTTTCCTAGGACATGCTGGATTTTATAGACGTTTCATTAAGGACTTTTCTAAGATATCAAAACCTCTAACTAATCTATTGATGAAGGATGCGGTTTTTGAGTTTTCGCAGGAATGTTTGGATGCGTTTAACACCATTCGGCAAGCTCTAATTTCAGCACCTATTATCCAACCTCCGGATTGGACTCTTCCCTTTGAGATTATGTGCGATGCTAGTGACGTAGCTATTGGAGCTGTTCTTGGACAACGAAAGGAAGGGGCAACCCATGCCATATACTATGCTAGCAAGACGCTAGATGAAGCGCAGCTCAACTACGCCACTACCGAAAAAGAGTTTCTAGCCATTGTCTATGCTATTGAAAAGTTTCGCTCTTATCTTGTAGGTGCAAAGGTGATTGTCTACACGGATCATGCTGCGATCCGGTACCTCCTTGCGAAGAAAGATGCGAAGCCAAGGCTAATTAGATGGATTCTTCTCCTACAAGAATTCGATCTTGAGATCCGCGACAAGAAAGGTTCAGAAAATTCTGTTGCGGATCATTTGAGTCGCCTAACACATCTAGAGGACGACCATTTACCCATCGACGACTCCTTCCCGGACGAACACCTACATCTTATTGAGGAGTGCATCGATGTGATCTCCAAAGGTAACGAACCATGGTTTGCTGATTTTGTTAACTATTTGGTTTGTCAGGAGATACCGCCCGGACTATCCTACGCACAAAGGAAGAAGTTCTTTAAGGACGTCCGGGAATACTATTGGAACGAGCCTCTCCTCTTCAAGAGAGGTCCGGATGGCATCATTCGGCGATGTGTGCCGGAAGATGAGATGCAAAGTGTCATCCGTCAATGTCATTCACTACCTTGTGGAGGACACGCTAGTTCGAACAAGACTAGCGCAAAGGTATTGCAATCTGGATTCTTTTGGCCTACTTTATTTAGAGATGTGCAATCCTTTGTTTCTTGCTGCGATACTTGTCAAAGAACAGGCAATATCTCTAGGAGGAATGAGATGCCCCTCAACAACATCCAAGAGGTGGAGATTTTCGACGTTTGGGGAGTCAATTTCATGGGACCATTCCCATCCTCTTGTGGAAACCAATACATATTATTAGCGGTGGATTATGTTTCTAGATGGGTGGAAGCAATTGTCTCTCCCACCAATGATGCCATGGTGGTGGTTAAGTTCTTCAACAAGACCATCTTCCCGCGATTTGGGACACCAAGGACGATCATTAGTGATGGAGGTTCTCACTTCATTGCCCGGCGCTTTGAAGCTCTTCTAGCTAAGTATGGGGTTACTCACAAGATCGCTACCCCTTACCATCCACAAACGAGTGGACAAGTTGAGATCTCAAATAGGGAGATCAAAGGAATCCTAGAGAAGACGGTTTCAAGGACTAGGAAGGATTGGTCCTTGAAGCTTGACGATGCATTATGGGCATACCGGACTACATACAAGACTCCCATAGGAACCACACCATACAACCTTGTGTATGGGAAGTCTTGTCACTTGCCGGTAGAGTTGGAGCACAAAGCGTTTTGGGCTATCAAGTGGTTGAACTTTAGCATGAAAGAAGCGGGAGAGAAGCGTCTCCTAGACATCAATGAGCTGGATGAACTCCGCTTGAACGCTTATGAAAACGCTAAGATCTATAAGGAGAGAGCAAAGCGCTGGCATGATAAGCATATCATTCCAAAGGACTTCAAAGAAGGAGATCAAGTTCTCCTCTTCAATTCAAGGCTTCGTCTCTTTCCAGGTAAGCTTAAATCTCGTTGGACCGGACCTTTTCTAATTAAGCGTATTTCCCCCATGGTGCAGTTGAAGTATGGGGTGAAGCAAGCGGAACTTTTAAGGTGAACGGCCAACGACTCAAGAAGTATACGCCGGAACTCCAAGCTGAGGAGTTCGCGCCTACCGCACTCGAATAAGTGCGAGATTGGTCTAGCTACGGACCTTAAACAAAGCGCTTCTTGGGAGGCAACCCAAGGTATTGCATTTTCGTTTTTTTTACTTTCGATTCATAGATTAGCTTAGCATAGACGTTTTTGCTTTGTTTTTGCCTCGATTCCTTCCGGTATGTTCGTGTTTTTGGATGTAGAAACGACGGAAAAGGGAAAGGAGAGGATAATGTCGAAGAAAAGTGACGAAAATTGGACTTTGGAGCTTTACAGAGGGTTCCACGGCCTAAACCACGGTCGTGACAGCTACAGTACCCGTAATTTCCAAAAGCCTTTGAAAAATCACCAAAACCACGGTTCCGTACACTTCCACGGCCGTGGAACACCCCGACAGACCGTGATTTTCAAAATTTTGCCTGCGACTATATAAGCCACATTCTTCACAAAATTCATCCCAAAAACCCTCTTTCCACGACCTAATTGCCAAAAATCCACGACCCTCTCTCAATCACTCGTTTCCTAATCGTTTTCAACGATTCTTCTTCCTAAACTGAAGCAAATTCAACCACAAACAAGATCCAAGCGACGAATCGAGCGGAAATTCACCAACGAACGCACAATTCGGATTTTTCAATCCGAAAAATAGGTTTTTTTCTCTCTTTTTGATTCTTGGCAATTTGGTTCGTTTTTGTTAGAGATTTTTAGGAAGAACTGATTAAGATTGGAAGGAATTAGACTAGGATTACCTGTTGTTGAGGTTGATTGCTGATTTGCTGAGATTTGTGATTTTTTGAGACGAATCACGGTCTCTGTGAGAATTACGGCCGTGATTTTCACAAGAACATACCGTAATTTTGAGCAGAATGGATTTTGTGAGAAGAGTCTCGGGGAGGATAAAAGAGAAAAAGAATGATCAAAATAAGAAGAGAAAGGGTAATCCCTCCTCCTCCTCATCCTCTAGGGCACCACCACCCTCTTCCCCTTCACCTCCATCCTCACCTTCACCTCCATCCTCACCCCCTTACCCTAGAGTCCCGACCATACACGACGATCATCTCGATGCACTCGAGAGGATCAAGGAGAGGCCAGTGATTGGCCCTAGGTACTTGTTGTTGGAGGATCTAGCTCCTCTCAACATAGTTGATGACCTCACTTGGCTCTTGGATAGAGCCGGACTTATTGTCTTCTCGGCTATCCGAGAAGACGCCTATGAGGAGATTACACGGGAGGTTGTGACATCCTTTGAGCACAGCCATGTAGATAGGACCGTCTCTTTCCGTCTCATGGAGAGAGACTACCATTTGAGCATCCGTGAGTTTGGGACCATTTTTGGGTTTCATGAGACCTTTAATGGTCGATTTCCGAGTGGCGTTTACGCCAAAGATTTTTGGGAGGAGGTGGCGATGATTTACGCTAGCGAGGACCGCTGGCAGCCCGTTGACACCAAGGCTAGGTTGATGTACCACCTAGCCTTGAAGATAGCTCACCGTGTTCTTTCGGAGTGTCTCTTTCCTAGGACGGAGACGCCCCAAAAGATCAAGACGGATGAGCTGTTCTTGCTTTACTCCATGCTTTATGGACACCGTGCTGATTGTGCGACTCTCTTGGCTGCTACTATGAGCAAGCTCAAGAATAAGAAGAAGGGCAACATATGATATGGTGGGATAGTTACCCATATTGCTAGGAGTTTCGGTGTTGATTTTTCTGCTTGCACCCGCATACCGGCCGTTCCTTTAGGGCTACATGCTTTCATGGTTAGGGGTCTCATTTTCCCCATCATAGAGGACCGCCTTATGCGGGTATGCCATGGGAGAGCAGGACGGGTAGGGGTATAGAGTGGCTACCGGAGTACTCCATTATGGCGGGACGCCATAATTGGAAGGAGACGTTCGCTGCTATGCATGCGAACAGGATAACAGCTCCCCCATATGTCCCATCGCTGGTTGCTGAGGAGGAGTTTGGCACGTTTCCGGATCAGCCGGAGGCGGCCCCCGATGCGCCTAGACATTCACCACGTCCAGCTAGAGCTTCAGGCTCGTCTTCTCGCCGCGCTAGCGTGAGTGAGAGGCCTACGTGGATGACCACACCTCCTACATGGTATGGCGTTCCCCCTCCTTGGTCTACAGAGCAGACAACAGCACCAGCACCACCACCAGCACAGTCCGACGCTCCAGCATGGTATAACCACGCCCCGGGATGGTACGAGCAGATGCCGGATTGGGCTACCGGATTTTCAGAGAGAGTAGGAGCATTGGAGATCCGAGCCGATGCTAGAGACGGACGCCTAGACGACCTCGACCATATGATGAGGGATGTCTACCGCCAGCAGTTTGGGCGGTTCTATGATCCTAGCTTCTCTCCATTCCCGCCTCCACCAGCGCCGCAGTGATGAGATTTGATGATTGACCGTTCGCTTTAGACATTCCGCCACCACCTTGTGAGTTTCTTTTTCATCTTTTCTTCTTTTCTTTCTTTCTTTTGAACATTAGGGACAATGTTCGTCCTAAGTATGGGGTGGGATTTACTAAAAGTTTGTAATAACTCTTACTCACTATGCTTGCTTCTATTCGAGACTATTTGCATGTTCATTATATTGTTGCACGTTTCATTATTGCATTGCATGAAAAAGAACTTGAAAAACCCATAAAAATTGATAAATTTTGAAAATTTTTGTGCTTCTAATGAATTGAGATGATTTCTATGATAATCACTACTTGTGAATTGAGTTTGATGACAATTGCATGCTTAAAAGAATAGTGGATTGAAAAGAATTTGAATGAATGAATTTTACCTCTTTTGCAAGTTTTATAATGTGATGAATATTGTCTAAATCATGTTGAGAAATTGAAGTTGAAATCACACTATAAGTTCCTATACTTCTTGTTGAGATGATTAAGGCAATTCGATTTTTCTTTCTTCTTTCTTTGATCATTTTAGCTCCTCATTGAAATATTGACCTCCTTTACCTATCCGGGAATTTGGAGAAGTGAATGAAAAAGGCATGTTTGATGTGGGAGGGCCATGAGAGCAATTATTTGCGATCAAAAGAATAGAAAGGAATTCTAGGTTTGGGGAAGTCAATCATGATGATGAGTAACTCGGCACCATTCACATAGCCGGGTGTTTGTGTCTTGCCAAAATCGGATTGAGCGATATTCCTAGCGGATTATGGTATGTGCGCTATGGGTTTGAGGCATCTCGTAAAAATTGAGAAACGCCAATCTCCTAGGCTTCGGTTTTTGTGCACCTCTATCCATAACTCCAAAAGTAAAGTCGAAAAAATGAAAGGAAGAAGAGCGAAGCTCTAAGTTGAAGTGTTGCGGAAACCGCAAAAGAAGAAGAAGGGTAGTTGTCCACTTTCCCGGATTTATGCACCACATTCCTTAAAGTTTCCTTCCCTTTCCACATTCTAGACCTTTTCTTTGAAAGTCCTTAAGATCAAAAGAATGTTATATGACTTGGTGATCTAAATTGAAGTTTCTTATGATTGATTTTGATAATATTTGAAGGTTATGATGCTTGTTTAGAAGTTTAATTGATTAATGAGTTTTCTTTCCTTTTTACTCTTTGGATAAGTGTATGAAAGTTTTATAAACAATTGAAGCAAGGTTTGAGAATGATCTATTCTTTAGAAGGCACATTCCTCCAAAAGAAGTATTGCTTTGAGAAGGTACACATATTTCACCCTAACTTTTGTCTAAAGCTTTTTGAAAGACCTTGCTTAGGGACAAGCAAGTGTTAAGTATGGGGTTATTTGTTAGCATGAAATATTGTGATATTTTAGGCACGTTTTCTAAGTGTATTTGATTCATATTGATAGTCTTTGATTTAGCATTGTTGCATTTGTGAGCTAGTTTGCCTATATTGTCGATATGGATGTCTACACTAGCTTTATGTTGATTATAGGTAATTGAGAGTCATTTCCGAACGAAATCGAGCAAAGAAGAGTTGATTGAGTATGTCCATGGATTAAGGGCATTCTTAGGAGCAAATTGGAGTTCAAACTTGAGGAATGCACGAGTCTAGGGAAGAATCACGTTCTTACCCTAAACCACGCTCTAAAATACGGCCGTACTACAAACCACGTTTAGTTCCACGGCCGTGGAACCCTGCAAAGAGAGGCGTGATGCATTCCAGTAACTATTACGGCCGTGGAAACCATGGTCCAAACCGTGACACTTTCCACGCTCTAAATTACGGTCGTGGAACCTTCCACGACCGTGATCTTGGCGATCTTTTTCGCCACATTTTGAAGCCACGATCTTTTGAAGATTGGGCCGGACCGATATCTTATCTTGCCCTATAAAAAGACAGACGAAGCAAGATTCCGTCATCATCGCTTAGCGGCATTTATCGACGCATAACCCTCGTTCAACCCTCGCTTAGAGGCAATTCACATCTCATTAGAGATTGAAGTTCGTGTTGGGATTTTGCCATAATCTCGCACCTTTGGTGGAGATTGCTGCTGAGATTTCCGGATTGGCGGAAGATCGAAGCTTTTGGAAGATTGTTGCAAGAAGATTTCTCTTCTTGTTTAGGTTTGATTTAGAAGACGGATTGACATCCCGTTCTTCCTTCTTTCCTAAGATTGTGTTTGTTTGGTTTATTCTGAATCCATTGACAATACTCGTTATTGATTGTGACTTTGAGATTGAGTTGAAGTTTATTGAAGGTTTTCGGAAGTTTTCATCTTTCAATCTTTTAATCTTGGAATTTGATATCAATATGACTATTATTGGCTAAAAACCCTTAACAATTCTAAGGTGAAGGGTTGATAGTTGTGGCTTAGATGATGATAGATCGATCGTAAACAGATTAGACCCTGAGAGTTTGAGAGAATCGTCGACGAACCCTAAATTACGGTTTGATCTTGAGTTCCACGGCCGTGGAGTCTCAAGATCTACCCATAATTTCCCTTAAGTTTACGAACCTGCTTTTACTTTAATCCAAAGTTAAAGGTTTGCTTTAACTTAGTTTAGGCTTGCCTTTTCTAGGTGGTAGTGAAGTCTCAACAACCTCTACCTCGATTGTGAGTGTCACAACCGTAATCGGTTAAGTTAGTCTTGATCCTTGGATTGTAAGTTTGGGTATTTTACATTAATTCTCGCCTTTAGATCCTTTCTATATTGAAGCCCCAACAACCTGTATAGAGATTATCTTGTAGGTGAGTCATATAAGGTTTTTGGAACTTCACCGTACGATTACCTTACATTAGTATGCCTTTGCATATCTCAACTCTGTCTTTATATCATTAGTATATCTTGAATCGATTGCCACAACTTGATACTTGGATCTTTAGGATTGTTGTTTTCCCAATATCTGCAAAACTCTCATATTTACTCGCTTAATAATCTGCAATTGAATTTGTTCCCACCCAAATCCCTGTGTTCGATACTCTGGATTACTTGCTAATCTACGTCGATCCGTACACTGCGGGTTCGCTTGCTTTTATTCTAGTTTTATAAATTTAAAGCTTATTTGCACACACCTTTAGGGGCGAACAGATGCCATGGTGGTGGTTAATTTCTTCAACAAGACCATTTTTGCACGATTTGGGACACCAAAGACTATCATTAGTGATGGAGGTTCTCACTTCATTGCCCGGCGCTTTGAAGCTCTTCTAGCTAAGTATGGGGTTACTCACAAGATCGCCACCCCTTATCATCCAGAAACAAGTGGACAAGTTGAGATCTCAAACCGGGAGATCAAAGAAATCCTAGAGAAGACGGTTTCAAGGACTTGGAAGGATTGGTCTTTGTAGCTTGATGACACATTGTGGGCATACCGGACTGCGTACAAGACTCCCATAGGAACCACACCATACAACCTTGTGTATGGGAAGTCTTGTCACTTACCGGTAGAGTTGGAGCATAAGGTGTTTTGGGCTATCAAATGGTTAAATTTCAGCTTGAAGGAAGCGGGAGAGAAACGTCTCTTAGACCTTAATGAGCTGGAAGAACTCCGCTTGAACGCCTATGAAAACGCCAAGAATTATAAGGAGAGAGCAAAGCGTTGGCATGATAAGCACATCATTCCAAAGGCCTTCAAAGAAGGAGATCAAGTTCTCCTCTTCAATTCAAGGCTTCGTCTCTTTCCAGGTAAGCTTAAATCTCGTTGGACTGGACCCTTTCTAATTAAGCGTATTTTCCCCCATGGTGCAGTTGAAGTATGGGGTGAAGCGGGCGGAAGCATTAAGGTGAACGGTCAACGACTCAAGAAGTATACGCCGGAACTCCAAGCTGAAGAGTTCGCGCCTACCACACTCGAATAAGTGCGAGATTGGTCTAGCTACGGACCTTAAACAAAGCGCTTCTTGGGAGGCAACCCAAGGTATTGCATTCACGTTTTTGTTTTTGATTCATAGTTTAGCTTAGTTTAGACGTTTTTGCTTTGTTTTGCCTTCGATTCCTTCCGGTATGTTCGTGTTTGTGGATGTAGGAACGGTGGAAAAGGAAAGAGGAAGAGTTATTTTGAAGAAAAGTGACGAAACTTGGACTTTGGAGCATTACAGAGAGTTCCACGGCCTAAACCACGGTCGTGACAGCTACAGTGACCGTAATTTCCAAAAGCCTTTGAAAAATCACCAAAACCACGGTTCCGTACACTTCCACAGCCGTGGAACCCCCCGATAGACCGTGGTTTTCAAAAACTTTTCCGGCCACTATATAAACCACGTTCTTCACAAAAACTCACCAAAATCTCAATTCCACGATCCTCTCTCACCGATTCCACGCCCTTCGCCTCAAATCTCCGTTCGTTAATCGTTTTCAAAGATTCTTCGTTCCAAATTGAAGCAAATTCGACCACCAACAAGATCCCAGCAACGAATCGAGCGGCAATTCACCAAGGAACACACAATTCGGATTTTAAAATCTGAAACCTAGGTTTTTTCCACTCTTCTTGATCTTTGTCAATTTGGTTCGTTTTTGCTAGAAATTTTAGAAGAACTGATTGAAATTGGAAGGAATTAGACTAGGGCTGCCTGATTGCTGAGTTTGAGTGCTGTTTGTGGATTTTTAAGAAAAGTCGAGACGAATCACGGTCTCTGTCAGTTCCACGGCCGTGGAAAAGCAAGAACAGACCGTGGTTTTGAACAGTGATGGATTTTGTTAGGAGAGTTTCAGGGAGAATTAAGGAGAAGAAGAATGATAAGGAAAAGAACAAAAAGAGGAAGGGTAACCCCTCTTCCTCTTCATCCTCTAGAGCACCACCACCTTCCTCCCCTTCACCTCCATCCTCTCCTTCATCACCCGTACCTCCTAGCCCTAGAGTACCCACCATTCACGAGGATCATCTCGATGCACTCGAGAGGATCCATAAGAGGGCAGTTATCGGACCTAGGTATCTATGGTTGGAGGATCTAGTTCCTCTAAACATAGTAGAGACCTTACTTGGCTCTTGGATAGAGCCGGTCTTATCGTCTTCTTGGCTATCCAAGAGGACGCTTATGAGGAGATAACGAGAGAGGTTGTGACATCATTCGAGCACAGCCATGTGGACATGACCGTTTCTTTCCCTCTTATGGAAATAAACTATGATTTTACCATCCGTGAGTCTGGAGCCTTCTTTGGGTTCCAAGAGACCTTCAATGGTCGTTTTCCTAGTTGCGTTTAGGCCAAAGACTTTTGGGAGGAGGTAGCTATGATTAACGCCAGCGAGGACCGCTGGCAACCTGTTGATACCAAGGCTAAGTTGATGTATCACTTAGCCTTGAAGATAGCTCACCGTGTTCTTTCGGAGTGTCTCTTTCCTAGGACGGAGACACCTCAGAAGATCAAGACGGATGAGCTCTTCCTTCTGTATTCTATGCTGTATGGGCGCCCTGCTGGCTGCGCCACCCTCTTAGCTGCTACCATGAGCAAGCTTAAGAACAAGAGGGCGGGGAACATTGGATATGTTGGGATAGTTACCCACCTTGCTAGGATGTTGGGGGTTGATTTTTCTGCATGCACACGCATACCAGCTGTACCCCTAGGACTCTAGGCCTTCATGACTAGAGGCCTTATCTTCCCTACCCATAGAGGTCCGCCTTCGCAGCTATGCCTTAGGAGAGCAGGACGGGGAGGGGCATTGAGTGGCTCCCGGAGTACTCCATTATGGTTGGACACCATAATTGGAAGGCTACGTTCGCAGCTATGCATGCGAACAGGATTGCAGCTCCTCCGTATGTTCCACCGCCGCCAGTAGTTGAGGAGGAGGAGATGAGGGATCAGTATGAGGGAGGAGGAGGAGCAGAGCAGGAGTTTGGCATGTTTCCGGATCAGCCGGATGCGGTCCCTGATGTGCCTAGACGTTCTCCCCGTCCAGCCAGAGCTTCAGGTTCGTCCTCTCGCCGCGCCAGCGTGAGTGAGAGACCCACTTGGATGGATACGCCTCCTACGTGGTACGGAGCTCCACCTCCATGGTCCTCACAGCAGCCACCAACACCAGCACCAACACCGTCCGACGCTCCAGGGTGGTACAGCCAGGCCCCGGGATGGTATGAGCAGATGCCAGATTGGGCCACCGGCCTTTCTGAGAGAGTAGGAGCATTGGAGATCCGAGCCGATGCTAGAGATGGACGCCTGGACGACCTCGATCACATGATGAGAGACATCTACCGCCAACAGTTTGGGCGGCACTACGACTCCAGCTTCTCTCCATTCCCACCTCCACCAGCGCCGCAGTGATGATGATGATGACCGATAGCTTTAGCCTCTCCACCGCCACTTTGTGAGTTTCTTTTTCTTTTCTTTCTTTTCTTTCTTTTATTTGAACATTAGGGACAATGTTTGTCCTAAGTATGGGGTGGGGTGTGACTAAAAGTTGTAATAATCTTACTCACTTTTATTGCTTCTATCGAGACTATCATTGCATGTTCATTATATTGTTGCATGTTTCATTATTGCATTGCATGAAAAAGAGTTTGAAAAACCTGTAAAAATTGAAAATTTTTGAAAATTTTGTGCTTCTAAGGAATTGAGATGATTTCTATGATAATCGCTACTTGTGAATTGAGTTTGATAACAATTGCATGCTTAAACGAATAGTGGATTGAAAAGGAATTGAATGAGTTGATTATGCCTCTTTTACAAGTTTCATAACGTGATGAATGTTACCTAAATCATGTTGAGGAATTGAAGTTGAAATCGCACTATAAGTTCTTATGCTTCTTGTTGAGATGATTAAGGCAATTCGATTTTTCTTTCTTCTTTCTTTGATCATTTAGCCCCTCATTGAAATATTGACCTCCTTTACCTATCCGGGAATTTGGTGGAGTTGATTGAAAAGGCATGTATGATGTGGGAGGGCCATGAAAGCAACACTTTGTATTCAAAGGAATAGAAAGAAATTATAGGTTTGGAGAAGTTAATCATGACGATGAGTAACTCGGCACCATTCACATAGCCGGGTGTTTGTGTCTTGCCAAAGTCGGATTGAGCGATATTCCTAGCGGATTATGGTATGTGCGCTAAGGGTTTGAGGCATCTCATTAAAATTGAGAAACGCCAATCTCCTAGGCTTCGGTTTTTGTGCACCTCTATTCATAACTCCAAAAGTAAAGTCGAAAAATGAAAAGAAGAGAGCGAAGCTCTAAGTTGAAGGTGTTGCGGAAACCGCAAGAGAAGAAGAAAAGAGTAGTTGTCCACTTTCCCGGATTCATGCACCACAATCCTTAAAGTTTCCTTTCCTTTCCACATTCTAGACCTTTTCTTTGAAAGTCCTTAAGATCAAAAGAATGTTATATGACTTGGTGATCTAAATTGAAGTTTCTTATGATTGATTTTGATAATGTTTGAAGGTTATGATGTTTGTATGGAAGTTTGATTGATTCATGAGTTTTCTTTGCTCTTTACTCTTTGATTAAGTGTATGAAAGTCTAATAAACGATTGAAGCAAGATTTGAGAATGATCTATTATTTAGAAGGCACATTCATCCAAAAAGAAGTATTGCTTTGAGAAGGTACACATATTTCATCCTAACTCTTGTTTTAAAGCTTTTGAAAGACCTTGCTTAGGGACAAACAAGTGGCAAGTATGGGGTTATTTGTTAGCATGAAATATTGTGATATTTTAGGCACGTTTTCTAAGTGTATTTGATTCATATTGATAGTCATTGATTGAGGATTGATGCATTTGTGAGCTAGTTTATCTATAATGTCGATATAGAGACCTACACAAGCTTTATGTTGATTATAGGTAATTGAGAGCTATTTCCGAGCGGAATTGAGCAAGGATGGAGTTGATTGAACTTGTCCATGGATTGAGGACATTTCTAGGAGCTAAGGGAGTGCCAACTTGAGGAATGCACGAAGCTAAGGAAGAATCACGTTCTTGCCCTAAACCACGCTCTAAAATACGGCCGTACCACTTTCCACGTTCAAGTCCACGGCCGTGGAACCTTGGCTAGGGAAGCGTGATTCATTCCAGTGACTTCTACGGCCGTGGAGAAGATGGTTCAAACCGTGTTGATTTCCACGCTCTAAATTACGGCCGTGGAACCCTTCCACGACCGTGATCTTGACGATCTTTTTCGCCATATTTTAAGCCACGATCTCCTACGCAATTGGGCCGGGCCGATATCTTATCTTACACTATAAAAGGACGGACAAAGAGAGATTCCTTCACCTCCGCTTACACCTCGCTTTAGACCTAGTTTTACGCATAAGCTTGCGTTTGGAATTGCCCTAATTTCGCATTTGGCGGAGATTTTGTTGAGAGATTTTGGCGTATTGCGATTGTGATTTCCGGATTGACGGGAGATCGAAGATTCGGAAGATTGTTCGCAAGGAGACTCACTTCTTGCTTAGGTTTGATTTAGAAGACGGATTGACATCCCGTTCTTCCTTCTTATCTAAGATTTGTGATTGTTTGTTTCATTCCGAATCTAGTGACGATTATTTATCTTGATTGTGAATTTGAGATTGGGTTGAAGTATATTGAAGGTTTTCGGAAGTTTTCATCTTTCAATCTTTCAATTCTTGAATTTGATATCAATATGACTATTATTGGCTAAAAACCCCTAACAATTCTAAGGTGAAGGGTTGATAGTTGTGGCTTAGATGATGATAGATCGATCGTAAACAGATTGGACCCTGAGAGTTAGAGAGAATCGCCGACGAACCCTAATCTACGGTCTGTTCTTGAGCTTCCACGGCCGTGGAACTCAAGAACTAGCCGTAATTTTGTGTTAAGTTACGAACTTGCTTTTACTTTAATCCAAAGTTAAAGATTTGCTTTAACTTAGTTTAGGCTTGCCTTTTCTAGGTGGTAGTGAAGCCTCAACAACCTCTACCTCGATTGTGAGTGTCATAACCTTAATCGGTTTAGTTAAGTCTTGATCCTTGGATTACAAGTTTGGGTATTTGACATTAATTCTTGCCTTTAGAATCTTTCTATATTGAGCCTCAACAACCTTTATAGAGAGTTTCTTGTAGGTGAGTCATATAAGGTTTTTGGAACTTCACCGTACGATTACCTTACATTAGTATACCTTTGCATACCTTAACTCTGTCCTTATATCATTAGTATATCTTGAATCGATTGCCACAACTGGATACTTGGATCTTTAGGATTGTTGTTTTCCAAATAATTCGAAAAGCTCTTACATTTATTTGCTTGATAATCTACAATTGAATTTGTTCCCCACAAATCCCTGTGTTCGATACTCTGGAATTCTTGCTTAACTACGTCGATCCGTACACTGCGGGTTCGCTTGCTTGATTCTAGTTTTATAAATTTAAAGCTTATTTGCACGCACGCTAAGTGACGAACATTAGTGTAACTGTAATAGTGATGTTTGTTTATGTTTTATAACTATAAACCAGACTAGGATGACCATATGTGTTAATTGACCCAAGTGTTTTATAACCGGGAGGTGATAACTTGTCCAATTCAAAATTGAGTAGCTAGGTGGTTCTCTGCAACTTGTCCAACAGGTGATGATGATTGACATTGGATCCACTCCTATTTAGATTAAGTGGACAAAGGCGAGGTCACGGTGATCCTCGTGCCACAATCTAAGTTGAACTAGTAAAGTAAATCATTTAATTAAAGATAATAACCGGCTTGTTGTGTGAAAGCATGCTTGTGTGATATCTTACTTATGTGTTATGTGTGCTATTACCGCTATTCTAATATATGGATGGTTAACTAATGGTTCATATCGTGTTGTAGATGTTTTGCAGGATAGGAAGGCTGCATAATGATCTAGCGGGAGTGATCAGCCGAGGGTTTCCGTACATGTTAGGATGGTTATGGGTTTTGTATGTATAGATACGTGGTTGTACAATTTTGATACTCAACTATGTGGTTTTTGTATGTATTTTGGTATTTGATCTTTCACTTTTATCAATGTTTGTTTTATATTTATTTGTACCTTGTTGCAAGATCCAGTGAACTTATTGTGAGGCTAGGGTCAAGACCCACCGTGAGGTCCTAGCCCGTAGCATACCGAGTCCTATAGATTTTGGGTGTTACAAACATGGTATCAGAGCCTTAGGTTGACAACAATGACACTCGCAATCTTCTAAAATGCCGAATAGATAAATAAACAAAACCCTAATGGGGTTTGAGTTTTCGAAGGAATTTTGTTTTAAACCTTGTACACAATCGGTCTTAGATAGAATGTACGGGAAACCATCACTCCTTCCGTAGATCTCGACAACCTAGTTATATGTGGATTGTATTTGTTATTTTCCTGGATTTGATTATTACATATAGTGTTAGGTTGACCTTATACGGTAGTTATACTTATACCGTAAATAGCTTGTATGAAGAATCCTTAGGTGAATATAAAGGATAAAGGATACTCTAGAAGGGAGTTTGAATAGAGTATGAGAACATTTCGCAAAAACCTACCTCAAGGCTTTGAAACTGATTTCAAAGACCTTGATGTCGATCTGAGCTCTTTGTGACACACTTTGATTTCAATGGCTTTGAAACCGATTTCAAGGGCCTTGACTTTGTTAACCTTCAAAACAAAGTTAGTCACAATAAAGCAGATAAATTGCGGAATGTAAAAGATCGACACGAGGATATGTTTACGAAGTTCGGCTCTAAATATCCTACTCTCCTTCCCAAGGTATATCCGTAGGATCTAACTATCTATTTTCAGCTTCAAAGAGTCCTAGATACAAACTAGAAGAAATTCCCTTCTTCTCTTACTATAGCCAACGCTACGATCTAGCTCCAACTCTCCTCTTTGCTATAATAGCCTAGATACTTCGCAGAGTAACACACACTCTAGTATAACACTATTTAGATATACCAATGGAGCTCTCGAGTTTATCTCTCTCAAGGGGATAAAAACTTTGTAAAAGAGAGAAAGAAAAACTTGTTTGATCGAATGAAGATGCTTTGGATCGCTTGAAGACTTTGAATGTTTCCGTGTAAGCTTGTGTATTCTTCTTCAGTCGACATCTTCATTTATAGTCTTTGATGGATAAGTCTCTTAGCCGTTGTAGATGTTTCTTCTTCTCCATGGAAAATGCTTCTTGGTTGAGATGAGATAGCCGTTATAGATCTTCTATCGTCTTCATCTCCTTAAAGCGCGTTGATCCTTCTTGTCCGTAATCTTCTCACACTTGTTGAAAATCTTTGTCTTTTGAACTAGATCTTCAGTTCTTGTTGTGAAGATATCCGAAATCCATTGAGAAGAGATCTTGCGCTTTTGGTTGAGGATCTTTACGAGATCCTGTTTTGAATCGTATCCACTTGGTCTTTAAAATCCTCTTTGACCGCATCTTCTATGTTGAGCATATCTCCTAGGAAGATCTTCTTTGATTTGATTGTTTAGAGATTTGAATTCCTTCCAGCCTCTTTGTCCTTTGAAACTGACTTCAAGGCCGTGGCTTCTGATCCCTTGAAATGGCTTTCAAGGCCTCCATGTTTAACTTCTTCAAACTCTACGTCTGTCCTTTGTATCCGATTTCAAGGCCTCCGTTAGTCCCTTGAAATGCTTTCGAAGGCCTGCATAAATTCTAGACAAACACCAAAATAAACCAAGCAACTAGAAATACAAGCGATATTTTGTTAGTATAAAAACCACTATATTTGTGTTAAGTCTTCCATCATTACCTATACAAATACATAATCAAGGTGGAGTTTTCAATCTCCCCATTGATGGAAGACAACACAAATATCGTACCTGCATTGTAGAGTTAGCAAAGCATATATGAATATCAAAACCAACTTTAAATGCAGAATGCAGAAATTATCGAAATGTTGAATCATTAAATTTCTCCCCCTTTGTCTTTCAACAAGGGAGAAAAATAGTTAAAGCACCAAAGTTTTAAACGATTACAAACCCAAAAAAAGTATTTGAAAAACCACAAAAAAAGTTTTTCAACCAATAAGCCCACAACGATTACATGCTCAGTCTGAATCCTCCTCATAAAACTGCCTTTTCCCTCGGATGAAGCAGTCTTGTGACTCCTATCAGCCTTTCAGATTCTAATCGTCGTCTCTTTTCTTCAGCTCGTCATTCCTTGACCATCTCATATTCTAGCACCGGTAGAATAGTTGGCTCAACATGGGTAGGATAAAGAATAAAGTTGTTTTGTACTCGACGTTTGTAGTTCATCAGATCATTTTCAACTTTTTCTTGAGTGTGTTGAGCTGCATCTTCAGTCATTGGCAGTATTCTTCCCATGGTGGTAAGAGTAAGAGCAAGAGCATTCATCAGATACATTTCATTTATCTTAGCATTAATGATCGACATCAGTTCGTGATTTGCATCCAATCTCCTCTTAGTGTCAATATGAAAATCTAATAGTTCACGATTCAGAGAAACCAATTCTTTTTCACATCCATCTAACTTGATTTCTGGAGTAGGAGGAGAAGATGTTGGAGCTTCTTGGGATGGAGGTGGAATAACTCCTTTTCCCTTCAATGTCCATGTTGCTGCAAGAGTCTTCTCAATTCCTAGCCTTTCTAAGCAGGATTCATCAATCTTTCCAAAACTTATTTGTCGAACTTCAGAGGATGTATCAATTGAAAAATGGTCGAAGATTTTAGGCAAAAGGTTTCCATAAGGCAAAGGGATGGCTCGCTTAGAGTTGGCTGAGTGGACCATATGGATAAGGATGAGGTTAGGTACGTCAATGTCTAATCCAGACATAATCAGATGAATTAATTCCAAATATTGATATGTCAAAAGTTCTCTTGAATTTGCGCGAGGAATAACACTTACTGAACGAGAATGGTAAAAACAATTTTAGCATCTAGGGTCAGGGAAGTATGAGTGACTTGGCGTGAAGTTGAGTTTGGAACCAGAAATTTCTCCTTAGCAAGTCGAACACTCTCTGATCGGGAGGGGTGTATAAAAGAAAGATCTGTAGGGATTCCTAAAATCTCACACAAAACAATATTAGTGAGAAGAATTGGGGTACCTTTTACAGATGATTCAAGGGTGATAATTCCTTTGTCCCGTTTTGTGACTAGGTTGACATAGAATAGTCTTGTGAGCCTTGGAAAGGCAAAATCTCCACGGTTTAAGATTTTTCAGACTGTAGAGCTCTTGAGCATAGCAATGTAGGGGATCTGAAGGGTATCCAAGTACGCCGTATCCACCACATAGCACATACAAAGAGGGCGATTGTGAAATCCATCAAGCCAAGATCCCGTAGCTTGAAAATTGACGAACCAGGATTTTGGAAGACCAATCGTTTGAGAAATTTCCAAATCTTCAGAAAGTTTCTCTCCTTCTGTGGCGGAGAAAATTTGAGCTGATTCCTTTTTAGAAGATGAAGCCGGATGAGGAGCAGATTTCTTGCTTCTAGGAGCCATAGATGATTTTGGGAGAGTAATCAAGGATTTTTGAAAAGAGTTTCTATAAAGACGGGAAATGAAAAAGAGAGAAGTTCTTCCCCTTTAAAAAGATAAGAAAACGATTTAAGGTTAAACAAGATCTTGAGAAAATAAAGCCCATGAAAACCCGAAAATTGTTTCCAATTAAATCTCAACAACTCTTTTTCAGAACTTTGAACTCGAAATAAAGAATTTTGAAATCATTAAAAACAATTTAAGAATTGAAATATCTAAAATATATTAATCCCTAAATAAATCCGTAATTTTCAATTTTGCCTTTGAATCTCGTTTCAAGGCCCTTGAATTGCATTTCAAGGCCTTTGAAAACGAAAAGTGGGCTGCATATGAAGGAGAAAATAAAACGATTTACTCCCCCTACGTTAATGCTTCCTTGTTCAACATACCAAGCTTTAATCGAATAAAATTGAATTGATCTTCAGGTAGAGGCTTAGTAAAGATATCTGCAAGCTGCAAGTCAGTCGATATAAAAGAAATCGAAACATCACCTTTCTCAACATGATCACGTATGAAGTGATGCCTTACATCGATATGATTTATCCTTGAATGCTGCACATGAGTTTTAGTAATCGAAATAGCACTAGTATTATTACATTTTATTAGGATACCTTTCAAATCAAAGCCAAGATCACGAATCTGACGGAAGAGATCCGGCAGAAACAGGAGGGTTGTCCAGCACTGACGAGGATCAGGGAGAGAATGTCCAGAGGGGAGGCACCACAGTTTGTGGTGGGTGCAGATGGGATTTTGAGGCGCCAGGAGCGCATATGTGTACCCTCTGACAGAGAGTTGAGGCAGCGTATACTGCAGGAGGCCCATTCTACACCTTACTCCGTCTACCCCGGCGCGAGTAAGATGTATCAGGATATACGACGATCTTATTGATGGGGCGGGCTCAAGCCCGACGTGGCTAGATATGTAGCCCAGTGTGCGACCTATCAGCAGGTCAAGATTGAGCACCACAAGCCCGGAGGAGAGCTCCAACCACTTCCGGTTCCACAGTGGAAGTGGGAGGACATTTCCATGGACTTCGTTACTGGCCTGAGGTTGAGTAGAGGCTTTGATGCGATATGGGTTGTAGTGGATCGGTTGACGAAGACGGCACGATTCATTCCTATTAAGGAAACGTGGCCGGTGTCTCGTTTAGCCGAGGAGTTTACCCGACAAATTGTGAGGTTCCATGGAGTGCCGAAGACGATTATTTCAGATAGGGATGGACGTTTCACCTCGAGGTTCTGGCAGCAAGTACACGCCGCCTTAGGGACGAGCTTACAGTTCACCACGACATACCATCCTCAGACGGACGGGCAGTCGGAGAGGACTATTCAGACCCTTGAGGACAGGTTGAGGGCATGTGTGCTTGATTGGGGTCAGGTATGGCCCGACCACCTTCCTTTGGTGGAGTTTTCGTATAACAAGTTGGCACGCGACTATTGGGATGGCTCCTTACGAGGCACTATACGGGCGGAGGTGTCGTACTCCTTTGTGTTGGGATGAGCCTGGGAGGATGAGTGGGGTGGCGCCCGAGCAGGTGCAGGATGAGATGGCTCGGGTAGCATTGATTCGAGAGCGGATGTTGACCGCACAGAGCCGTCAGAGATCTTATGCTGATAAGAGGCGCAGGCCTCTGGAGTTCAGGGTTGGCGCCCAGGTATGGTTGAAGGTGTCACCGACGAGGGGTGTTCGACGCTTCGGCATTAAAGGGAAGTTGAGTCCCCGATATGTCGGGCCCTTTGAGATCCTAGAGCGGATAGGAGAGGTGGCTTATAGATTGGCATTGCCACCCCGATTGGAGGGAGTCCATCCAGTTTTCCATGTATCTCAGTTGAGAGAATATGTGCATGACCCGAGACACATAGTGAGCCATGACGACCTAGTGGTCGAGCCGGATAATACATTTCCTGAGCACCCGATCGCAGTTTTGGAGAGAGGTATGAGACGCCTTCGATCGAAAGTAATACCCATGTTGAGAGTACAGTGGTCGAGACGAGGGATTGACGAGGCCACTTGGGAGACAGAGGATAGTATCCGGCGGAACTATCCCGAGTTTTATGCGGATCTAGAGACGTCTATAGGACCGTCAGGTAGTTCTACATCCTTGTTTGGTTACTCTTAGTGATTGTATGTGTGATATGTTTGATGTGCTTGTGTGTGAACCACATGTGTCTTGATGTGGTAACTTGTTAGTCATAGGGCTCACTTACGTTTCATGATCTTGGGAACTACCCTAAGTTTCGGGACGAAACTTATTTTTGAGGGGGATCTGATGTAACGACCATTTTTTTTCGTTACGCCTTGATAAGGTTAGAGAAGTTTAGAAAAGGAAATTAAATTTTAGTGAGACTAGGACATACCAGTTTATTTATGGAAGTCGTTTAATTAAGTACCTTGTCCTAAGTTTCGGGACGAAACTTATTTTAAGGGGGTACTGATGTAATATCCGGAATTTGTATTCCGTCTAATTCCGCCGTTGATGGTTTCCCTTTCTATCTAGTATCTCGTCCTTCACAAATTTCATTATTTTATGTAGAAGTTAATTCACATAAAATGATAAAATTATATCAAACTCTAATCCTTAGAAATATCCATTATTTTATGTAGAATTTAATTCACATAAAATGATAAATTTATATCAAACTCTAATCCTTATAATTATCTATTATTTTATGTAGAATTTAATTCACATAAAATGATAGATTTATATCAAACCCTAGTTATTATAATTCATTCTTACCGATGACTTTAGACGAGTTTTGACAAGCTGTGACGAGACCATGACTAAGCTGAGACAAGACCATGACAAAGCCCGACAAATCTGTGACAAACTCATTCATGGGCCTGAAAAGGCCATGACGAGTTTTGACAGATTTTTGACAAGAAAAACAGCCCATCTTTCTTACCTTAATTTCAGCCTTGCTTATTAAACCAGTGTCAGGCCAGCTCGTTTGCTTGCCTTGCCCAGCCCACACCGAATTTATACTGCCCAATAATCACACCTTCAACAGCCCATACACTCAGCTGCCTAATGAGACTTACAGCAGCCCAGAGACGCCTTGACACCAGCCCAGCAGTGTGACTTCGAGCCCAGCCTGCAGCAATCCAGGAGAGGCTGGTTACGAGCCCATTGACAGCCCCTCCAGCCCAACACGTTCAGCTCCCTCCAGCCCAGCGTTCAGCCCTCTCTAGCCAGTGATCTACGTGTGAACAGCCGGCCCTTCTCCTTCCTTCTCTCCTTCATTTAACGGATGTTGAAGAGCCTTCTGTAACAGCCGGCTTTAATGCAGCATTGACACTTCTTTACTCCTACAACAGCGCTTTGATTTTCTTCGATCTTTTGTCACGCTCAGAACAGTCCTTGCATCGTCTCTTTCTAATCTCTTCAACGCTGTAGCAATCAACAACCAAGGAAGGAAGGGTCTCGTTCCAGCGTCTCAGCAACAACCATCTGTTGTGTGCCCAGAAAGACGAACTGGTGCAGTCCAGCGGCTGAGCCATCTAACAGTGCAACCACGTTTGGAAGCTTCTCTCTACATAGGTGAGTCTAATAATAATTCTCCTTACCTATGTGCGCTAGGATTGGCTACTAATCGTGTCTTCTCTATACTGAAGACTCGAGTCTTCTTAGATCAAACGTACAACAGCCGGCTTTGTCTTAGCCCTGTCGTCAGAGTATTCCGAAGCCAAGGTCAGTGGGAGATCGTTAGTGCACGGTTTCTTGAACAACTTGCAAGTAGTGAGTAAGCACTTCCGTTCTTTCCTTTTGACAGTGATGTCTTCTATTATAAGACCCGTTAGGATAGATTGGAGTGAGTGTTCTGGATAGAAGAGAATAAGGGACTGTTGTAAAGGATTTATTTTAGTTATTTCTTTCAGTTTTGAAGTTGAAGATTACCTACTGTTGTGAATCAATGTTAAAAAGATTGGTTGAAGATCCACCGTTGAATTTTTAATAGATCATAGATAGATATACATAGTTTACCGTGTAAAATTTGGGAACAAATGAATGGTCGGATTGAAAGTTATAGGGTCTCAAAGTGAAGTAGTTGAGCTGTTTTTCCAGCAGAAAAATTTGACTAAGTATGGGAACATTTGTAGTGTTGTAGCCAACTTTAAAGATTTTTGTAGGAATAACGATTGAACAGTTTTAAGAAATTATTTCTCCTATGAGTAGATTAGAGATCATAGATAAGTTAAAAATTTATTTTAGAATTTTTATAAGTTTATTTTAATTTCATATTTAAAGCTGTAGTTGGACTTTAGTGACTTTTCGGAAAATAGAAAATGGGTAGTTTTTATAGTTGTCACCTAAAATCATCCTAGGGAGTAGAATATGATTAGTTAGCCTCAAGTAAGAATTTAAGTACTTTTTACGGGTTTTTGGAAGTCTCGGAACCAAGGATAAAATAGTCAATTTACCTTAAATAAACACTGTAATAACTTCTGCACCTAGAATCGTACATCTTAGGAGTTTTAGACTTCTAAGTATCCAAGGAAAAATGTTGACCCACGTGCCTCCTTTGACAGGCAACTGAGTTCCTGCAGTTACTGATTTGGTGTTGTTAAGAGAGACGAGATTTAATTCGGTAAGTCCACTGACTTACTTAGCTAGCTTCTTGCATGTGTGTGATGCGTATGAGTGGTGTGTGATAGTTAAGATAAATAACAAAAAACGGAATAGGCCGACTGTAGTATATTGTATAATTGACCCAAGTGTATGATAACGGGTCGTGACATCATTTGCCTAGCTCTTGCGAGAGTCTAGGAGGTTCCCTGCGACAAGCCCAGTCCGGTAGACGGTCACATGCATTAGTACCATTCCGCGTTGGTAAACGGGGACAGGGGCGAGGTTTGGGAATCCCTCGTGTCACAAAATAAGTATCATTAGTAATGACGTATCACTTAATTAAAGATAATAAAAAGGAATGAGTGTTACATGCTGATTGCGTATGTTGTGTGTTTGTGCTTTTACCGTTATACTTATGCATAGAATGTTAGCTAACGGTTTTATACCGCTTGTAGATGCCTTGCAGGTTAGGGAGGCGATCGAGTGATCCGGCGGTAGTGGGCAGTCGGGGTTCCGTGCATTATATGACGGGACTGTTATATTTTATTTTATGACTATTGAGACTGATGTTGGTATTTCTGGTTTTTGAGACTTGGCTGTATTGTTTTCAGAATTTGGATTCTTTTTATTTCGCTCATGCTATAAAACTCTTTGTTTTGCCTTTTTATTTGTGCCGTGTTGTAAGGTCCGATGAAGTTGTTGCCAGGCTAAGAGCCGGGACCCATTGTGTGGTCCCAGCTCATAGCATTTCGAGTCCTCTAGGATTCGGGGTGTTACAGTCTACATCTCAATAGCCAACGAGGTGAAACGAGCTTTGATGAGGGTACCATAACCCTAAATCCTTAGTGCCATTGAGATATCGAAATATCCTTTTCACAACTATAAAGTGTGACTCTTTAGGATCAGCTTGAAATCTTTCACACATGCACACACTAAACATAATGTCAGGTCGAATAGCGTTAGATATAAAAAAGAACCGATCATACCTCAATACTCCTTTTGTACAACACTTTTACCGTCTTTGTCATGGTCAAGCGAAAGTGTAGAACTCATAGGAGTTTTTGTGACCTTGAATTGATCTATCTTATACTTCTTAAGCAAGTCCTTGATATACTTGCTTTGATTGAAAAAAGTTCATTTCTTTGCTTGTGTAACTTGAAGGCCAAGAAAGAAATTTAACTCACTCATTAGGCTCATTTCGAATTTCCTGCACATAGTATCTGAAAATTCCTTTCATAGTGAATTATTAGTAGCACCGAATAATATATCATCAACATAGATTTGTACTACTAAAATATCGTTGCCTCTGGTTTTGATAAATAATGTTTTATCAATCAAACCTCTTTTGAAATTGTTTTCAAGGAGATACTTGTACAATCTTTCATATCAAGCTCGAGGAGCTTGCTTAAGACCATAAAGATCCTTTTTCAATTTAAAAACATGATCAGGAAATTCATCATTTTCAAAACTAGGTGGTTGAGCAACGTAGACTTCTTCTAAGAAGCCGTTTAGAAAAGTACATTTTACATCCATTTGAAATAACTTTATGCTCATGAAAGATGCAAATGTAAGTAGCATACGAATAACTTCTAACCTGGCAACTGGAGCAAAAGTCTCCTCATAATCAATATCTTCCTCTTGGTTGTATCCTTGAGCTACAAGTCGTGCTTTATTTCGAATGACTTTACCGTTTTCATCCAACTTGTTTCAAAAAACGTATTTCATGACAATCACGGATTGATGTTTTGGTCTTGTTGTAAGAGTCCAAACCTTGTTTCTCTCAAACTCATTTATCTCATTTTGCATGGCAATGATCCAATCGGGTTCTTGAAGAGCTTGAACATAATTCTTGGGCTCAATAAGAGACACGAACGATGAGAACGCACATAGGTTGTTCACTTTGGATCGAGTTTGAACTCCTGCGTTTAGAGCTGAGATCACATTCTCTTGTGGATGGTATGAAGAATGTTGAAACTTCCTTCGTTTGTAAGACGGAATAGATCCTAATGAATGAGGCTCTTATGCTTGACTAGATTCAGGTACCACTGGAATGTTGCACTTGGATCCTATATCAAGGCCTTGAAGTTGGGTTTCAAAGCCTTGAAACGGAGTTCTGGCATCGCAGGTTTCCGTTTCAAGGTCGTGAAGATGTGTTTCATGGTCTTGAGAGTTTTCTCCGGTATCTTGAATCTTCTCTTGCATATTATTTTCTTGAGCCTTAGGACCTTCCTCTCCATCAGAATTGTGATTTTCTCGTTGATTCAGATTAAGATCTGCAAAACTTTCAAACCAAATCCTTTGAAAGTAACTTATGCATTGTATGCATGCTTATGTGACCAAGTCTTCTATGCCAAAGCCTTGGATCATCAGTCAAGGCCTTGAGACACTTTAGCTTAGTTCTTGAAACTTGGTTAGTACTCATAGAATAAACATTGTTACATATTAGAGTAGTAAGCACAATGTCACCCGACGTCTTGTCTTGAACTTCATATTTTTCTGAATCAAACATTACTTTGTTGCCTTTATCACATATTTGAGAGATGCTAAGCAAGTTATAATTCAAACCGTCAACAAGATATACATCATCAATAAAGTTAGATGAATTATAACATATTTTACCGATGCCAATAATGTCACACTTTCCTTTATCACCAAGCGTAATGGTTCCAGATGATTGTTTCTTTAGATCTAAGAATAGTGAACTTTTTCCATTCATGTGTCTTGAGCAACCGCTATCTAATATCCATTTATGCTCCTTTACCTTGGTGATATCCTGCAAAATAGCAAACATCAACCTTTCCGGGTCGACCAAATGGTATATTTTGGTCCATACTTAGACTCAATGATGTTTGGTGGTCTAGTACCTTTAGGAACCCATATTTGCTTGACCTGTTTCCTTAAACATAGAGGATGAGTGTTTCTAATGATGTAATGATCATTTCTTCTATATGTACATGTAGATTTGAAATGACCCTTTTTACATCAGTAGAAACATGTGGGCATATGAATGCTTCCTTTAACCTTGACAAAAGTGGTAGTCGGTTTTCTAGGAAAGCTCCTATGATAACCTATACCATTTTTGTAAAGTGAGGATTGTTGTTCGCCCATCATCCTTTCAAGATTGGCTTTCGAACGAGTGAATTTGACAAGTGTAGTCTTTTGATCTTGACACATCAAAGTTAGATCAACTTTCTCTTTCTCTTGATCGATATAGTTTCGATGAAGAGAAGAGAGGTTGTCCTTAAGAATCGCATTTTCGGATTCCAAGGCCTTGATACTGTCATCAAGGTTTACCTTTTCTGTGTTAAGATTTTCAATCTCCAAAGACATCTCACTTAGTCGTTTCTCTTGTTCGAGAAGCTTTTCTTTTAAGGAATTTATCCTTATCCGATGTTCTTTATCACATATGATAATGTCTTTAATGAATTGTGTGAGATCAGATTCAGGTTGGGACATGATAGGACTTACCACATTATCAACGTAGAGATTTGAATCTTCTTCATGATTGGCCATAAGACAAAGGTTTTCTTGTTCTTTTTCGTCTTCTGATTCATATGAGGAATCTGAATCACTCCATGAAGCTACCATAGCTTTCTTCTTTCGATCATTCTTTTTAAAATTGGTCCTCTTCTTTTGTGGATAGTTCTTAACGAGATGATCTATTTTACGATGTTCAAAACAAGTCAGAACTTTAGTTTTCTTGTTAGAGTTAGAAAACTTACCTCGAGGTTGTTCGCCACTTAGCGTGCGTGCAAATAAGCTTTAAATTTATAAAACTAGAATCAAGCAAGTGAACCCGCAGTGTACGGATCGGCGTAGTAAAGCAAGAATTCCAGAGTATCGAACACAGGGATTTGAGGGGAACAAATTCAGTTGTAAAGTTGTCAAGCAAGTAAAAGGGTAAAGCTTTGCAAATATATTGGGAAAACAGCAACCCTAAAGATCCAGGTATCTAATTGTGGCAATCGATTCAAGATATACTAAAGAATTAAGGACAGAGTTAAGAGTTGCAAAGGTATGCTAAGGTAAAGCAATGTACGGTGAAATTCCAAGGCTTTATATGACTTATCTAGAAATACTCTCGATAAAGGTTGTTGAGGCTTCAGTATATAAAGGATCTAAAGGCAAGAATTAATATCAAATACCCAAACTTGTAACCCAAGGATCAAGACTAACTAAACCGATTAAGGTTGTGACACTCGGCATTGAAGTAGAGGTTGTTGAGGCTTCACTACTACCTAGACAAGGGCAAGCCAAGACTAGATTAAAGCTAATCTTTAACCTTGGATCAAAGTAAAAGAAAAGTTCGTAAACTGGTATAAATTACGGGCAGATCTTGAGTTCCACGGCCGTGGAATCTCAAGAACAAACCGTGATTTTGGTTCGTCGGCGAAATCCCTCTAACTCTCAGGGTCCAATCTATTTACGATCGATCTATCATCATCTAAGCCACAACTATCAATCCTTCACCTTAGAATTGCTAAAGGGTTTTAGCCAATAACTGTCATTATAATATCAAAATCAAGTTTAAGAAGAATGAAAGATGAAAACCTTCGGAAACCTTCAATAAAACTCAAATCAATCTCAAATCCACACACAAAAGGAATAATGTATATCGGATTCGGAAGTAAACACAAACCAATAACAATCCTTGATAAGAATGAAGAACGAGATGTCAATCCGTCTTCTAATCAAACCTAAGGAAAAAAGGCGTAACTTCCGCCACAAGCAACTCCCAAATCTTCAAACCCTCGCGAATCACGTTTGCAAGCGCAAATCTCCGGACGTCCAATGCAACCCTAAGCATGTGTCCCAAATTCTCTCCTCTCCAGCCTTTATATAAGAAAGGATAAAATAACTGTCCGGCCCATGTGCGTAAATGATGTGGCAATAATTAATTTGACAAAAGATCGCCTAAATCACGGTCTCATGGAGTTCCACGACCGTGGTTTAGAGCGTGGAAGTGGATTACGGTTCCATATGATTTCCACGACCGTAATTTATACCGTGTAACTCTCTCGAATACTCCACGTTCATGATGCCAAGATCCACGGCCGTGGTTTTGGGCGTGGACTTCTCTACGACCGTATTTTAGAGCGTGGAAGTGTAGATTGCTTATGGTTTCCTTTGTGTCGTGCCATTCCTCATCCTAGCATCTCCTTTGACTTCTTTGATGTGTCCTAAATCCTTGGATGTGCTCAAATCTTCTACCATCTCTCTCAAATGGTTCGGTTTTAGCTCTTATTCACCTATAATCAACAGAAAGCTAATGTAGACCTCTGTATCGAAAATATAGACAAACTAGCTAATAATTGCTTCAATGCCTTATCAATAAACACTATAATGGATGAAAAACAACTAGAAAAAGTGCCTAGAATATCACAATATTTCATGCTAACAAAATACCCCATACTTGTCACTTGCTTGTCCCCAAGCAAGGTCTTTTGAAAGCTTTAGAACATAAGTTAGGATGAAATATGCATGCAATCTCAAAAACAAAACATCTTTTAGGTAAATGTGCTTCTAGTCAATAGATCATTCTCAAACCTTGCTTCATTCATTCTTGAAACGCTCATATACATAACCAAAGAATGTAGAGGAAAGAAACATCATGAATTGATCAAATTTCAATGTAAACATCATAACCTTCAAGCATTATCAAAATCAAGCATAAGAAACTTCAATTTAGATCACCAAGCCAAATAACACTCTTTCGATCTTAAGGACTTCCAAATAAGGTCTAGAATGTGGAAGGGAGGGAAAGCTTATAAGGATTGTGGTGTATGAACCCGGGAAAGTGGACAACTAACTCTTTTCTTTTTATTTCAATTTGCAACACCATCAACTTTGAGCTTTGCTCTCTTCTTTTCACATCATTTTTCGACTTTACTTTTGGAGTTATGGACAGAGGTGCACAAAAACCGAAGCCTAGGAGATTGGCATTTCTCAATTTCGAGATGCCTCAAACCCTTGATGCACATACCATAATCCGTTAGGAATATCGCTCAATCCGACTTTGGCAAGCCACAAACACCCGGCTATGTGAATGGTGCCGAGTTACTCATCGTCATGATTGACTTCCCCAAACCTATTATTTCTATTCTTTAAATGCAAACAATTGCTTTCATGGCCCTCCCACATCAAAACATGCCAAAACATAACTCCTCCAAATTCCCGGATAGGTAAGGGAGGCAATTATTTCATTGAGGGGCTAAATGAACAAAGAAAGGAGAAAGAAAGGTCGAATTGCCTTAATCATTTCATAAAGAAGTATAATAACTTATCATGTGATTTCAACTTCGATTTCTCAATATGATTTAGATAAAACTCTTCACATTATGAAACTTGCAAGAAAGAATAATCAACACATTCAATTCCTTTTCAATCCATTATTCGTTTAGGCATGCAATTATCATCAAAAATTCATTCCGCAAGTAAGAATTATCATAGGAATCATCTCAATTCTTAGAAGCACAAAATTTTCAAAATTTTTCAAAATTTTATGGTTTTTCAAAAGCTTTTTCATGCAATGCAATAATGAAACGTGTGACAATGAAATGAAACATGCAAAGTGTTCTCGAATCAAGGCAAGCAAAGTGAGTAGAGTTATTACAAATGATAGTCACACCCCACCCCATACTTGAGACAAACATTGTCCCTAATGTTCAAAAAGAAATAAAGAAAAGAAAGAAAGAAAATGAACTCACAAGACGGCGGTGGAGCGGCTAATGCTAGCAATCATGCATGATCATCACTGTGGTGCTGGTGGTGGTGGAAACGGGAAGAAGCCGGAGTCGAAGTTCCACCCAAACTGCTGGTGGTAGATGTCTCTCATCATCCTATCACGCTCGTCAGCTCGTACATCTCTAGCGTCCTGCCGGAACTCCAAAGCTCCTACTCTCTTGGAGAGGTCGGTAGCCCAATCCGGAAGCTGCTCGTACAACCCCGGTGCCTGGCTGTACCAAGCTGGTGCATCCTGTGGTGCTGGTGCAGACGGCGGGTGTGCATACCATGTCGGTGGAGCTCTCATCCACTCCGGCAGTGATCTATACCAATCAGGAGGGGCATCCATCCATGTCGGCATCTCACTCACGCTAGCACGGCGAGAGGAAGAGGCTCTTGAAGGTCCAGCTGGTCGTGGTGAACGTCTGGGAGGGTCAGGGAAATGTGCCGGCTGATCCGGGAAAGTGCCAAAGTCATGCTCCTCACCTCCTCCCTCAAAACCATCACCTCCTCTCATCTCCTCCTCATCTGCAGCTGGTACCTCAGGAGGGACGTAGGGAGGGGCTACTAACCTATTCGCATGCATGGCATCGAATGTCTGCTTCCAATTATGGCGTCCAACCATAATGGAATACTTAAGGAGCCATGCAACACCTCTACCTCCTCTATCCTCCCAAGGCATGGCAGTGGTGGGTGGACCTCTATGCCTAGGAAAGATCAAACCTCTAGTCATGAGGCTCTGGAGTCCCAATGGTCTAGCTGCTATCCTAGTACAAGCAGAAAAATCAATCCCCAACTGTCTAGCAATGTGGGTGACCATCCCACCATATCCAATATTCCCAGCCCTCTTGTTCTTGAGCTTACTCATGGTTGAAGCTAAGAGGGTAGCACAGTCAGCAGGTCTACCGTGCAACATAGCATACAAAAGAAACAACTCATCCGTCTTGATCTTCTGAGGAGTCTCGGTCCTAGGGAAAAGACACTCAGAAAGTACTCTATGGGCTATCTTCAAGGCTAAGTGATAGATAAGCTTAGCCTTGGTATCAGCAGGTTGCCAGCGGTCCTCGCTAGCATAGATCATAGCAATCTCTTCCCAGAAATCCTTGGCGTATACGTCGCTAGGAAAACGAACATTGAAGGTCTCTTAGAACCCAAAGAAGGCTCCGAACTCTAAGATCGAGAACTCGTAGTTCTTCTCCATCAGCCGAAAGGAAACTGTCCTATCCATATGACTATGCTCAAAAGAGATCACAAACTCTCTAGTAATCTCCTCATATGCGTCTTCCCTAATAGCGGAGAAGACGATCAAGCATGCTCTATCTAGCAACCAAGTGAGGTCATTCACTACATTCAGTGGCTCTAACTCCTCAAGAAGCAAATAACGTGGTCCTATGACCGGCCTCTTCTCGATCCTTTCTAAGGCATCGAGGTAATCCTCATGGATCTTTGGAATTCTAGGGGGTGGGGGTGATGGTGGCTCACTAGGAGGTACTTGGGAGGAGGAGGAAGCATCACCTTTCCTCTTCTTGCTTCTAGTAGACATTCTCCTAATCAAATCCATTTCAGTCCCAAAATTACGGCTTGTTCTTCAATTCCACGGCCGTGGTTTACCCAAAGACCGTGGTTCGGCTCTGAATTTCTCAAAACTCAATCAATCAACACCAAATGCACCAGACAACATCCCAAGACTAATTCCAATCCAATTCCAATCAGTTCTCCTAAAAATTCTTGCAAAAATTTAGCCAAATCGACAAAGTAAAGAAGGAGAGAAAAACCTAGGTTTTGGATTTTTAAAATCCAAATTCTGTCTTCTCTAGTGATTGTCCACTCGATTTGTTGATTGGATCTTGTAGATGGTTGAATTTGCTTCACTTTAGGCTCAAGAATCGTTCGAAATGATTAACGAACAAAGATTTGAGAGAGGGGGACGATTTACGGCTGTTTGGGTTGTGGAAGAGAAGGGTTAGGGGTGTTTTTGTGAAGGAAGGTGGTTTATATAGTGGCCGTAAAAAACATAAGTGCAATACCTTGGGTTGCCTCCCAAGAAGCGCTTGTTTAAGGTCCGTAGCTAGACCGTTCTTGCACTTATTCGAGTGCGGTAGGTGCGAACTCCTCAGCTTGGAGTTCCGGTGAGTACTTCTTGAGTCGTTGACCGTTCACCTTGAAGCTTCCGCCCTTTTCACCCCATACTTCAACTGCACCATGGGGAAAAACACGTTGATTAGATAAGGTCCGGTCCAACGAGATTTAAGCTTACCTGGAAAGAGACGAAGTCTTGAATTGAAGAGGAGAACTTGATCTCCTTCTTTAAGGTCTTTTGGAATGATATGCTTATCATGCCAACGCTTCGCTCTTTCTTTATAGATCTTGGCGTTTTTGTAGGCGTTCAAGCGAAGTTCTTCAAGCTCGTTAAGGTCCAAGAGGCGCTTCTGGCCCGCTTCCTTTATGCTGAAGTTCAACCACTTTATTTCCCAATACGCCTTATGTTCTAGCTCTACCGGCAAGTGACAAGACTTCCCATACAAAAGGTTGTATGGTGTCGTTCCTATGGGAGTCTTATATGCAGTCCGGTATGCCCACAATGCATCATCTAGCTTCAAAGATCAATCCTTCCTTGTCCTTGAAACCGTCTTCTCTAGGATTCCTTTAATCTCCCGGTTTGAAATCTCCACTTGTCCACTTGTTTGTGGATGGTAAGGGGTGGCGATCTTGTGAGTCACCCCATACTTAGCTAGTAGAGCTTCGAATCGTCGGGCAATGAAGTAAGAGCCTCCATCACTAATGATAGTCCGTGGTGTCCTAAATCGTGGGAAAATGGTCTTGTTAAAGAATTTAACCACAACCATGGCATCATTAGTAGGAGAGGCAACTGCTTCAACCCATCTCGAAACATAATCTACAGCTAGAAGTATGTATTGGTTTCCACAAGATGATGGGAAAGGTCCCATGAAGTCTACTCCCCAAACGTCAAAGATCTCTACCTCCTGAATGTTGTTAAGAGGCATCTCGTTCCTCCTAGAGATGTTCCCTGTTCTTTGACAAGCATCGCAGCAGGAAACAAAGGTTTGCACATCTTTAAATAAAATAGGCCAAAAGAATCCAAATTGCAATACCTTAGCGCTAGTCTTGTTCGAGCTAGCGTGTCCTCCACAAGGTAGTGAATGACAATGACGGATGACGCTTTGCATCTCGTCTTCTAACACACATCGTCGAATGATGCCGTCAGGACCTCTCTTAAAGAGGAGAGGTTCATTCCAAAAGTATTCCCGAATATCCTTAAAGAACTTCTTTCTTTGTGCATAGGATAATCCGGGTGGTAATTCCTGGCAAACCAAATAGTTAACAAAATCAGCAAACCATGGTTAATTACCTTTAGTGATCTTGTCGATGCACTCCTCTATGATATGTAAATGCTCGTCCGGAAAGGAGTCATCTATGGGTAGATTGTCGTCCTCTAGATGTGGTAGACGACTCAAATGATCCGCAACAGAATTTTCCGAACCCTTCTTGTCACGGATCTCTAGATCGAATTCTTGTAGGAGAAGAATCCATCTAATTAGCCTTGGTTTCGCATCCTTCTTTGCAAGTAAATACCGGATCGCAGCATGATCCGTGTATACAATCACCTTTACACCTACAAGATAAAAACGAGACTTTTCAAATGCATATACAATTACTAGAAATT
Organism: Fagopyrum homotropicum; assembly: GCA_033239125.1. NCBI lineage: Eukaryota > Viridiplantae > Streptophyta > Magnoliopsida > Caryophyllales > Polygonaceae > Fagopyrum > Fagopyrum homotropicum. Next base: position 99,306,456 of record BSWB01000005.1, read on the forward strand.
CTTTTTCGGTAGTGGCGTAGTTAAGCTGCGCTTCATCTAGCGTCTTGCTAGCGTAGTAGATAGCATGGGTTCGTCCTTCCTTCTTTTGCCCAAGCACATCTCCTATAACTACGTCACTTGCGTCACACATAACCTCGAATGGAAGATTCCAATCCGGAGGTTGGATGATTGGGGCTAAGATTAGAGCTTCCCGAATTTTATGAAACGCATCTAAACATTCCTGCGAAAAATCAAAAACTGCATCCTTCATCAATTGATTAGTAAGCGGCTTTGATATCTTGGAGAAATCCTTTAGAAAGCATCTATAAAATCCAGCATGTCCTAGAAAACTTCTTATCCCTTTCACCGAAGATGGAGGAGGAAGCTTTTCTATAGTCTCTATCTTAGCCTTATCTACTTCAATCCCTCTACTAGAGATCAAGTGTCCTAATACAATGCCTTCTTTCACCATAAATTGACATTTTTCCCAATTAAGAACTAGGTTAGTGTCTTCACACCTTTGTAGCACAAGAGAAAGGTTAGAAAGACAATTATCGAAAGAGGAACCATAAACAGAAAAGTCATCCATGAAAACCTCCATGATTTCCTCTATGTACTCCGAGAAGATAGCCATCATGCACCTTTGAAAGGTGGCTGGGGCGTTGCAAAGCTCAAACGGCATTCTCCTATAAGCAAATGTACCCCACGGGCACGTGAATGTGGTCTTCTCTTGATCGTCCGGATGTATCGGGATCTGAAAGAAACCACTATAACCGTCAAGATAGCAAAAATGTGAGTGTTGTGCTAACCTCTCAAGCATTTGGTCGATGAATGGTAGTGAGAAGTGATCCTTCCTCGTTGCGTTGTTTAGCTTGCGGTAGTCTATGCACATCCTCCATCCCGTCACGGTTCGTGTAGGAATGAGTTCATTGTTCTTGTTGGTGATGACCGTCATTCCTCATTTCTTTGGAACCACCAGTACGGGACTCACCCACTTGCTATCGGAGATAGGGTAGATGATACCTGCATCAAGTAGTTTAAGAATCTCCTTCTTGACAACCTCTTTCATGGTCGGATTTAACCGCCTTTGAGGTTGTCGCGAAGTTCTAAAATCTTCTTCCATTAGGATCTTATGCATGCATAGTGAAGGCTTGATTCCTACTAAATCCTCTATAGTGTAACCTAAGGCTTTACTATGTTTCTTAAGAACAACCATAAGCTTACTATGTTCATCTATACTCAGGTCGGAACTAACAATTACCGGAAAGGTAGAATTAGGTCCTAGAAATGCATACCTTAGATGTGCGGGAAGTGGCTTCAATTCCATTGCTATAGGACTCTCTAATGACTCTTGAGGAGCATCCAACGCTTCCTTAGAAGTCTCTAAGGGTATAGAAGTTGTTGGAGAAGAATCAAAAGAAGTGGTAGAAAGAACGTAATTGTCTTCAGATTTCCCAAAATTACGGCTCCCCTGTTTCCTCCACGGCCGTGGTTTTGGGCGTGGAAGTCAATTACGGTGCCTCTGCTTGTTCCACGGCCGTGGTTTTGACCGTGTAACTTACTGGAGTCCTCTGAATAGCTGATTACGGTCATGTTGGTGGAAACCACGGCCGTGGAATAACACGACTGGCCGTGATTCCTCACGTTCTCTTACCCATCGTAGAGTTTTTCAAACTCTTCTTCATACACTTCCTTTTGCCTCTCTAAAGCTTTAATTTCCTCATTGCATTCCTCTTCTTCCCCTATGTCCATAATGCTCATACTGATCACCTTTTGCAAGGGATCTTTGAAGAGGATCGAACTTACTTCCTCCCTAGATAGCTCTTCGTCATGGATGTTGAATATATCCTCTTCAAAAGCTGGTTCTTTCATCAAAGTGGAAAGAACGCACTCTACCTTTTCCTCTCCTATGTCGAAGGCGAGTCTAGCATTCTTGTAATCAACCATACAACCGGATGTTACAAGAAACGGTCTTCCGAGTATGATCGGGACCGGACTATCTGCAGGAATGACAAGCACAACAAAACCTATAGGAACATAGAACTTACCAAGCTTGACCGGGACGTCTTCAACTATACCGACGGGACGAGTTATGGATCGATCCGCCATGTATAACGTCATCTTTACCGGTTTAGGTTCGCCTAAACCGATTTTCCTGCATAAGGCAAGCGGAATGATGCTCACGCTTGCTCCTAAATCACATAATCCATCATATGTGACATCTCCCACTCCTATGGGAACACAAAATGACCCCGGATCCTTCAGCTTTGGGGGCATCTTTTCCTTCATTGTCTTAATGAGATCCGATGAATCTGAATTCATCTTGACCTCTCCAAAATCCTCTAATTTCCTCTTGTTAGAGAGGATCTCTTTTAAGAACTTTCCATAAGCTGACATACCTACAATTGTATCAATGAAAGGTATATTAATATGCAGTTTGCTCATGAGTTCAATAAACTTACCGAATTGCTTGTCTAGACGCGCTCTTGCTCTAGATTGTGGGAATGGTAGGGGAGGTTTGTAAGCTGGAGGAGGAATGTAGATGTCTTCCTTCTCCTTTCCCTTCTCTTTCTCTTTCCCGACGTGGACTTCCACAAACTTAGGTTGCAGGTCGGTGGCTGTTGTTCCGCTCCTAGTTGTGATAGTCATCACCCTTCCTTTCGGGTTATCCTCCGTCTTTCCTGGAAGTTTTCCTTGATTTCTAGGAACTTCCTCAGCATTGCTAAACATTTGGTTTTCTAAAACCTTTTGGGCTTTATCAATCTTAGTAATGTGATTATCAACCTTAGTGATGTGACTCTCCAATCCTTGAAGCTTTCCCAAAATTGTTTCCAACATGGGATCGGGCTTCTCTTTCCCCGAAGTGCTTCCACTATTTGATGTTTGTCCCTGACTTTTCAAAGGAATGGAAGAAGAAGAAGGTGGAGTTAGTGAATTTCCTGAATTGGGATAAGAATTACCGGAATTCTGTTGTTGGTTGGAACGCCAATTATTATTGTTTGAACCCCTATTGTTGTTCCAATTGTTATTCCGGTTGTTGTTGTTGTTGTTCCAATTGTTCCGGTTGTTGCGATTTGTATTCTCATTCCCATTGTGGTTATTGTTTTTTCCTAAATAACCGACATCTTGCCCCTTATGCTTTGGGAAGTTGGCTTTGATGACTTCCTTCAATTCTTTAATCTCGGTGTTGAGAGAAAGATTTGAGTTTGAGCAGCTTGTGTTAGCTTTGCTCCTTGCTCCACTTGATTTGCTTCTACCTTCCGGTGAGAATACTTCTCAATGACTCGGGCTTGCTTCTCAATGAAGTCCCAAGCGTCATCTTCCCTCATGTCCATGAATGTGCCACATGAAAGGGATTGGAGCTTGAATTCTGTTTCCACATCCATCCCCTTATAGTATATCTCCAATAGCTCCAATTTGGAAATGCCATGGTGTGGGCAATCCAATAGTAAATCCTGAAATCTTTCCCAAGATTGAAACAAACTTTCGTTAGATCTCATAGAAAATGCATTAATCTTACCTCTCAACTCCGCCGTCTTGGATGGGGGAAGAATTTGGTGAGGAACTCCGAAGAAAGATTCTCCCATGTGTTGAGTCTTCCATTTGGAAGAGCTTGATACCAAGATAAAGCTTTCCCTTTTAAAGAGAAAAAGAAAGGCTTGATCTTGTAGTTGTTGGTGGTTGCATTCTTTGGCTTCATTGTCTCCATCAAGATCTCGAAATTTTGTAGATGTTGATGTGGAGATTCGCTACTCGTTCCTCCAAACTGATTTTGGCGAACGATGGTAATGACTTGTGGGTTGAAGCTAAACCCCTGCATATCGTCAGCATCAAAGTTCACACCTAGACGGCGTGGTTGCTGAATTGGATCCATCCTTTGGCCAAGAGTTCTTGTATCTTCCTCTACACGAGCGGCTCTCGCACCCCCAGCCGGGACACGATAGTTGGCAGCTGGTCTTGGATTATATTGATTCATATTGATCGTCGGATTAATGTCTTCTAGCGATGGCATGGAAGAGTCGCTATCCTCATCGGATGAGTTGGTTCTAACCGATCTTGCCGATTTCCTCCTCTTCTTCTTCTTAGAATCGCTTATCTCTAGCCTCATTTGAAACATCGCGTCCCTGAGCTCATCAATTTGCAATTGATGACGGTCCGATTCTTCCTTGCGAGTTTTCTCGCTCCATCTAAGTTGAGCTTCGGATTCCTCCAACTCTGCTTGAAGATCCCGCTCTTTGTTTTCAGCCATCTTTCTTTCTTTAAGCTTCTTCCTCAAAGTCTTCTCAAGTTCTTGATCAAGAGGTAAGAGGTCCTTATTGTTTCTAGACCTGCGCATATACCTAAGGTAACCTGCAAATATCACTCAAAAGAAATATCAAATAACAAGAGCAAAGCTCCCAAGCTTGACAACCGATAACCGAATTTGGCCTAAACCAAATCCCCGGCAACGGCGCCAAAAACTTGTTCGCCACTTAGCGTGCGTGCAAATAAGCTTTAAATTTATAAAACTAGAATCAAGCAAGCGAACCCGCAGTGTACGGATCGGCGTAGTAAAGCAAGAATTCTAGAGTATCGAACACAGGGATTTGGGGGGAACAAAATCAGTTGTAAAGTTGTCAAGCAAGTAAAAGGGTAAAGCTTTGCAAATATATTGGGAAAACAGCAACCCTAAAGATCCAGGTATCTAATTGTGGCAATCGATTCAAGATATACTAAAGAATTAAGGACAGAGTTAAGAGTTGCAAAGATATGCTAAGGTAAAGCAATGTACGGTGAAGTTCCAAGGCTTTATATGACTTATCTAGAAATACTCTCTATAAAGGTTGTTGAGGCTTCAGTATAGAAAGGATCTAAAGGCAAGAATTAATATCAAATACCCAAACTTGTAACCCAAGGATCAAGACTAACTAAACCGATTAAGGTTGTGACACTCGGAATCAAAGTAGAGGTTGTTGAGGCTTCACTACTACCTAGAAAAGGGCAAGCCAAGACTAGATTAAAGCTAATCTTTAACCTTGGATCAAAGTAAAAGCAAAGTTCATAAACTGGTAAAAATTACGGGCAGATCTTGAGTTCCACGGCCGTGGAATCTCAAGAACAAACCGTGATTTTGGTTCGTCGGCGAAATCCCTCTAACTCTCAGGGTCCAATCTATTTATGATCGATCTATCATCATCTAAGCCACAACTATCAACCCTTCACCTTAGAATTGCTAAAGGGTTTTAGCCAATAACTGTTATTATAATATCAAAATCAATTTTAAGAAGAATGAAAGATGAAAACCTTCGGAAACCTTCAATAAAACTCAAATGAATCTCAAATCCACCCACAAAAGGAATAATGTATATCGGATTCGGAAGTAAACACAAACCAATAACAATCCTTGATAAGAACGAAGAACGGGATGTCAATCCGTCTTCTAATCAAACCTAAGGACAAAAGGCGTAACTTCCGCCACAAGCAACTCCCAAATCTTCAAACCCTCACGAATCACGTTTGTAAGTGCAAATCTCCGGACGTCCAATGCAACCCTAAGCATGTGTCCCAAATTCTCTCCTCTCCAGCCTTTTTATAAGAAAGGATAAAATAACCGTCCGGTCCATGTGCGTAAATGATGTGGCAATAATTAATTCGACAAAAGATCGCCTAAATCACGGTCTCATGGAGTTCCACGACCGTGGTTTAGAGCGTGGAAGTGGATTACGGTTCCATATGATTTCCACGACCGTACTTTATACCGTGTAACTCTCTGGAATACTCCACGTTCATGATGCCAAGATCCACGGCCGTGGTTTTGGGCGTGGACTTCTCTACGACCGTATTTTAGAGCGTGGAAGTGTAGATTGCTTATGGTTTCCTTTGTGTCGTGCCATTCCTCATCATAGCATCTCCTTTGACTTCTTTGATGTGTCCTAAATCCTTGGATGTGCTCAACTCTTCTCCCATCTCTCTCAAATGGTTCGGTTTTAGCTCTTATTCACCTATAATCATCACAAAGCTAATGTAGACCTCCGTATCGAAAATATAGACAAACTAGCTAACAATTGCTTCAATGCCTTATCAATGAACACTATAATGGATGAAAAACAATTAGAAAAAGTGCCTAGAATATCGCAATATTTCATGCTAACAGAGGTCTTGGGTTTTGCGGATATTTTCTTTTGTTTGCAAACTGTTTCTTTATTTTGAGAATTCTCGCAAGACCCTTAGAGATCATGATAATTACATCTTCTTCATCATCTTCATCACTGTCTTCCTCTTCAGATGGTAACTCATGCTTTTTCGATCTTAGTGCCAAATTCTTTGTGTTGGATTGGAGCTCTCCATCTTCTTCACCAAAAACCATTTCATGTGTGATGAGTTTTCTAAGAAGGTCATCAAGAGGAAGAATTGAGAGATTATGAGCTTCTTCGATGGCAGGCATCTTTGGTCCCCACTTAGCTTCAAGTAAGCTCCTTAGAACCTTTCTAACTTTTTCTTCGTTTGTGAAGACCTTTCCAAGTGAGTCCAAGTTGTTCACAATCTCAGTAAATCTTGTGAACATTTTTTTGACTGATTCGTTTGGATTCATCTTGAATAGCTCATAGGAAGATGTTGATCTTTGTTTCCTTGACTTGACTTGTTCCTTTGTATGTAACAGCAAGCTTGTCCCATATTTCTTTTGCACTCTTGCATGATGAAATACGGTTGAATTCATTTACATCTAATCCACGGTAGAGTAGGTTCATGACCTTCTAATTCCTTGAAACACTATCCAAGTCGGCTTGTGTGAAGTTAGCTTCCTTCTTTGCGACTTGGACACCTTCAACTATGGTAGTTGGGACTTTGGGGCCATTCTGAATAATGCTAAATAGTTCCATGTCCTGATCAATAATGAACATGTGCATTAGTGATCTCTAATGGGCAAAGTTGTTGCCACAAAAGAGTGGTGGTCGAGATGAGGATCTTCTTTGAGAAAATCCTCCATCACCTACAGGATTCATGATAAGTCTCACTGAGGTTTAAATCAAAATACGTGAGTCTCGCTCGGATACCAATTGAAGAACCGTTAGGTGAATATAAAGGATAAAAGATACTCTAGAAGGGGGGATGAATAGAGTATGGAAACTTTTCGCAAAAACCTATCTCAAGGCTTTGAAACTTATTTCAAAGGCCTTGATGTCGATCTGAGCTCTTTGTGACACACTGTGATTTCAAGGGCTTTGAAACTGATTTCAAGGGACTTGACTTTGTTAACCTGCAAAACAAAGTTAGTTACAATAAAGCATATAAGGTGCGGAATGTAAAAGATCGACAACAGGATATGCTTACGAAGTTCGGCTCTAAATAGCCTACTCTCAGTCCCAGGGTATAGCCGTAGGATCTAACTATCTATTATCAGCTTCAAAGAGTCCTAGATACAAACAAGAAGAAATCCCATTCTTCTCTCACTGTAGCCAACACTACGATCTAGCTCAAACTCTTCACCTTGTTATAATAGCCTAGTTACTTCGCAGTGTAACACACACTCTAGTATAACACTCTTTAGATATTCCAATGGAGCTCTCGAGTTTATCTCTCTCAAGGGGATAAAGACTTTGTAAAAGAGAGAAAGAAAAACTTGTTTGATCGAATGAAGATGCTTTGGATCGCTTGAAGACTTTGAATGTTTCCTTGTAAGCTTGTGTATTCTTCTTCAATCGACATCTTCAATTTATAGTCTTCGATGGAGAAGTCTCTTAGCCGTTAGGAAGATGACCGTTCTAGATGTTTCTTCTTCTCCATGGAAAATGCTTCTTGGTTGAGATGAGATAGCCGTTGTAGATCTTCTATCGTTTTCATCTCCTTAAAGCTCGTTGATCCTTCTTGTCTGTAATCTTCTCACACTTGTTGAAGATCTTTGTCTTTTTAACTAGATCTTCAAATCTTGTTGTGAAGATGTCCGAAATCCGTTGAGAAGAGATCTTGCGCTTTTGGTTGAGGATCTTTACAAGATCCTATTTTGAATCGAATCCACTTGGTCGTTAAGATCTTCTTTGACTGCATCTTCTATGTTGAGCATATCTCCTAGGAAGATCTTCTTTGATTTGACTGTTTAGAGATTTGAATTCCTTCCAACCGCTTTGTCCTTTGAAACTGAATTCAAGGTCATGGCTTCTGATCCCTTGAAATGGCTTTCAAGGCCTCCATGTTTATCTTCTTCAAACTCTACGTCTGTCCTTTGTATCCGATTTCAAGGCCTCCGTTAATCCCTTGAAATGCTTTCCAAGGCCTGCATACATTCTAGACAAACACCAAAACAAACTAAGCAACTAGAAATACAATCGATATTTTGTTAGTATAAAAGCCACTATATTTGTGTTAAGTCTTCCATCATCACCTATACAAATACATAATCAAGGTCGAGTTTTCATTGTACTAGAGCAACATCTGTTGTAGGATGGGGTAGAGGTAGACCACCTCTTCCTTCTATAGTCCTAGGTCGTGGACGAGCTGGTAGACCTCTGGTAGCGAGAGATTGGGGTCGAGTCCCCATTGATGATCCACCATAGGCAGAAGTTAGAGCTGAGGAGGTCATTGAGAGTGTAGTTCCCGAGGCTGGGAACAGAATGGTAGCTTGGCTGAGAGCCCATACAGTACAACCAGATGAGACATATCGTGTATCGATGGAGGACCTGAGTTCCGAGAGTACATCCGCCAGGTGGAGGAGGCAGTTGGGGCGGGTAGACGTGCCCTAGATCCACCAGCGCTTGCGGGATCAACTAAGGTCTCCCAGAGACTGATGGCACCAAAACCGGATTCCTGGTTGATGACATTTCACCAGATGGGAGTACCCCTTTTCGACGGAAAGGTGGGATTGGAGATGGACCACTGGATGGGGCACGTGGATACAACACTGGAGTTGATCCAATGCCTTGAGGATAGGCGAGTGGAGTTAGTACAAACTCTGTTCCGAGACCTAACACAATATTGGTGGAGGACCATCTATAGTCATGTCGCCGGATATGATCAGATGAGGAGTCTCATCAAGGAGCGTTTCTGCCCTGCCACGCTGAGGAGGGAGTAGTTGCGGGACTTTTTGGAGGTTGGGTTTGAGGATATTACTACAGTCTCAAGTTAACTCACAAAGGAAAGAGGAAGGAACACTCAAACCTAATAAAGGATGAACCTTTATCACCTAGAACTCATCATCGTTGGTAACCAAGCAAGGAAATCACTAGGTAAGTTTCTTCCCAAGCTTGGATATAGGTTAGGAAGGTTCAACAAGGCTAGGGTTTAAGAAATCTTTAGCCAATGCTTAATGATAAAGCATTATATGCACAACAGAAGAAACCACGGCTGGATCTTCAGAAATCTCAGCCGAGATTCTCAAGAACACCCTGTAGAAACGTATCTACGATGGTTAAATCACAACTCTCAGGGTCCAATCTGTTTGTAAAGGTCAATCTATCATCATCTAAACCACAACATTCAACCAATCACCCTAGAATCGCAAGGGTTTTAGCCAGCAATCATCATATCCAAATCAATAATGCAATATATGTTCAAGAATAGAATGCAATCAAATAAACCAAAAGAAACACAAGAATTGTAATGTAAAGCGTTCTCAAATATCATAAATTGAATCAATCCAATAACAAACTCCTCTCTTGTGTTCTAAAGAAAAGAAAATCAAAAACTAGAAAATCTCACAAAATATTTCTCAAACTCCAATGTGAATCAAGTATGGGTTTCCTTTATTTTCCCCTTATTTGGTGCCCCTCAAAAATGTTTTACAATCGTGTATAGCCTCTTTAACCTTATATGGAGGTTGTGATGGAAGAAGAGAATGAAGATATCAAGTATGTCATGTTCCCTGAAGAGTGAAAGTGAATGCAAGAAGAAAATGCAAGAGTTTGGATGCATTTTATCCTTATTGATGATATTTTTATGTTTTGTGGAGATGACAAAAAGTTCCTCCAAGTATGTCGCAACAAATAAATAAGAGTAGGTTCAAAAGTGAATAAAAACTTATCTTTGAAAGAGAAGACGAGTGCTAAGAAAATTAAAGTATTATGTTACATGATAAAGAAATAAAAAAGATGAAGAAAAGTGTGAGTGGTGATGCATTGAAGGAGTTTAGAGTTATGCAATTCGGTACCCCGGATATTATTTTACATTTTCCATGTCCCATATCCCCGTTACAACCCTCATAAAGACCTCATGATTTATATCTTGCGTTTTCACTTGATAGGTGGTGGAATTTGAGAATGCTTTGACAAGCTTATGGTAAGAAATTTTAATGACTGTCAAGCTTATGTGATTATTTATATATGCGTAAACACGTCTTGTAAGATTGAGAACAAACAAATTATCCTTCAGCGGTTTGGAAAGATATGATTAATTCTTTATCCTCTTACAATGATTGATGTTTTGATGACATGGCGTATGACATGATCATACTAAAAGACAAGCAAGGTTTAAGTATGGGGAATTTTGATGAGTGTCAAATGTAACATTATATAAACATTATCATGCATTGCATACACCATTTGCTCTCGTATACTTCACTATGTGTATAGAAAGCTTTCCCTTTAAATATTTCGATATCTACCTTGGACTTTTTGTGTTTTAGTCATTTCCGGCATCACCTATTCCGGATATACATTTCTCCCCAAAGTTAGAGCCACCAGTAACATCATCCATGATTGAGGAACTGCCACACGAAGTCCCTCGAAGAAGCCTTGAAGATAAGATCGAAGATCGGAGCAACATCTCATGCCAAATGGCTTGTGAGACGGCATCCCAGATTCATCATGTGATAGGCCTTCAACGATCGAGTCCAGTCCAGGGCCAAACAACTTGCAAGACGAGATGCTAGACGGCATATATGCCGTCTCCCAAGCCGTCTAGATGTCGTTCTTATGCCGTATGGATAGCGCACATGATTTGAAATCATATCTTTTGATCTAATCTTTGGATGCATATATTTTGTAACCTTAGAACTCCAATTTCTTATTCTTTATAAGCATGTATTAGCCTTAGGGTTTTGTATGCTAGATATCCCTTCTCATCCACGACATTTTCCCGTAGCCGTCAAGTAGTTTTATAATAAAATGTTCGTCTTGTTGTGTTGGAACAAAACACTTGTGAGTTTTCTCCATTCTGATTTTATATATGATTAATTTTGTTTTATATACAACCATGGGTGGAAAATCTCCCTCTTGATCTAAGGATTGGATTATCTCTATAATGGTTTGATTTATTATTGCATATATGATCTATGAATTGAGATTGTGATATTACTTTTTTTCAAAGTACTTTGTTTTCTTCTTTTATTTATCTTCAAAAGAAGTGACGTTTATTAATGATTTAGATAAAGAGCTTATGCAACATCAACGATGTTTATTTATTGGAACTATTGAAAAGAACTTGGTTTAAGGGATTTTTTCCCACCTTTTACTTCGAGGATTTCTAATTATCATAGAAATCTCCGGTCTTTGTACCTTTTCTTGATTCATCAACGGAAGCGAGGTTTAGTCTTGGTCTTTTGTGGATTTCTAAGTTCTTTATTGGGTTTCCTATATTCCTTACACAAATGTTGGCTTAGAGCACAATCAAGTTGGTGAACACAGTTTTTGTTTGTCTATAACAAATGCTATTTTAATAACTTACTGTTCACTCCAAAAGGTGTGTACAGATAAAGCTTTAAATTTATATTCCGAATTATAAAAGCGAACCCGCAGTGTACGGATCAATCGTAGTAAGGGATTCTATTCCAGAGTCGATCTTAGGAAATCAGTGAGAATAATCACAGTTAAGCAATCTAACTTCAGAAGCATGTAATAATATTGATCAAAAGCAAAAGCAAGTATTTGTATCAAGATGGGGAAATGCAGATTCTAAGGATCATAGTATCCAGTTGTGGTTTCGACTCAAGATTTCTAAAGCTAACGTTGACAAAGCTGAGGTTTGTTGAGGGAAGGTGTTCAACAATGAGATAGATCACCGGGTAAGTCTCACTACCCACTATTCCAAACCAAAGCTCCTATCACCGGGTAAGTCTCAAGGAACTAAGGGAAGGTACGAGTACTCAAACCAACATCACTCACCTAAGGGTACAGAACTAACCATCACCGGGTAAGTCTCAAGTTAACTCTCAAAGGTAGGATAAAGGCACACTCAAACCCTAATAAAGGATAAACCTTTATTACCTAAAACTCATCATCATCGAGATACAAGCAAAGGAATCACCGGGTAAGTCTCATCCTAGGCTTGCGTATAAACTAGCAAAGGTGCAACACGGATAGGATTTGGCAAACTATAACCTAAACTCGGAATCTGAAAAGCAGTCGGCGATCTCGTGTTTTTCTATATAAATCTCGGTCAAGATGCTCAACGAACAGCCCGAGACGGGTTTCGGATTAGGGTTAACTCAAGATTTCAGGGTCCACTCAGATAAATGTATATTCTTTCATCGCTTATATCACAACCTTCAACTAATCACCCTAGAATCGTAGGGGTGTTTAGCCAACAATCATCATTATCAATGCAATATCAAATATATCAAGAATATCAAGAAAAAGGAATAAAGAAAGCAACAATGATGTCTCAATTATCAAAGCAAACAAACCAACAATAGTATCAAGCAATGTGTTCCAAAAAGGATGATAACAACTCACTAGAAATCCCCAAAGAAATTCTCACAATCTAGGGTTCCTTAAACCCTAAGAAATCCTTCCTTCAAATCTCCTTCCCTTCAATCCTTCTTAAATTAGCCGTCCAAGAATGCCTTGATGTCTCAGCGTATCTAACTCAATGTTCACCTTCCATTCTTACAGAAGAATTTTAGGTCAAAAATATATCTTATCTCCTTGGGGTGTGAGCCGTCGACCTCGATCCAGGCCCAGTGGGCCATTTCTGTCGAGATGCATCACTGTGTTCATCCGAGATCAAAAGTGATATACGTTCATGTCATCGTATCTTCATCTGGATCTTTCTTTCTTCCTTCCAGTATGGTTCTTGCCTTTCTCCTTGTCCTTCCTAGTGCTTCTAAATGTAGATCCATAGCTTCCTTAGCTCCTTATGCTCCATTTCCATCCAAAACGTGTCATATTTCCTACAATTACAATAAAACGTGGTGTAGACCTCGATTCTTGTAAAGTAACCAAATAATGACATAAAACACTATAAATAAATATACATGCATGCAAAATTATGATGAGAAAATGACTAAACTATATCCGAAATATAGACAATAATTCATGATATCACTTACCTACAATATTCATATATCAATGTTCATGAGGTTCATATATGCAGTTCTTACTTTAATTCATTATAGTTGACATTCATGTTTTCTTAGATCACCTCCCTCTATTATTATCCTACACCCATCATTGATTTCCTTTGTTTTTTCCTTTTTACCAAAACTCTCAAAACACATATGTTTGCTCTTCCCTTCTTCTTTTCTCCCTTTACTTAAAATAATTATCAATTAGTATTTTTCAAATTAGACGTAATCTTTGTAAATTCAACACTTGATTTACTATAAATGACCATGTCATCCTTGCGGGTAGGTTTTAGGACCATCAATCGAAAGGTGATAGGAATTGTTGGAAAATAAGGTTATAAACTTGAGATTTATTTGTGTGAATGTAACTTAGATCTCTTGAGGAGAAATAGGTTGGTATAGATGCATGTCTTATTTCTTAAAATGGAAACCGAAAGGAGAAGTTGGATCAAATATGTTCCTTGTATCTAAGAACTTAAGGGGTTATAATTTGTTTAACTTTGTGCAAAAGTGATTGGTAAACTATTTTGACACGTTCCTTTGTGCCCGAAAGAGGATTAGTAATACTTTAAGTAATCTACCTTTGTGATTTGAATGGAATTTGTTGAAGCATGAATATTTTGAATGTCTATCAATGATACATAATCGACTTAAATCTCCATTCTTGGAATATTATTCTCATATTATTTAATTCATTTTTCATTCACAATTTGCAAGCAATTTGGATACTAAAACCAACTAACATTTTTCACTTTTATTTTACCGATATTGAATTTGAAAACCGGTTATATGTTGTGATATATACTCCTAAAATCCCTTATATTTGGCACTTTGAAAATGCTACATTAATAATATACAACATTGTCAACTTGTGAATGGTGTTATTAAAATTGTGCTCTAGTAGCTCTCAATATCAAACCTTTGATAACATTTCTTCTCTTTGTAAAGATAAGAACCTGTCTCATCATACTACTCTTTTACATTCCAGAAAATCTCAATGAAGGTCTAATGAACCTTAACCTTGTGAAAATCAAACACAATATTCAATATTTCTTAAAATAAAGAGAAATAGGAGAAAAGGTTGAGTATCTAGAGGCTAAAGATTAATATATTTAACAAGTGAAGAGTACTTAGTTCAAGGAAAATGACTTATATGTGAACTTGTGAAAAAAGCAAGTGAAGAAACCAATATGTTGCATGTTGAGTCATGAAGAGAGCATTTATCAGTCCAAAATAGAAGAAGTAGAGTGAAAAAGGAAAACAAAAAAAATAACAGCACCATAAAATGGAGATTATGATCGGTGATCTTGTGCTCGGTTGTATAAAAGACGATGACAAGGATATCACAAAGACGTGTAATATACTATCAGTTCTTCTCTTTGTAAACATAACGATAACTCCACCTTTGATATGAATTGTTTTATTTAAATGGTGGAAGACTTAACATATAAATGCGGTTTTATAAACTAACAAATATCGATTATATTTCTAGATGGCTTGTCTTGGTTTGTTTGTTAAAATGTGTGTAGGTCTTGGATAGCATTACAAGGGAAGATCTCGGCTAAGAGATTTATTATAAACAACGGATGTATACAACCAAAGGAGAAGATCTAGGAGAAGATCTTCAACAACTAACAAACCAACCAACCAAGAAGATCTCGGATGAAGATTTGAAGAGAAGATCTCGACTGACGATGAAAGAGAAGATCTTAGGAGAAGATCTTGAGATCGGTTGAAGAGAAGATCTTGTAAGAAGATTTCGGTCGAAGACTTTAAACGGCTATAAAAGTTTGTTGAAGAGAAGATTCACTTGAAGATATCCAACAACTTTGTAAGATCCCAATTTTCACCTTCACCGCCCCCGCGGTGACAAGGGGCCACCCCTGCGGCCGGCCACCCCTGTGGCTGAGGCGATCCGCCCCTGCGGATTCGCTGCAGATCGCGCCTAATCTGTTTTCGTTCGTTTTATCTTCCTTCCATAGATAGAATATCCGATCCTCTATCTATGGGCCGGCTTCCTTATCTTCTTCTTAACCCTAGACGTTATTTCCATCTATCTTTCCCGCATCTCCTATATATTCCCGCCTTTTCTTCTTTTCCTGTTTCTTGCATTCGTTCTTCAACCTTGAGAGCTGCAGCCGTTCCCCTTGCTTTCCCTGTGATCTTGCTAAACGTGTAAGTTCCTTCTTATCTAATTCTTCCTCACGTTCATGAGTTGATGAATAAATAAATAGAACCCGTAACGGGTCTAACGTTCTCAAAAGGGGTTCTGTTTTAAACATGTTGGTCTGGGATAGATGTACGGGCGGCCACCACTACCTCCGCGGATTTCAGCAGTGTAGTTCTTATATGTTGGACTTTATATGTTCTTTTTCTTGGATTTCTGCTTTAGTTGTAGCGTGTCCTTATATCTATATATAGTTTCTTATATATTTATCCTTATAGCAGATGGCGCGTACTAGAGCTACATCAGCTATGGGGCGAGGAAGGGGTCGACCACCACTTCCACCTACCGTCCGGGGACGAGGACGTGCAAGAAGACCTTCACTAGTTAGAGGTCGGGGCTAGGCCCCAGTTGCTGATCCGTCTATCACTGAGGCGTTCGTTGAGGAGGTTGCTGAGAGTGTTGTCCTGAGGCTGGGAACGAGACCGCTACTAGGTCTGGAGCATAGAGAGCTCCATCGATTGAGTCCGCACGAGTGTCCATCGGAGTTTTTGCATATCGCGACTACGTGCAAAGAGTCGAGGAGGCTATCAGGACTGGAGGACCAGCACCAGTACCGCCAATTCCCGCAAGATCAACTGAGGTTTCGCAAATAGTTACACAGATTGTTGCCCCGCCTGCTAGAGCTACTAAGGTTGTTAGAGTGCCGGCTGAGGCGAAGAAGCCGAAGCCCGGCAGTTGGTTGAAGGCTTTTGATCAGTTGAAGGTTCCCACTTTCATGGGAAAGACTGGATTGGAGGTGGAGCAGTGGCTAGGACAGCTGGATTCTGCTATTGAGGCTATCGGTTGTCCAAAGGGACATCGAGTCAACATAGCACAAACGTTGTTGAAGGATCAGTCTCATTCTTGGTGGAGGACAACTCGTAGTAAGGTCACCAGTTATGAGAAGATGAAGATGGTGATCAGAGATAGCTACTGTCCTACAGCTATGAGGAGGGACTGTCTTCAGGATTTCCTCAAGGTTGGATTCGAGGATTTGCCTATTGTTGAGATCATCAGCAAGTTTCAGGATGATCTATCTTTGATAGGTCCGTCTGCACCACCTGATGATCAGCATGTTCACCTTTTCTCTCGGAGGTTGAGAGAGTCGACACGCTCTTATCTTGCTGGTTTCCGTTGCGATTCTTTGACGAACTATCAGGATAGAGCTTCTGCTTATGAGAGAGACCGACCGGGTCAAAGGAGAATTTCTCAGACAAGGGGTCCTGAGAAGAGACAAAAGACTGGACCAGCTAATCTTGGAGCTGGAGCAACAGGTTTTGAGCGTAGTCAGACGTCGGGACGTTCTAGTTTCCAACAGTCTGTACAGAGTTCCGACAAAGGACGACAATGCTTTAAATGCGAAGGTGTTGGGCACATGAGAGCTGATTGCTAGAAGGCTGTTGTGACTTGCTTTTCTCGTGGCAAGCCAGGACATAGAGCTGCGTTTTGCCGTCAGGACAAGGCGTCATCGCAACAGGGTTCCTCACCTGATAGTGCTGTAGGATGAGGACAAAGGACTCAGTACCAGCAATAGCAAAGAGTTCCTTGTTCTACCGCCCCTCAAGGTTCCACTCCGGGATAGGGAAGAGGTAGAGGATGAGTTGGTGGTTCTGCCAACACCAGAGACGCATTAGCCAGAGTGTATGAGTTGAGGAGTGTTGTAGAGCCCACAACGCCAACAACCACATGTACCATTCATATTAATGGTTTTCCTGTCAGAGTTCTTTTCAATACCGGTGTTACACATTCTTTTATATCTTATGCATGTGTCGATAGATTGGCTTTCGTTACCGTAGAAGGTAGACCCTTCTAAATAGGATTACCCGATGGGGGTAAGATTAGAGGTACGCGAGAGGTTCGCGATTTCCCTATTAGACTGGGACGTCGCGATTGGCCAGCTGACTTCTTCGTCATGTACTTAGTACATGAAGAAGTTATTCTTGACATGGATTGGATGGATCAACATCGAGTAGTTTTGGACATTGGTAAGAGGACATTGACGGTAATTACATATGCAGACCATGTTGAGATCTTCAGAGGATGGGATCTCGGGAAGACTGGTACAATCATCAGTGCAGTGCAAGTTGCGAGGCTTATCAGTTAGGGATGCGAGGCTTTTTGGTGCTATGCCATGAATGATAGTACGAGTCCAGCTTTGGAGGAGATTCCAGTAGCTTGCGAGTTTTCAGATGTCTTTGGAGAGCAATCAGGTTTACCTCCACAAAGGAGCGTAGACTTTGGAATTGAGCTAGAGCCCGGTGCGAGACCGATCTCTAAGGCTCTTTACCATATGACACCTATCGAGATGCTTGAGTTAAAGAAGCAGTTTGAGGAGTTAGCAAAGAAAGGCTTCATCCTCCCTAGTGTATCTCCTAGGGGCGCACCAGTACTCTTCGTCAGGAAGAAAGAAGGGTCAATGAGGTTATTTATCGATTACCGAGAGCTGAACAAGGTGACTGTTAGCATGAAATATTGTGATATTTTAGACACGTTTTCTAAGTGTATTTCATCCATATTGATAGTCATTGATTAAGCATTGATGTATTTGTGAGCTAGTTTGTCTATAATGTCGATATAGAGATCTACACAAGCTTTATGTTGATTATAGGAAATTAAGAGCTATTTCCGAACGGAATTGAGCAAGGATGGATTTGATGGAGCATGTCCATGAATTGAGGACATTCCTAGGAGCTAAGGAAGTGTCAACTTGAAGAATGCACGAGACTAAGGAAGAATCACGTTCTAGCACTAAATCACACTCTAAAATACGGCCGTACTACTTTCCACGTTCAAGTCCACGGCCGTGGAACCATGGCAAGGGAAGCGTGGTTCATTCCAGCAACTTCTACGGCCGTGGAGGAGTTGTGTCAAACCGTGATGATTCCCACGCTCTAAATTACGGCCGTGGAACCCTTCCACAACCGTGATCTTGGCGATCTTTTTCGCCACACTTTAAGCCACGATCTCCTACGCAATTGGGCCGGGCCGATATTTTATCTTACACTATAAAAGGACGGACGAAGAGAGATTTCGTCACCTTCTCTTACGCATAGACGCATCTTACGCTTACGCTTGGAATTGCCCTAATTTCGCATTTGGCGAAGATTGTGTTAGAGAGATTTTTGCGCTTTGTCATTGGGATTTCCGGATTGACGGAAGATCAAGGATTCGGAAGATTGTTCGCAAGAAGATCTCGCTTTTTGTTTAGGTTTGATTTAGAAGACAGATTGACATCCCGTTCTTCCTCCTTATCTAAGATTTGTGATTGTTTGTGTTATTCCGAATCTATTGACGATATTGTTCTTGACTTGTGGATTTGAGATTAGTTTGAAAGTTATTGATGGTTTTCGGAAGTTTTCATCTTTCATTCTCTTAAACCTTGAATTTGATATCAATATGACTATTGTTGGCTAAAAACCCTTAACAATTCTAAGGTGAAGGGTTGACAGTTGTGGCTTAGATGATGATAGATCGATCGTAAACAGATTGGACCCTGAGAGTTAGAGAGAATCGCCGACAACCTTAATCCACGGTATGTTCTTGAGCTTCCACGGCCGTGGAACTCAAGAACTACCCGTAATTTTGTGTTAAGTTACGAACTTGCTTTTACTTTAATCGAAAGTTAAAGATTCGCTTTAACTTAGTCTTGGCTTGCCTTTTCTAGGTGGTAGTGAAGCCTCAACAACCTCTACCGCGATTGTGAGTGTCACAACCTTAATCGGTTTAGTTAGTCTTGATCCTTGGATTACAAGTTTGGGTATTTGACGTTAATTCTTACCTTTAGATCCTTTCTATACTGAAGCCTCAACAACCTTTATAGAGAGTGTCTTCTAGGTGAGTCACATAAGGTTTTTGGAACTTCACCGTACGATTACCTTCCATTAGCATACCTTTGCAACCCTCAACTATGTCCTTATCCCTTTAGTATATCTTGAATCGATTGCCACAGCTGGATACTTGGATCTTTAGGATTGTTGTTTTCCCAATATTTGAAAAGCTTCATACATTTACTCGCTTGATAACCTATAATTGAATTTGTTCCCCCCAAATCCCTGTGTTCGATACTCTGGAATTCTTGCTCAACTATATCGATCCGTACACTGCGGGTTCGCTTGCTTGATTTCTAGTTTTATATTTAAAGCTTATTTGCACGCACGCTAAGTGGCGAACAAGTTTTTGGCGCCGTTGCCAGGGATTTGGTTAAGGCCGGATTCGGTTTACGGTTGTCAAGCTTGGGAGCTTTTCCCTTGTTATTTGATATCTTTTCAAGTGCATGTGCAGGTTTAGGAACACCGAAGACCTCTTACCTCTTGATCAAGAGCTTGAGAGGACTTTAAGGCAAAAGCGAAAGGAAAAGAAAATGGCTGAAGAAATAGAACGTGATCTTCAATCGGAGCTTGCGGAAAAGGAAGCTCAACTCCAATGGAGTGAGAAGACACGTAGAGAAGAGACGGATCGTCACCAAATGAAAGTTGACGATCTAACGAATATGATGTTTCAAATGAGGTTGGAGATAAACAACCTTAAGGAGAAAAAGAAAAGGAGGAGACCAGGAAGATCGGTTAGAGGTAACTCATCCAATGAGGATAGCGACTCCTCCATGCCACCGCTAGAGGAAATTGATCCAACGATCAATGTGAATCCATTCCATCCACGGGCAGCTGCAAATCGCCGTGTTCCACCTAGGAATGCTAGGATCGAACGTGTGGATAAAGAGCCAAGAACTCTTGGCCAAAAGATGGATCCAACGCAGCAACCACGCCGTCTAGGTGTGAACTTTGATGTTGATGATGTGCAAGGGTTTAGCTTCAACCCTCAAGTTATTACTCTTGTTCGCTAAAACCAATTTGGCGGGACAAGCGTTGAATCTCCACACCAACACTTGTAAAACTTTGAGTGTATGATGGAGACAATGAGGCCGAAGAATGCAACTACCAACAACTATAAGCTCAAGCCTTTCTTCTTCTCCTTGAAGGGGAAAGTATTGTCTTGGTGCCAAGCTCTTCCTAGTGGAAAGCTAGACACGTGGGAAGACCTTTCCGCGGAGTTTCTCACTAAGTTCTTTCCGCCATCCAAAACGGCGGAACTTAGAGGTAAGATTAATGCATTTTCCATGAGATCTAACGAAATTTTGTTTCAATCTTGGGAAAGGTTTCAGGATTTGCTCTTGGATTGTCCTCATCATGGCATATCCAAGCTTGCATTGTTGGAGATATACTATAAAGGGCTGGATGTGGAGACACAATTCAAGCTCCAATCCCTCTCATGTGGTACATTCATGGACATGAGGGAAGATGATGCTTGGGATTTCATTGAGGAGCAAGCAAGGGTCCTAGAGAAGTATTCCCACCGGAAGGTAGAGGGAAATCGTGTGGAGCAAGGAGCAAAGCTCACACATGAAGCTCAAAATCAAATTTTCTCCCTCAACAATGAGATCAAAGAGTTGAAGGAGACTATCAAGACCAACTTTCCAAAGCAACAAGGAAAAGATGTTGGCTACTTGGGCAACAACAACAACAATAGTGGTGAGAATACAAACCGCAACAACAACAATAACCGGAACAATTGGAATGGCAAAAACAACAACCGGAGCAATAATTAGAACAACAATAGGGGTTCAAACAAAAACAATTGGCGCTCCAATCAACAAAACTCCGGTAACTCTTATCCTTCCAATTCGAATTCACTAACTCCACCTTCCTCTTCCTCCACTCCTTTGAAAAGCCAGGGGCAAACATCTAATGGAGGAAACACTTCGGGGAAGGAGAAGCCCGATCCCATGTTGGAAACGATTTTGGGAAAGCTTCAAGGTTTGGAGAACCGCATCATTAAGGTTGATGATCAAATTTCTAAGGTTGATAAAGCTCAAAAGGTTTTAGAAAACCAAATGTTCAGCCAAGCGGAGGAAGTTCCTAGGAATCAAGGGAAACTTCCAGGAAAGACGGAGGACAACCCTAAGGGAAGGGTGATGGCAATCACAACTAGGAGCGGAGTGACTACCACCGATCCGCAGCCTAAGTTTGTTGAAGTCTCCGATGAGAAAGACAAAGAGAAGGGGAAGGAGAAGGAAGATGTCTACGTTCCTCCTCCGGCTTACAAACCTCCCCTACCATTCCCTCAATCTAGAGCGAGAGCGCGCCTAGATAAACAATTTGATAAGTTTATAGAACTCATGAGCAAGCTGCATATTAATATACCTTTCATTGATGCTATTGTAGGTATGCCGGCTTATGGCAAGTTCTTAAAAGAGATCCTCTCTAACAAGAGAAAGTTAGAGGATTTTGGAGAGGTTAAGATGAGTTCGGATTCTTCGGATCTCATCAAGACCATGAAGGAGAAAATGCCCCCAAAGCTAAAAGATCCGGGGTCATTTTCCATTCCCGTAGGAGTGGGAGATGTCACATATGATGCGTTATGTGACTTATGAGCAAGTGTGAGCATCATACCACTTGCATTATGTAGGAGGATCGGTTTAGGCGACCCTAAACCGGTGAAGATGACGTTGTACATGGCGGATCGATCAATCACTCGCCCCGTCGGTATTGTAGAAGACGTCCCGGTCAAGCTAGGTAAATTCTTTGTTCCCATTGATTTTGTCGTGCTTGACATTCCTGTAGATAGTCCGGTCCCGATCATACTCGGAAGACCATTTCTTGCAACTTCCGGCTGCATAGTCGATTTCAAGAATGCTAGACTCGCCTTTGACATAGGAGAAGAGAAGGTAGAGTTCGTCCTTTCCACTCTAGTGAAGGAACCAATCTTTGATGAGGATATATTCAATATCCAAGATGAAGAGGGGTTGTCTAGAGAGGAGGTAAGTGCTATTCTCTTCAAAGATCCTTTGCAAAAGGTTATTACTATGAGTCTAACGAACGTAGGGGAAGAAGAGGAGTACAATGAGGCAATTGAAGCCTTAGAAGCACAAGAGGAAGTATGTGAAGAGGAGTTTGAGAAACTCCACGATGAAGCAGAAAACGTGAGGATCCACGGCCATACACTATATTCCACGGCCGTGGATTTCACAAACCAAAGTGTGGCTCACTCCAGAGGGTTACACGGTCGTGGAGGAAACAGAGCAACCGTATTTCCTTTCCACGCCCTAAACCACGGCCGTGGAGGATGCAGGGAAACCGTGATTCAGGCCGTGGAAGAGGGTGATCGTGCCTCTTCTTCAACTTCTTTTGATTCTTCTCCCACACCTTCTACACCCTTAGACACTTCTAAGGAGGCATCGGATGCTCCTCAAGAACCATTGGAAGCTCCGAAAGCAATGGAATTGAAACAACTTCCTACACATCTAAGGTACGCTTTTCTAGGACCTAACTCTACTTATCCAGTTATTGTTAGTTCCGATCTAACCATAGATGAACATAGTAAGCTTATGGTTGTCCTTAGGAAACGTATGAAAGCTTTAGGTTATACTATAGAAGACTTAGTAGGAATCAAACCTTCCCTATACATGCATAAAATATTAATGGAAGAGGACTTTAGGACTTCAAGACAACCTCAAAGGCGGTTGAATCCGACCATGAAGGAGGTTGTCAAGAAGGAAATTCTTAAACTTCTTGATGCATGTATCATCTATCCTATCTCCGATAGTAAGTGGGTGAGTCCGGTTCAAGTAGTTCCGAAGAAGGGAGGAATGACGGTCATCACCAACAAGAATAACGAACTCATTCCTACCCGAACCGTAACGGGATGGCGGATGTGCATAGACTACCGCAAGCTTAACAATGCAACGAGGAAGGATCACTTCCCATTGCCATTCATTGATCAAATGCTTGAAAGGTTAGCGCAACATTCTCACTTTTGCTATCTTGACGGTTATAGTGGTTTCTTTCAGATTCCGATACACCCGGATGATCAGGAGAAGACCACATTCACGTGCCCATGGGGTACGTTCGCTTATAGGAGAATGCCGTTCGGGCTTTGCAACGCCCCAACCACCTTTCAAAGGTGCATGATGGCTATCTTCTCCGAGTACATTGAGGAAATCATTGAGGTCTTCATGGATGACTTCTCCGTATACGGTTCCTCTTTTGACAATTGCCTTTCTAACGTTGCTCTTGTTTTACAAAGGTGTGAAGACACTAACCTAGTTCTTAATTGGGAGAAGTGTCAATTTATGGTAAAGGAAGGAATTGTATTAGGACACCTAATCTCTAGTAGAGGGATAGAGGTGGATAAGGCGAAAATAGAGACTATAGAGAAGCTTCCTCCCCCAACTTCGGTGAAAGGGATAAGAAGTTTCCTAGGACATGCCGGATTCTATAGGCGCTTCATTAAAGACTTCTCTAAAATATCAAAACCGCTAACTAATCTATTGATGAAGGATGCAGTTTTTGAGTTTTCGCAGGAATGCTTGGATGCGTTTAACATGATCCGGGGAGCTCTAATTTCAGCACCTATTATCCAACCTCCGGATTGGAATCTTCCCTTTGAGGTTATGTGCGATGCTAGTGACGTAGCCATAGGAGCTGTTCTTGGACAAAGAAAGGAAGGGCGAACCCATGCCATATACTACGCTAGCAAAATGCTAGATGAAGCGCAGCTCAACTACGCCACTACGGAAAAGGAGTTTTTAGCCATTGTTTATGCTATTGACAAGTTTCGCTCTTATCTTGTAGGTGGAAAGGTGATTGTCTATACGGATCATGCTACGATCCGGTACCTCCTTGCAAAGAAGGATGAGAAGCCAAGGCTAATTAGATGGATTCTTCTCCTACAAGAATTCGATCTAGAGATCCGCGACAAGAAAGGTTCGGAAAATTCTGTTGCGGATCATTTGAGTCGCCTAACACATCTAGAGGACGACCACTTACCTATAGATGACTCCTTCCCGGACGAACACTTACACATCATTGAGGAGTGCATCGAAGTAATCTCTAAAGGTAACGAACCATGGTTTGCTGATTTTGTTAACTATTTGGTTTGCCAGGAGATACCGCCCGGATTATCCTACGCACAAAGAAAGAAGTTCTTTAAGGATGTCCGGGAATACTTTTGGAATGAACCTCTCCTCTTTAAGAGAGGTCCGGATGGCATCATTCGGCGATGTGTGCCAGAAGACGAGATGCAAAGTGTCATCCGCCATTGTCATTCACTACCTTGTGGAGGACAAGCTAGTTCGAACAAGACTAGCGCTAAGGTATTGCAATCTGGATTCTTTTGGCCTACTTTATTTAGAGATGTGCAAGCCTTTGTTTCCTGCTGCGATGCTTGTCAAAGAACAGGAAATATCTCTAGGAGGAATGAGATGCCTCTCAATAACATCCAAGAGGTGGAGATTTTCGATGTTTGGGGAGTTGACTTTATGGGACCATTCCCATCATCTTGTTGAAACCAATACATACTCTTGGCGGTAGATTACGTTTCTAGATGGGTGGAAGCAATTGCCTCTCCCACCAATGATGCCATGGTGGTGGTTAAGTTCTTTAACAAGACCATCTTCCCACGCTTTGGGATACCTAGGACTATCATTAGTGATGGAGGTTCTCACTTTATTGTCCGGCGCTTTGAAGCTCTTCTAGCTAAGTATGGGGTTACTCACAAGATCGCCACCCCTTATCATCCACAAACTAGTGGACAAGTTGAGATCTCAAACCGGGAGATCAAAGGAATCCTAGAGAAGACGGTTTCAAGGACTAGGAAGGATTGGTCCTTGAAGCTTGATGATCCATTATGGGTGTACCGGACTGCGTATAAGACACCCATAGGAACCACACCATACAACCTTGTGTATGGGAAGTCTTGTCACTTACCGGTAGAGTTAGAGCATAAGGCGTTTTGGGCCATCAAGTGGTTGAATTTCAGCATGAAGGAAGCGGGAGAGAAGCGTCTCTTGAACCTTAATGAGCTTGAAAAACTCCGCTTGAACGCCTATGAGAACACCAAGATTTATAAGGAGAGAGCAAAGCGTTGGCATGATAAGCATATCATTCCAAAGGACTTCAAAAAAGGAGATCAAGTTCTCCTCTTCAATTCAAGGCTTCGTCTCTTTCCAGGTAAGCTTAAATCTCGTTGGACCGGACCTTTTCTAATCAAACGTATTTTCCCCCATGGTGCAGTTGAAGTATGGGGTGAAGCGGGCGGAAACTTTAAGGTGAACGGTCAACGGCTCAAGAAGTATACGCCGGAACTCCAAGCTGAAGAGTTCGCGCCCACCGCACTCGAATAAGTGCGAATTTGGTCTAGCTACGGACCTTAAACAAAGCGCTTCTTGGGAGGCAACCCAAGGTATTGCATTTATGTTTTTGTTTTCGATTCATAGTTTAGCTTAGTTTAGACGTTTTTGCTTTGTTTTGCCTTTGATTCCTTCCGGTATGTTCGTGTTTTTGGATGTAGGAACAGTGGAAAAGGAAAGAGGAAGAGTAATTTTGAAGAAAAGTGACGAAACTTGGACTTTGGAGCATTACAGAGAGTTCCACGGCCTAAACCACGGCCGTGACAGCTACAGTGACCGTAATTTCCAAAAGCCTTCAAAAAATCACAAAAACCACGGTTCTGTACAATTTCCACGGCCGTGGAACCCCCGATAGACCGTGGTTTTCAAATTTTTGTCAGCCACTATATAAACCACGTTCTTCACAAAAACACACCACAAAACCCAATTTCCACGCCCATTTCGCCGGAATCACGCCCTTCACCTCAATTCTCCGTTCATTAATCATTTTCAACGATTCTTCGACCCAAACTGAAGCTAATACGATCACCAACGAGATCCAAGCAACAAATCGAGCGGCAATTCACCAAGGAACGCAGAATTCGGATTTTAAAATCCGAAACCTAGGTTTTTTCCGCTCTTCTCTATCTTTGTCAATTCGGGTTCGTTTTTGCTAACATTTATAGGAGAACTGATTGAAATTGGAAGGAATTAGACTAGGACTGCTTGATTGCTGAGTTTGGCTGTTGTTTGCTGAATTTTGAGAAAAAGCGAGACGAACCACGGTCTCTGTCAATCCCACGGCCGTGGAACACCAAGAACAGACCGTGGTTTTCAACAGTGATGGATTTTGTGAGGAGAGTTTCTGGGAGAAATAAGGATAAGAATAAGGAGAAAGATAAGAACAAAAAGAGGAAGGGTAACCCCTCTTCCTCTTCATCCTCTAGAGCACCACCACCTTCCTCCCCTTCACCTCCATCATCACCTTCATCACCTTCACCTCCTAGCCCTAAGGTACCCACCATTCACGAGGATCATCTCGATGCATTATAGAGGATCCACAAGAGGGCCGTTATAGGACCTAGGTACCTATTGTTTGAGGATTTAGCTCCTCTTCACATCATAGATGACCTTACTTGGCTCTTGGATAGAGCCGGATTAGTTGTCTTCTCGGCTATCCGAGAGGACGCTTATGAGGAGATCACGAGAGAGGTTGTGACGTCTTTTGAGCACAGCCACGTTGATAGGACAGTTTCTTTCCGTCTGATGGAAAGGAACTATGATTTCTCCATCCGGGAGTTCGGGACCTTCTTTGGGTTCCAAGAGACCTTCAATGGTCATTTCCCCAGCGGCGTTTATGCCAAGGATTTCTGGGAAGAGGTCGCCATGATCTATGCCAGCGAGGACCGCTGGCAACCAGCTGATACCAAGGCTAAGTTGATGTATCACTTAGCCTTGAAGATTGCTCACCGGGTTCTTTCTGAGTGTCTCTTCCCTAGGATGGAGACACCTCAGAAGATCAAGACGGATGAGCTCTTTCTTCTGTACTCTATGCTATATGGGCGCCCTGCTGACTGCGCCACCCTCTTAGCTGCTACCATGAGCAAGCTTAAGAACAAGAGGGCGGGCAACATTGGATATGGTGGGATAGTCACCCATCTTGCTAGGATGTTTGGGGTAGATTTTTCTACATGTACACGTATTCCTGCCGTACCCCTAGGACTCCAGGCCTTCATGACTAGAGGTCTCATCTTCCCTACCTATAGAGGTCCACCATATGCAGCTATGCCATGGGAGAGCAGGACGGGGAGGGGCATTGAGTGGCTCCCGGAGTACTCCATTATGGCTGGACGCCATAATTGGAAGGTGACGTTCGCTGCTATGCATGCGAACAGGATTGCAGCTCCTCCATATGTCCCACCAACACCCGTAGTTGAGGAGGAGGAGATGAGAGATCCCTATGAGGGAGGAGGAGGAGCCGAGCAGGACTTTGGCACGTTTCCGGATCAGCCGGACATAGCTTCTGATGTGCCTAGACGTTCTCCACGTCCCGCCAGAGCTTCAGGTTCATCTTCTCGCCGCGCCAACGTGAGTGAGAGACCTACTTGGATGGAGGCTCCACCTTCATGGTACGGAGCTCCACCTTCATGGTCTGCACCGGGGTGGTACAGCCAGGCTCCGGGTTGGTATGAGCAGATGCTAGAGTGGGCTACTAGCCTTTCTGATAGAGTGGGAGCATTGGAGATCCGAGCTGACGCGAGAGATGGACGCATAGATGACCTCGACCATATGATGAGGGATGTCTACCGCCAACAGTTCGGGGTACTATGATCCTAGCTTCTCTCCATTCCCACCTCCACCGCAGTGATGACTTGCAGGACCGACAGTTTAGCCGCTCCACCGCCATTTTGTGAGTTCTTTTTCTTTCTTTCTTTTCTTCTTTTTCTTTTATTTGAACATTAGGGACAATGTTTGTTCCAAGTATGGGGTGGGGTGTGACTAAAAGTTGTAATAACTCTTACTCACTATAATTGCTTCTATTTGAGACTATCTTGCATGTTCATTATATTGTTGCACGTTTTATTATTGCATTGCATGAAAAAAGAGTTTGAAAAACCCATAAAAATTGAAAAATTTTGAAAATTTTGTGCTTCTAAGGATAGAGATGATTTCTATGATAATCACTACTTGTGAATTGAGTTTGATGACAATTGCATGCTTAAACGAACAGTGAATTGAAAAGAAATTAATCGAGTTGATTATACCTCTTTTGCAAGTTTCATAATGTGATGAATGTTACTTAAATCATGTTGAGAAAATAAGGTTGAAATCACACTATAAGTTCTTATACTTCTTGTTGAGATGATTAAGGCAATTCGATTTTTCTTTCTTCTTTCTTTGATCATTTAGCCCCTCATTGAAACATTGACCTCCTTTACCTATCCGGGAATTTGGAGGAGTTGAATGAAAAAGGCATGTATGATGTGGGAGGGTCATGAAAGCAATACTTTGCATTCAAAGGAATAGAAAGAACTTGTAGGTTTGGGGAAGTCAATCATGATGATGAGTAACTCGGCACCATTCACATAGCCGGGTGTTTGTGTCTTGCCAAAGTCGGACTGAGCGATATTCCTAGCGGATTATGGTATGTGCGCTAAGGGTTTGAGACATCTCATAAAAATTGAGAAACGCCGATCTCCTAGGCTTCGGTTTTTGTGCACCTCTATCCATAACTCCAAAAGTAAAGTCGAAAAATGAAAAGAAGAGAGCGAAACTCTAAGTTGAAAGTGCTGCGGAAACCGCAAGAGAAGAAGAAAAGAGTAGTTATCCACTTTCCCGGATTCATGCACCACATTCCTTAAAGTTTCCTTCCCTTTCCACATTCTAGACCTTTTTCTTTGAAAGTCCTTAAGATCAAAAGAATGTTATATGACTTGGTGATATAAATTGAAGTTTCTTATGATTGATTTTGATAATGTTTGAAGGTTATGATGTTTGTATGGAAGTTTGATTAATTCATGAGCTTTCTTTACTCTTTACTCTTTGATTAAGTGTATGAAAGTCTTGTAAACGAATGAAGAAAGGTTTGAGAATGATCTATTGATTAGAAGGCACATTCATCCAAAAGAAGTTTTGCTTTGAGAAGGTACACATATTTCATCCTAACTTGTGTTTTTAAAGCTTTTGAAAGACCTTGCTTAGGGACAAGCAAGTGGCAAGTATGGGGTTATTTGTTAGCATGAAATATTTTGATATTTTAGGCACGTTTTCTAAGTGTATTTCATCCATATTGATTGTCATTGATTAAGCATTAATGCATTTGTGAGCTAGTTTGTCTATAATGTCGATATAGAGATCTACACAAGCTTTATGTTGATTATAGGCAATTAAGAGCTATTTCCGAACGGAATTGAGCAAGGATGGATTTGATGGAGCATGTCCATGAATTGAGGACATTCCTAGGAGCTAAGGAAGTGTCAACTTGAAGAATGCACGAGACTAAGGAAGAATCACGTTCTAGCCCTAAACCACGCTCTAAAATACGGCCGTACTACTTTCCACGTTCAAGTCCACGGCCGTGGAACCATGGCAAGGGAAGTGTGGTTCATTCCAGCAACTTCTACGGCCGTGGAGGAGTTGTGTCAAACCATGATGATTCCCACGCTCTAAATTACGGCCGTGGAACCCTTCCACGACAGTGATCTTGGCGATCTTTTTCGCCACACTTTAAGCCACGATCTCCTACGCAATTGGGCCGGGCCGATATTTTATCTTACACTATAAAAGGACGGACGAAGAGAGATTCCGTCACCTTCGCTTACGCATAGATGCATCTTACGCTTACTCTTGGAATTGCCCTAATTTCGCATTTGGCGAAGATTGTGTTTGAGAGATTTTTGCGCTTTGTCATTGGGATTTCCGGATTGACGGAAGATCGAGGATTCGGAAGATTGTTCGTAAGAAGATCTCGCTTCTTGTTTAGGTTTGATTTAGAAGACGGATTGACATCCCGTTCTTCCTCCTTATCTAAGATTTGTGATTGTTTGTGTTATTCCGAATCTATTGACAATATTGTTCTTGACTTGTGGATTTGAGATTAGTTTGAAAGTTATTGAAGGTTTTCGGAAGTTTTCATCTTTCATTCTCTTAAACCTTGAATTTGATATCAATATGACTATTGTTGGCTAAAAACCCTTAACAATTCTAAGGTGAAGGGTTGATAGTTGTGGCTTAGATGATGATAGATCGATCGTAAACAGATTGGACCCTGAGAGTTAGAGAGAATCGCCGACAACCTTAATCCACGGTCAGTTCTTGAGCTTCCACGGCCTTGGAACTCAAGAACTACCCGTAATTTTGTGTTAAGTTACGAACTTGCTTTTACTTTAATCCAAAGTTAAAGATTTGCTTTAACTTAGTCTTGGCTTGCCTTTTCTAGGTGGTAGTGAAGCCTCAACAACCTCTACCGCGATTGTGAGTGTCACAACCTTAATCGGTTTAGTTAGTCTTGATCCTTGGATTACAAGTTTGGGTATTTGACGTTAATTCTTACCTTTAGATCCTTTCTATACTGAAGCCTCAACAACCTTTATAGAGAGTGTCTTCTAGGTGAGTCACATAAGGTTTTTGGAACTTCACCGTACGATTACCTTACATTAGCATACCTTTGCAACCCTCAACTCTGTCCTTATACCTTTAGTATATCTTGAATCGATTGCAACAGCTGGATACTTGGATCTTTAGGATTGTTGTTTTCCCAATATTTGAAAAGCTTCATACATTTACTCGCTTGATAACCTATAATTGAATTTGTTCCCCCCAAATCCCTGTGTTCGATACTCTGAAATTCTTGCTCAACTATATCGATCCGTACACTGCGGGTTCGCTTGCTTGATTTCTAGTTTTATATTTAAAGCTTATTTGCACGCACGCTAAGTGGCGAACAGTGACGATCAAGAATAAGTACCCATTTCCCCGTATCGACGATCTTTTGGATCAGCTGCATGAAGATTCAGTGTTTTCGAGGATCGATCTGAGATTTGGATATCACCAGCTGAGGGTGAGAGAGCAGGATATAGCCAAGACGGCATTTCGGACCAGATATGGACACTACGAGTTTGTAGTGAAGCCATTCAAGCTAACGAATGTGCCCGTAGTTTTTATGGAGTTGATGAATAGCATCTTCATCAATTTCCTAGACCAGTTTGTGGTTGTCTTCATAGACGATATTTTGGTTTACTCTTGCAGCAGAGATGAGCATGCAGGACACTTGAGGATCGTTCTTCATGTCTTACATGACAGAGATATTTACGCCAAGCTCTCTAACCGCGAGTTTTGGATGCCCGTGGTAGCATTCCTTGGTCACATCGTTTCGGCTGAAGGGATCAAGGTAGATCCAGCGTAGATTGATTTCGTAGCGTCTTGGTCGCCTCCTAAGAACGTCAAGGAGGTACACAACTTTATAGGATTGGCGGGCTACTACCCGAGTTTTGTTGAGGGCGTTTCAGTTATCGCTTGACCGCTCACTTCATTGTTGAGGAAGTCTACGAGGTTTGTATGGCCTGAGCCGTGCCTGCGGAGCTTTGAGGAGCTGAAGAAGAGGTTGACCTCTACTCCTATCATAACTCAGCCAGAGGGCATTAAGGATTTTGTGGTCTACAGTGATGCATCCAAGCTAGGCTTGGGATGCATTCTAATGCAGAGGGGTAAGGTGATTGCTTACGCGTCTCGACAGCTGAAGACGTACGAGGGTTACCCTACCCACGATCTAGAGTAAGCTGTTGTTGTTCACGCTTTGAAGATTTGGAGGCATTATCTATACGGAGCTATGTGTCAGATTTTCACAGACCACCAGAGTCTGAAGTATATATTCACTCAGCGAGAGTTGAATAACCGTTAGAGGAGATGGTTGGAGTTGATCAAGGACTTCGAACTTGAGATCTTATACTACCCGGGGAAGGCTAATGTGGTAGCAAATGCCCTTATTAGAAAGACGCCCCGAGAGATAGCGATCGCTAGGCTGACATCTCAGCCACAATTACAATGAGACCTTGTGTGCCTAGAGATGGATATTCACTTTTCGGATTCCGACAACTACCTATCCACTTTGGAGATAGTACCTGATTTGTTGGCTAAAATCCGACAGAAGCAGAAGAGTTGCCCAGCTTTGACACACATCCGAGACAAGATGTCTCGAGGAGAGGCACCATAGTTTGTAGTAGGTGTTGATGGTATCTTGAGACGTCAAGAGCGTGTTTGTGTGCCTTCAGATTGAGAGTTGAGACAGAGGATCCTATAGGAGGCTTACTCTTCAGCTTACTCAATGCACCATGGTGCGATTAAGATGTACCAGGATATCAGATGCTCTTTTTGGTGGGAAGGTCTGAAGCTAGATGTCACAAGATATATAGCCTAGTGTGTGACCTGTCAACAGGTCAAGATCGAGCATCATCGACCAGGAGGCGAACTACAACCACTTCCAGTCCCTCAGTGGAAGTGGGAAGACATCTCAATGGATTTTGTTATCGGTTTGAGACCGAGTTGAGGTTTTGATGGTATCTGTATGATAGTTGATCGACTAACGAAGACCGCACGTTTCATTCCTATCAAGGAAACTTGGTCGGAAAGTCGATTGGCGTAGGAGTTCACGAGATAGATAGTGAGACTTCACGGAGTACCTAGGACTATAGTTACTAATAGAGACGGACGGTTCACTTTGAGGTTCTGGTAGCAAGCACATGCCGCCCTAGGTACGAGTCTACAGTTCACGACTGCTTATTATCCTCGGACCGATGGTAAGTCCGAGCAGACCATCCAGACACTATAGGACATGTTGGGAGCCTGCGTGTTGGATTGGGGACAAGTGTGGTCAGATCACATTCCCTTAGTGGATTTTTCGTATAACAACAATTGGCACGCATCGATCAGGATGGCTCCTTATGAGGCTTTATACGGACAGAGATTCCGTACACCGTTGTGTTAGGATGAGCCGAGCATTGTTGGCGGAGTAGCACCTGAGCAGATACATGACGACATGGCTCGAGTAGCAGTGATCCGAGAGCGGATGTTAGCAACACAAATTCGACAGAAGTCTTATGCAGATAAGAGGCGTAGACCTCTAGAGTTCAGATTTAGAGCTCAGGTTTAGTTGAGAGTATCTCCGACACGAGGCGTCAAACGTATCGGTGTCAAGGGGAAGTTGAGTCCTAGATATTTAAGACCATTCGAGATTCTTGAGCGTGTTGGAGAGGCAACATACATACTTGCTTTGCCACCGAGACTCGAGGGTGTTCACCCGTCTTCCATATGTCTCAGTTACGGGAGTGCATACCGGACCCAAGGCATATCGTCAGTCACGAGGATCTAGTGATCGAGCCAGACCACACGTTTATGGAGCATCCAGTGGCTGTCCTAGAGCATAGTACGTGACACTTGCGTTCGAAGGACATACCGATGATGAAGATTCAGTGGTCGATGCGAGGAGCTGATGAGGCAACTTGGGAGACAGAAGATAATATCTAGAGGAACTATCTGGAGTTTTACATTGAGTTTGATGCACCTTTAGCACAGTAGTCATGTTTGGTTTTTCCTTTGTTGTGTTGCGTTGCGCACACTTTTGTGACATTTTGAGTTACATGCCCCTTAGCGGGAATATATGAGTTCAGTTGGTTTTTTGTGTGGTTGTTAAGTGATTGTTCGGCTATTGCAAGTTTCGGAAAAAACTTCTTTTTAGGGGGATTTAATGTAAGATCCAGTTTTCACCTTCACTGCCCTCGCGGTGAAGGAGGCCGCCCCAGCAGCCTTGGAGTCTATCACTGCCCATGCGGTGACAAGGGGCCGCCCTAGCGGCTGAGGCAATTCGCCCCTGCGGATTCGCTGCAGATCGCACCCGATTTGTTTTCGTTCGTTTTATCTTCCTTCCATAGATAGAATATCCGATCTTCTATCTATGGGTCGGGTTCCTTATCTCCTTCTTAAACCTAGTCGCCCTTTTCATCTATCTTTCCCGCCTCTCCTATATATTCCTGTCTTTTCTTATTTTTCCCGTTTCTTGCATTCGTTCTTCAACCCTGAGAGTTGTAGCCGTTCCCCTTGCTTTCCCTGTGATCTTGTGGAACGTGTAAGTTCCTTCTCATCTGATTCTTCCTCACGTTCATGAGCTGATGCATGTCTTTCCCCTTCTGTTTCGTCTTTCTTCTTCGTTCTTCCCTTTTCTTATTTTCCATGGATCAAGCTTGAGCCTTGATTCTTGTGGGAGCATTTCGTTGTTGATATGTTGTCGTTCACAGGCTCCCCTGGTTGAGTTGTGAAGTGTGAGAGTGTTGGTAGAGCAAGCTTCGGCCTTGTCATGGTTCTGTTATCGTCAAGAAGTCGATAGTGCCTCTACACCGTTATCCGCCCACGCGCCTGAGCATTCCCGCCCCAGCGGCAACCCGCCCATGCGCCTTGTCGGACCGCCCCTGCGGTTTATCTGTAGTAGCTCCCGTCTTTGGTGAGTTGCTTCCTTCCTTGCTTCCCTCGTTCCTTTTCTTACCTTTCGATGATGTTGTTGACCCTTGGTGTTCTGTAAGACTAAGGTTGAGACCTTAGCTTGTGTAGATCTCTTAGAGATCATGGAGACTAGAAGTTATAGACTTCTAGCATTCATTTTGGTTCTTGATTCGTGATGCTTTTGTGAACAGGCTTCCTTTCGTCCTTTCCTGAGGATTTCCTGAGTGTTGTTGAGTGCTGAGCTTACCTTTGAGTGAGGTAAGTCCCTTGGACTTACTTAGCTTCATTCCGCATATTGGTTTGATTGTATTGGCTTGATTGTGTTGTTTATCTTGTTATAACTGATAACCGGAATAGGATTCACCTTTGCTATACCTTAATTATCCCAAGTGTATTATAACCGGGCGTTTACCGCTTATCAAATTCAGAATGAGGAAACTGGGAGGTGCTCTCACGACCAGTCCAGCAGGTGACAGAAGAATGCATACGTTCTATTCCTGTTGGTAAAAGGGAATGGAGACGAGATCGTAGCGATACTCGTATAACAACTATAAGTTGAATTAGTAATTGGATAAGCTAATGAAAGATAATAACTGGCTGTTGTGTGAGCATGATATATGTTTACTTTACCTTATGTGTGTTTGTGCCTTTATTGACAATCTGATTTGTAGAATGTTAGCTAACGGTTTATACCGATGTTGTAGATGTTCCACAGGTTTGGGATGCTGCTGAGTGATCCGGAGGGTGTGGACAGCCGGGATTCCCGTACATTATAGAACGGGATCGGGTTTAGGTTTATGTTGTTGCTTTCCCTTTTTGTTTTGAACTCGGCTGCGAGTCTTTTATGTTTTCCTTTGTTTAAACCTTTGGTTGTATATTGAGTTTTGGTTTTCATTCGTTTGTGCCTTGTTGTAAGATTCGTTGCGTCGTTGCTACTCTGAGGGTCAAGACCCATTGTGAGGTCCTAGCCCGTAACGCTTCGAGTGATAACAACTTGGGGTGTTACAAACTCTCAAGTGAAGAACGTTGAAGAGAAGATCTCGGTAACTTGAAGATCTTATTTGCAACGACTACTTCTCAAACAATGTGAGAAGATCTCGCTCAAACAAACATCGGTTTCTATGGAGGAAAGAAGATGTTACAACGGTTGCAAGACAACGGCTATAACAAGATCTCTATAGAAGACTATAAATGAAGACATCGATTGAAGATGAAGAAAAGAGCTTACAAGTGAAAGTAATCAAGCCTTCCAAGCGTTCATACAAGAACATCTTCATCGATCCAAAAGTTTATCTTCCTCTTTAAGTTTACATAGGATTATTCATTAGATTGAGAAACACAAGAGCTGCATTGACATATCATTATAGTGTTATACTTGAGTGAGGTACTCTGCAAAGTAACTAGGCTATTATTGCTAGAATAGTAGTTGACTAGATCGTCACATTGAGACTACATTGAGAGAAGAAGGGAAGTTCTTCTAGGTTGTATTTAGGACTCAAAACAAGCAGATAATAGATAGTTAGAATCCTAGGGTCGGAAACCCTATGCGGAGAGTAGGTTGTTAGGGCTGAATTTCATAAACATATCACTGTGTCGATCTCTTACATTTTGCACTTTATATCACATTTTATTGTGACTAACAACTTTCTGCAGGTTTCAAAGTCAAGGCCTTGAGATCCACTTTAAAGCCTTGAGAAATAATTTTGTCACTAAGCACAGAGATCGACTTCAATGCCTTGAGATTAGTGTCAAAGCCTTGATATACTATATTGCGAAAAGTTCCCATACTCTATTCAACCCCCCTTCTAGAGTATTTTATATCCTTATCAATCCCCTACTTGGTTCTTCAAATAAGATTCCACCTCATCACACTAATCTTTTACATTCAAAAAAATATCATTGAACCTTAACCCTATGAAAACCAAACACAATACTGAACAAGTCAAGAGAGGCTTGGTTCAAGGAAAAGGACGTCTATGTGAACATGTGAAATAAGCAAGTGAAGAAACCAATATGTTTATTGTGTGGAATTATGAGAAAGAACGGAACTCAACAAACAAGAAAGACGACACACATATTTATAGTGGTTCAACCAATGATGAATACATCCACTTTAGAGAGACTTTATTGAGGAGTTTCAAAATACAAATATTGTAAGCAGAGGAAAGGCTACAAAATACAAAGTAATGAAACCTAGATAATACTTGGTCATAAAGTATAAGACTAGGCCAAACAACAAAGGCTCGAACGGATGACAAGCCCATTCAAGGCACATCAAGAAATCTCCACCTTGACTTGAATCCTCACAAACATACCATAATCACTAGTCAATACCCACACTAGATCCTGATTCTATCCAGATGTGCCCCTTTAGCTCTCAACAACTTCTGGCATGAAGCAAGTCCAAACAATAGTGAAACTTATTGCATGGTGTTGACTTTGTGAAAATATTATCGGATTATCCACAATGCCTACTTTCTTCACCTTAATCCTCTTCTCATTTATCAAGAAATGATACCTAATGTCAATATGCTTAGTCCTCTCATGATGAACCCGATCCTTAGCAAAACAGATTACACTCATATTGTGACAATATACAATAGCTTAATCATGATGTATACCTAGATCGATCACTAACCAATCCCTTCAACCAAATGCCCTCTTTAGTGGATTTTGTCAATGTCATGTATTTGCCTATGTGGTAGACAAAGTGATAGTAGGTTGTTAGGCTATATTTGCCTATGTGGTAGACAAAGTGATAGCAGGTGGTTAGCTCATGAGCATCCGCCTCTTCAACAACTTGTAAAGCATAACCAACCATATCTTTAAAACCATACCTTTGTGGAGGTTTTACTCCAACTCTTGTTGAGCGACCCTTAGTTAAGTTCTGGTGAATAGTTGTCGGTGGTTGATTTTTTTGATGTTGTAGATTCTGGTAGCTCATCTTCTGATTGTGGTTGTTCTTCTTTTGGTTGAGGAAGAAAATGGATCTCCACTTGTGTATCATCACTGCTACTCTTCGTTGATTTCATTGACTTCACTGTCGAGTTAAGCATAGAACTCTCAAAAAAAGAGACACTTCTACTACTCATAATAACTCTTTTCTCGGATGAAGATCAGACTCTATATCCCTTGACACCATCTCCATAGCCTACACACATTCCTTTATTTGTTCGAGGTTCTAGTTACCTTCATTGACATGATAGTAAATTGTAAAAAAAAAGCTAAAACTAGAATAGTCAGTAGACTTACAAGATGGCCTCATAAGGCATTTCAAGAACTTCTAAGAGAGTATGCCACCGTCAAAAGGAAAAAATTTATTGGATCGTGATAAGATACCTCTAGGATACATGTGTGGATTTTAATATTATTAGAGGAAAAGAAAGCCAATATGGAGGAGCAAGTCTCCTAGTTTTTGTGTTGTGCTAGTATTCTGCTTTAGGTTTGACCGCTTTAGGTCCCATTGAAAGGGACTTTTTATTGATAGAACGGACAAAAGATCATATAAATCCAATTAACTAAGTTTGTCACTCGACTTAGCCCTTTGTCGGATGGGCTTCTAGGACCCTTCTTAAGTAGTTTTTTTTTAATGCAGGAAGAGCCCTTATATATTGTAAGCAAAACTAGTTTGTTTCGTTTGAGAAGAATGGGTTATTAAAAACTTTTTTATTGTTATTACAAAATAGACGGCTTAATTTTCTTAATTATAGGTAAAAATGCTTGTTATTAATTGTAAAATATATAGCAACGAGCCTTACTTTAAAAACCTTAATTATACTCATCAGAATAATAATCGCCCACAAACCTCTTTCACCCAACTAATTTTAATCCCGTTTAACTAGTTTGAAAAAATATGTTTATTCAATAATCGGCCGTTATATATTACGATGAAAACTAGCACCGATCTCAATACTACAACTGCAAGATCAAACATTATTATGACTCCCTAGTCATGAAAATGGAGACGATTGATTAGAATTTGGTATAGGGCGATTAAAAAAAACAGAAAAAGAAAAAAGTGGATCCACGTAGAGTGAGCGAAAGCAGCCAAAAAAAAAGAGATGATTGACGAATGAGCAGACAAATTATAAGTGTGCTGTCTAATTGTATACAAGTGTAGCTTAAGGTGTTAGATCTGCATTCCACAAATCTGATTGATGATCAATGGAAGATCCAGATCTGTTGACTGGAAAGAAATGGCGGATCTCCAAGAAGGAGAAGCCCAATTCCTCCTCCTACTCGCTCTCGAAAAGCTCATCCGTAAGAATCATCCAGCAGCAGCATTCGCCGCCGCACAGCAGCAGCAGCAGCAACCTCCGCCGCAGCTCCTCCACCCGGCAGCCCTCTTCGGAAAAGGGCGGGTTCAGCCGCAAGTGCAAGGAGCAGAAGGCCCGTTTCTACATCATGAAACGCTGCGTTGCGATGCTGGTCCGCTGGCGCAACCACGACGACTCGTGAACCATCATCGCTGTGTAACTGTAATTCATCCTTCCTTGCTACTACGTACATCGCTGTCTTATTTTTTGCATTATTGGAGATGCGTTTCTGGTGCCTTATTTTGTTCTCATCTATCAAATTGGGATCGCACTGTTTTTGGTCATTCAAATGTTAATTTATGCTGATTAATTCATAATTATTCACCATCATATATTGCTCTACTGTTGCTCATATGCATTCAAATACACCGGAGAATTGTGGATTTTGTCTTTTTTTTTTTTCTAATATTACCTCTTCAATAACGTTATTTGCAGGGCTCACCTAACAAACAACCCGCTAGGTAACTAATGGTCTAAAACCACCTTTAACAATGTTCCGTCAACAAAACACCACCCCCGTCCTATTTCAAAAAAACAACTTTTGAATGTTTAAATATTTTCTTAATTATTTTTCATCATAAATTATAATACTAAACTAAAACATTGAAACTAATTATGATATTGATATTAATAATGAAAATTTATCTTGTTTGTGTTTAATTTTAAATTATTTTAATGTAAATTTAATTGGTATAGGGTGGTTAATTGGAAGCATTTAAAATTAATTGTCGTTTTATGTCAAAAAAATATATAAAGGGTGATTTATTATAAGTATATGATTATTCATAGTGGTTTAATGTTAAAAAATCATAAAGAGTGATTTATTGTAAAAGAGTGATTATTAAGGGTGGTTTTACCTAGCTTTTTCTAGATCCGGAGAATCATTAAGTATTTAAAAGAAATGTAGTCTCATGTCAAAATTTTTTATATATAGATTCACAAAATGGCATTTAATTACAAAAATTATTAATAAATTTCATTTTGTTAAAGTTTTAGTAACAATTTTATATATATCTATATATAATTACTTAAATAAAAAATAATAATAACATATTTGTAGTAATGATTTTTTAAAATCTGTAACTTTATTTTATTGTTATTTATTTTAACAAAATCAAATTACGTATTTTTTATATTTAATATCTTTAAGCAAAGTGCATGTAAGTATTGTGAAGTTAATATTTCTAAACGGGAGGTCACAATTAAAGTCACAAAATTTATTTAATACTGAGTTTTTCGTAACATTTTTTTAGTTAAAACAAGTTTGTAGTTCCATGTTATTGTTATTTAGTTTTTCAAAATAAGTATCTTTTCGGTTTAGTATCTTTTTTTCTTTTTTATATCTTTTTCTCATAATTTATTTTAAAAACTTTGTTATCCATGATTTTTTAACTCGGTCATATTTTTATCAATTTTGCTGGATTATTCCATATCGGTTATCAAGTAATATTGATAATTTGAGAGCTTTTATAATTAGAAGGTTTTACGAATAAATAAATCATATATTTTCTGCATTTTGGATAAGATCAAATAAAATATTTATTAATTCAAGATTAATATCTGGTATACGGGTCGTTGATCTACTGGTATGTAGGTAAATGATCTAGTACGTCGATCAATGGTCTATTGGTATGCATGTCGTTGACATATTGGTACACGGGTCATTGACATATTAGTATCTGGTGGTAGGAATCTACTAATATGGCGTTTTTAATATGATTTGCTTAAATTTGGAAAATTAAATAGAGCTATTATAAATGTGTTATATCTATTCACAACTTAAAAAAATATGTAGCATAATAAGATTTGAGTTGAATTCTTAACTAAATCAAAATTCGTGGATAGCACTGAAAAAATTATATTTAATTTGAGAACAAACTCAAAAATCTAAAAAGTATGCGAAATAGAGGGGAAAATATAATAGTTTTACATGAAAATGACTTTGTATCTCAAATCCTATATCACGTAAAGTTAACGGTGTTTAAATACATTTTTTGGTCTTTTGGCTAAGACCATGATTATTATTTGTTCTTATTCGTATATTACTTGATAAGTGAGGGCATGGTCCACTTCGAATTTAAAAATTCATCAACTCATATTTTAAGATCATATTGTGCAACTAAATTACTTCGTATCGATCATCAAGTAGGACTAACAATTTGAAAGTATCTATAAATAGAAGGTTTTAAGTGTAGACAAATCATATTTTACGGACACTAGCTAAGATATTACATCTTATCATTTGAATATCTTATATGTGGGGTCATTGACCAATTTTGATATTCAAATAATTTTTTTACAAGACGGCATCACAAAGTAGCTTTTAAATAAGTATGTAAACATGTATCCATACATCCCAAAAACCACAACCATTCTAACATGTACGGGAACCCTCAGCTAATCACTCTCGCCAGGTCACTCTGCAACTTTCCTAACCTGCAAAGCATCTACTGTAACACCCCAAGTTCTCGGAACTCGGAAAGCTACTGGTAAGGACCTCACAATGGGTCCCGACCTTAGTTTGACAACAATTTAACTAGATCTTACAACAAGGCACAGATAAGGAAAATCACAAATCCTAAAATATTGTTTTACAATGTCATGAATGTGACCAGATATACTTAACCTCCGTCCACAATAATGTCATACGGACTCATAATAATATAGAATGTCATAAATGAAAGATCGACATAACGAAAAGACTGTCACCCATCCTATAAAATATGACACCCCGGCTGACCACTACCTTCCGGATCACTCGGCATCCGCTCAAACTTGCGGCACGTCTAAACAACAATATAACAGTTAGCTAACTAATCAAATATAGGCGGAATCAAAATAGCACAAACACATCTATGGAAATAAAAGCATTCAGCATGCTGGCACACAATCCGGTAATTATCTGATAACTTAGGTGATTCACTTTATTCCGTTTTTAAGTTGTGGCACGAGAAATCTTAAGATTTCTCGCCTCCGTTCCTTATCCAACTAGTGATAGTTTGGCACACCTCCGTCGGTGGCGTCCCCGCAAACCAAGTATGCACTAGTCCCTAAAGAAACCCCTAGTCGCCCTCGGGCTTACTGGGCAGAATGCCACCACCCGTTACTCTTAGGCCAAAAATATAGGTCGGTCGATAATTAATATTAGATACACTTATAAACACATCATTCAAACACCACTATCATTATTCACACTCATATCCGAAAGCTAGCTAAGTAAGCCCAAAGGACTTACCTGAATCAAGTCTCTACTCTCTTAATCACAACTCCATCTACAACCGTAGAAAATCAATTGCCTGTCATAGGAGGCAAGTGGATCAAAA
This sequence comes from Fagopyrum homotropicum, assembly GCA_033239125.1. NCBI lineage: Eukaryota > Viridiplantae > Streptophyta > Magnoliopsida > Caryophyllales > Polygonaceae > Fagopyrum > Fagopyrum homotropicum. Next base: position 99,348,685 of record BSWB01000005.1, read on the forward strand.
TACATCCCATATTCTTAGAAGTCTATAACTTCTAAGATGTACAATCCCATCATAAGGGAAATTACTAAAATACCCTTCTAAGGTAAAATGACCATTTTACCCCTACTCCTGAAACTCTCGACAAAACCCATAATATTTATTCAATCTCTTCCTTGGAATTTAATTCCATAATCTAACCCTTAAGAGTGAGTTTAGATAGAAACTAGAAAACTACACATTTTCCTAACCTTCCAAACGGTCACTAGGATCCAACTTTGGCTCAAGATATGAAGCCCGAATAAACATATAAAAAATCTAAGGAAATTATCCAAGTCTTCTATGATATGCATACTAATCATAAGGCCAAATATCTCTCTAAAACACTAAACTAAACTCCTTATATAAATATCCAAATTTGGTTCCAACATCCGGTAATTTCATACTTAGCCAAAAACTGGGTATCTTTCCTAACTGCTAGACCAGTCCACTTTGGACCTTCATAGATCTAGATCTAACCGTTGGATCAATCCCAAATTTTGATACATAACAGTATGCATATTACTCTAAAACATATTAAAAATGGAACGGTGGATCATGCTTCTAAGGTGTCAAAAACAAGGCTCAAACATGACTATTTAATACAGTTTCCGGAAATTTAACAGATATTGAAAGAGGTTATTGTTTTGATACTCACCGGCCTCACTCTCACAACTTTATTCTAGGTACAGGAGGTCACAGATTAGACTCCTGCTACACACAAACAACAACAAGGCTTACTCATCTCTTATTCATTCAAGTCTCGACAAGAAAGAGAGAGGTTTAAGACTTAGAGCCCTCACCTAGATCTTTGATGGGTTGTAGAAGGTTGCTATGCTTGGAAGAGGGGGAGATGACTCGAAGGATGTCTGCACATGGTGATGGCACGATCATGCAGCCGTCATGTTAGTACTCTTGTCCAAACTGAGACGAAGTGAAGAGAAGGAGTAGAGAGGCTCACCGGGCTGAGAAGGAGGTCTTCCATATGTCCACTGGGGAACTGACTGGCTGGTCGGCAAGGCTGCACGGTCCTGAGATGAAGACCAGTCTTCAGTGCACGTCTTCGATTCACAAAAGGGAGAAGCATCGATAAGAGACTCACCTTAGTCCTTCTGGATGGTAGTGGCGATGTAGAAGAGCGGTAGGGATCGATGTTTGAGGCGGAGAGATGGATTGAAGACCCTGGTTACGGAGAGACGGCGTGAGGAGAGGAGAGCAATGTGTAACACCCCAAATCCGCGGGACTCGGGATGTCACATTGGGCTAGGATCTCACAATGGATCCTGACCCTAGCCTGACAACAAGTTCACTGGACCTTACAACATGGCACTGACAGATATAAAACAAATACATAAAACAGTATAAACTGTACGACCCAAAGTAAACAAAAACATAGCCGAGTATATAAAACGACATCCTCACACATGAGGTACAAAAGATCATCCTCACGCAGAGGGGAAACACAACAACCCCAAACCAACCACCTAATGTACGAGAGTCCTCGGCCTGTCACCCTGCCAGATCACCCAGTAGCGCCTAACCTGTAAACATCTACAACACGGTATGAAACCGTTAGCTAACCATACATATATGAGGTAATGCATAAGCACAAGCACAATCATGAAAGATAAACGCATCAGCATGCTATCACACATTTACCCATTTATTATCTTTATATAATAACCATTCACTCAAAAACCGTATATATATATATAGATAGATGAAAGTATGTGACACGAGGACCGATACATCCCCGCCTCTGAGTACAATGTCCAGCTGTACGAGTATCGGTCACACAATCCGTGTACCCTATGGGAGTGGATTGCGCCCTTCCTGTAAACCAGTCTGGCCCGACATCAGAGAACCTCCCAGACTCCACGGCGGGATGAAAGGGAAAGGTTATCACAGCCACGCAGTGGGGCAGTCAATAGAACATAGGTCGATAAAAACGACAACTCATGCTATCATAGCAAACATAGAAAGCACACACCACTCATGCAAACACCCAATATAGGGATGATAGCTAAGTAAGTCCTACGGACTTACCTCAACCTCGTACAACCTCAACCACGATCACCTCTACACTGGAGGGACAACACGGCCTATAAACAAGGCATAAAGAGATATATAAACCTCTATTCATCAAAGGGGTCACACCTAGACCCAAAGGGATCCACAAGGATCATACTCAATCTATGAGCCTTACAACCAACTAAACCTCAATATCTCAGCATAACTCACAATTCCTCAAATCTCAAGGTAGTATCTAATCAACATTCCTCAATCTCAATTTTAATCCTAATTTAATTAATTAACCTTTAATTAATTAATTAGATTCCGCCAGAATAACGTTTTGCCCGCAGGCAATTTCTAAACCCACCTGTCATCAGATTTCATCAAACAAACTATCCATAATCACCAGAATAATATAACAACCATAATGGAATTTCTAATTATCCATTTTGACAAGCCTAAATTCAATTTAGGCCATATCGCAGTACGGAAAACGAATAAATTCATAACTTATTCGTTACTAACCCGATTGACGATCTGAAAGAAGATTCGGACACACAACGACCTAGGCTACGCATGGACAACATCAAATTCACCGGAATCTGAGTGACGGAACCGTCCTGGTGACATATATGCTCGACCAGCCCTCCATATACTCGGAAATGCAAAAACTCGGTACCGATATGAAGAGAATGAAGAGAGGAATCCAGAAACTCAAACGGAATTGAAATCGGATTAGAAATGGAGAGTAGATCTGAGTTTGAAGGTTGAGAGAAATCAGAGTTTTTACGAGATAACGTGAAATGAAATGAATTAATAAAGGATTTTCCGCTATTTATAGTAAAGACGATAATTATCCTTTACTAAAGTCGATAATTATCCTTTAACCGATCCAAATGCGGGTCGAACCTCTTTCTCCAAACTTCTCGAGATTGGAACATTAAATCTGGAATATTGTAGGGATAATTATTACAAACTGCCTCGGAAAACGTGTATTCCTAAGCCGTCTTTCTTAGCCGTTAAGAAACGAAATAGCGACTCTTTTGGCCGTTTTGCCTCTCCATGTTATTTCATACCTAGGACATATCCGATGTCCTGGTCATTTCTCTCAACTGCATTTTTATTAATTGGAGCTTCCAAATGCTCCAAATAACACCGGAGGGTAAAAATAATTACCCGGGGGAAAAAGTAAAAATTTTCCCAAACGTCCAAAATTACGCTAGGAACATAACGGTGGGACTCATACTCATCACTTGCGAAATCTTCGCGAGTTATATGTCAATTACTATAAACGATTAAGTTAATCAACATTAATTAGAATTCGGAAATCCTAGCTATTACATCACACACCCCTTAAAAAAAAGTTTCGTCCCGAAACTTTAAAATTCTCAAATCCTCTCGGACCCATACGCCGAGGTATAACTCTCACTCTTTCTATCGGAGGTATCACATCTCCGTTCAAAAGATCACAACCTATAACAATCTATAACCTCAAGTATAAACATGGAGGAATCATCACTCCAGGAAACAAGGCCATAACGCTACCCAAAGGCGTAGAGGAATCACGTCTCTCGCCATACCACATCACAAGGCATAGAGGAAGCACATCTCTAGCCAAAACATATCACAAGCATAGAGGAAATACGTCTCTAGCAAACCATAATCATATATATCGTATGGAGGAATCACATCTCCACTAAAACTATGTCCATCAAGGTAGCATGGAGGAAAGAACCATCTCCAGCTGAATCCTAATCACACTCAAATAGCATGGAGGAAAAAACCATCTCTAGCTATAAATATGATCATACTCGGATAGCGTGGAGGAAGTAATCCTCTCCAGCTATAGCATACATCACACTAGCACATCAAGATCTACTAAGATCTTAAATCACATCACAACTAGCATGGAATAACACATCAAGGCATATAAGCATATAAGCACATAAGCACAACATTCATCAAGATAGCACTAAGATATACTCGTGCTCCCACAAATGGGTTTGTCCCAACATATACTCTGGATAGTTCCTCAAGACACTATCCTCAGTCTCTCACATAGCCTCTTCAGGTCTTCATCTCGACCATTATATCCTCAATATGGGAATGTCTTTCGAATGCAAGCGTTTCATATCTCATTTCAAGAATGTAATCGAATGCTCAACAAAAGTGTGGTTGGACTCAACCACCAAATCATCGTAACTCACAAGGTGTCTCGAGTCTGGTATATACTTCCTCAGTTGAGACATATGAAACACTGGGTGAATATCCTCTAATCTCAGAGGCAAAGCTAAACATCATGTTGCCTTCACAAAACTGATCAAGATCTCAAGTAACCGACATATTGAAAACTCAGTTCCCCTTTCCATAATAACACAACTAACGTCTCACAGCTGAGATACCTCCAGCCGGACATGAACTCTCACTTGAACTTTAGAGGTTAACACCTCTTGTCTACACACACAATCTGGCGACTATGTAGAGCCAACACTCTTCTTTTAATCATCGTTACTCGAACTATAAAATCCTGAGTCTGGTCATGTGTTATTTCCACTACTACTGCTAGATCACTTCTGGCATAAAGGTGTATGGCATCTACGCCCATACAATACTTCTCAAGGACATTCCCGAAGATAAACGTCAATCATTGTTATATAATAACCCAATAATGGAAGGTAATATAATCATCCACGTTTCCCATTCAACTTACAACTTATATTAGATTCTTAAAATCTAGATGATCCTCTTCAACTAACCCACTGCCAAGGGGTGAAGCATAGTCATGAAGTATAGACTCATTTTTCCAAAGCAGTCTGTATCTACTGTTCACAATCTCAAAGTAAAAATATCCATCTCGATCAGAAATGATCGTTCTCGGTATACCATGGAGTCTCACTATCTGTCTAGTGTACTCCTCAGCCAATTCATTCACTAGCCACATCCTTCTAATAGAAATGAAACGTGCCGGTTTCATTAATCTGTTACCAACAACCCAAATAATATCAATCTTCTACTGGGTCACAATCTCATAACAAAATCCATAGAGATGTTCTCCCAAATTCTACTACTACACTAGTAGTGGGTGGGGCCTATCTCTAGATCGGAAATACTCTATCTGGACCTGTTGACAGGTCACACACTGTATCACAAATCTAGTTATATCGGCTTCATACAATATAATCGTTTCATCTCGTGGTACATCTTACTCGTACCTGAATGTACTGGATAAGGCATACAGTGGGTATACCATAATATTCTCTGTCTCCATCTGCATCAGCAGGCACACAAAAGCGGTCATGACTCTTCATCAATCCATCTACTCTCATGGAGAACTATGGTGCCTCAGTACGAGACATCCTTGCTCTAAACCTTGTCAAGGCCGGGCAAGTCTCCTGCTTCTGTTGGACCTCATCCAACAGACCAGTTAGAACCTATGAGGTATAACTGGGTATCCTCATCAAGGAACTGATTGTCCAACTCTAGCCAAGCTAGATCTCTCTGAAGCTGAGGCTGAACTATCAGTCTCACAATCATCTTCTCTTGGAGCGTCTTTCCATTCAAGTTATCGGCGACAACGTTCAGCTTCTTTGAATGATATGGAATCTTCAAGTCAAAGTCTTGATCAACTTAAGCTCTTAACACTGGCGGTTATTCAACCCCTGTTGCATAAAATATACTTCAGATTTCTACGATCTATAGAAATCTGACATAAAGATCACACTGGTAAGGTCTTCAAAACTTAAAGGCTTGAACTACCACTACTAACTCTAAATCATTAGTCGGGTAGTTCTCATCATACGTTCTCAGTTGTAAACACACATATCAATAACCCTACTCCTCTGTAGTAATACACATCTCAGACTTAGTTGGGATGTATCACCGTAAATCACAGGATCCCAAAAATCTTCTGACTACAACAGAATGGAAGCAGAGGTCAAATGCCTCCTCAACTCTTCAAAACTTAGACACACTGCTTTCATCACGTAGTTATGGTGGTCTTCTCAAAAGACTCGCAAATGAATACGTAATCATATAAAATCCTTCCTCAAAGCATTGGTAGCAATCTGATGAGCCGAGAAAACTACGTATTCCTTAATGTTCATCAATGAAGTCCACCACCAACTAATCAAGGAAGTCGATGAAGATACTGTTCATCAACTCCATAAAAACTACTAAAACATTCGTCAACCCAAATGACTACACTACAAACTCGTAGTGTCCATAACGGGTATGTGATGTTATCTCATACACATGCTGCTCTCTCATCCATGACTAGGGATATCTTGAGCACAAAGGAATCCTAAAAACAAAATTGCTTCTTGAAGCTAACTCATCAGGTCGTCAATACGGAACATGGAACCTACTAGGGTAAAAGAAGTCTGTTTCAGTCAAATTTTCAAGTTATCAGTACAATATCTCAACAAGCACCATATAGTGTGGCTTTCCCATTCAATCTTGTATCATACTTCAACTCGATAACAATGTCCACACTCCGCTGAGGTGATAGCTAGACGGTTCAGTATCACGTCTATAAACTCATAAACAGCTGGAATACCTTCCAATGTTGGACTATCAAGCTCCTTCATTGTATAACACTAGAAGGTGTCACATCCCTATGCTATCAACTCGCTGCTCGTACAGTCCTGATGACAAACCCGCCTCTTTAAAGGTCTTAACCTCAGAAGACCTCTATTTAACTCAACTCAGTAAAGATTATAATAGTCTTACTATTAAAAGCTAACACCACCTGATATCTATTCATCCAAACCATACACATAATGACTTCCTCATGCACCTACGACATGACAAAGAAGTCTGCAACCATACACGGGTCCCTGAAATAAGGGAACAAACACGCATATCACGGGTATCTCATACCCAAAAAGGTAATTCTGTAAAGGAAAATCCACCTTCAACTATATACCAAAATTCAACCATTAACGCATGCATCGAAAGACATGACGTACATAGCACTCACAACAAGCAAAACTCCACCAGGTAAACCATTAACGAGAATGGTACCTATAACAGCTAACACTCGTAGCTCCTCTACATATAATCACTCAATATCAGATCCATGCTCCTCAGGTATCACTGAGGTCATTACTATAGCCGCCACTTCCACTCTTTCTGCACTGGAAAGAGGAAGGTCTTGCTAGGAAGAAACACCACCGTGCTGACAAAAAGGGTCAGATGGCCTAGCTCACCACAAGTGAAACAAGCTATCAGTGCCAAAGGGCACACAGAACGCTAATGATCTGGATAGCCACAACTGAAACATAATCATCCCATCCTTGCAACCTGTGCAACTGAAGGGTAACTCGACCTTCGTCGTCCACCTGGAATGATCTCACTCTTGAAGGGAACTTGTAAAGGCAATGCCTTGCCCTGTCGACAAAACTTCGCTCTATGCCCTGCTTTACCACACGTAAAACATATGATGGGCGCCTTTGGGCACACAGCTCGCCAGTGTCCCAACTTCCACGCAATTAAAACACTGTAGTTCCTTGCTAGTCATCTTCATGGCCAAAGGATCACTAGATTGTCCTGATATTGGACTTGGTTCCCCATTCATCATCTTTGCTTCTCCAGTAACTGATTCAGTCCATTGCTTCTTTCCGGATCCAGAAGCTTCAGTTGATCTCACAATTGTTGGTAAATCCGGTGTGGATTTACCCGCTATCACCGCTTCATATACTTGTTACATATATTCTTGAAACTTGGATCTACTCATGGAGACACAATCAGCCTCTTCAAACTCGTTCTCTGCCATAGGCGAAACAACAGCGGAAACTGGTCCCTAACTTATCACCACTGGAGGAAGAGGGGATGTACCCCTACCTCATCCCACTACAGATACTGCTCTAGTCTGAGTCATCTGTAGGATATACGCACCTAATCTTATAAGGCTATATATATGCCATAGGTATCAATATGTATATAATACATCCACATAATCCATAGTACACACAGATATATATACATATCTACGCTGCAGAGATCCATGGCAGAGGTGACGACTTCTCGTACATTCTATCCCAAAACCACACTTAAAACCAAAACCTTTGAAAACGTCAGATCCCATGTGGGCTCTGTATATTTTACCTATCAAACCTCATTGCAGGTAGCAAGTGTCATTGTTGTCAACCTGGGATCTGATACCAACTCTGTAACACCCCAAATCCGCGGGACTCGGGATGTCACATTGGGCTAGGATCTCACAATGGATCCTGACCCTAGCCTGACAACAAGTTCACTGGACCTTACAACATGGCACTGACAGATATAAAACAAATACATAAAACAATATAAACTGTACGACCCAAAGTAAACAAAAACATAGCCGAGTATATAAAACGACATCCTCACACAAGAGGTACAAAAGATCATCCTCACGCAAAGGGGAAACACAACAACCCCAAACCAACCACCTAATGTACGAGAGTCCTCGGCCTGTCACCCTGCCAGATCACCCAGTAGCGCCTAACCTGTAAACATCTACAATACGGTATGAAACCGTTAGCTAACCATACATATATGAGGTAATGCATAAGCACAAGCACAATCATGAAAGATAAACACATCAGCATGCTATCACACATTTACCCATTTATTATCTTTATATAATAATCATTCACTCAAAAACCGTATATATATATATATATATATATAGATAGATGAAAGTATGTGACACGAGGACCGATACATCCCCGCCTCTGAGTACAATGTCCAGCTGTACGAGTATCGGTCACACAATCCGTGTACCCTATGGGAGTGGATTGCGCCCTTCCTGTAAACCAGTCTGGCCCGACATCAGAGAACCTCCCAGACTCCACGGCGGGATGAAAGGGAAAGGTTATCACAGCCACGCAGTGGGGCAGTCAATAGAACATAGGTCGATAAAAACGACAACTCATGCTATCATAGCAAACATAGAAAGCACACACCACTCATGCAAACACCCAATATAGGGATGGTAGCTAAGTAAGTCCTACGGACTTACCTCAACCTCGTACAACCTCAACCACGATCACCTCTACACTGGAGGGACAACACGGCCTATAAACAAGGCATAAAGAGATATATAAACCTCTATTCATCAAAGGGGTCACACCTAGACCCAAAGGGATCCACAAGGATCATACTCAATCTATGAGCCTTACAACCAACTAAACCTCAATATCTCAGCATAACTCACAATTCCTCAAATCTCAAGGTAGTATCTAATCAACATTCCTCAATCTCAATTTTAATCCTAATTTAATTAATTAACCTTTAATTAATTACTTAGATTCCGCCAGAATAACGTTTTGCCCGCAGGCAATTTCTAAACCCACCTGTCATCAGATTTCATCAAACAAACTATCCATAATCACCAGAATAATATAACAACCATAATGGAATTTCTAATTATCCATTTTGACAAGCCTAAATTCAATTTAGGCCATATCGCAGTACGGAAAACGAATAAATTCATAACTTATTCGTTACTAACCCGATTGACGATCTGAAAGAAGATTCGGAAACACAACGACCCAGGCTACGCATGGACAACATCAAATTCACCGGAATCTGAGCGACGGAACCGTCCTGGTGACATATATGCTCGACCAGCCCTCCATATACTCGGAAATGCAGAAACTCGGTACCGATATGAAGAGAATGAAGAGAGGAATCCAGAAACTCAAACGGAATTGAAATCGGATTAGAAACGGAGAGTAGATCTGAGTTTGAAGGTTGAGAGAAATCAGAGTTTTTACGAGATAACGTGAAATGAAATGAATTAATAAAGGATTTTCCGCTATTTATAGTAAAGACGATAATTATCCTTTACTAAAGTCGATAATTATCCTTTAACCGATCCAAATGCGGGTCGAACCTCTTTCTCCAAACTTCTCGAGATTGGAACATTAAATCTGGAATATTGTAGGGATAATTATTACACAACTGCCTCGGAAAACGTGTATTCCTAAGCCGTCTTTCTTAGCCGTTAAGAAACGAAATAGCGACTCTTTTGGCCGTTTTGCCTCTCCATGTTATTTCATACCTAGGACATATCCGATGTCCTGGTCATTTCTCTCAACTGCATTTTTATTAATTGGAGCTCCCAAATGCTCCAAATAACACCGGAGGGTAAAAATAATTACCTGGGGGAAAAAGTAAAAATTTCCCCAAACGTCCAAAATTACGCTAGGGACATAACGGTGGGACTCATACTCATCACTTGCGAAATCTTCGCGAGTTATATGTCATTTAATATAAACGATTAAGTTAATCAACATTAATTAGAATTCGGAAATCCTAGCTATTACACAATGAGTCCGATAGCGTGACAGAAGAAAGGCGAGAGGAATGAATCTGGACGTACAAGAGGTAGGAGTGAAGGTTGGGGAGGGTATTCGTAGATCTAGAGTTGTTACGAAAGGAAAGAGACGATAAATGCGTGATATCCGGTGGCTACAAGAAGATCTTCCAATAGTTACGTGGAGATAGGAGGAAGAGGAGGCCGACCGTCTTCTTTCATTCCTTCTTGGGCTTCATCACATAGTTGGGTCAGCACACAAGGAGCAACTCTTGCAAGGAAAGGTGGGCTGAAGCAAGCTGCGCATGGGCTGAAAAGAAGTAGGCCAAGGAAGGGAGTGGGCTGGAGTTTGTCAAGGCCTTGTCAAAAGCTTGTCATTGCCTTGTCAAGTTCATGACATGGTCTTGTCAAAAGACAAATATAAAAAATAGGGTTTGATATGTATTTCATCATTTTATGTGAATTAAGGGTTAAAAAAATGATAGAACTTGTGATGGTGTGCGACGCTAGGTAGAAAGAGACAAGGTCAACGGATTAAATTCCGGTTTGACTCGGAATTTAGCGAAAAAATTTCCCGGATATTACATCTACAAAGCGGTATAAACCGTTAGCTAACCATCTACATATTAGAATAGCAGTAATAGCACATATAGCACATAAGCGAGATATCACATAAACATGCTCACAAACAAGCCGATTATTATCTTTCATTAAGTGATTCACTTTACTAATTCAACTTAGATTGTGACACGAGAACCTCGCCTCTATCCCCTTATACCAATAGGAATGGATCTGATGCATCTCACCGTCTACCTATTGGAATAGTCGCAAAGAACCTCCCAGTTACCCCATTTTAAACTAGACAAGTTGTCATCGCCCGATTATAATTCATTTGGGCCAAATAACGCATATATGGTCATCCTAGTCCGGTTTATAGTTATAGACATATGAACACACACCACTATTACATTCAAACCAACAAATGGAAGGTAGCTAAGTAATCCTAAGGGACTTACCTATTACAAGGTAACCCCTTAATCCATCAACTCTCAGATTCCGGCAGAAATAAATGTCATGCCTGATAATCAAGGAACAAATATCCATTCACTGAATTACATGCTAGAAGATTCTACTTCTAGCCTCAAGTATCCGCACAAGATCATAAACATCATATCCATCCTATAAATCCTCAAAGTCTCTCAAGGCATTCTATCACAATATACCTCTCATACCACTAGCTGGTATTCCAACTAGTTCAATAGAATCCTTCCTATCATGCTTCTAATATGAAGCCACAAAGGTAAAAGGAAGGATCAAACATACCAAACACTTGGTATATTCTGAAGCAAGACGCGGGTGCGGCCACAAAGAGGCACGAGCGCGGCGACAAGGCCCGAAGGCACAGGTGCGGCAGAAGTGAGTTGCAGGTGAGGCGGCTCAACTCCAGGCGCGGGTGCGACGATCCAACAAAGCCTCGCTCCTTCGCTTCTGATAGCTTCTCCTCTCGGTCTCTACTTTGCTTATAGAGATCTCAAGGCCAACTTAACATCCTCAACATAAAATCCACAAACCAACGTCCAAATGATTACATAAACCACAAGGCTCAACTTGTTGGATGCAAAACAATTAAGGGAAAGAATCAAGAAACATAAGAAGAAGAGAAGGAAATGAAGGAAGACAAGCTCACCCTTCTTCTCAAGTCAATAGAAGGGAACCCAAACCAACCAAAGCTGTTACAACCTTCATTTCACAGTAAGGAACATCATCACCATCCAAACTTCAATTGGAAGAAGAATTCAAGGAAGAAATCAAGGAAGAGAACAAGAAAAGAAAGAAAGAGAAGGAGATGAACGGGAGAGAGAAGATGAAAAGAAGTCTGTAATGGTTCACAAACCCTCAAACGGAGGAAAGAGATAAATATTAACAGGAAAGAAAGAAAGGATGGTGGCCAAAAAGTCGGCCTCCTATCCTGCAAAACCACGACCGCGGGCCAACATCGCCGCGACCGCGGCACCGCGATTTCGGCCAAGGCGAGGCGCGGTCGCAAGATCTCAAAAGTAACATGGTTTTTACATTGTACTCACTAAAAATGCAAGCAAAACAACTTGATTAGTAATAAACTCACATTTATTAATACTAGCATATAAAGATTCAGTTCTAAGAGCTCCTAGTACTTCCCTCAAATTTTCTTCATGCTCCTCAAGTGATTTGTTGTAGATGAGAATGTCATCGAAGTAGACAACCACAAACTTTCCAATGAAATGGTGTAAGACATGATTCAATAATCCCATAAAAGTGCTCGGAGAGTTAGTCAAACCAAAAGGCATAACCAACCACTCATAAAGACCAAACTTAGTCTTAAACGCCTTCTTCCATTCAATTTCTTCCCTCATCCAAATTTGATGATAACCACTCTTAAGATCAATATTGGAGAACAAGGTAGCTTCACTAAGATCATCTAGCATGTCATCTAATTTGGGGATGGGATGGCGATACTTGATAGTAATGTTATTAATTTCTCTACAATCAACACACATCCTCCAAATATTATCCTTCTTAGGTACCATGAGAATTGGAACCGCACATGGACCCAAGATTTCTCTAACATAGCCTTGATTCAAAAGTTATTGCACTTGATCTTGAATTTTCTAACTTTCCTGAGGACTCATATGTGTTGGACGATTAGGAAGTGTCGAACCTAGAATGAAATCAATTCGATGTTCAATGCCTCGAAAAGGTGGAAGACTTTCACGACTCTCATCCGGAAATACAACACAAAACTCATCCAAAATCCTTAAAATGTTTTAAGGTAGGGTAACCTTGACTTCATAACTCAAATTCATAAGATTTTTACATAAACTCAACAAAACATTTTCCAAAGGAACAATATTATCAAGAAACTCCCATTTGGATGTTAAAAGGACTCAATTAGTCTCAGGAGAAGGAATCTCGGATGATAAATCTTGGGCAAAATTTATGCTTCGGGGACGAGTGATAACATGTATTATAGTCTATATTTTGGGGATGACTTAGACGTTTTATCTTCAATAATCTGCATGTATGGATGTATATTATGTGATTACATTGTTGTTTCATTTACTTTTACGAGAATCGAGGTCTACACCAAGTTTCGTTGTAATCGTAGGTAAAATGGCACGCTTTGGATTAAAATGGAGCTAAGGAGCTAAGGAGTCATTGGAGCTACATTCTGGAGCTTAAAGAAGAACTCGGGAAGCCTGGAAATAATGAAGAAGATTTACTTTGGACAAGATTTGAGAGATTTCACATTAAGTTGAGATTTACCTCGGTCAGCTACAGTGTCACCTCGACCGAGGTGATCTTGAGGAGCGTCCCGACCGAGGCGAACACCCTGTCGCCGGCGAAATCATATTTTTTGCTGAGATCTTTTATTTTTGGAAAGAAGATATCTCATATTTTTGGGCTGGATTTCTGGAAGGAAGATCTTAATTTTGGGAGATCTATTTTAGAGATTTGGATATAATTTATAGGAAATTATCTTTTTAAGATATTATTATCTTTGGAAGATAATTCTCCTATATAAAGGGTTGGATTTTCCACAAGTTCAACCATGCTTGGAGGCTGAGAACATCCAACAATTAGGAGATTTTTTGGAAGTTTGAAGGAAGGATTGAAGGATTGAAGATCAAGGAAGGAAGGATTCATAGTTTTGAGATAGCTTTTGAGGGAGTTTGTAAGACTTTCTTAGATTCCCTTTTGGTTTGTTGTCTTGTTTGATTAGTGATTTGAGGAACGTTGATTTGTTGTTATTTGATTCATTTATTGAGACATTTTTCTTAAGGTTTACTTGTTCGAATATTCATTACTTTCCCTTTTATTTGATTATTGTTATCATGATGATGATTGGCTAAGCTTTTTATTCGATTCTAGGGTGATTGGCTGAAAGTTGTGGGAAAGACGATGATAGAATGATCTTAATCCCAGCAGGACCCTGAAAGCTCGAGTCTTTAACCTTAACCCTAGAGTACCTCGCTCAGTCAATGAACATCTCGACCGGGGTGGAACTTGACTGAACGAGGTGACCTTTTCTGATCCGAACTGAGAGTTAAGAGTTTTAGTTTGCCAAATCCTATCCTTATTACACCTTTCTTGGTTCCATGCAAGCCTAGGATGAGACTTACCCGGTGATTCCTTTGCTTGTTTACCCATGATCATGAGTGTAGGTAATAAAGGTTTATCCTTTATTGGGGTTTGAGTGTGCCTTCATCCCATCTTTGTGAGTTAGCTTGAGACTTACCCGGTAAAGGTTAATTCTATTCTCTTAGGTGGTGTGTTGGTTTGAGATTATAGTTCCTTTCCTTAGTACCTTGAGACTTACCCGGTAATAGGATCTTTGGTTTGGGATAGTGAGTAGTGAGACTTACCCGGTGATCTATTCCCACCTTAGAAACACCTTCCCTCTGCAAACCTCAGCTTTGTCCGTGTTATCCTTTGAGATCTTGATTCCGAACTACAATTAGATGCTTTAATCCCTAGAATCCGCATTTCCCCTTAATTGACTTTTACATCATCTTTGATTACTTTAATTGCTTTTGGTTAATTGCAATATTTGACAAGGTACAGACGAGGAACACTTTGGTCGGTGCCAGTGTAGAGAAGGACACCTTGTGAGGTGTTGTGTGATTTAGGAGCCAGCGTGAGCATCATCCCGTTGGAGCTATGTGAGAGAATCGGACTTGGAGAGCCGAAACCGGTGAAGATAAGGTTATACATGGCGGATCGCTCCATTACCCATCCCGTGGGCATCTTGGAAGACGTTCCCATTAAGTTAAGTAACTTCTATTTACCTATAGACTTTGTTGTACTTGACATACCCGCAGATTATCCCGTTCCTATCATTCTCGGGAGACTATTTCTAGCAACTTCAGGTTGCAATGTGGATTGTAAGAACGCCAAGTTGAAATTCAATATTGGCGGTGATCAAGTGGAGTTTGCATTGCTTGTTGCAATGAAAGGAGAGCCGCTGGAGGATGATATCTTCAACATCTACGATGAAGAAGAATCAAGAGAATTGGTGAGCTCTATCCTTATTCATGACCCTCTTGAAAGAGTTCTTAGTTTTAGCTTAATTGAGGAGGGTATAGATGTTTCTTGTGATGCAGATATACGGAGCTTAAAGGCACTAGAAGCAGATCTAGGAGCTAAGATTGAGAAACTTATCCAGGAGAGGAGAAATTCAAGTTTCGGTCCCAGTTCCAGTACCTCGACCGAGGCACTTTCTGGATCAAGCGAGATGTTCTTATCTGAAGAACATCTCGGACACCCACTTTGGACCTCGACCGAGGTCGGAAGCGAGATGATGTCAACTGAGACTTCTGAAAGTCCAGTTCTTCGATCTAAGTCTACTCTACTGGAAGGAGGAAGCAAGGATCCCCCTCAGAAAGAACCCCCAGTTGTGGAGCTTAAGCCGCTTCCAAGTCACTTCAGGTATGTTTTCCTTGGACCGGATTCTACATATCCCGTTATTGTAAGCGCTTCCCTTTTCGAAACTGAATTGTATAAACTAATGCATGTCCTGAGAAAACATCAAAAGGCTTTGGGATATACTATTGATGATCTTATTGGTATTAAGCCTTCTTTCTGCATGCATAGAATATTAATGGAAGACGATCATAAGACTTCACGGGAACCTCAAAGACGGTTAAATCCGACCATGAAAGAGGTTGTGAAGAAGGAGATTCTTAAATTATTGGATGCAGGTACATTATTTCCTATCTCGGATAGCAAGTGGGTGAGCCTAGTGCATGTAGTTCCGCAGAAGGGAGGGATGACCGTTGTGAGGAATAAGAACAACGAGTTGATTCCAACTAGGACCGTTACGGGCTGGAGGGTGTGCATCGATTACAGGAAGATGAACGTGGCCACTCGGAAGGACCATTTTCCACTTCCCTTCATCGACCAAATGCTCGAGCGGTTA
The DNA here is from genome assembly GCA_033239125.1 of Fagopyrum homotropicum. Taxonomy (NCBI): domain Eukaryota; kingdom Viridiplantae; phylum Streptophyta; class Magnoliopsida; order Caryophyllales; family Polygonaceae; genus Fagopyrum; species Fagopyrum homotropicum. The sequence goes on from BSWB01000005.1 coordinate 99,364,971, forward strand.
GCTCAACATTCCCATTTCTGCTATTTAGATGGTTATAGTGGCTTCTTTCAGATTCCTATCCATCCGGATGATCAAGAGAAGACCACTTTCACTTGTCCATGGGGAACATTCGCTTATAGGAGGATGCCATTTGGATTATGTAATGCACCCGCTACCTTCCAGCGCTGTATGATGGCTATCTTTTCCGAGTACATAGAGGAGATCATGGAGGTATTCATGGATGACTTTTCAGTATATGGTTCTTCTTTTGATAATTTCTTATCAAACCTTTCTCTAGTGCTACAACGATGTGAAGACACTAATCTCGTTTTGAATTGGGAGAAGTGTCACTTTATGGTTAATGAAGGAATTGTGATAGGACACCTCGTTTCCAACCGAGGTATTGAGGTCGATCGAGCTAAGATCGAGACTATTGAGAAACTTCCTCCCCCTTTGTTCTGTTAAGGGTGTGCGGAGTTTTCTCGGGCATGCAGGTTTCTACAGGAGGTTCATCAAGGATTTCTCGAAGATTTCTAAACCACCTACTAAACTCTTGGATAAGGATGTTGTTTTTGAGTTTTTGCATGAATGCCTTGATGCGTTTTACAGGATAAAGGAAGCGTTGATTTCCACTCCCATCATTCAACCTCCCGACTGGACCTTGCCCTTTGAGATCATGTGCGATGCGAGTGACGTGGCCATAGGAGCTGTACTTGGACAAAAGAAAGATGGCCGGACCAACGCAATTTACTATGCTAGCAAGACACTAGATGAAGCTCAACTAAACTACGCCACCACCGAAAAGGAGCTTTTGGCGGTTGTATATGCTTTTGAGAAGTTTCGTTCTTACTTAGTAGGAGCGAAAGTTATTGTTTACACTAACCATGCAGCTATTTGTTACTTGCTCTCTAAGAAGGATGCGAAGCCACATCTTATTCGATGGATTCTCTTGCTTCAAGAGTTTGATCTAGAGATTTGCGATAAGAAGGGGTCCGAGAATTCTGTTGCGGATCACCTCAGCCGGCTACCTCCCTCTTCACGCGAGAAGGACGACATACCCATAGATGACTCGTTTCCCGACGAGCATTTGCATTTGCTGGAACGTTTGATAGACTTCTTTATCTCATCCCATGTTGAAGGTGAAGTATGGGGTGAGGATACCTTCCAGCATGTTTAGGGATGCCATACGGTCCAGCTAGCGACCTTAATCAAGCGCTTCTTGGGAGACAACCCAAGGTATTGCTTTCTTTTCCCTTTTTCTAGTTTAGTTTTAGATAGTTTGCTTTTGCTTTGCTTTGTTTTGTTTTTGGCGTCCTAGACAAAAACCAAGTACTCTCTAAGGAAGGATTACAACTCAGGAACTCCACTGGAAGGACATAAGTTCGAGAAATTGAGAAGACGGAGTTTGACTAAGACCAATCTCGGTTGTTGTCACAACGCCTCGACCGAGATGTTCTTGAGGCAACCGAGGCAACTAGGTTTGACAACCCAGTCAGCCACCTCGGTCCGGTCAGGACCACCTCGACCGAGGTGATATCAGATTCGGCGAGGGGTATAAAAGGCGAACATATTTCTCTCTCTTCCCTCCCAACCCCCTTCTCGACCGCGGCGCACATCTCACCTTGTTTCTTCGTTTTTCACTCGTTTTCCACGAGTTCTGCTCCGATTTCACAAAGAAATGCAAGAGGATCAGATTGCAAGCAACAAACTGCAGGATAAACGCCTCGAATCGGCATAATTTGGGGTAAATTCTCAAAAACCCTAACTTCCTTCTCTTTACTGATTTAGGAGATAATTGACTTTGGTTGCCATAGATTTTTGCTGAAAAGAGTATAAGTACCCCATAGGAAGCAATTGGTAGTGTTTTTGGAGGAAAAGAAATGAAAATCAGAGAGAGGAAATCGCCCAGTTTTTCGCCTCGGTCCAGTCGAGTTGTGTCTCGGCTGAGGTGTTCTACAGTCTGTCAGACCGACCGAGGTGCCTTCTTGTCAGAAATCATGAGTTCTCAATTTGATCGTCAGCTCATTTTGAGGGATGTTGCTAGTGGTTCTTCACCTTCTTCTGCTTCTCTACCTTCTATTCCGGTGATTCATGAGCGTCATCAGGCAGATTTCGATCGCATTTGCGGGCGCCCTATAGTTGCCCTGCGTTTCTTGGACGTCCCAGCCTTCGAGTGCCTCCATGTGGCGGAGGACTTGAAGAAGATGATATCTATGGTGGGGCTGGAGCAGTTTATGGAGATCCGAGCTCCAACCTACCTTGAGCCGACGATGGAGTTTGTGAGTTTTGTCACTCACATGTCAGAGAGGAACAACATCAAGTACCGGTTGCTGAACCGGAACTATATTGTGCCGATGGATCAATTCCGAGACATCTTTGGTTTCCCAACCCCGACAGTTCCCAACTTTCCTTCCCGAGCAGCGGCTCGACAGTTCTGGGGGCAGATTGCTCATGTGGTGGAGCATAGTGAAAGATGGAGACCTGGAGACTCCAGGGAGCGCATTATCTTCCATTTAGCTTTCCGTCTAGCCCACCGCATTTTTAGTGAGACTCTTCTGGCGTGTACTGAGATGCCCCAAAAGATCAGACAAGGAGAGTTGATGAGTCTGTTTTGCATGGTGACTAGAGGAGTGCCTGACTTTGGAGGCATGCTAGCTCAGGATCTACACCGGATCAAGGGCAAGGCAAAGGGAGATATTTGTTGTGGAGGGCTGGTGAACCATATCGCTACAGTTATGGGTCTAGACTTGACTTCTTGTACATTGGTGGCGGCTGCAAAGCCACTAGGACTTCATGAGATGATCACGAGGAGGATTCTGGTTCCTCGTGGCCTTACTACACCATATGTAGCTTTGCCGTGGGAGCAGACTTCTCCTCAGGGTATCCTATGGTCAGCCTAGTTCACAGTTTTCGATCCGCAGTACTGGTCTTCCGCTTGGCTACCCTATATACAATATGCTAGAGATGTTGCACCCGCCGAGGAGGAGGAGGAGGAGAAGTATGATGATGGTGAAGCTGCCATGGAGACCGGTACAAATACCGCTGGTCCGAGTGTCCCAGTTGTTGACCTGGATGATGAGGCGACAAAGGAGGAGGTAGCTGCACCATCACGACCTGCCCGGCGTAGAGTCCGCAGACAGAGAGATCCAGTAGCTCACCGACGGATAGATGAGCTGACGGACTAGATGATCGACTCCTACGCAGCCCTGACAGTGGAGGTTATGGAGCTTAGAGAGAGCCAGCACTATCAGCAAAGGATGATGGAGATTCGTTTTCAGCACACTATGGGTTATCCGTTTGACCCATCTCAGAATCCCTTCATCCCGTATCCACCACCACCAGCGGGTCAGGACTAGAGCTTGCATGGGTTTCTTTTCTTTATTTATTATTGCAGCTAAGCTATGTCCGGTGAGTTCTCTTATTTTAGACTTATTTGACCCATTGGGACAATGTGTCCTAAGTATGAGGTATGTGGATGTATTTACTTGGCATTGTATGTATGCTTGTATGACTTTAGTTGGATATTTATGATTTTATTTATACTCTATGTGTTAATCTGAGATTATATGCATGCATACAGGTTTTTGTTTGAGAAAAACGTCAAAAACTGGTTTAAGAAAAAAAAAATTTAACCTCAACCGGGATGATTCTGGCCAAACGAGGTAAAGCACCTCGGATGACTTAGAACACCTCGACCGAGGTGGTTTCTTAACTGAGAGTTTTTCGAAACGATTTTTGTGCTTCTTCTCTATATATGACCTCAGTGATGACTTTGTTTGCAAATTGGTTTTGAAATCTTTATATGTTTGAAAGGTTTTATGATATGTTTAAGTTGCAAAATGCTTTGTTTGAAGTTTTGACATGTTTAATACTTTGTTTTTATCAAAATTATGTTGAATTTAAAGGTTGACACCACATGATGAGTTCTATCACATTCTTCCTGGGATGATTAAGGCAATTCGTTCTCTTCTCTTCTTCTTCTTGATCATGCTTTAGCCCCTCATATACATATTTGCCTCTCTTTACCTATCCGGGAATTTGGAAGCAAGCAAGTGAAAAAAAGCAAGTGAAAAAAAGCAAGTGAAAGTGAAGTTGAAATATTGGCTGAAAGTTTTAGAAAGAAACAAATAGGTTTGGGGAAGTCAATCATGATGATGAGTAACTCGGCACCATTCACATAGTCGGGTGTTTGTGTATTGCCAAAGTCGGATTGAGAGATATTCCTAATGGGTCATGGTATGTGCATCAAGGGTTTGAGGCATCTCAAGAAATTGATGATTGCTAATTTCCTAGGCTTCGGTTATTGTGCACCTCTGTCCATGCATCCCAAAAAGTAAAGTAAAAATAAGCAAAGCTTATTGTTGGAAGATGTTGAGTTTCAAAGAAAGTGAAGTAAGATCTTTTCCCTGATTTTAGCACCACATTCCCTATATACATTCCACCTTGACAAGTTTCTTGACCTCTTTTGGAAGCCATTGAGACCTCGAGCTTGTTGATTGACTTGGTGGTTTAAACTGGATTATACATGATTAGTTTCGATAATTATGATTTATTATGCATTCTATGATTTTATGCAAAGATGAACAACTTTCCTATATTTATAAAATGTTTTGATCATATCTTGATTTTCTTTGGCATGAAGCATTCTCTTAGAGTGATCTATGAGAGGAGAACACCACCAAAAATGTTTTGAATTATTTTTCATTGATTTTTACGACTTATAATCCATTCTATCTTGTACTTAAGATTTGGAACTTACTTGGGGACAAGCAAGGGACAAGTATGGGGTATTTTGATAGCATGTATTATAGTCTATATTTTGAGGCTGATTTAGACGTTTTATCTTCAATATTCTGCATGTATGGATGTATATTATGTGATTATATTGTTGTTTCATTTACTTTTACGGGAATCGAGGTCTACACCAAGTTTTGTTGTAATCGTAGGTCAAATGGCACGTTTTGGATTAAAATGGAGCAAATGAGCTAAGGAGTCATTGGAGCTACATTCTGGAGCTTAAAGAAGAACTCACGAAGCCTGGAATTAATGAAGAAGATTTACTTTGGACCAGATTTGAGAGATTTCACATTCAGTTGAGATTCACCTCGGTCAGCTACAGTGTCACCTCGACCGAGGTGATCTTGAGGAGCGCCCCGACCGAGGCGAATACCCTGCCGCCGGTGAGATCATATTTTTGGCTGAGATCTTTTATTATTGGAAAGAAGATATCTTATATTTTTGGGCTGGATTTCTGGAAGGAAGATCTTTGGAAGATAATTCTCCTATATAAAGGGTTGGATTTTCCACAAGTTCAACCATGCTTGGAGGCTGAGAACATCCATCAATTAGGAGATTTTCTGGAAGTTTGAAGGAAGTATTGAAGGATTGAAGATCAAGGAAGGAAGGATTCATAGTTTTGAGATAGCTTTTGAGGGAGTTTGTAAGACTTTCTTAGATTCCTTTTTGGTTTGTTGTCTTGTTTGATTTGTGATTTGAGGAACGCTGATTTGTTGTTATTTGATTCAGTTATTGAGACCTTTTTCTTAAGGTTTACTTGTTCGAATATTCATTCCTTTCCCTTTTATTTGATTATTGTTATCATGATGATGATTGGCTAAGCTTTTTATGCAATTCTAGGGTGATTGGCTGAAAGTTGTGGGAAAGACGATGATAGAATGATCTTAATCCCAGCAAGACCCTGGAAGCTCGAGTCTTTAACCTTAACCCTAGAGTACCTCGCTCAGTCGATGAACATCTCGTCCGGGGTGGAACTTGACTGAACGAGATGACCTTTTCTGATCTGAAACTGAGAGTTAAGAGTTTTAATTTGCCAAATCCTATCCTTATTACACCTTTCCTAGTTCAATGCAAGCCTAGGGTGAGACTTATCCGGTGATTCCCATGATCATGAGTGTAGGTAATAAAGGTTTATCCTTTATTGGGGTTTGAATGTGCCTTTATCCTATCTTTGTGAGTTAGCCTGAGACTTACCCGGTAAAGGTTAATTCTATTCCCTTAGGTGGTGTGTTGGTTTGAGATTATAGTTCCTTTCCTTAGTACCTTGAGACTTACCCGGTAATAGGAGCTTTGGTTTGGGATAGTGAGTAGTGAGACTTACCCGGTGATCTATTCCCACCTTAGAAAAACCTTCCCTCTACAAACCTGATCTTTGTCCACGTTATCCTTTGGGAGAGATTTAAAGATGTTCTTTTGGATTGTCCACGTTATCCTTATGCACAGAACTTCATGCCAAACTAGCATGACCAACAGAATTATCGTTGGAGGGATCAACAAAACCAACAACAACAGCCCCGACAAGGTAAGTATCAATCAATTGAGGATATGTTGTAGGTTTTGACTAAGTATTTTGCTACTCATGTTCAAACAACAGAATCCAGCATCAAGAACCTTGAAAAATAGGTTGGGCAAATGGTGGAAGCCATAACAAGGATCGAAACTAGATTTTCCGGAAGATTGCCTTCCCAGACGGTTATAAACCCCTAGGTGGTGCTGGATGAGGCACAATTAGAGAGGTAGAACCCTTAAGTCGAGCCAACGACGTAAAACAAAGGCGCTGTTCGGGAGGCAACCCAAAGGAATAAGAAGAGGAGTCTCTGTCAAGAAAACCGCCCCTGCGGCTTAGTGTTCCCGCCTCTAGGGTGACACCCCTGCCCAGCGCCGCCACCGGCGCTAGACCTGTGCTTGCAACAAACTGGTTCCCGCCCCCGCGGTGACACCCTTACACCTCTGCGGTGGCCATCCTTGACACGCATCCTCAATGCCGCCCCCGGCGCTGAGCCTGCACCTTCCTCTTCCTTGTCACGGTCCCCGCGGTGACAAGTCCCCGCCCCTACGGTTTTATCAAGGAAAGAAAAAAAATACACTTCCCAAAAATAACCTACAACTATCCCACCAATCTCTCCCTATCAACCCATCTACCACTCGCCTCTCCCTCTCACAAATGCCCCTGCGCCCTCACCGGAATTCTCACAAAACCGCCACCCTCACACCCCTGCGCCACCAAGTCAACACCACCACCACCAGCCCGACGCCCCTGTGCCACTGTCCCCCGCTCCCCATCAACAATTCCCTCAATCTCTCACAACCCTAAACCTACAACTCTTTCCACCTCATACGCCCTCTTCCCTCCACTCTAAGCACCTCCGGCGACGTCTCCACCAGCAAGAAGCCACCGGGACACCCCCAAGAGCCACCACCTTCGTAGCTGTCCAGAATTGCCCTCTGCACTTCTCCCGCCCCTGCGTCTCGCCGCCCCTGTACATCCTTCAGCCACCCCTGCGGAATAGCAACAGAGGGTTCGTCTCTTAATCCAATTTCTGAACATTCTAATTCCTTTACTTGTTCAATTGCAAGAAATGGAAAACCAGAGGAAATACAAGTTGTCGGAATCTGAGAAGGAGCGGTATAGGATTGTGCAAGATCGAGTTGTGTATTGATAGCATGAATTATAATCTATGTTTTGGGGTTTGTTTGGACGTTTTATCTTTCATAATCTGCATGTTTGTATGTATTATATGTGATTATATTACCATTTCATCTACCTTTGCGGGAATCGAGGTCTAAACCTAGTTTTGTTATAATCGTAGGTAAAATGGCGCGTTTTGCATCAAAAAGGAGCAAAAGGAGCTATGGAGTCATTGGAGCTACATTGAGGAACATAAGGAACCATCCAGGAAGCATAGCCATGGATTAAAGATTTACTTTGGATCAGTTTTGAGAGATTTCACATTCAGTTGTGACTCACCTCGGTTGACCACAGAGTCATCTCGACCGAGGTGATCCAGGGAAGTCGACTCGACCGAGGCGAACACCTAGGACGCGGCGAGCATATTTCATTCTTGGCTGAGATCTTTTATCTTTGGAAAGTGATCTTATATTTTTGGGCTGGGCTCCTAGAAGGAAGAAGATTTTATAGATCATATATTTTACCTATTTTTATGGGAAGAAATATTTCTAAGATATCTTATCTTTGGAGGGTTATTTTCCTATAAAAAGGGTCGGATTTCCCACAAATCCGACATTCACTATCAGCGCAAGATCGTGTTTACACCACAACAGCCATACTCCAGTTGGGAGATTTGAAGAACCTTTTTGAAGGTTGAAGGAAGATTGAAGATTGTAGCTTTTATAGCTTTTGGAGGTTTTCTTGTAAGATTACCTTAGATTCTCTTCCTTGTTGTCTTGCTTGCTGGATTTATATCCAGGGAACACTTTGTTGTGATATTTGATTCAGTTATTGAAGTCTTTTCATTAAATTCTTCTTGTTCAAATATTCACCTTCTTCCCATATATTTGATTAATACTTTCATGATGATGAGTGGCTAACTTCCTTGTGTGATTCTAGGGTGATTGGCTGAAAGTTGTGGGAAAAACAATGATAGAATAAACTTAGATTCCACTAGGATCCTGAAAGTTCGAGTCTTTAACCTTAACCCTAAGCATCTCGTTCAGTCGATGAACATCTCGGCCGGGGTGGAATTTGGCTGACCGAGGTGACTTATCTGATCCGAAACTGAGAGTTAAGTGTTAGAGTTTGCCAAATCCTATTCTTATTATACCTTTCCTGGTTCAATGCAAGCTTAGGATGAGACTTACCCGGTAATTATTTAGTTTGTGTACCAACGATCATAAGTGTAGGTAATAAAGGTTTATCCTTTATTGGGGTTTGAGTGTGCTTTCATCCCATCTTTGTGAGTTAGCTTGAGACTTACCCGGTAAAGGTTGATTCTATTCCCTTAGATGGTGTGTTAGTTTGAGGATATAGTTCTTTATCTTGATTCCTTGAGACTTACCCGGTAATAGGAGTTACGGTTTAGGATTAGTGAGTAGTGAGACTTACCCGGTGATCTATTCCACCATAGTAACACCGTCCCTATGCAAAAACCTCAGCTTTGTCCGCTTATCTTTAGATCTTGAGTTGGAACCACAATTATATGCTTTAATCCCTAGAATTGCATATTTCCTTTATTGACTTCTATATCATCTTTGATTGTTTTGATTACCTTTTGTGGTTAGTATTTACATAAGCATACCGTGATTGGACTTTGTTTCACTAAGTCCCTGTGATCGACCCCTGGAATTCCTTGCTTTTACTACGATTGACCCGTACACTGCGGGTTCGCATCCTTGTTTTAAGCTTACGTCTAGGGTTATAAATTTAAAGCTTGCACACACCGTTTGGAGCGAACAAGTTTTTGGCGCCGTTGCCGAGGACTTGGTCTAGACCGAGCCGGTACGGTTTGCTCTTGGGGCACTTGCCCCCGTGTCTACTAACCACTCTACTTGAGTGAATTTCGCAGGTTCTTTCTTAGGTTTATGCAAAGAACCCGCACTGGGAAGGAAATCGTTCCTTACGATCCCGAACCAGAAAAGACATACAAGCGACGCTTAAGAGAAGCGAAGATGGCCCAACAAGACAACCGCGATCTTGAGGCCGAGTTGAAAGAGGCGTTAGAGCTGCTACGCCTCAGCAGGGAAGAACTAAGGTGAGAGAAGGAAGAAACTCGCACCAAGACTGAAGCAATCGAAGCAGAGATGGCCGTCATACGAGACCAGATTCTACTTCGACCGAGGGAAGACCTAGTTCCCGATGCCGGACCGAGGCAGGTCCCAGTCGCAGACCCTCGACCGAGGCAGGTCCCAGTACCAGACGCCCCGGCCGAGATACTTCCACCTCGGATGCCAGTCTGAGATGTTCTTCTTGCAGGAATCCCACGAACCCTAGGTCAAAGGATGGACCCCAATCAACAACTGAGGCGTCCAGGAGTTAACCTAGGAGATCCAGCGGACCATGACTACGAACTTCGACCGCAAGTTCTATCCATGATTCGCCAATGCCAATTCGAAGGGCTAGAGAAGGAATCACCACATCAACATCTTCAAAACTATGAGATCTTGATGGAGACCTTGAGACCCTCAAGGATTGAAAATAACAACTACAAGCTAAGACCTTTTTACTTTTCTTTAAAAGATAGAGCTCTTACTTGGTATCAATCTCTTCCTCCAGGAAAAATTAGCACATGGGAGGAGATGACGACGGAATTCTTGACCAAATTCTTCCCCCCCTCAAAGACAGCTAAAATGAGAGGGAAGATCAACGCTTTCATTATGAAGGACAAGGAGAGCTTGTCCAAGTCATGGGAGCGGTTCAAGGACATACTTTTGGATTGCCCACATCATGGGATTCCAAAGTTAGAGTTATTGGAGATATACTTCAAAGGACTGGACGGAAGTACCCAGTTCAACCTCCAACTACTCCCTGCCGGTACCTTTATGGACATGGCGATTGACGAGGCTTGGGAGTTCATCGAGAAGCAAGCCTTGCATATGGAGAAGTACACCCACTAAGGAGCTGAAGGTGGGGTTAAAAGAGTTAACTTCCAGGAAACTCAGCCCAACAACAATCAACTCACGTCTTTGAAGAACGACGTGAAGCAATTGAAGGAACTCTTGGTTGCACAAACCAAGAAGGAAGAGCAAGGGCAAAGGAACAACAACAACGGATACCGTAACAACAACAACGGTTCCCGGAACAACAATTACAACAACAACAACAATAGAGGATCCAATAGCAATAATTGGAGGGCGAACAACCGAAATTCTGGTAACAATCATTCAAACTCCAACTCTAACGATTCCTCTAACCCTTTCCTCTCTTCCCCTTCTTCTTCTTCTTCTACTCCATTAAAAAGCCAGGGGCAAGGATCAAGTTCGTCTCAGCCAGAAAAGAAAGACGCAGTTCTGGAGGCTATCTTGATCAAGCTCAACGCTATGGAGACTTCTATGACTTCATTTTCGAAGGCCCAAAAAGCCTTTGAACAACAACTTGCAAGTAGGGCGAATGAAGCGCCAAGAGATCCGGGGAAGCTTCCAGCAAGGACGAAAAGCAACCCTAAGGGCCAGATCATGGCCATAACTACGAGGAGTGGACTGAAAACTGCAGATCCAGTGCCTCGGTCGGTGCCAGTACCGACGAAGACCACCTCGGTCCAGGTGCAGTCGAAGAACACTTCGGCCGAGATGCCAACCGAGGCGGAACCACAGAAAGCGGAAGGGAAAACTGAAGTTTATGTTCCACCTCCTGCATACAAACCACTACTTCCATTCCCCCAGTCAAGGGCCAGAGCACATCTAGACAAGCACTTTGGTAAGTTCCTTGACTTGATGAATAAGCTGCATATTAACATTCCTTTCCTTGATGCTATTCTAGGAATGCCCGCCTATGGGAAGTTCTTGAAGGAGATCCTATCAAGGAAAAGGAACCTGGAAGACTTTGGTGAAGTTAGGATGACATCTAAATCCTCGGAACTCATACAAATCATGAAGGAAAAGATGCCACCTAAATTGAGAGATCTCGGCTCATTTTGCATTCCCATTCAAGTTGGGGATGTCACTTGTGAAGCCCTTTGTGATCTAGGAGCCAGCGTGAGCATCATCCCGCTGGAACTATGTGTGAAGATCGGACTTGGAGAGCCCAAGCCGGTCAAGATTCGACTTTATATGGCGGATCGCTCCATTACCCATCCCGTGGGCATCTTGGAAGACGTTCCGGTCAAGTTAGGTAACTTCTATCTACCTATAGATTTTGTTGTACTTGACATTCCCGCAGATTATCCTGTTCCTATTATTCTCGGGAGACCATTTCTAGCAACTTTGGGTTGCAACGTGGATTGCAAAAACGCCAAGTTGAAATTCAACGTTGGCGGCGACGAGGTGGAGTTTGCATTGCTTGCAGCCATGAAAGGGGAGAAACTAACTGATGATATCTTCAACATCTATGATGAAGAAGAATCAAGAGAATTGGTGAGCTCTATCCTTATTAACGATCCACTCGAAAGAGTTATTAGCTTCAGTTTAATGGAGGAAGGTATAGATGCTTCCTGTGATGCAGATATACGGAGCTTAAAGGCACTGGAAGAGGATCCAGGAGCTAAAACTGAGAAGCTAACCCAGGAGACGAAGATCTCCAGTTTCGGCTCCAGTTGCAGTACCTCGACCGAGGCACTTTCTGGACTGAGCGAGGCGACTGAAGAATATCTCGGTCAACGCCTCTGCGCCTCGACCGAGGTCGATGGCGAGACGATTTCAACTGAGACTTCCGAGGGTCCAGTTTTTGAATCCATTCCACTGGAAGGAGGAAGCAAGGATCCCCCTCAGAAAGCACCCCCAGTTGTGGAGCTTAAACAACTCCCTAATCACTTGAGGTATGTCTTTCTTGGACCGGATTCCACTTATCCCGTTATTGTCAGTGCTTCCCTTTCCGAATCTGAATTGTCTAAGTTAATGCATGTCTTGAGAAAGCATCAAAAGGCTATAGGTTATACCACGGATGATCTTATTGGCATTAAGCCTTCTTTCTGCATGCATAAAATTCTAATGGAGGACAATCATAAGACTTCACGGGAACCTCAAAGACGGTTAAATCCGATCATGAAAGAGGTTGTGAAGAAGGAAATTCTTAAGTTGTTGGATGCAGGTATTATTTATCCTATCTCGGACAGCAAGTGGGTTAGCCCGGTGCACGTGGTTCCGAAGAAAGGAGGGATGACCGTTGTGACTAACAAGAACAACGAGTTGATCCCAACTAGAACCGTTACGGGCTGGAGGGTTTGCATCGATTATAGGAAGCTGAACACGGCCACACAGAAGGACCATTTTCCACTTCCCTTCATTGATCAGATGCTCGAGCGGTTGGCCCAACATTAACACTTTTGCTACTTAGACGGTTATAGTGGATTCTTCCAGATTCCTATCCATCCGGATGATCAGGAGAAGACCACTTTCACTTGTCCATGGGGGACATTTGCTTATAGGAGGATGCCATTTGGATTGTGCAATGCACCCGCTACCTTCCAGCGATGCATGATGGCTATCTTTTCCGAGTACATAGAGGAGATCATGGAGGTATTTATGGATGATTTTTCTGTATATGGTTCCTCTTTTGATGATTGCCTATCTAACCTTTCGCTAGTACTTAAAAGATGTGAAGACACTAATCTTGTTTTGAATTAGGAGAAGTGTCAATTTATGGTTAATGAAGGCATTGTGCTAGGACACCTCGTTTCTAATCGAGGAATTGAGGTCGATCGCGCTAAGATCGAGACTATTGAGAAACTCCCTCCCCCTTGTTTTGTTAAAGGTGTGAGGAGTTTTCTCGGGCATGCAGGTTTCTACAGGAGATTCATCAAGGACTTCTCTAAGATTTCTAAACCTCTAACTAACCTCTTGAATAAAGATGTTGTTTTTGAGTTTTCGCAGGAGTGTCTTGATGCTTTTTACAGGATTAAGGAAGCGTTGATCTCCGCTCCTATTATCCAACCTCCGGATTGGACCTTGCCCTTCGAGATCATGTGCGATGCTAGTGACGTAGCCGTAGGAGCGGTGCTTGGACAGAAGAAGGATGGACGGACCACCGCCATTTACTATGCTAGCAAGACGCTAGATGTAGCACAACGCAACTACGCTACCACCGAGAAGGAGTTATTGGCGGTTGTATACGCTTTCGAGAAGTTTCGTTCCTATTTAGTAGGAGCGAAAGTCATTGTTTACACCGACCATGCAGCCATTCGCTACTTGTTGGCTAAGAAAGATGCCAAGCCACGCCTTATTCGATGGATTCTCTTGCTTCAAGAGTTTGACCTAGAGATCCGCGATAAGAAGGGATCCGAGAATTCTGTCGCGGATCACCTCAGCCGGCTACCTGCATCTTCACGTGAGAAGGACGACCCGCCCATAGACGATTCATTCCCCGATGAGCACTTACACTTGTTGGAGCGTTTGATAGATTTACTTACTTCACCCCACGATGGAGGTGAAGTATGGGGTGAGGGCACCTCCCATCACGTTTGAGAGACGCATTATGGTCCAGCTAGCGACCTTAAACCAAGCGCTTCTTGGGAGGCAACCCAAGGTATTGCTTTCTTTTCCCGTTTTCTAGTCTAGCTTAGATAGTATTTGCTTTTGCTTTGCTTTGTTTTGTTTTTGGCGTTCTAGACAGATAACAGGAGACATCTAAGGAAGGAGCATAACTGGAAGGACAGAAGTTCGAGAATTTGAGAAGACGGAGTTTGACTGAGGCATCTCGGTTGCTGTCAGAGCACCTCGACCGAGATGATTCTTGAGCAACCGAGGCGACTACGGCTTTCTGAAGAACCACCTCGGTCCGTACCACCTCGGTCCAATCGAGACCATCTCGACCGAGGTGATAGCAGTCCATAAAAGGGTATAAAAAGCGGAAGACTTCTCTCTCCTCGCTTTACTCTTTCTCCTCGACCGCGGCGACAGTTCACCTCGCCTCCTTCGTTTCTTGCTCGTTTTCGAAGATTTCTGTCTCCAAACTACGATTGAAGGATAGAGGATCGTGTTGCAAGTACAATTCTGCAGAAAATCGAACCGATTCGGCCGAAACGAGGTAAAACGAACCGAAACCCTAACCTCTCCGTTTCGCTTCGATTTGGGCTTTGGTTACCCCTGCATTTGTTGAGGAAAGGCTTAAGTACCCCATAGGAAGCAGTTGTAGTGATTTTTGGGGGAAAAGAACTGAATTTTTTGAAGAAATTAGATCTAGTTCACCGCCTCGGTCCAGTCGAGCTGTGCCTCGGCCGAGGTGATTCTTGAGTGTTGTCAGGCAACCGAGGTGACCTGACAGTTTGATTTTCTGAAAATGAGTTCGAACCACCGCCTTACCCTCAGGGATAGATCCTCACCCTCCCCTTCTTCCTCTTCTTCCCGACCTTACCGCCCGGTGATCCATGAGCGACACCGGGTGGATTATGAGCGTATTTCCGGCCGTCCAGTGATTGCACCACGCTTCCTGGACGTGTCTGCTTTTGATTGCCTCCAGGTAGACGGAGACCTTAGGAGGATGATTTCTACAGTTGGGCTGGATCAGTTTACTGAGATCCGAGCCCCAGCCTATTTGGAGCAGACCCTAGAGTTCGTTAGCTCCTTTACCTACCTCCTCACAGAGCGTTCTGTGAAGTACCTGTTGATGAACCGGAACTTCATAGTTCCACTAGAGTACTGGCGAGAGATTTTTGCTTTCCTGAGCCCACCGTTGTTGACTTCCCTTCCCGATCTATAGCTAGGGAGTTTTGGGGACAGATTGCCCACATTACTGAGCACGCAGACAGATGGCGCCCTGGAGATTCCAGGGAGAAGGTCATCTTCCACCTAGCCTTTAGGTTAGCCCACCGGATCTTCAGCGAGACACTTCTGGCGCGTACTGAGACGCCCCAGAAGATCCGACAGGGAGAGCTTTTCAGTTTATACTGCATGGTTACTGGGGGTATCCCGGACTTTGGCTTGATGTTGGCAGAGGATCTGCACAAGATCAAGGCCAAGGCGAAGGGAGACATCTGCTGCGGAGGGCTTGTCACCCATATAGCTAGGTATCATGACATGGATCTCAGTGCTTGTACGATGGTGGCGGCTGCCAAGCCGCTTGGATTGTAGGAGATGATCACTCGGCGGATTCTAGTTCCCCGAGGTATGACTACTCCGTACGTGGTTATGCCGTGGGAGCTGACTGCGCCACAGGGGATTAGGTGGTCTGCCCAGTTCACTGTTTATGACCCACATTATTGGCAGACCGCTTGGGCTCCACTGATGGAGGATTACAGAGAGGCAGCAGCTGCCCCAGCTGAGGAGGAGGAGGCTGATGATGAGGAGACAGTTGATGAGAGAGAGGATGGAGTCCCGATGGATACAGGGACATATACTGCAGGGCCGAGCGCACCACCAGTTATAGATCTGGATGAGGAGGACATTGAGCCTGCACCTGCTGCATCACCTGCTAGACCTGCTAGGCGTAAGACACACCGACGCAGGGATCCAGATGCTCACAGACGGATCGATGACCTGACGGATCAGGTTATTGATTCATATGTTGCTTTGTCAGTGGATATCCGCGAGATGTAGGAGCGGCAGCACTACCATCACATGATGGCCCAGATCCAGTTTGAGCACATCATGGGGTATTCGTTCGACCCGACCTAGTATCCGTACGTGCCACCACCACCACCACCGGATCGTGACTACTGAGAGCTGCAGGATTTTCTTTATTATTTTTTATGCAGTTCAGCTATTTATCCGGTGAGTACTTTTATCCTTTAGACTTATTTTGACCCACTGGGACAGTGTGTCCCAAGTATGGGGTGTTTATGTGATATTTGACACTTATGTATGACTCTACTTGATTAGATATTGATATTTTATGCTTCAGTTGCTTCTATATGTTTATCTGAGATTGCATGCATACTTACAGGTTATTTGAGTGAGAAAAACGTCGAAACTGAAAGAAAGCTGGTTTTAAAAAAAAAATTTTGGACCTCAACCGGGGCAGTTCTGGCCGAACGAGGCGTTTCACCTCGGTTGACCTAAGAACACCTCGACCGAGGTGGGTTAACTGAGAGTTTTCGAAACGATTTTTGTGCTCCTTATTTGGATATGATCTCAGTGAAGATCTTGCTTACTGACTGGTTTTAAAATTCTTTATGTGTTTGAAAGGTTTTATAATATATTTAAGTTGTTAAATGCTTTGTTTGAAATTATTGGCATGTTTAATACTTTGTTTTTATCCAAATTATGTTGAATTTGAAGGTTGACACCACATTATGAGTTCTCTCACTTTCTTCCTGGAAAGACCAAGGCAATTCATTCTTCTCTCTTCTTCTTCTTGATCATGCTTAACCCCTCGTATACATTTTGCCTCCCTTTACCTATCCGGGAATTTGGAAGCAAGCGAAGTGGTGAAAGCAAGTGAAGTTAAAGTTGAGAAGTTGGCTGGAAGTAAAAGTGTTAGAAAGAAATAAATAGGTTTGGGGAAGTCAATCATGAAGATGAGTAACTCGGCACCATTCACATAGCCGGGTGTTTGTGTCTTGCCAAAGTCGGATTGAGCGATATTCCTAACGGGTCATGGTATGTGCATCAAGGGTTTGATGCATCTCAAGAAATTGATAATTGCTGATTTCCTAGGCTTTGGTTATTGTGCACCTCTGTCCATGCATCCCAAAAAGTAAAGTAAAAAGAAAAAGTGTGAAATAAGCAAAGCTTATTGGTGGAAGATGTTGAAAGTCAAAGTGAAAGTGAAGTATATCCTTTTCCCGGATTCTAGCACCACATTACCTTACATACATCCCTACCCTACACGTTTCTTGACCTTTCTTTTGGAAAGCCCTTGAGACCTCGAGCTTGTTGATTGACTTAATGGTTTAAACTGGATTGTACATAATTAATTTTGATAAATATGACTTATTATGCATTCTATGATTTTATGCAAAGATGAACAACTTTCTTATATTTATAAAATGTTTTGAACATGTTTTGATTTTAAATTCCATGAAGTATTCTCTTAGAGTGATCTATGATAGTTGCACACCATAAAAATGTTTTTGAAAGACTTTTCATTGATTTTATTGACTTATAATCCATTCTATCTTGTCTTCTATATGCGGAACTTGCTTGGGGACAAGCAAGGGCTAAGTATGGGGTATTTTGATAGCATGAATTAAAGTCTATGTTTTGGGGTTTGTTTGGACGTTTTATCTTTCATAATCTGCATGTTTGTATGTATTATATGTGATTATATTACCATTTCATCTACCTTTGCGGGAATCGAGGTCTACACCTAGTTTTGTTATAATCGTAGGTAAAATGGCGCGTTTTGCATCGAAAAGGAGCAAAAGGAGCTATGGAGTCATTGGAGCTACATTGAGGAACATAAGGAACCATCCAGGAAGCATAACCATGGATTAAAGATTTACTTTGGATCAGTTTTGAGAGATTTTACATTCAGTTGTGACTCACCTCGGTTGACCACAGAGTCATCTCGACCGAGGTGATCCAGGGAAGTCGACTCGACCGAGGCGAACACCTAGGACGCGGCGAGCATATTTCATTCTTGGCTGAGATGTTTTATCTTTGGAAAGTGATCTTATATTTTTGGGCTTGGCTCCTGGAAGGAAGAATATATTATAGATCATATATTTTACCTATTTTTATGGGAAGAAATCTTTCTAAGATATCTTATCTTTGGAGGGTTATTTTCCTATAAAAAGGGTCGGATTTCCCACAAATCCGACATCCGCTATCAGCGCAAGATCGTGTTTACACCACAACAGTCATACTCCAGTTGGGAGATTTGAAGAACCTTTTTGAAGGTTGAAGGAAGATTGAAGATTGTAGCTTTTATAGCTTTTGGAGGTTTTCTTGTAAGATTACCTTAGATTCTCTTCCTTGTTGTCTTGCTTGCTGGATTTATATCCAGGGAACGCTTTGTTGTGATATTTGATTCAGTTATTGAAGTCTTTTCATTAAATTCTTCTTGTTCAAATATTCACCTTCTTCCCATATATTTGATTAATACTTTCATGATGATGAGTGGCTAACTTCCTTGTGTGATTCTAGGGTGATTGGCTGAAAGTTGTGGGAAAAATAATGATAGAATAATCTTAGATTCCAGTAGGATCTTGAAAGTTCGAGTCTTTAACCTTAACCCTAAGCATCTCGTTCAGTCGATGAACATCTCGGCCGGGGTGGAATTTGGATGACCGAGGTGACTTATCTGATCCGAAACTGAGAGTTAAGTGTTAGAGTTTGCCAAATCCTATTCTTATTATACCTTTCCTGGTTCAATGCAAGCTTAGGATGAGACTTACCCGGTAATTCCTTAGTTTGTGTACCAACGATCATAAGTGTAGGTAATAAAGGTTTATCCTTTATTGGGGTTTGAGTGTGCTTTCATCCCATCTTTGTGAGTTAGCCTAAGACTTACCCGGTAAAGGTTGATTCTATTCCCTTAGATGGTGTGTTAGTTTGAGGATATAGTTCTTTATCTTGATTCCTTAAGACTTACCCGGTAATAGGAGTTACGGTTTAGGATTAGTGAGTAGTGAGACTTACCCGGTGATCTATTCCACCATAGTAACACCTTCCCTATGCAAAAACCTCAGCTTTGTCCGCTTATCTTTAGATCTTGAGTTGGAACTACAACTAGATGCTTTAATCCCTAGAATTGCATATTTCCTTTATTGACTTCTATATCATCTTTGATTGTTTTGATTACCTTTTGTGGTTAGTATTTACATAAGCATACCGTGATTGGACTTTGTTTCACTAAGTCCCTGTGATCGACCCCTGGAATTCCTTGCTTTTACTACGATTGACCCGTACACTGCGGGTTCGCATCCTTGTTTTAAGCTTACGTCTAGGGTTATAAATTTAAAGCTTGCACACACCGTTTGGAGCGAACATGTATGCAACTCGGTTTTTGCACATTCCTACTTTGGAAAAATTGGGCATGTTGGAGAGCATGCAGGCATTCCTCACCAACACTGGGCTCGGGGAATTTCTGGACATGAATGCCCCAACATACCCCGAGCTTAGCCGCCAATTCATCACCACCTTCACCAAGGAAAAGGAGGACCATATTTGTGTTGAACTTTCATTCAAGTTCAACAAGAGGAAGTATACACTCGACTACACCCAACTGCACGAGGCATTTGGGGTAACTATTTGCGCCTCCGAGAATTGGTGGGAGCCCGTTCCGACACCCGACTTGTGCGAGTTCTGGCAGGCCGCCACCGGATCCGAGTTTCATGCTAGGGGTGAGTACTCCAACAAACTCACTCACCCTTGCTTGAGGCTCCTGTCAAAGATCTTCATGAGTGTCTTCTGTGGACACAAGGAGGAGAACAAGGTCGCTCTCAAGGACCTTCCACTGTTGTACGCCTGCCTCCCCATGAATGACAAGGTGCCGGATTGGCCATACCTCTTTCTTACCACTTCGAAGCGAATTAGGAGGAACGAGCCACGTGACATTGTGGGTGGTGGGGTGATCTCCTTGATCGCTTCATAGGTGATGGACCTCTCCGACTTGGAGGATGGGTTAGAGGCCCCACTTTACACGGAGGGGATGTTGAGGAGGTGCAAGCTCCTCAAGAAAGACGGGGAGAACTTCTTTTGGCTCTCATTGGAAGATGGGAGTCACATTACATACCTTCCCCGACCACTTCCACTTGGAGACGATCTATCCGAGCTTTTCATCCCGGCTGATCCTTTCGTGTCGAGGCGGCCTCAGGTAGCCATTGTTGAGAGGCACGCTGCGAGCTCTCCAGCCGGGCTCATTATGAGCACCACATGCCCATACCGGAGGACGAGGAGATGCCCACTACAGCACCGGATGAGGATCCGGCACTTGAGAGCCTTCAGGCTCAGATAGCGGCCTTGACTACCCAGCATCAAGCATGCAGACCGAGTACCGGCGGACCATGCTTGAGTAACAACAAAGTTGGCAGACGAGCTTCGCCTCCTCCATGACCTCCCACTTTGACCGGAGGTAGGATGCATGGCAGGAGGCTCAACAGCAGCAGCTCGAGGCTCAGTAGTTGGCTTGGCAAGCCAGCTTTGAGACCTCATTTGGGCAGAGGATGGATGCTCAGCAGGCCCGCATCGACACACTCTACCGCCGGCAGGAGCATTTCTTCAGCCACTTCTCATACCCACCGGAGGAGGGTCCGGATGGTCCAGCCGGACCATCCCATTAGCGGTATCATCCTTTATTCCTTCTCCATATTTATCTTTGCTTTCATTTTTCACTTTGAGGGCAAAGTGTGCTTCAAGTATGGAGGAGGGAAATATCTTTGCATGTATAGTTTGTTTGAGTATTTTCTTTAAGTTGTAGTTTGAAATTCAGTTTGAAAAAAAAAAGAAAAGAGACGAAAAAGCCAAAGAAAATGAAAAAAGGCATGAAAATCCTTGGATAAACCAAAAACCCAAAAGGGCGGTTTAGGCAAAAAGAAGGTAGTCCGACCAACCTTAGGTTGATGCACAATTGGACTTGAGGGATGTGAGTTCCATGTAAGATCATAAAATAAAAGAAGAAGAGTGGCAATGTGAAAACCTGAAAGGGCACCTTGGCAAAATGAGCGGCACCGAGTGTAGGTTCCCTTTCCGACGTTTGGCGGCATAAGAAGGGGTGTCATAAGGAGGTTGTCCGGGTAGGTCACTCTTGGAGCAATAAGGATGGTAGTTTTCTCACATTTTCTCTCTTTTTTCTTTTTTCTTTCTTGGTTTTTCTTTTCCATTGTCTATGCCTCTTATTCATGCTTCCTGAGGCCTTTGAGTCTAAAAACTGTTGTCATGTGTTTTACTCGGGACGAGTAAAAGGTCTAAGTATGGGGGAGTTTGATAGGTGATGGAATCACTATCATTTAGGTTAGTTTTTAGAGTCTTTTTATCACATTAGTGTTGGTTTATGCTACTAACTCTTTGATCTAGAAGAAGAAGACTAAAAGAAGATAAAAGAGGAGTTTTTGCACTTGGGAGTTGAAGACCATTCACGAAGCAAAGCTTCTGTTGCCTCACCGCCCCCGCGGAGCAGTTTCACCGCTCCCTACGGGTGACACCACGTTCCGGAGTGCAGCCTGCGCCTTCGCCAGCGCCAGGAACGAAGACTGTCGCCGCCCCGGCGCCACTCCTTGGCGCCCCTGCGGTGACTTATCCAAAAGAGGCGAAGACCGGCGCCCCTGCGCCTCTACCTGCATCTCACCCTACGGAGCTGTGAAGCCAAAGAGTCAGTGTCACCGCCCCTACGTTGACACTGGGCCGCCCCTACGGCTCGGCATCTGAAGCGACAGAAAGTTGAAGAGTCAAACGTTTGAAGATCATTAATGATCCGCCCCTGCGGAACTGCCAGACCGTCCCTACGGCCATGAAGAAGATCAAACGTTTTCGCCTGAACCACCCCTGTGGATCTGAAGGCCGCCCCTACGGTTCAGTGACAGAGACTTTACTCCGGCTGTTTACAACACCTTTATGGCATTAAAGGTGGCTGTTTTGGCCGGCCATTTACTCCCATTTAGTGCCATTTGTAGTATAAATAGACCCACGGTTGATTGCTAGAATCATCCATCATTTCTCACTTTTATTCTCTCTTGCTTCCTTTGTAATGAGCTTCTAAGTTTCCTTGCTACATTTGGTTGGTTTGAGGCAGCATTATTACTTTGGTTGTAAGTTCCCTTTTTAATATAAGTTTTATTCAGTAATGTTTTGTGTTTCTTGAGCTTCATTTATCTAAATTGCATGTTTTCATTATCACTTAAGATTGATCACCTTAGGTTCGAAGTGCATGCAAACAACTAGGATTAATAGATTCCGGGTTCGGGTCTTTAGTCTAATAGTAACCTTTAAGTAATAACGGGTTGTAATTGCTTGAAGGAAAAGAAACACAAATATAAAGATTAGTTTAATGGTTTTAATCTTCTCTTTATATCCCTTAGTTTTTGTTTGAAAGCTAACTTATGAATTGTTCTTGTAGGTTTACGGAACACTAACTTGAAAAGTTATGTTGATGCCGGTTGGCTCAACACATACATATGATCAAGACGGGAACATTACTTGAAAACTTGTAAAAAGGAACTCACCAAAGTAGTAATCGCATGCTAAGAATCAACCTAGTGTAGATTCACTCATCATCGTCATATCAATCTCATTTACTTGCTTTTGAGTTTTGTGTGCATCAATTCATCCAAACCCCCCCCCCCCCCTGTTACCTTGTTCTATAATCAATAATTGAATTTAATAAAAATATCTTAAACTCTCTTGGGTTCGGCCCTTACTTAATCACTATACTTGTTTTAGTATTGAGTTCGAAAATTACTTTTGAAAGGATATAAACGACCTAAGGAAATATCCTCGTTCAATACCGTTTTGTATTCGGTTCTTAGAAAACATAGAAATAAAAT
This sequence comes from Fagopyrum homotropicum, assembly GCA_033239125.1. Taxonomy (NCBI): domain Eukaryota; kingdom Viridiplantae; phylum Streptophyta; class Magnoliopsida; order Caryophyllales; family Polygonaceae; genus Fagopyrum; species Fagopyrum homotropicum. The sequence continues at coordinate 99,387,716 of BSWB01000005.1, forward strand.
TATTTAGTCTTACAATCTGAAATAAACATACTTAGTATCAAAACTGAAGAATGAACCATTCATTTTGCAAATCAACAACAACCAAACAACATGATCAACCAACGAAAACAATACTAAATATTTGTAAAATATAAAAAGTGAAAGAACTAGAATAACACTCAACATTCAAAAAATAAAGATTACACAATAAATTAGTATAAAATCATAAGAAAAATGGAGAGAAGAGTCGGCCGGCGGAACAACATTTCAACATTAGAGCCGAAGAAAGAAGATCGGTGGCAACCACAATCTCGCAGGTGGCCATGTGGGGCTAGGTTTAGTCCGAAAAAATGGGGAGAGAAAAATATTATGGTAAATCAGTTTTTACGTATGTTTTAAATAAAATGTTTGTTTTTCTAGCCTTGAAAAATAAGGTAAACTTTTGTTTACCATGTCTTCACTAGACACAATCCGCGTTCTCGCCGTGTCCAAGATGTGTCCGATCTCTGAAACGTGTCTTGACCGTGTCCGGTCATATTTGACCGTGTCCGAGCCGTGTCCAGTTGTGTCCCCGTGTCTGAAACGCGACACGCCGCCTTCTAGAAGTGTCCGTGCATCATAGGATGCAGAGTATGATCCGAGTGCGTTTCTGCCCTGCATCTTTAAGGAGGGAGAAACTACAGGACTTTGGTGCATGAGGAAGTCATTATGGGTATGGATTGGATAGATAGTGAAGAACCGTAAGGTGAATATAAAGGATATAAATACTCTAGAAGGGGGTTGATTAGAGTATGGGAACTTTTCGCAAAAACCTTTCTCAAGGCTTTGAAACTGATTTCAAAGGCCTTGATGTCGATGTGAGCTCTTTGTGTCACAACTGGTTAGTGAGGGCTTTGAGAGTGATTTCAAGGGCCTTGACTTAGTAAACTTGCAAAGCTACGTTAGACACAATAAAGCAAGATATGGTGCGGAAATGAAAAGATCGACACGGTGATATGCTCACGAAGTTCAGCTCTAATAGCCTATGTCTCCGTCCTAGGGTTTCTTCACCCGTAGGATCTAACTAACTATCATCTTCAAAGAGTCCTAGATACAACCTAGAAGAAATTTCCTTCTTCTCTCACAGTAGCCAATGCTATGATCTAGTTCAAACTCTTAACCTAGCTATAATAGCCTAGTTACTTTGCAAAGTAACACACACTCGAGTATAACACTCTTTAGATATACCTATGAAGCTCTCGTGTTTTTCTCTCTCAAAGTAAGTAAGCTTTTGTAATCAAAGAGGAAGAAAAACTTTTGGATCAAAATGAAGATTGCTTTGAATCGCTTGAAGACTTAGTTGTTTCCGTGTAAGCTTGTTCTCTTCTCTTCAATCGTGATCTTCATTTATAGTCTTTGATGGAGAGGTCTTCTTGCCGTTGTGAAGATGACCGTTGTTGATTTTTCTTCTTCTCCATAGAAAACGGTGTATGTTGAGATGAAATAGCCATTGTAGATTTGCCTTATCTTCTTCATCTCCTTGACGCACGTTTGATTTTTCTTCTCCGAGATCTTCTCTTGAAAAGGGTTGTTAAAGATCTTGTCATTGAAGTTCCTTGTTTCAAGCTCTGAGATCTTCAAGTTTTGTTGAGAATCTTTAGTTGAAGATCTTCAAGATCTTTATAAGATCCGTTGGGAAGAGATCTTCAATCTTGCGCCAATTTGGTTAAGATCTTTGCAAGATCTTTTTGTTGAGCCAAATCTTCTTGTTTGGTCGAGATCTTCTTGGAAGATCTTCTCTTGATCCTTGATAGCTTTTGTTGTTTGAGATTGATTCTTGATTTGAATTCCTTCCATCTGTCATGTCCTTTGAATCTTGTTTCTTGGTTTTGGCTTTGATCTCTTGAAGTGATTTTCAAGGCCTCTGCATTGAACCTTTGAAATGCATTCCAATCTCTACGCTTGTCCCTTGTATTGGTTTTCAAGGCCTCCTTTCATCCTTTGAAATGCTTTCCAAGGCCTGCATACATTTGACAAACAGAAAACCAAACCAAGCAATCTAGAAATAAAATCGATATTTGTTAGTATAAAAACCGCTCATTTGTGTTAAGTCTTCCATCATCACATATGCAAATTTGTAACCAAGGTGGAGTTATCAGATAGACATCGTGTTGTGTTAGATGTAGGTAGGAGGACCGTGACGGTCTCTACCGAGTCAGGTCAGATCGAGATTTTCCGAGGTTGGGATCTTGGAAAGTCAGGCATGGTTATCAGCGCGGTAAGAGCACCGAGGCTGATAGCGCAAGAATGTGAGGCCTTCTAGTGTTATCCATGAAGGAGAGCGAGAGTCCAACATTGGGGGACATCCCCGTGGTTCGTGAGTTTACAGATGTATTTGCCGAGCCGTCCAGTTTGCTGCCTCAGAGGAGCGTGGACTTTGGCATCGAGTTGGAGCTTGGTACGAGACCGATCTCGAAGGCCCCATATCGTATGGCGCCTATCGAGTTGTTAGAGCTGAAGAAGAAACTCGAGAAGTTGGCTGAGAAGGACTTCATCCGCCCTTGAGTATCCCCTTGGGGAGCACCTATCCTCTTTGTGCGGAAGAAGGGCAGATCGTTGAGATTGTGCATTGACTACAGAGAGCTGAATAAGGTGACCATCAAGAACAATTATCCTTTGCCCCATATTGATGACTTGTTAGATAAGCTTCAAGGAGCGACTGTGTTCTCCAGGATCAACCTGCGCTCGGGATATCACCAATTGAGGGTGAGAGAGTAGGATGTGCATAAGACAGCATTTCGGACTCGATATGGCCACTAGGAGTTTGTAATGATGTCATTCGGGCTCACGAATGCGCCCACCGTCTATATAGAGTTGATGATTGGCATACTCATCGACTTTCTGGATCATCTTCTGGTGGTGTTCAATGACGATATCCTAGTGCACTCTCGTAGTAGAGAGGAACATGCAAGACATCTGAGGATAGTATTGCGAGTTTTGCTAGATAGAAAACTGTATGCCAAGTTCTCTAAGTGCGAGTTCTGGATGCCAGAGGTAGCATTTTTGGGTCATGTTGTTTCCGCCGAAGGGATCAAGGTTGATCCGGCAAAGATCGAGTCAGTACACGCATGGACGACACCGATGAATGTCAAGGAAGTACGCAACTTCCTTGGCTTAGCCGGTTCTTACCGTCGGTTTGTGGAGGGATTATTTGTGATTACCCGTCCACTCACCAGCCTGTTGAAGAAGACTACCCGGTTTGTATGGTCCGGCCGTGTACTCGAGTTTTGAGGAGATGAAGAGACGTATAACTTCCACTCCCATCTTAGCGCAGTCGGAGGGCACGGAGGACTTTGTAGTCTACAGTGACGCATTCAAGCTAGGCTTGGGATGTGTTTATATGCAGCGTGGTAGAGTGGTTGCCTATGAGTCTAGACAGTTGAAGACGTATAAGGAGAACTACCGACTCATGATCTGGAGTTGACAGCGGTAGTTCATGCATTGAAGATCTGGAGACATTACTTGTATGGCGCAACATGCCAGATCTTCAGAGATCATAAGAGTCTAAAATATATTTTCACGCAGCGGGAATTGAATAACCGCCAGCGTAGATTGATGTGATCCGGGGAACCGGTGCAAATAGCTTCACTACAATGTAATGTTCTTATCTTCTTATTCCGAAGTCTGTTTGATGCAATTCAAGATCTTTTAGAACGACAACTTCAATATCTACAACTAACGTTTCAAGTGTTTCATCTAATGAAAAATTGAACATGCTCAAAATAAAAGTTGTTCAACACATAATACCCCCGAATCCTCTTCAGTAGACCCTTTAGTATTTTGGACATATAAAATGCTACATTTATCCAATGAAGGTCCATAAATACTTGTTGGAAAGCTGATTTAAAGGTCTACAATATTGATGAAGATTACAAGTGCAGGTTCATCCAAAGGATGGGTTGTAAATGCAGTTCTTTCAGAAGTCGGATTTATGGACACAATGTGAAGAGTCCAAAACCAATGCCTCATTATGTGGATCTTTAAGGCCTATAATTTATTATGACTTTTGGCCTTGTTTTTGATCTTTTAGCTAGCCTTATTTTCCCTATTTAGAGACTTGCTTGGTTCATAGAAAAATAAGTGAGAGTTGATAATATTTGGAAAACAATTTGGTTACTTTGTTTTTGGTGAGATGTCAAAACCTCCTCCTTGGTGAGATGCCGGGTGGGTTGCCTTTGTGAGATGCGAGGGTGAAGGCATTAGTTCTCATAGGTGAGAGACTTGTGAGAGTTGATGCGAGTATTGTAGAGTGGATGGTGAGATGCTTGAAGCTCTAGCAATACATATCTTGTACTTTATTTTCAATTATCACAAATCCAAAACACATGTGTATGTTTTCTTTAGTTTTTCGTTTGTCTTGCATCGTTGGATCCTTTGGATGGGGCGTATCATAGATAGCTTGAGCTGATCAAGGATTTTGACCTTGAGATTTTGTATCATCCAAGGAAGGCAAATGTTGTCGTCAACGCCTCGAGAGAAGGCGATTGCGAGACTGACAATTCAGCCTCAGTTGTAGAGAGATCTAGCGTGGCTAGATATGGACATTTAGTTCCCTGATGAGGATGCTCAGTTGTTTACGTTAGAGGTTCAACCTGATTTGTTGGGTGAGATACAACAAAAGCAGGGGACCTGCCCGACGTTGAGGAGGATAAGAGATAGGATGTCTCGTGGTTAGGCACCACAGTTCTCTATAGGAGTAGATGGAGTGATGAGAGGTTGTGATCGTGTCTATGTACCCGTTGATGCGGAGCTGAGACAGAGGATTTTACAGGAGGCTCACTCCACACCTTACTCAATGTACTCAGGTGCTAGTAAGATGTATCAGGATATGAGACGTTCATACTGTTGGGGAGGGCTGAAGCCTGATCTGGCCAGATTTGTGGCACATTGTGCAACATATCAGCAAGTCAAGATAGAGCATTACAAACCAGGAGAAGGGCTCCACCCACTACCAGTACCACAGTGGAAGTGGGAGGGTATCTCCATGGACTTCGTGATGGGATTGAGGCTGAGTAGGAGCTTTGATGCTATCTGGGTTGTGGTTGACAAACTGACAAAGACTGCACGTTTCATCCCTATTAGCGAAACATGGCCAATGAGTAGATTAGCTGAGGAGTTCACTAGAAAAATAGTGAGACTCCATGGGGTACCGAGGACGATCGTCTCAAATCGAGATGGACGATTTACCTCGAGATTTTGGCAGCAGATTCAGACTGTTTTGGGGGCGAGTTTGCATTTCACAAATGCATTTCATCCTCATACATATGGTCAGTCATAGAGGACCATCCAAACACTGGAGGATATGTTGGGAGCCTGTGTGTTGGATTGGGGACAGGGATGGTAAGATCACCTCCCATTGGTTGAGGTCTCGTACAACAACAACTGGCATGCATCGATTGGGATGGCCCCGTATGAGTTACTGTATGGACGGAGATGTCGTACGTTGTTATGCTGGGATGAGCCTAGGAGTGTCAGTAGTATAGCGCTTGAGCAGATCAGGATGATATTGCACGAGTAGTGCTGATCAGAGAGAGGATGTTAGCTGCACAAAGTCTCTAGAAGTTGTATGTAGACAAGAGGCGTCGACCTCTAGAGTTTAGGGTAGGAATTCATGTCTTGTTGAGAGTGTCTCCGACGCGTGGCATCAGATGTTTTGGCATAAAAGGGAAGTTGAGTCCCCAATATGTCGGTCCTTTTGAGATCTTAGAAAGAGTTGGGAGAGCAGCATACAGATTGTCTTTGCCACCGATGTTAGAGGGTGTTCACCCTGTGTTTTATGTTTCTCAGTTGAGGAAGTACATACCAGATTCGAGACACATTGTCAACTATGATAATTTAGTGGTTGTGCCGAACCACACTTTTGTTGAGCACCTAATTGCAGTCCTAGAGAGAGATGTGAGACGCCTGCGTACGAAGGACATTCCTATGCCGAGGATACAATGATCTAGACGAGGTCCTGATGAGGCCACATGGGAGACCGAGGATAGTATCCAGAGGTACTATCCAAAGTTCTATGCCAAGATAGATGCACCTGTAGGATCGACGAGGAGATCTTAGTGCTATCTTGGTGAGTGTTATGATTACGTGCTTTGATGTGTTTTCGTGCTAGTTGTGATATGTATACGATCTTATTAGATCTTGTTTGCTAGCGCGAGTTGTGTTTATAGTTGGAGATGGTTCTTTCCTCTAGGCTATGGTGATGAGATTAGGATTTAGTTGGAGATAGTTATTCCTCCACGCTATCGTTTATGGACATAGTTGGCTGGAGATGGTTTTCCTCCACGTCCTTGCATTATGAGTGCGGTTTGGCTGGAGATGGTTTTCCTCCATACCATTGTGATGTGGTTATATGTTGGCTAGAGATGGTTTTCTTCTATGCCTTGGTTAGCGTTGTGATTCTGTTGCTGGAGTGATGATTCCTCCATGTTGTGCTTTGAGGTTATAGTATGTTATAGTTGATACCTTTATGAGCGGAGATGTGATACCTCCGATAGAGAGAGTGTTTATACCTTGGCGTATGGGTCCGGGAGGATTTGGGAATTGTTCAAGTTTCGGGACGAAACTTGTTTTTAGGGGGATCTGATGTAAGAGCCTTAGTCTTCATAGGGACCCCGCCCCTGCGGTTTTGCATGGCCGCAAGTGCGGTGAGTCGCCCACGCAGTCTGAGGACCCGCCCCTGCGGCTATGGTGGCCTCAGCCGCTTTTCTTGACCCTTGACCCGTGCATTTCATATGGTTTCCTTTATAAGCTTTATTCTTTCTTCCTGAGGAGGGTTTTAAACCTCTCCTTCCTCCCCAAGTTCTTCTTCCAATTCTTCTCTTTCTTTGAGTTTTCTTTGGAGATCTTGCTCGATTTGATCTTGTGAGAAGCTTTGATGCTTGTGGTTGTGTTTAAGGATAATGTTGAAAGTGTTGTTGTTGTGCTGTGGATAGGCAGTTGTAAGGTTTCTCCCTTCCCTGAGCTGTAGTATAAGCTTTCCTCTTCTTTTTTCTTCCTTTGTTCCTTCTTTCTCTTCTTTAGCATAGGAATTCCCACAAGCTATGTTTGTGTTGATCTTTCTTGGCAATAATGGTGTATATGTATGTATATATGTATGTTGGTTGCCTTTGGGGCAATGAAGAAGTGAAGAGCATCGAGTGAAGAAGTGAAGAGGAATAGAGGATCGCCCTTTGCTGTGTTAGTTGCCCCTGCGCCCAGACAACGCTGCCCCTGCGCCGCCCCTGCGCCCAGACTAGTGTCGCCGCCCCTGTGGCTGAGTGTCACGGCCCCTGCGGTGTGCTGCGCTCTTGCGTCTTCTTGCTTCATAGGTGCTTTTGTCCAGGACATACCAAGTGTGGTAGGTATCCTTCCTTCCTTTGACCTTGACTTTAGAGTGTAGCTAGGCTAGTGAGGTGTGTGCTGAGTTTGTTGATGATCCTGTTGAGGAAATGTCTTAGGCATTTGGTGAGTATGTTGAGATATCAAGGTTTGGTTTCGAGTTGTAGCTAGGTATGGTTATGGGGTGTAGGAGGTGGAATCTCCTAACCTTGGACGGCGCTTGATATTGTTTGTGCTTTGCTGATGTAGGCACTGATCGTGTCCCCGAGGGGAAATTGTGACCACTTGATATGGATTACGTTTGTGACAGGTAAGTCCTTGGGACTTACTTAGCGAGCGTTATGGGTTTGAGTGTTGGCTTTAGTGGTGTGTGTGCGTATGTATGGTGTGTTGATAACTTAACATGACTAGGACGACCATATATGCATTAATTGGCCCAAGTGTATGATAACGGGTGATAACTTGTCTAGCCCAAAATTGGATGGTTAGGAGGTTCTCTGCGACGAGTCCTCCAGGTGGTGATGATTGGCACTAATTCCAAACCTGAGGGGAAACGGGAATAGAGGCGAGAGAGTTTTACTCCTCATGTCACAAGGAATTAATTAGTAATGGCATAACTTAAATAAAGATAATAAATGGATATATGTGTGTACATTGCATTTTGTGATATGATAATGTGTTATATGTGCTACTGCTTCATTCATATTTATGATCTGTTAGCTAACAGTTTTATACCGTGTTGTAGATCTTCTACAGGATAGGAAGATTGTAGAGTGAGCCAGATGGGTGATCAGCCGAGGGCTTCTGTACACTAGGTTGTGCGAGGATTATGGGATATTTTGTGTACGTTGGATATGTTGATGCCATTTTGTACTTGGTTGTGGTTTGTAAACCTTTTGATTGTATATATTTATACAGTTTAACGTATTTGGTTTTCATCTATCTGTGACTTGTTGTAAGATCTAGTGAACTTGTTGTCAGGCTATGGTCAGGATCCATTGTGAGATCCTATCCCAGTAGCGCTCCGAGTTCTGCGGATTCGGGGTGTTACACATGATATACTCCTCATCCTCTTTAACATTAGCCTTCATTATTGCCATTTGCATGGTGGTGTATACTTCCTCTACATTCATGGAACCTTGTTTGAGGTTCTCCAATCGTTGTCTCACTTTCCTACCATAGTGTTAAGGCACAAATCTAGCTTTCATTAAGGCCTTCATTTGCTCCCATGTGTTGATGTCCGGATCTAGGGCTAATCATAGGTCCAAAACCGAACCGAACCGCTAAAAACCGAACCGAACCGAAAACCGATTTTTCAAAAACCTTGGACCGAAAACCGAACCTATAAAAGTAGGTTCGGTTTCGGTTTGGACCAAAAACCGAAAACTTGAAATATGCGAACCTAAAACCGAACCGATTATGTCGGTTTCGGTTCGGTTTCGGATTTGGACCTAAATGAACCTAAAATTAAAACTAAAAAATCTCAATAATATAACAATATAATAAAATTTTCAATTCTATAATAATTTTAGTATAAAGAGTTAAAACCTAGAAAAATAACAATCTCATTTAAGCACCAAGTGCTAATTAAAATTGCCATAACTAAAAATAACAATTCTATAATAATTTTTTTATTAAATGAAATTCGGTTTTCGGTTTTTTATCGGTTTTTTTGGTTTTAGACCGAAACCGAACCGAAACCGAAATTATAAAAAATACGGACCGAAGACCGAACCTAAATTGTCGGTTTAGGTGAATCGAACCGATCTTGCTCAGCCCTATCCGGATCTAGCGTTCTTCTCCTTTCTTTGACAAGATGATCCCACCAAACTAAGGCATATCCTTGGAACACCAACGCAGTAAGTTGGATCTTCTTTTGCTCGCTAATGTTATGCAAGACCAAATTTGTTCAATTTTAGTCTCCCATTCCATGTAAATGTCCGGATCACATTTGCCTTTGAAACTTGGAATCTTGACCTTAACCTTCCCAATTTTGTCATTATTTAGGGGAGGCCTATAAGGATCATTGCCATGACCTCTCCTAGGATTGTGATGATGTCTAGGGTAGTCTTTCCACATGTCCTCTTCATCCTCGTCTCCTAAAACTTAAAAATCACCACCCAAGTGCAGAATGTTAGATGCATTAAAAGGAGGATTGGGATGAGTCATACTTGGCCCTTGGGGGGCGTTTGGAGGTGGAACGAGGGTTGATGGTATAGGTGGATGGTGTGAACTTTCACCTACTTCATCAGACGAGATTCAGGTTGGGATTCTTCACTAGGACGAGATTCCAACTTCTCTATCCGTTCAGCTAATGTGGAAACCGTAATTATGAGTTGTTTAAGCATTTGTATGGCTTCCGGTCCTAAGGAGTCACTCTTTTGTGATCCTCTTGGGCTATTCCGTCATGACATTTACACAAACACACAAAGTAACAACAAACTTGTGATGTTAGTGGAAACAAAAGTGTCTTACTTGTTTTCTCTCACATACACTCTGTTGTGATGTCACAAACTAATTTGATGTAATTGTCTTGTATGGATTAATACTCCTCTAAAGTCAATGACTAGTCTCGACTATAACTCCTTGGATGGCTCAAGTAGTCAACTTGGTTCGAAAAAAGGTTCTTGTGTTGGGAGATAGTTAAGGAACTTCTGTTGGAAGTCTCTTCACACAACTGACACAAAGTAGAAGGAATATTGCAAATAGACCCAACTAGTATGATCGTAAGTATAGATACTAACTAACACATCCAAATAAATTGGCTCAATGTGTTTAGATTAGAAAGATGCTACGCACACAAGAGATTAAGAAGAGAGATTTACGTACCTTGAACCTATGCAGATGGAGAGAGAGATAGCTGAGATTGGTTTCGATCTCGACTGGGCAAATCTCGGTCAAAATTATGAATCGGTCGAGATTATCTCAGGTTGAGCGAGATCGATATTATATGGTCGGCTAAGGCTAAGAATTGAGTCAAGGAGGGTGTAGAACTTCTTCTCTGGTTATACTTTTGCACAGGGTGCACTTGAATTCTTCTATTTATGCCTCAATATTTTCTCGGAAATTCGCAACAGTAGCGAACCTCGGTCAAGATCTTGGCCGAGATTTTGCAACATCTGGCCGAGATTGTCGATTCAACTATGAATGACGAAAATCAGTAATAAACTCTGGGATATAGTACTCCCTTGTTGCCTTCTTGATCCTTCTCAGTTGGATCACAACACTTCCTTTACGCAAAAGGCTTCCTTAACCTTGTGGGGAAAATTGATGTACGATATGGAAATTTAGGCTTATGTGTTGAGGCATTTTGTGGAGTTATAGGAATAACCGCATGAGAGTGGATATTATGATCTGCTGCAGGTGGGGAAGGGCTGAATATATAGGTGTTAGGATAGATATTTAGTTAGGATTGAATGGATATGTAAATCTCCTTCCTTCTTAAATAAGCAACTGGATATTTATTAGATTTGACTCAAATCCAATAAATATATGATCTTCAGTGGATAGAGAAAATTCACGAAACTCGGGAAACAAGTAACGTAAAAATCTCGACTTTATGCTCAAAATCTCGAGCGAAATTTCGGTAAGATTGGGTGTGGTTTCGTTCGAGATTAATGGTTGGCCTTGTTTTTGGCTATGGTGTTTCTCGCTTCTCCAATAGACACAAGTCAACGCACGTTAAACTCAAATAATCTCTCAAAGATAATTGCAACAAGAAACGACTCAATTTTTATATGACTCAAAGAAGACTCAGATAAAAATTGCTCAAACGTGAGACGGAACTTCAATTGACTGAGCTCTGATACGACTTTGATGCGGGTTTGAAGCCATAGTTTCTGATCTAGATTGAAAGTCCATGAACATTCACAGAGAATAAATCTCAGCTATAAATCTCGGGTGAGACTTATGCTATAGGGCCGAGATTTTGGAAAACTCGAACAAAAAAAACGTGAGATGATAGATTGATAATGGATAGATAGGAAGATGATAATATGGATTGAAATTTATGGAAATATAGGAAGATTCAAACCAAGGTATTCTCGCAAAGAACCTTGACCAATTATGTGTCAAAACCGTTTTGATAGCTCCACCTTAATAGTTAATTTTTTATTTATTTTATGATGGAAGACTTAACATAAAATGCAGCTTTTATACTAACAAATATCGATTAGATATTGTAGTTTTGGTTTGTTACATTTAAATGCAGATTGTGTGGATCTAACTACAACAAGAAGATCTCGAACAGCTAAACAAGAAGATCTCGTAGAAGATCTTTGTGAAGATATACTCAAAACGACCATAACAAACAAATAGGAGATCTTGCAATGAGAAGATCTTGTTTGAAGACTTACTCAAACAGCTACAAGAAGATCTCGTTCAAACAACAAGCATTCTGTGGAGTGAAGACAACGGCTAGAAGATAACGACTTCATAGAAGACTATAAAAGACACATCGATAGAAGAAGAAAATACCAAGCTTACAAGTGAACATCCAAGTCTTCTTCATCGATTCAAAATTTTATCTTCCTCTTTGAACGTACTTAGTTTTATTTGTTAGAGTGAGATAAACACAAGAGCTACATAGGCATATGATTTTAGTGTTATACTCAACTGTGTTACTCTACGAAGTAACTATGCTATTATTGCTAGATAGGAGTTGACTAGATCGTAGCATTGAGGCTATATTGAGAGAAGAACAAAAGTTCTTCTAGTTTGTGTCTAGGAATTAAACGAAGTAAATGATAGATAATTAGTATCCTAGGGTCGGAAAACATAGGCGGAGAGTAGGTTGTTAGGGCCGAAATTCGTAAACATATCGTGTGTCGATCTTTTAATTTCTGCACCTTATATCGCTTATATTGTGACTAACAACTTTCTGCAAATTTTGAAGTCAAGGCCTTCAGAAACAGTTTTGTCACTAAACACAGAGATCGACTTCAAGGCCTTCAGATTCATTCCAAAGCCTTGATATCCGATATTGCGAAAAGTTCTCATACTATTATCAACCCCCACCCCTTCTAGAGTATTTATATCCTCATTTATCCCCTACTCAGTTCTTCATGTTTAATGAAGAGCTTACCTTAATGCTCCCTTCTTTAACCTCACACAAGCCTTCTAAATAAGACAAGCACAAGGAGGGACTAAAATTGATCATGACCATCAACCCGTAAGTAGATTAACATACACAAGCACAACCTAGCAAGGACTCACAACGATTTAATCAAATACTCTCTCTTTTGATTGAATATGAAGGAATAAAACAAACTTCGTAAACAAAGCAGCGAGTTCATACAATATTGTGGAAATATTAATTAAATCAAATCTACCTATGAATCTCACCTTATAAGGCTATTTACAGAGAAGATTTTCCTACAAAAGATAAGAATTCTAACTAAATAAAAATACTAAAAGATAGGATAAAAAATCAACAAATACCTTTAGAATATTTCAGAGCCTTAAAGGTATTAAAATAATAAAAGATATCTATATCTAATAAGATCGTAACCGAATTTTATGAACCTCAATAGGATCAGATCTCGTTCAATCTTGTATAAATCTTGGGCGAGATTTTTGTCCTCAAGTCTGAGATTTCTTATCCGGAACTCTTTTCTCGTCCTAGCCACCTTCTATGCTTGCTTGATCATCTTGGGTCTTCTATGGTCCTTTTACAGTAACCAACAATGTTACTAAAGGAGACCTAAGTATGAGTGAGGTCTCGTTAAGTGCACATATTGTTAATAAGATAGCAACTTCCATATGGATGGCCTTTGCTCTTGTTCTAGCGATAGCTCTTTCCATGGTGGAACTTAAGGATGATGTGGCTATATTCTCCTTCAATGCGTTGGCCTTTGATATAGTGATTAGTCCTTGAGGAGGTATTAGGGATGATCCTTGAGGAGCAACATTATTCCCACATGTGCAGATTAGTTTGCAATAAAGATGTAAGCAAAACACCAAGTGTACGAATTGTTACCTTGGTTTGCCCATCCATTTGGGGATGACAAGTATTTATAAAAAATGATTTATACCAAGCTTAGTCCATTGTGTCTTCCAAAAGTAGCTTAGGACTTTCACGTCCCTATCCGACACAATGGACCTAGGATATTCATGTAATCTCCCAATTTGATCAAAGAAAAGGTTAACAACATGAGTAGCATCATCTGTATTATAAAAAGCAATGAAATGAACCATTTTAGAGAACATATCTACAACTACAAAGATAGGATCTCTTCCTCTTTTAGACCTAGGTAAGTCTAACACAAAGTCTGTAGGTATAGGTAAGGGCGTGGAAAGGCCATGAGGGTGAGTTTCAAACTTAGTATAAAAATATGTAGGACATGAAGCACAAGATTTCTCTACACTTTTAAGCATAAGAGGCCAATAGAAATGTTCCCTAAGAGTATGCATAGTCTTAAGTACCCCCAAAATGTCCCATAAGCCCTCTTACATGGGCTTCTTGCACTAAAAGTCTCCTAATGCACAACATATGACCTTTAAATAAAAATCCCTCATGCACATATAATTGATCTTAGCTACCATGAGACACGCAATGAGAAAATATATCACAAAAATCATAATCACGTGCATATGGTTCTTTTATTATTGAAAAGTCAAGTAGTTTGGCATCTAGTAGAGTTAAAAGAGTGTACATTCGGGAGAGTGCATCAACCACAACATTGTAATGGCCTTTCTTATGTTTGATCACATAAGGGAAAGAATAAACCCGAACCATTTAGCATGCCTCTTGTTCAGCTTGCTTTGCCCCTTTAAGTACTTCAATGGTTTAAAATCGGTATACATCACAAACTCTTTGGGAAACAAGTAGTGTTGCCACACCTTAAGGACTCTAACAAGTTCCAATAGCTCCTAATCATCGGTAGGGTAGTTCAACTCAGTCCCACCTAGTTTCTCACTAAAATACGCTAAAGTACTACCCTCTTGCATAATTAAGCACTCCAACTAGTCTTATTCTTGATGCATCACATTCTATCTCAAAGGTTTTATCAAAGTTACACAACGCTAGAAGTGTTGCGTGTGTTAGACGTGACTTAAGGGTGCTAAAGGTCTTTTATTGGGGTATTTCCCACTTGAACACCACACTTTTCTTGGGTGAGCTCGGTAAGGGGTGTTGCTAGGGTACTAAAATCTCCTCACAAAGCGACGTCAAGAAAATGAGTTTATCTAAAATTGAGTGTGTATATCTAACTAAAATTAATCCCAATTTATAGTCTAATATCTTAGGAAGAAAACACTAAAAAATACTTAGTGGGGCATCCACTACTCCGTCTACTTGTATGTCAAGCTTGGTAATAATAAAAAGAACATAAATTATTATACACTACTCCTACTTAGAAATCAAGGAACTTCTACTTGGATGTCAAGCTTGACTATTTTTTACAATAATAAAAATTTACATAAACTATTATCCTAATAATGTCATTAAAATAATAACAATGAAATTATTCACTAGGATGAGTCTTGAGAAGAGTGAGTAGTTCAAAGGAGGTTGGAATAGAATTTCTGAGGCATATAACTCTCTTCTTTAGTTCTAGTTAAAGCTCCTTAGTTCGAGCTCTTGTGGATGTTCCGAGTGGAAGTTGATCATTTTATTCTTGTTCTTGGACCATCTATCTCCGTATGTTCAGCGTGGACATCCCTCTCCTAATGATCTAACTCAATTGGGATATCGAGTATCTCTTGGTTCTCTTGATGGGGCTTGGGCACATCACAATGTCATATTAATCATGTTAAGAATAAAACATTCTTACGCAACTCTCGCATCTTGCATGAATATAAGACATAAATTCATGCAATTTTTGCATCTTGTGAACAATAACGTGAAGTAGAAATTGATCCTAGAATCATACACACATAAATCCCGTATCTTGTGATGGCAAATCACACAACTCTCGTATCTTTTGTGAACAATAATATAATAAATTTGGTACCTTGTTCATCCACATATAAGGTCAATGTATACGTAACTTATTAATATAATTAAGAAGCTATTAGTTTGGAATATTGAGGGTTTTAGATTGCACGGTTATTAAAACTTTTTATTTTTTACTGTAAGAAAGGTTCTCATATGATTATATTCATACGTATATATGATTGTGATTAAATGAGAACTATTAGTATGAGGAGAAAAAGAATAGATATGACCCACTCATTCTCCCTTTTATCATTTATTATGTTGTCATTAATAAAACATGTGTCTTTTACATGTTTTTCGATTTTATTATAATGGAAAGAGTTTAGGCATGTTTACTTATGCTAAGTAGTCCAACTTAAAGTATCTTTGCAAAAGAAAATACACAATTCACGATGGTTAGACAGATTGTTGTGTGGAGTCAAATATCCTAGTTAGGTCAATTAATGTAAGCATGTCCACGGGTCGGACCCGCCGGGTCGACGGGTCCGACTCGCCGGGTCATGGGACCGGGTAGGGCGACCCGGACCCGGACCCGTGTAGCTGGCCGACCCGCCGGGTCACGGGTCAGACCCGGCGGGTCGGCGGGTCGGCCACGTAATATTAAAAAAAAAAAAATAGGAAATAAACATTATAAACTTTAAAAAATTAGAAAATAAATATAACATAAAAATTGAACTTAAACTTAAAAAATGAGAAGAAAATAAACTAATAAAAAATAGGACTTAAACTTAAAAAAAAATTTATAAACTAATAAATATTAAATAGAGGACTTAAAGTCTTAAATAAACTTAAAAAAATTGGACTTAAACTTAAGTTTAAGTAATTAAGTCTTAAACTTTTAAAAAAAAATTGGACTTAAACTTAAAAAAGAATTTTATAAACTAATAAATAGATTAATAGAGGACTTAAACTTAGAAAAATTGGACTTAAATTTAAGTTTAAGTAATTAAGTCTTAAACTTTAAAAAAAAAAAAAAAAAAAAGGGAAGAATTGGGCTTGAACCGGAATCCCGGTTGCCTACGTATCCTCTCGGGGAGGAGGAATCAAAGCCCACGTAGTTCTCTTACCTTTGTTTATATCCCTGATTGGCCCTTACCTTAGTCGGACTCTCCCGCCGATACATCCGATGACGTTTGTTGTCGCTCGTCGTCATCTTCGTCGCCTTCCTCCGCCGAGAGGTTGTTCTTTTGTGTTCGCATTTCCGCTTTCCTCCAATCGGCTAGGAGGACTTGTGCCTCCAACGTCTCGGGCAACATGTTTGATCTCGTCGGATCGAGCACCTTTCCACTCCGGCTAAAGGTTTGCTCAACCGCTACCGTTGAGGCGGGAACGGCGAGAATTTGTGCCGCGATCCTTGAGAGGGTAGGGAACCTCATTCCTTCCGGTCGGCTCCACCATTCTAATATGTTGAAATCCTCATCTTCTTCATCATTGGCAAACTCAAAAGAAATTGTTAGATATTCGTCGAGTTCCGAGTTGGAACTCGACGTGGTTTTTGCCCTTTTCGGGCCAAACAAATCTCTAGCCATTGATTTAAATTTAGATGAACTTGAAGATGAAGAGCGAGGAGGGGGTTGAGAAGATTGATCTCGATCGGAAACACGATATTGAACCAATAATTCATCAAATAATTTTCTAACATTACCAATTATGGTAGAAACATGACAATCGGGATGTTGTTCTAAACTTAAAAATTCATAATAAATTTCTAAAAATTGTTTTAAACCATCCATTTTACGTCTAGGGTCTAACACAAATGCAACAAGAAAAACATCGGGAATGGTTGTATAATAAGCTAACCATTTACTTCGCATTGAAAAAATAGCTTGTGAAATATTTTCAATTAAAAGACCTTGTTGAATTGCAAATGCAATATTAATTGCTACATAACAAAATATGTTTGAAGTTGGTGTATAAACATAACTAAAAGTGTTAGTAGCATCATAAAAATGTTTGAAAACCTCCATTACATCTCTTGCTAAAACCCAAGATTCACCGAAAACAAAATCACCGTCAATATGTTGTGCGGCAAAACTACTTAAAAGTTCTCGATATTCATATGATTCGTAAATCATTTTGTAAGTAGAGTTCCATCTTGTACAAACATTTTTTGGAAATTTTTTAGGATAAACGTTATTTTGTTTACAATAAGCATACCATTTAGTACGTACATTTTTTTTAGACCAAAGTTCATTAAGAATATTTCGAATAGGTTGTACTAAATCTCCAACATATGCTAAACCGTCTTGAACACACAAGTTTAAAATATGAGCCGCACACCTAATGTGAAAAAATTTACCTCCAATAGTCGGCTTACAATAGTTGGTTAAATCTCTAATGGAAGCCGTGTTAGCGGAGGCGTTATCAAAACCGATTGAAAAAACTCGTGAAACTAATCTATATTCTTCCAAAACATTTGCAATCAAACAGGCAATGTTTTGGGCGGTGTGTTGTTCGTTGAAAACTCTTAATGCTAAAACTCTTTTGTTTAAAATCCAAAATTTATCAACCAAATGACAAGTAATACCCATATATGAATTTTTTTGAAAACCGTCGGTCCAAATATCACTACAAATAGAAACTTGAATATCACCGTTGTCCATAAAATATTTAATCAATTATTCTTTACGAATTTTATATTTATGCATCATTTTTCTTTTAGCGGTTTGGCGAGAAATCGGTTTATATGCGGGTTGAGCATGATTTTGCATCCAATTATTAAAACCAACATTTTGTGCAAAACTAAATGCTAAAGAATCTACGGCCAACATTTCCGAAAATACATCCATAGAAGAAGAATGATCATATGTAAATAGAGAAGGAGGTTGGTTAGAAGTAGATGCGTACCCGGTAAGTTGTGTTTGCCCTCGTGCTAATCCCATTTTCTCGGGATGCTTGTTCCGGATATGCCTCTTGTAGTTCCCGTAGCCTTCTCCCTTTTTGTTCTTGTATTGTGTCGCACAAAAATTGCATTTGGCATAGAAAACTCCGTTGGCATCGGGAGCACCCTTTGTAAACCAAAATCGGAAGACCGCCGCCGTTAGTTGAGTGTTGTTCAACGGCGGCTCCTCCGGCTCCGGCTCCTCCGTGTATTGGGTCTCGGATCCTTGGGTGTTGGGGAAAGTAGGCGATACCGTGATATCCTCCTCCTCTTCGAAGATCTCGTGATCTCCACTTAATAAGTCTCGGTCTCGCCTTAAATCCGAACCGGTTGGAGGACCGCTAACGGAATGCCGTCCTCGAATAACACCTTCGCCGGATGAAGGACCGGCACCGCTAACGGAACGTCTTCCTCGGCTAGACATTTTTTTTTTGAATAATAGAATGTAGTAGTAAGAGTGGTAAAATGAAAAATAAGAGAATGAGAATATGAGATTAGGAGAGTAATATGTAATTGAATGTAAGTAAGAGTTGGAAATTATGGAGAGATTGAGAGAGTGAATAGATGATTGAATGATGAGAATTGGTGTGAGATGATATGAATTGAGTTTGGAGTATTTGTAGAATTGTTTTTAGGTTAGATTTATTAAATTAAATTGTTTTTTTTTTCATCAAACTAGCCGTTGGGATTTTTTTTATAAAAAAAAAAAACTAGCCGTTACGGGTCGACCCGCCAGGTCGACTCGCCGGGTCACGGGTAAGGGTATAACCGACCCTTACCCGCCACCCGCCGGGTCACGGGTGACCCGTGACCCGTGGACATGCCTAAATTAATGAGCCATGCAACTAATTTCTTTGTTCAAATGCTTGATGTGGGCTTTGTCAAAAGAGCGAAGATCCATCATGTAGTCGAAAATAATCTTCTCTATCTCTTAAGGGCAACTCCATAAGCCTTGGAGAGCCTTAAAGAGCCTGAATAACACAAAGATTGTGGCCTTCGATTTTCAAATTTTCAATTTATAGTCTTTTTCAATAGTATATCCCCATTTAAGGCAAAAGGTTGTGTCCCAATTATTAAATTATTGTTTTTTCTTTTTTTGCTTCCATTTGTACCACCATTTCATTATGGTCACTAATTGCATAACGAAGTTGCTCCATAATTAAGTTTTGATTCATCAAAATTAATTTTGAAATAATGTTTGGGTTTTCCCATATGATATTTGTTTTTTATGTAATTGTTAGTTGGTCTTGTTTGTTTTCTATTTTCATAATCCTCATCATTAATTTTAGATTTTTTCCAAGTAAGAATTTGATTACAATAAATTTGACAGTGTTCCAAGTAATAATTTTTTCTAAGTTCAACTTCTCTGAATGCTAAAAGGCTATTATTAACGGGTCCGATCAGGAACCAAACTAACCAGATAACTCATACACTTACTAATTTGTTTCAGTTTGCATTATTAATGAGATGGAAACCATAATGTATAGCGTTTACAAACACTAAAAATAAAATAAACGATTTACAATAATATGGAATAAAAACTAACTAAATATTTTAGCTAACTAGGAATATCATAAACTAACCTTAGGGATAAAATTAACTTAACTTAGAAACAGAATAAAATAACTTGGATATAATATAACACTCAAATAATTAAATAAAAGCCTAATAATAATTTTTCTAATCATTGTGCCAAAATGAATGACATGTCAGGACGAATCTCAATCCACGGATCACATGATAGCAAATCATCTTATCAAGACGGAGGATGGACCAGATAATGAATCTCGTTCAATAGATAAACCTTTAAGATTTTTAATTGACATATTCCATCTCCCTTTAAAAAGAGAGTGTTAATGTAAAGGAGTTTTTATGTATTAAGAAAATAGACCAACACTTTTTATAATTTTAAGAGTTTTTCTTCTTAGTGCCCTCAAGGTTTAGACTTTTCCTCATGGTAAACACTAAGTTTTAAAATTCCTCTTTGTACCCTCTTGGTTTTATTTGTTTTCTCTCTATACCCATTCTATTTATATTACATTAAAAATTTATTATAAAATAATAAAAATTAAAAAAAATAAAAATAATTTATGACCGCATTAAATTTAAATTAAAAGGATCTCCACGGTCTTTCTGAGGCCGGCATATATGTAAAATTAAAAGAAAATTTTTTTTATTATTTTTTATTAAGAGTCTATAAATTTGAAAATATAATAAAATTTATTTATTTATGAGTTTAATTTTATATAATTTATATTAATTCAAAAGTTTTTTAAAAAAGTTATATTTTAATTTTAAGAGTATGGAAAAGTATATTATAAAAAATCCAAAATTAAAAAATAAAATTTTTATTATCAAATTAAAATAAATTAAAAAAAATAAATTAAAAAAAATAAATAAAAAAAAAAGTTACTATATGTTTAAATTTTTAGACGCTTAAAAAAATTTAAAAAATTTATTTGTGTTTTAATTTATATATTTTATTTTAAATCGAAAATAAATTAAAAAAATATTTTTTAGTTCAAAAATAAAAATTATCTCTATTTACGTTAATTTTTTAATTATAAAAAAATTTAAAAAAATACTTTTGTTATAAATTTATTTGTTTAAAATGTAAAGAGGTTATAATGAGTTTTAAGTTTATTTTTATATTTTTTTAATTATTTTATAATGAATTTTATTGTAATATATTGAGAATTTTATTATTTTATAATGATTTTAAAACTTAATGGTCTGATTTATGACATCAAGAGAAAAAATTCTATTTTTAATTTATAAAGAATAAAGTTTGTGTAAAGAGAGAGTTCTTCATTGAATATTTAGTTGGTGAGTTTTGCACCTTGATTTAATAAACTCATTATTCAACCGTATTACCAACTAGACTAATAAAATCTTATAATTTTTGTAAGGACCGAATTTTAATATCTAAAACTTAGTACACGAAACACATGCCCAAAAGTTGTGATTATATAAAAAGAGGTGGTAGCCATTACAAGGCAAAGTATGCAGTATATAGTTTGGGATTAGCATCGGAGGAGTGTATCAGTGTGTTGCTGTCATGTGGCCACTTAACTCGGCTCCTTGTTTTCATCTTTGGAATATATATACTATAATTGGTCCCAGAGGAATAGGACCAACGCTCCCAGATAACATGGTTGGCATTAAAAGTAACCAAACAAATATATTATTATACAAATAAAGAATCAACACTTTCTCCCCATCTTTCCACGTCCTCGAGATTCGCTTAAAATCATTATTTGCTGCATCCATCCAGAAAATATATATATATATATATATTTCTGAAAGAAACACAAGAAGTGCAGATACAAAAGGATGATTCCACCCAAAACGTGTTTCATTTTATGCCCATATTCAACAAGTATACAGCTACAACAAAAGGCTTACAAACTTACTGTAGATGAGTTGGCTCCCTGATAACAATGGTTGGACCCGTCCCACCTACAACTACCAACACCCAAATCCAGCTGATTTGCTTAATCATAGTTCCAATCAACACAATGACCTTAATCTCTTCTTTGATCCTCATTTGAACCTTGAACCATCCCATTTCCATGAGTTTTTAGGTTACAACAATAGCAACAGCAGCAACAACAACAACAACAACGGAGCGTGCTTAGATCTTTCCGACGTCCCTGAAGTACCCGACACTTGCTTCAATTACATCACCGAGCTCCTAAGAGATGACAGTCCCGAAGAGCAACTCCTCGGAACCCTCCAAGACTACATGGCCTACCAAGCATACTACGAGTCGTTGACCAACACTCTGACTGAATCCAATCCTCCTCCTCCTCCTCCGCCTCCTCCACCTCCCCGGCCTCAGCACTCGTCCAACAAGTTCCCATCACCTCCATCTCCGTCGTTGTCTGAGAATTGTAACTCACAAGGTATCTCTACCACCATCTTTGGAGGAAGTAGCCATGGAAGTAATAGCCTAGGAGCCACATATGATTTTTGTGGTGAAAGTGATACTAGTAGCCTCACCAACCCTTGTCTACTACAATCCTCTCTTGCTCAATTTCCACTCCTCCAACAAGCCCTTTTGCCAACCCAGATCGCCCATCCTAGTACTAGTACTACTACTGCTGCTACTACTGCTACTATTAATCTTATCGGAAGAAAGCACCTTCACGGTCAGGAGGGAGACGGAGACGAACAGCCTAGAAGCAAGCACCAATCAACATCCTGTCCCGAAACATATAACCAAATTTCAGAATACGAGGAGGATCTCTTCTGTCCTGAAGGTAAATACGAGAATACTTCAGCCTGTCACCAAAGCGCGGAACACAATAACTTGGAGAAGGAGAAGGAGAAGAAGAAGAACAAGAAGAAGCAAGGCAGCAGCAGGAGAAGAAAATCAGAGGTGGTTGATCTGATGGCACTACTAATCAACTGTGCGGAATCAGTTTCACGGATGGACATAAGCTCAGCCCGGGATCAGATAAAGCTAATAAGGCAGCACTCGTCTCCCTACGGCGACAGCATCCAGAGGGTGGCACATTACTTAGTCAATGGCCTCGATCAAAGGTTGTCAGGGATCTGTTACAAGCGAGAAATCACGGCCAATGAATTCCTCAAGGCTAGCCGAATATACGTGGGAGCAGCGCCCTTCCAGATCATGTCCTACTATGTTTCCAACAAGACGATATGCAATCTGGCTACCAACGCCAAGGCGGAGAGCATTCACATTATAGACTTTGGCATCGCCTATGGCTTGCAGTGGCCTTGCATCATTTACAACTTGTCCAAGGTGGAGCCAACCCCGCCTAAGCTTCGCATTACCGGCATTGACTTCCCTGAGAGCGGGTTTCAGCCAGCTCAAAGGCTGGAGGAAACTGGGAGATGTTTAAGGAAATACAGCGAGAGATTTAATCTGCAATTTGAGTACAAGGCAATCGTGGCTGAGAGTTGGGGGAATGTAAGTCTCGAGGAGATTGAGATCCGGAGAGAGGAGTTTACGTTGGTGAATTCACTATACAGATCGCAGCAGCTGTGTGATGAGAGTGTGGAGACAGAGAGCAGCCCGAGAGACGCCTTCTTAGAGGCCGTGAGGAGGATCAGGCCGGCGTTCTTCGTGCACGGGGTGGTTAATGGCAACCTCAACGCTCCCTTCTTCGTAATGAGGTTTGTTTCGTTAATGGGTGCTAATAACATGAAAATATGGTCCAAAACTGTTAGAGTATTGTCTCTTATTATTAATTTTTAATTTTATATGTTAGTATTTGTGGACTTAAACATTATTTGACATTTATATGTAACGTGGTTGACAAAAGTGTGAATGATTTGAACAAGGTTCAAGGAGGCGGTGGCCCACTACACGGCATTGTTCGAGGTGTGCGAGGCAACCATGCCGAAGGAAGAAGTGGTGCTCGGGGAGAGGGGAGCATTGGAGGGGGCAGTGTTCGGGGAGATGGTGAGGAACATTGTGGCGTGCGAAGGTAGGGAGAGGGTGGAGAGGCCTGAGACGTACCGGAGGTGGCAAGCGAGGATGGCTAGGGCAGGATTCGGGCAAGTACCCCTCGAGAGGGACCTCTTGAGGAGGGCTAAGGCTATGGTGAAGAGGAGCTTCAGGAAAGACTTTCTCATGGAGGAGGATTGCGGTTGGGCCGTTCAAGGCTGGAAGGGTAGGATTTTGTATGCCGTTTCTTGTTGGATGCCTCAGCATTGACTATTTCCTACAATTTAAGGCAGTAAATTGCTAGGAAGAAGAACATATATGATGCCGCCATCTTTAAAAGTAGCTTATAGGTGGTTAAGTGAGTAAACACCATATTCAATTATTCATGCAATTTCTTACCAAGGTCTTCGTTACACGTGTATATTGACACTGATTGGGCTTCCACTTATACGGCAATTCAACAACTCTCTTAATTTAACGCTAAGATAATATCCACTAACAAAAATGGATATTGGCTGCAAAGCCAGGAAGTTGGAAATTCACTAAAAGTTTAAAACCCTAGCGTGCAAGAAGACTTGCGTCTTAAGGGTCACCAAAACTTGCATCTTGTATATCATAGTCTACGCAAAAACTATGATACATGGACACGAGAAACGGCAAATCAGCAATCATCAAAAATAAAGAAAATTACATTTTCAATCTTATAAAACATGTCCTCGTAGTGGGAGCTAGATTTACTCGGGGGAAAACGGGAGAGAAATATTATGGTAAATTTATTTTTCTTTTTCAAACCTTAAAAATAAGAAAAATTTCAGGAACCATGTCCTCGACGCGTCCTACATTTGAACCGTGTCGGCCATATTTGACCGCGCCGGGTCATGTCCCGCCATGCCCCGTCGTGTCCCCGTGTCCGAAACCATAGGACACGGAAAACTCCGCCTTATAGGGGTGTCCGTGCAGGTCACTGGAATCCAATACGTTGAATTGGAGAAGAGGCAAGAGTTCAGAAGTATAACAATGATTTAAAGGCAGATTATCACAAAAAAATTGATGATGATTTGATAC
Organism: Fagopyrum homotropicum; assembly: GCA_033239125.1. NCBI lineage: Eukaryota > Viridiplantae > Streptophyta > Magnoliopsida > Caryophyllales > Polygonaceae > Fagopyrum > Fagopyrum homotropicum. The sequence continues at coordinate 99,412,349 of BSWB01000005.1, forward strand.
ACAATTTAGCCAAATACCTACTCTTGCCACATAATCTAAAACAACAAGGGAAGGACCAAGAAGAATGGTCAACATCAACCTACACTTTCTTTTCACCCTTGGACTTGGATTGCCGAAGTATGTTCCAATCTAGTCTCTCTCGCTGAGGTTGCTTTTTGGAGCTTTTCTTTCCACCCGAAGAAGGTTCTGGATCACCATTACCATTCTTTTTTAGTTTATTTGGATGAACAAACTCTGTGGCTAAATCGGGCTGCTTCCTTTTAAGTTCTCCATCACCATCAGCAATGTGCATGTCTATTCCAGTATTTCCTTTTGATGAAGCATTTTCTCTGTCACAACCGTAGAGTATTTTCATCATTTTCCGACACACCATACAAGTAAATTTTCAGGAATGTCACAAAAAAGCAATGCATAGTTTCCCATACAAAGTTGATGTCAACTTTTATTTCTATCACAATAGGATAAAACTATTAGGATACCTTATAATAAAATACCCCTAATTTTGATTTCTTTCCACTAATCACCCTTTATTTATTTTTCTAGAAATAAATTTTCTCACTTTTATTTGACTACCATTTTCAACTCCGCAACCTGCCGACAAGACTGCTCTTTGCGACATATTCCATGATACACCAAATATCATTCTGAACATGAGCATAAGTTTCAGTTCAAACTCAATTCGTTCATGTTCTGCAAAGAATCAAGAGACCTACTTTCTCATTTCATGTCATCACCCCAAAGCCACAGTGGCAATGCCAAAATTTTGGTACTCTGTTTTATATTGTTATTATAGCTACATGCTGAAAGTTGTGTTTGGTATGAATGCTTCAACTTGTTTTTTCGGACTTAACAGAGTAAAACATAAACAGAGCTAGATAGGTATCAAAATTTCCGTATGAGAACTAACAGGGCCAAAAAGAAAATTAGATTAGACAAGGCAGCGCATTGATTTTTATTTCAATTGTCCAGCTTGGATGTGATCATGTCAAAAGCTTGGATGTGACCATGTAATCAGTTTGAGTCTTTTTCTAAAAATACTGAGGTGGCCACTGGACGCCTTAAGGGAATTGTTGTTAGAGCGGGTGTGCCAAAATGGAAATCAACTAAGGTGTTTTTTGTTAAAAAAAATGGGAAGGTGTGGTTTTGTGTGATTTAGCCTATTATTATTATTCTTGCTGAACTACTTACGTGGTATTGAAACTATGAGCATATCCAGTGACTGTTTTAAGAAAATGGAAAGGTGTGGTTTTGTGTAATTTGGCCATCACCTTAGTGCAAACCACAAAGAGAAAGCACACTCCTCACTTAAGCCTAGTTACGGACTTGCAGCTCTTCGAACATAAACAAATGATTATAGCATTCATAATATTTGTGTGCTATTCATAAATAAAGAAAATTACAATCGCTTGACTAATCTAGTTTAGGGTAAGAAATGTTATTAATTATCAACTACATATAGTAAATTAGGTATGCTAACAATTATGTAGGACAGACATAATACAAATCTCAATAGTTAGTGTATAAGAACTATCAAGAAACAAAATAGTGTGGTCAAGCAATGTCATAAATTGGCTAATATGAAAGAAAATAGAGGAATAGGAGAGACAGAACGTGAAACAGAGGCAGAATAAAGACTGGCATAAAGAAATAAAAAGCTGACTTAGCATGCATTGGAACCTCAGTGTAATCCATAGGGTTACACATTCAATTAGATGAAATCACCTATGTAGGCCAAGAACAGCATTTAAGGTGAATAGCCTTATCTATAGACTAAGACTGCCTGAGGTGCACTTTCAAAACTCATTGCAGTCCAAACATAAGAATTGCTAAGAGCATAGTCCCACTGAGGTATATTCATCAACCAAGACATCACATTTATCAGTTTTGCAAACAATGTTTGATCCCAAAAAACAAAAGCATACACAGTAAGAAGATGAAGGCAGAATATACTAAGTTCCACAACCTGAGTTCTGTTTTTTACTACATACAAAACTAGAAATAAATTTAAAAAAATAGCATTAACAGTCAATTCAATCAGCTTTGTTCATTAAGCTATTTATGAGGAGTCTGAAGGAAGCAAAACATAACAAAATCGTACATACCTGTCCGATGTTCCAACACCCTGTGGACCAGAAGAAGCTGCTGAACCTTCTGATTGACCACAGCCAGCAGCATCTTCATTCAGTTTCTGACAGAACAAGCTTTAGAAGTAAGATCTATGGACATTACATCGCAGCAGCTTCATGATCAGTTTTTTAGGCAAGTAAGATACTCACGTCTATATAAGGGTTGAAGTTATGAAATGACATTCGGCCTCTTACCGCCCCTGGATGGGGATCTCCTTCCATTACGACCACGCTGCATTTTTGGAATAATGATGTCATTGTCAATACTTCAAAAAGAGATTCATACTGTTGGTATATTAGGGTCTAGAAATTGCTTTGAGGCGTGAAAGATCACTATCTTTAAAGTGATATTTGTCCCCTTTATAATTGCTGTAGGGTTTCAAACAAATTCACCTCCTAGGATACAACAAAGCCCTCTAAGAAATCTGACAGCAAATCTGATTTCTTTCTTATATTTCTTTGTGAAGATTATTCTCTATACATAGAGAAGTTTCTGAACTGTCAGCCACAGTTAATTCAGAAGTTACAGTTAGGATACAGTTAGGGAAGTTATCTGTCATTGACAGTTAATCTGTTTACTCACTTTTCAATAATAAAATATATATATATATATTTACTTAATTAAACAAGTCTTATTAATAGACTTTTACCAACAATCCCCACTAAGTCTATAAATCAGACTTTTGTTTTTAATGTCATACATAATGAAAGTGTTTTTCAACTTAAACTTTCAATTAGTACAACTCTATCAAAGTGCCAACAGATTCAATGGTGGTCAAGTCCTTAAACCATCTTTCTTTTATTAACACCGGATAGAGCATACATATAACATTTTCCAGCTTCTTCACTTATTGTAAAACTTGCTATTAAGCCTTGAGTTCACTCCAGATTCATAGAAAACTTACAAAACAACTGTTTTGTTTAAGAGCAACTCCGCTCTTATGTTATCTACATAGGTAAGATTCACTAACACCATTAAAGTCTTGTAAACTTTCAGAACCTTATTAAGAGTATCAACACTCAACCTCCTTCTCTGCATTTGTATCTAAGTTGTTAAAAATGCAGTAATCAAGTCACTAATCATCAACTTGTTATTACCCTTTAAACTTCGTAACTAGAACTCTAGAAAGAAGTTGGGTTCCTGTTGTGGTAACTTAGTTTAATCTCAATCCCATTGCAGTAGAGGTTTTCCTTACCACTTCTCTCGAGAGTGCCTTTGTAAAAGGATCAGCCAAATTCTCACAAGACTTGACATAAGTAATGGTAATAACCCCTTCTTCAATTAATTGTCTAACATAAGCATGCCTCAAGCTTATATGTCTAGATTTGCCGTTGTAAATTTTATTGTATGCTCTAGACATTGTAGCAGCACTATCACAAAACACAGAAATGGCTGGCATCGGTTGTGGCCACAACTTTATATCCAATAGAAAATTTCTCAGCCATTCTGCTTCTTTTCCCGCTGCACCAAGGGCTACAAACTCAGATTCCATTGTTGAATGAGTTATGCATGTTTGCTTCTTTGAAGCCCATGAAATAGCCCCTCCTGCTAGTGTAAAAACCCATCCACTAGTCGACTTATTTTCATATGTACTAGATATCCAACTCGCATCTGTAAAACCTTCCAAAACTGCTGGAAAGCCACTGTAGGATAATTTCAGATCCACTGTTCTCTTTAAATATCCTAGAACTCGAGTAATTCCCTTCCAATGTTCAATTCCAGGATTACTAGTATATCTAGACAGCTTGCAGACTGCAAATGCAATGTCTGGTCTTGTACAATGCATTGCATACATTAAACTCCCAATTGCACTTGCATAATCTGTTTGGGAATTTGATCTGCCTTCATTTTTAAATAACTTACATGAAGGATCATATGGAGTATTTGCTTCTTTAATTATAAGATGCTTAAACTTTTCTAACATCTTATGAATGTAATGAGACTGAGTAAGGGTATACTCCCCACTATTTCTGAGTATTTTAATACCTAGAATAGTGTCTACTTCTCCCAAATCTTTCATTTTGAATTTTGACTTCAAGTAATCTTTAGTCTCATTTACTCCATTCATATTATTGCTTAATATTAACATGTCATCGACATAAAGACAGATTATAGCACTGTAGTTTTCAGCAAACTTGGTGTAAACACATTTATCTGCCCCATTGTGTTTAAAACCATAAGACAAGATGGCTGAATCAAATTTCTCATGCCATTGTTTTGGAGCCTGTTTTAATCCATACAAGGATTTTACTAGTTTACATACTTTCTTTTCTTTACCAGGAATTACAAATCCTTCTGGTTGCTCCATGTACAACTCTTCATCCAAATCTCCATTCAGAAATGCCGTTTTAACATCCATTTGATGCACCTCTAATTTATACAACGAAGCAAGTGCTAAAAGCACTCTAATTGATGTTATTCTTGCTACTGGTGCATATGTATCGAAGTAATCAATACCTTCCTTTTGCCTATACCCCTTGGCAACTAATCTGGCCTTGAAGGTCTGTATTGTTCCATCCGTGCTGTATTTTTTCCTAAATACCCATTTGCTGGATATTGGTTTCGATCCCTTAGGCAAGTCCACAAGAATCCAAGTGTTATTGGATATAATTGAATCCATTTCATCATTTACAGCTTCTTTCCAGAATGCTACATCTCTTGAAGACATAGCTTCTTTAAACGTCTTAGGATCTCCATCTACTTGGTCAACTTGAAAGACTATAGGTATTTCAGTCAACAATTCAGTTCTAGAACCTTCGACTAGGAGCAATACATCATTTGGTAATGAAAAATCATAACCAAATTGTTGCTGAATTCTGACCCTTTGACTTCTTCTCTGCTCTATTGGTTCATTAACTTGTCTCTTTTTTGAAAAAGAGGTTGATGGATCCAAACTTGTAGTATTTTCAGCAATGTCACAAGTTGAATCCCCACTGAATTTTGTCTCAAAAAATTCAGCATCCCTGGATTCAATTATCAAGTTTGATTCTACATCCAGAAATCTATAAGCCTTAGAATTTTCTGCATAACCTAGAAAAATACTTTTCAATGCCTTAGGACTCAACTTAGTCCTCTTAGGATCTGGAATTCTGTAGTAGGCTATACAGCCCCATACTTTCAGATAACTTAAGTTTGGTTGTCTACCACTCCAGGTTTCGTATGGTGACACCTTAGTTCTCCTTGAAGGTATTCTGTTGTGTAAATGACATGCTGTCAGTAAAGCTTCTCCCCATAGGTTTGAGGGAACTTTTGCATTCAACATCATTGCATTAACCATATCACAAAGTGTTCTATTTTTTCTTTCAGCCAAACCATTTTGTTGTGGCGTGTAGGGGGCAGTTCTTTGATGAATAATGCCATTGATTTCACAGAATTCATTGAATTCAGATGAGAAGTATTCACCACCCCTGTCACTTCTTAAAATCTTAATTCTCTTCTCCTTCTGATTTTCTACTGCAGCTTTATATATTTTAAACTTCTCGAATGCCTCGTCCTTTTTCTTCATTAAATACACATGAGTGTATCTAGACTTGTCATCAGTAAAAGTAATAAAATATCTATTTCCTCCTCTAGTCAATACACCATTTAATTCACAAATATCAGAATGAATAAGGTCTAATATATCATTTGACTTCTCTACCGCAGGAAAAGGTCTTTTTGGCATTTTTGCTTGAACACAAATTTCACAATCCTTATTTGTAGAATTAAAATCTCCATTAATCATACCATTTTTGGACATAAATTTAAGTGTTCTAAAAATTAACATGAGCACATCTTAAATGCCACAAATCAGAAGACACAACAGAATAAACAGAATTATCAGTTTTATTAATAATACTGAGTTTAAACATTCCATTACAAGAGTATCCTTTGCCTATGAACATCCCACCCTTAGTTAAAATCAGTTTATCTGATTCTAAAACAGCCTTTATACCGGCCTTACATAGCAAAGATGCTGAAATCAGATTTTTTCTAATTTCAGGAACATGTAAAACATTTGATAATTTCACTCTTTTTCCAGAACTGAATTGAATGTGAATATCTCCCATTCCCATAACTTTAGACACATTATTGTTGCCCATTAGAACACCATCATCCTTCTCGGAAGCCTTGTAATCTGTAAATTGAGAGAGATCATTACAGACATGGACTGTAGCACCAGAATCATACCACCAGTCCTTGGTGATCACTGCTGCAGCCATGTTCAATTCAGTTACCATGCCAATATGTAAGTTAGAAACCATTGCAACAATTTCATGAACTTCTTTGTCCATCATGTTGGCTTGTTTGTTTCCGCTTTCCTGCTGTTTTTTCTTCCAGATTCTGCACTCCCTTTTAAAGTGACCTGGTTTATGACAGAAGTGGCATTTGGCTCTGTTATCGTTGCCTTCCTTCTTTGATCTCTTGTTGTTGTGGTTGTTTCCTTCATAAGGTTTTTTCCTTTTATTTCCTGCATTCTTGTCAGAACACTCACCAACAACATTATTAACCTTTGAGTCAGATTCCACTTGTTTATTGTATTGTTTTCTAGTTTCTTCCTCTATCCTTAAATGCTTTTGAAGTTGCTCTAAAGAGAGTGCCTCAGTGGTATGCAAAAGTTTCTTCCTGTAATTATTCCAAGAGGCAGGAAGTTTTGCAATTATGGCTCCCACTTGTAATGGTTCAGAAATATCTATTTTCAATTCCTTAAGTCTGTTGACTATACTTTGCAGATCATTAACTTGATCCATCACAGGTGTATCAGTTTTCATGGAAAATTCAAAATACTTCATAATAAGAAACTTATCTGCTTCTTGTTTCTCATTGTTGTATCTGGTTTCAAGCGTCGCCCATATCTCCTTAGGAGATTTGATGGCAGTGAATAGATTGTATAGTCTATCTGAGAGTCGGTTCAGGATGTGGCCTCTGCACAAGACTTCATCTTCTTCTTTTTTCTTTTTCTGTTCCTTGATTTCTTGGCCTTCCTCTTCTGTTGGAACGTCGTAGACCTCCGGTGCATCTTCCAACACATAGGAAATCTTCAGGGCTGTTAGTAAGAACATCATCTGGTCCTTCCAGCGGTTGTAGTTGGTTCCATCAAATCGATCAAGTTTAAAGAAATCTTGATTCATTAACGTTAGGGCTGCTGCTTGTGATCCAGCCTCCATGACAGAATATCACTTTAAAATTGTTGGTATATTAGGGTCTAGAAATTGCTTTGAGGCGTGAAAGATCACTATCTTTAAAGTGATATTTGTCCCCTTTATAATTGCTGTAGGGTTTCAAACAAATTCACCTCCTAGGATACAACAAAGCCCTCTAAGAAATCTGACAGCAAATCTGATTTCTTTCTTATATTTCTTTGTGAAGATTATTCTCTATATATAGAGAAGTTTCTGAACTGTCAGCCACAGTTAATTCAGAAGTTACAGTTAGGATACAGTTAGGGAAGTTATCTGTCATTGACAGTTAATCTGTTTACTCACTTTTCAATAATAAAATATATATATATATATTTACTTAATTAAACAAGTCTTATTAATAGACTTTTACCAACACATACAGCATCAGATTGCCTTTTATGGCACTTCCAATTCAAATTTTAATTTCAAATTATCTGCTAGGAAGTCAGAGATGCAAAGCAGAAAAGCCAGCAAAATAGCTAAGCTTAAGAGCCAAAAGATATGAATGAAAATTTGTGGTTTTACAATTAAAATCAAAAAAACAATTTCAGCACATCACAAAATTGTAATGAATAAGATTCTAAAAGATTGACAACAGACTTCACAGCCGCAGAAAAGGCAACCACTAAGCTATGCAGGCACTGAAGATTTTGATATCTCCATTGACAGATGTGGTATCTAAATTGCAACCATAGAGAACTACAAATTTGAGGGTTTAAGCAGAATATATCAAATTCATAAACAAGCACCAGTACCATTTTTGTTTAATAAGAGTACTAGGGGAAGCAAAGTTTCCAGCGGGCTTGGTTTCCTCTTCTGTCTTGGTTTTGTCTTCTCTCTGAGTTGCCCTTTGCATAAACTAGACAGGGAAAACACATTTAAACGGGAAAAAAGAAAAAAAAAGAGAAAAAAGAAAAGGAGGATTGCAATGAGTTCCTTAGGGTTTCTGGAAGCAAATATGGCTCAAACTAAAAAGAATACTATCAAATATTTATCGAATTTAACCAGAAAGCATCAATTCATAATTAGACTAACAGAAATATTATATCAAAAACAAGAAACAAGAACCAAGCTGAAATGGTTCTTACCTTTAAGTTCTTCAGAGTACTTGAAAGCTCGCGCTTAGCCATGGTTGCTCAATCTCTTTTATCTACCTCGAAGCACGCCTACGCAGCAGCGCTAACAGAGTCGCCTGGTTGGTCGCCACTCGGTGGCCGGAGAGAGTTGCAGAGATAAGTCGGCAATAGTCACTGGTGAGGAGCAGCGGCGCTAAGAAGTAAGGTGGAATGTTAGGGCTCGTCTACAATCGGATTTGGAGGATTTTTTTTTTTTCCCCTCCGTAAGTATACACATTCGTAAAATTACGAAGAGAAAATGGGCGTACAGGTGCTTTTTTTTTTTTTTAATCCGTTATACAAAATAAACCCCACTAATTTTCTCCCTAAAAATAAAACAAAATTAAATTATAAATCAGCCGTAATAAAGAGCCTTTTTAAAGACAAATGCGAAATAACATTTAATAACTGCCTAAAATTTAAAGATAATAAAATAAAAAACTGCAACTGAATATTTACTGAGATACGGGATCGACGGTTCATCTTCTTTACTAAAATTCCATCCGAAAAAAGGACCTGATTGTATCGTGAGAATCTCCAGTCGGAACTTCCATCTTCAAATCGTCATTTTCAACCTCCAGTCGGATCTATTCGTTGTGTAACAACAATCATTCCATGTAAGTTTTCCAAATTCTCTTAACATTATACCATTTTAATGGCTATGCTTTTGCTTCAAACCGAAAACTGTTGAAGAACTTTTTCCCTAAAATCCCTACTAAAAACCGTCATTGTTCATATGTAACTACATGGCCTTTCAACTTCGTTGTCTTGCATGGTCTTATGAAGCATGATTTTGTCATGTATATGCGATTAGGTTTTGGAATCCGATTAGACAAAGAAGAACATATCTGTTTTAGGCTGTTATGGAACTTAAGTTTGAAATTAGCCATTTCTGTGAAATTTATTTATACGATTTAACTGTGATGCAAGATTATGCACTTAATTTATGTTTTGCATGTGTTTTAAATGAAGAAGAAGTCTATGTACTGATATTTCCTCAAAAAACTGTGTTATTTATGTGGTCAATGGTCTGATTTATGTAAATGAAGAAGAAGTCTATGTACTGATATTTCCTCAAAAACTGTGTTATTTATGTGGTTAATGGTCTGATTTATGTAAATGTATGTTCTATAACTTCAATATTGTATGCTTTATGTATGTATACCATTTTATGTACCTAATTATAGAATGAATCAGATTTATGTACATAAATAGAGGATGACAAACCGTTGTATATTAGATTATGTATCCCCCGTATCACAGTTTTGTACATAATTACAAAATGACTCAGTTTATCTTTAAAGACTATGTACTTAATTTGATATGTTTGATTTTGATTATATACCCACTGTACCACAGTTTATGTATCCAATTACAATATGAATGAGCCATTTATGTATCTCCTGTATCACATAATGAATTAGTTTATGTTTGAAGACTATGTACATAATTATAGAATGACTCAGTTTATGTTTGAAGACTATGTACTTAATTTCTTATGAACTGAGTATAGTCGTGTGTTTTAAGTTTATGTTCTAATTTTTTGACTGACTCAAGTTATTGTTGACATAATTATGTTTGAATTTGTATTATATACCCACTGTAGGTCATGTACAATGTTTTTTTTTGTTGCAATGTGTATGTAGCTATAATGTGCGTAATATTATGTAGGCTATTCAATACATACAGATAAAATTATGTAATCTAGTATTTAGCCAGAAATTGACTGAGAATTTTTTCTATTTACTATGTGATCGAAGAACAAAATGGTTAGAACCAAACAAATGGCTGTGAAAAACCAAACGAAGGAACAAAGAGATGAAACTCAAGCACGTCGCATAAAAAAGGTGAATATTTGAAATCAAATTGATATATTACTCACAGGATTTATGTAATAGTATAGTTAAGCACATAAAAACATAAATTAAACGTTCATTATGTACATAATTTAATACTTAGTCACTATTATGTTATATCATTACTAATCTGAATAGTTTATCATTACATTTCCATATTCATATCATTTATGTTCTAATTTATATGAAAATATGCTATACATAGTATTAGTTTAGGAATTGATAATGAAGTTTTTTACCATATGTACATTTCAGCGTAGAGAGATGGGAGGGTCTTGCACCCAAGATGTCAACAGACTTATCAACTCTGATAACCCTCAGATAAAGGTTAGTAAACTTAAATGAGCACTAAATATTGTACATTTGTTGATCATAACCATAAACGCATTTTCCATTTTATGTTTATGCAGTTCACCTACAGATGGTCAGAGACAAAGAAATCAATAAATGTCAGAATTAATAGCTGTATGAGGTTTCCTCTCATCCCCATGATTTTGAATGAATTATCCATTGCTGACAAAAACATATTTAAGGCGTCCATTTTTGGTCCTTTGTTGGAGATGAGCACAAAAATAAAAATGCCGAACCAGCTAATACATTTCATGCTAATGAGGGAGGTCAAGACCACCAGGAGACATTATTCAATGTGGTTTGCAGTTAACAACGTTTTGTTGAGGTTTAGCGTTATGGAGTTTTGCGAGATAACTGGACTCCCAAATTCTTCTGAATTTGGCCCAGCTGGAGAAGAAATGGAGGATGTTGACATGCGAGATGTAATTGGGATTGAAAAATGCTCAAATGATGACTTTTGTAGGATCCTGTTTGATCTTGTCCTCTTCCTCAGATTACCTTTTAGATGCCAAATACAGTACCTGTGAAATGCTAGTTGGTAATTCGATGTTATACCCTTCTTAATCGATGCATGTCGATCGGACACAAACACAAGCTTTTTGTTGTCCGTTACGACACGTCTCATATTCTTGAAAAAGAAATTCCAAGATGTATCATTTTCACTATCAACAATTCCAAAAGCAACAGGGTATATTTGTCGATTTGCATCTTGTGTATTGGCGACTAGCAATACCCCACCATATTTTTCACTAAGATGTGTCCCATCAATGGTGATTACCTATATAAACCGTAGACTTGTTCACAAAACAACTTATGCACAAAAAATGAACATGAATATATGTACATAAACAAATGCATCCAACATTATGTAATAGAATCTACAATGCAAAATATAAACAAAAATCAGGTTTCTTATATTATGTACCTTTCTCATCACACACAAACCTCGAACGGATGGTCCGAACGACAGAAAAACATATTTGAACCTACTCTCATCGTGGAGTACGATGTCCACAATCGTCCCTTTATTCACCTCCACCAACATAAATAAATATCCCGGAATTGTGTTGTAATTGTCCTTTGATGTACCTCTAATCATGTCCTTCACGGTCTCTTGAGCTTTCCAACATTTCCAATAGCTAGCGTCAATTCGATGCAAACTCTTCATTACAGTGATGATCTGATGCACCGAAGGTAATTTCTTTGAATTACCGTACCTACATAAACTTGATCATCACTAAAAATATGATACATAACATATAATTCACATGCATCAGCAAATACATAAATTCAGTCCAAAAAATACATGCAACTTACATTGTCTTAACCTTATCAGCAATTCGTGATATGAAGCTCCCCTATTTGCCGCCTACTACAAATAAAACGAGCATGTGTGTGTCAAAACATACTTTGTTGTGGTGAAGTATGTTGATTGACCGAGCATTGAAAAGCGCACCCTCCACTTACAATCTTCATCTACACTTCTGGCAGTCACTGCCTTCATTTTCGACTTTACTATCTTGTATTGTGAACATTCAGAAATTGAATGTAGACACAATGTGTTCTTAACTTCAGTCTTTGAATGATATATCTTCCCAACTTGTAGAAGCAAATTGAAGAACCGATAGGTGATATAAATAATATAGATAATACTCTAGAAGGGGGGGGGGGTTGAATAGAGTATGGGCACTTTTCGCAAACAAAATCTCAAGGCCTTGAAACTCCTTTCAAGGGCCTTAATGTCAATCTGTGTTACTGGTGAAACTTCGATTTCAAGGGCTTTCAAACTCAATTTCAAGGGTCTTGACTTCTTGCTCCTGCAAAACAAAGTTAGTCACAGTAAAGTTTATATGGTGTGGAATTGAAAAGATTGACACGAGGATATGTTTACGAAGTTCGGCTCTAAATAGCCTACTCTCCGTCCTAGGGTATATCCGTAGGATCTAACTATCTATTATCAGCTTCAAAGAGGCCTATATACAAACTAGAAGAAATCCCCTTCTTCTCTCACGTGTAGCCAATGCTACGATCTAGCTCCAACTCTTAACCTAGCTATAATAGCCTAGTTGCTTCGCAGAGTAACACACTCTAGTATAACACTTTTTAGATCTTCCAACGGAGCTCTTGTGTTTTCTCTCTCTCTCTAAGGGGATAAAAATTTTACGTGAATGTGAGAAAGAAAAACAACGAATGAAGATAATTAGGTTGCTTGAGGATGCAAATATGTTTTCCAATGTAAGCTTGTGTATCTTCTTCTTCGACCATCATCTTCATTTATATCTTCTATGGAAAGATCTTCTAGCCGTTATAGAGATGACCGTTTGAAGATCAACCTTCTTTTCCATGAAGATCGTAAGGTAGACGTTGCACGTCTTTGATCCCTACGAACACATTGAGTCTTTTACTCCTTGATCTTCTCGTCTTTTGTTGGATAAGAGAGAGAATATATTTTTGCCGTTTTTGTTGTTTAGAAAATCTTCTCGAAATGATTCTCTATCCTTCGGTTGAGATCTTCCTTCGGTTGAAAAAGTCTTTGGTTGATAAGATCTTCTTGTTACAGAATCTTCAACGAAAATCTTCAATTTATTTGAATCCTTGTTCCGTGCACTTTAGATTCCAAGGCCCTTGATCTTCGTCCTTTTGAACTTGTTCTTGAATCCAACTTCAAGGCCTTTGACATGTAGATATACAACCTGCACTGAATTCAAACCAAAAATCTAGAAATACAATCAAGTACATTGTTAGAGATCCAACTGCTATATTTGTGCGAAGTCTTCCATCATCAACACCTGTAAACCATTTCAATTAAGGTGGAGTTTTCAATCTCCCCCTTGATGGAAGACAACACAAAGTTTCGTTCCTGCATTTGTTAGTTTAGCAATACATATAATAATCTCAAAACTAAAAATGCAGAATGCAGTATATCGGAAATGTCGGATTATATTTCTCCCCCTTTGTCTTTCAATAAGGGTGAAAAACAGTCAAAACAGGAAGTCTTAAAAGCGATTACAAACCCAGAACAAATGTATTTCAAAACCATAAAAAATTTTCAAAAACTCATGATATGCCAAGATCTTCAATCCTCCTTGTACCACTTAGAGGAACTTCCTTTTCCATAGTAGTCTCGAAGGCACATATCTCTCCATCAATCTTTTGCATCAGCAAGATCACGTTCCTTGAGAGACAAGTCTGTTCCTCATTGAGTAGAATCCTTGACATACTTATTTACGACCCTTAACTCTTCAATTGTCAAAATATCTGGATCCTCTGGCATTGGCTGTCGAATGGGCTTATCCTTGACAACCTTATGACACTAATCCATAACTTTCTGAATGTCCTTATGGGTTTCCTTGCCATCTTCCTCTGATATTGGGTTGATACTACTTGCAGCTGTTAAAGTCATAGCACTCACATGAAATAACTGTTTAATCTTATGATTCAGAATTCCCAGCAAATCTTGAGCTTTATCCATCTAATCAGTCATTGACGCTCTAAACTCTTTGATAACCGTGTTTAGAATCCATTCCCCTCTTTCACGTCTTGCCGACAAGTTGGCATAGAACAACCTTGTCAGTCGAGGATAAGATGATTCCCCTGGATTCAACATGATCCATATTGAGCTCGCTTGAAGCGCTTCAAGCCATGGCAGAGACGAGTAAGTGAACAATTTCGCTATGTACTTCCTCACACATGCATTGAAGACAGTCATCATATTCCTTGACCCACTTTTTGGTAGCTGTTGGGTTGATGAACCAACTGGATGGTAACCCTGTTCTAGCTAAAATCTCGACGTCATTTGAGAACCCTGACGACCTCGAGCTTGAACTTGACCCAAATTCAGAACTGAAGTCAGAGTCGGACGATACTTGTACGACCCTTAGTCTTTTTTGGAACTGATGAGGATGCCTCGTTGACTGAAGATCTTTTGGGACCCATTGACAAATTTTTGAGAAAACGATGAAGAGGGTTTTGGAAATTTGGAAGAACAAAGCACCGTTCTTTCGAAAGCAAAGGGAAGTGGAAGAAAGAAAGAGGGAAGAGAAGAGGTATTTAAGGAAAGAAGTCTAATCAACGAAGATCAAAAGATTTTAAAGATTCTGAGTGATAAAAATTCTTTTCATAAATTTAGGTAACCACTTTTCAAAATCCTTTAAATCTGAAAACAAAACCTTTGAAATCCCTTTTAAAAATTAGATAATTCAATATCTAAAAGATATGAATTTCTAATTGACCCGTTTTATTTATGTACCCTTTGAAATATGTTTCAAGGCCCCTTTAATTTTATTTCAATGCCCTTGAAAAAATCAATTGAGCTTGCATGCGTAGGATGATTAAAACTCATTTACTCCCCCTACGTTAATGCTTCCTTGTTCAACATACCAAGCTCCAATCTAATAAAATTAAATTGTTCCTCAGGAAGAGGCTTGGTAAAGATATCTGCAAGCTGCAAGTTAGTTGAGATAAAAGAAATCAAAACATCACCTTACTCAACATGATCACGTATGAAGTGATGCCTCACATCAATATGCTTAGTCCTTGAATGTTGCACAAGATTTTTGGTTATAGAAATAGCACTAGTATTATCACATTTTATAGGAATACCTCTTAAGTCAAAGCCAAGGTCACAAAGTTGTTGAGCAATCCAAAGAATTTGAGCACAACAGGCTCCAACAGCTATATATTCAACCTCAGCTGTGGAAAGGGCAACATAATTTTGCTTCTTGGAGTGCCAACTAATTAGGGATGACCCTAAGAATTGACAACATCCAGAAGTACTTTTTCTATCGACCTTATAACCTGCAAAGTCTGCATCTAAATAGCCAACAAGATGAAACGAGCTTTGACATGGGTACCATAACCCTAGATCCTTAGTGTTATTGAGATACCGAAAAATTCTTTTCACAGCTATCAAGTGTGACTCTTTAGGATCAGCTTGAAATATTGCACACATGTACACGCTAAACATAATGTCAGGACGACTAGTAGTTAGATACAACAATGAACCGATCATACCTTGATACTCCTTTTGTACTACACTTTTACCATTCTTGTCATGATCTAGTGAAAGTGTTGAACTCATAGGAGTCTTTGCAACCTTAGATTGATCCATTTTGTACTTTTTAAGCAAGTCTTTAGTATACTTGCTTTGATTGAGAAAAATTCTTTTCTTTGCTTGTGTAACTTGAAGTCCAAAAAAGAAATTTAACTCTCCCATTAAGCTCATCTCAAATTCCCTGCACATAATATCTAAAAATTCCTTGCAAAGGGAATCATTAGTAGCACCGAATAATATATCATCAACATAGATTTGTACTACTAAAATGTCGCTGCCTCTAGTTTTGATAAACAATGTTTTATCAATCAAACCTCTTTTGAAATTGTTTTCAAGAAGATATTTAGACAATTTTTCATACCAAGCTCGAGGAGCTTGCTTAAGACCATAAAGAGCTTTATCTAATTTAAAAACATGATGGTTGAGAGGTTTGATATGATTAATAGGAAACAAGCAGTTTTCGGATGTTTGCAAGCACCGCATAGCCAAGATTTTCTTCTTGTCATTCCCATCGATGAACTTGATCAATGCATGTCCCCTTTGGAGTACCACTCCATTCTCAAGTACCGACTTATGATTCCACTTTTCTCAGCTGGTGAGGTTTGTCCCATTCCTAATTGTCGGAGGGTGTTGGATGCTTTTGAGGAGCATGTTGTACATTGTAAGGAACTTCCTGGCTTCAAGTATAGGCATGATCTGGTTCGTGATGTTGTTTGTGATACCTTTAGACAGGCCAAAATTTCTATAAAGAAAGAAGCACCTGTGAACTTCTTGACTGATCCACGGGATGGAAGGTCGACATTGCGGCCGGCGGATGTTTTGGTGTTTGGTTGGAGTGGAGGGAAGCATGCATGTATTGATTTAACGGGGGTCTCACCACTTATGGGATTAGGGAACAAACCTTTTGTTGTGGGTCAGACAGCTTGTAGAGCGGCATCAGCTAAGGTAGCCAAGCATGAAAGGGCATGTGTTGAAAACCAACACGTTTTTCTTCCATTTGCTTTTGACACGTTTGGATTTTTTTGCACCCGATGTTGTTGATAACCTCAAGAGGGTGTAAAGAGTTATGTATAGTAATATTATGCCCTCTAGATTTGCAGATGTTGTTTTTAAAAGGTTAGGTTTTGCCATCCAAAAAGGGGTAGCGGCGCAACTTGTTGCTCCCTTACCTTCTACTTCTATGTAAATAGTAATACCGTATAAATAATAAACTTAATACTGTTTGAAAAAAAAATGATCCAAAAATTCATCATTTTCAAAACCAGGAGGTTGAGCAACATAGACTTCTTCTTCTAAGAAGCCGTTTAGAAAAGCACATTTTACATCTTTTTAAAAAAGTTTTATACTCATGAAGGATGCAAATGCAAGTAACATACGTATGACTTCTAACCTGACAACAGGAGCAAAAGTCTCCTCATAATCAATACCTTCTTCTTGGTTATAGCCTTGTGCTACAAGTCGTGCTTTGTTTCGTATGACTTTGCCACTTTCATCCAATTTGTTTCGAAAGACCCACTTCGTGCCAATAACTGATTGATGCTTTGGTCTTGAAGTAAGAGTCCATACCTTGTTCCTCTCAAATTCATTTAATTCATTTTGCATGGCAATGATCCAGTCTGATTCTTGAAGAGCTTGAATGTAGTTCTTTGGCTCGACAAGTGATACAAAAGCGGAGAAGGCACAAAGATTATTCACTTTAGATCTAATTTGAACTCCAGCATTTGGATCTGAGATCATATTTTCTTGTAGATGATACGAGGAGTGTTGAACTTTTCTTCTTTTGACAGATGATGTAGATCCAGAAGGTTGAGTTGAATATGTCTAATTTGATTCAGGTACCGTTTGTGCATTACATGTTGTTCCAATCTCAAGGCCTCGTAGTTTCCAGTTTCAAGGTCTTGAGGATTTTCTTTGGTATCGTGAATCTTTTCTTGCATATTCTTGTCTTTATTTTTAGGATCTTCCTCTTCATCCGAAATATGATCTTCTCTTTGATTCAGATTTAGATCTTGTGTACAAGCTTTAAATAGGTCATTAACCTTGAAGTTTAGGTTTGGCAAACCACGTACCAAATCTTTTGTAAGTAGCTTCTGCATGGTGTGCATGCTTACGTGGCCAAGTCTTCTATGCCAAAGCCTTGGATCATCAGTCAAGGCCTTTAGACATTTTAGCTTAGTTCCTGCAACTTGGTTAGTACTCAAAGAATAAACATTATTATACCTAGGAGCAGTAAGCAATACTTCTCCCGTCTTTATGCCATGAACTTCACATTTTTCTGAATCAAACATGACTTTATTGCCTTTATCACAAATTTGAGAAATACTTAGCAGATTATATTTCAAGTCATCAACTAAATAAACATCATCAATAAAGTTGGATGAATCATAGCAAATTTTACCAATGCCAATTATGTCACACTTTCCTTTATCACCAAGAGTAATAGTTTCACATGATTGCTTCTTTAAATATGAGAATAAAGAACTCTTTCCACTCATGTGTCTTGAGCAACCACTATCTAAAATCCATTTGTGCTCCTTTACCTTGGTGATATCCTGCAAAATAGCAAACATAAACCTTTCCGGGTTGACCAAATGACATATTTTGGTCCATACTCAGGTTCGATCATGTTTGGTGGTCTAGTACCTTTAGGAACCTAGATTTATTTGACCTGTTTCCTTAAACATAATGGATATGTATTTCTGATGATATAAGGATCATTTTTTCTATAAGGACATGTAGATTTAACATGACCCTTTTTACAACAATAGAAGTAGGTAGGCATATGAATGCTTCCTCTTGCCGTAACAAAAGTGGTGGTAGGTTTTCTAGGAAAGCTTCTATGATACCCTATACCATTTTTGTTAAGTGAAGATTGTTGTTCACCCATCATTTATTTCCAAATTAGCCTTTGAACGAGTAAACTTAATGAGTGATGCCTTCTGGTCTATACACATTGAAGTCAGATCAACTTTCTCTTTCTCTAGATCGATATAACTTCGATGTAGAGAAGAGAGGTTGTTCTTGAGAATCAGGTTTTCTGATTCCAAGGCCTTGATAATGTCATCAAGTTCTTCCTTTTCCGTGTTAAGATTTTCAATCTCCACAGACATTTCACTCAATTGTTTATCTTATTCATGAAGTTTTTCTTTGAAAGAATTTATCCTTATTCTATGTTCCTTATCACTTAAGATAATATCTTTAAGAAATTGTTTAAGGTCAATCTCAGGTTGAGACAAAATTGTACTTACCATATTGTTGATGTAATGATTTGAGTTATCTGCATGATCGGCCATAAGACACAAGTTTGCTTGTTCTTGTTCATCTTCTGATTCATTTGTTGATTCTGAATCACTCCATGAAGCAACCATGGCTTTCTTCTTTCAATCATTCTTCTTGAAGTTGGTCCTCTTCTTTTGTGGGAAATCCTTCACCAAATGATTTGTTTCACCACATTCAAAACAAGTCAGTACTTTTGTTTTCTTATTAGGGTTCGAAAACTTACCTCAGGGTTTTGATTCTCGTGGAAATTCTCGGTTTGCAGATTGTTTCTTTATCTTGAGAATTCTTGCTAAACCTTTAGAGATCATGGCGAGAGCATCTTCTTCATTATCGTCATCACTATTTTCTTCATCAGAAGATAACTCATCTCTTCTGGATTTTAATATCAAATTCTTGGAGTTGGATGGGAGTTCTCCATATTCTTCACCAAGAATCATTTCATGTGTGATGAGTTTTCCAAGTAAGTCATCAAGAGGAAGAGTAGTAAGATTTTGAGCTTCTTCAATAGCAGTCATCTTTGGTCCCCACTTGGCTTTAGGTAAGCTTCTTAGAACCTTTCTCACTTTTTCTTCATTTGTGAAGGTCTTTCCAAGTGAGTCTAAATTGTTCACTATCCTAGTGAATCTAGTGAACATTTCTTTGACTGGTTCATTTTGATTCATCTTGAATAGCTCGTATTGTCTGAGAAAGATGCTAATCTTTGTTTCCTTGACTTGACTTGTTCCTTTGTAAGTGACAACAAGCTTGTCCCATATTTCTTTTGCACTTTTGCATGATGAGATGCGGTTGAATTCATTAGCATCTAATCCACAATAAATTAGATTCATTGCCTTGTAATTCTTTGACACACTGTCCAGGTCAGCCTGTGTGAAGTTTGATTCCTTCTTCGGGACTTGGACTCCTTCAACCGTTGTCATTGAAACTTTTGGTCCATCTTGAATAATGCTCCAAAGCTCCATATCATGGTCAATGAGGAACATACACATTAGTAATCTCCAATGAGCGAAGTTGTTGCCATAGAAGAGTGGTCGAGATGAGGATCTTCCTTGAGCAAATCCGCCATCACCTACAAGATTCATGATTAGTCTCACTGATGGTTAAATCAATAAACGTGAGTCTAGCTTTGATACCAATTGAAGAACCGATAGGTGATATAAATAATACTCTAGAAGGGGTGGTTGAATAGAGTATGAGAACTTTTCGCAAACCAAATCTCAAGGCCTTGAAACTCCTTTCAAGGGCCTTGATGTCAATCTGTGTTACTAGTTAAACTTCGATTTCAAGGGCTTTGAAACTCAATTTCAAGGGCCTTGACTTCTTGCTCCTACAAAACAAAGTTAGTCACAGTAAAGTTTATATGGTGCGGAATTGAAAAGATTGACACGAGGATATGTTTACGAAGTTCAGCTCTAAATAGCCTACTCTCCGTCCTAGGGTATATCCGTAGGATCTAACTATCTATTATCAGCTTCAAAGAGTCCTAGATACAAACTAGAAGAAATCCCCTTCTACTCTCACTTGTAGCTGTTAGCATGAAATATTGTGATATTTTAGGCACGTTTTCTAAGTGTATTTCATCCATATTGGTATTCATTGATAAAACATTGAAGTATTTGTGAGTTAGTTTATCTATTTTGTCGATATAGAGGTCTACATAAGCTTTGCGTTGATTGTAGGCAATTAAGAGCTAAAACCGAACGGATTGAAGGAGAATGGAGATGTAACACCCCAAATTTTACAACTTAGGGAGTTATTGGTTAGGACCGCACAGTGGGTCCCGACCTTAGTTTGACAACAACTTAACATGATCTTACAACAAGGCACAAATAAGAAAAACCAGAAATCATAAAATAGTTTTTAACAATGCATGAATGTGACCAGGTCAACTACAGCCGGAAAACGGAATATAACAAGGTACGAAGGAAACAATGTTTAACTGTAAAACCCACAAATGCAGAAACTGTAAAACGTCCTAAAGTACGACACCCCGGCTGACCACTACCATCTGGATCACTCGGCATCTGCTCTAACCTGTGTCAAGTCTAAACAACATATCAACAGTTAGCTAACTATCCAAATATAAGCAAAATGATAACAACACAAACACAAGCAGAAACAAAATAAACAAACATCATGCTGGCACTCAACCAATTATTATCTATTATTTAAGTGATTCACATTATTCAATTTAAGTTGTGACACGAGAATTATTATTAGTTCTCGCCTCCGTTCCTTATCCAACTGGTGTAGGTCTAGCTGACTTCCATTGGTAGCATCACTACAAACCATGTATGGACTAGTCCCGAAAGAAACCCCCCAGCGCCCCGCGAGCTACTGAGCAGAATGCCACCGCCCGTTACTCTTAGGCCAAAATATAGGTCGGTAATTATATAACACAACCTATCTCTCTAACATGTCAATCACACACCACCATCATCATTTATACTCATATTTAGTAGTCAGCTAAGTAAGCCCAAAGGACTTACCTGTTATAACGCTCGACTCTTTATAAACCACTCTCTCAGTAAACTGCAACCACTCAGTTGCCTGTCAAAGGCGATAAGTGTATTAGCACACTTTCACGTAGATAGAAGTCTAAAACTTCTAAGATCAAATAAGGTATTAAGACGTACTAGTTACAGTACTAGTTTTAGGGTAAAATGACCATTTTACCCTTGGTTCCGATTTTCTCGAAAACCTTAAATTTCATGTCTAAACTCCTATTTGAGGTTCTAAAAATATATTCTAACTCCTAAAATTTTATTTGGTTCCAAACTGACGTTTTTCCTATGTTTCTATTTTCCGGAAGAATCGAAAAGGTTTAACTTCGGCTCTAAATATAAAATTCTTAACAGCTTATAAAATTTCCGAATTAAATCTCTAGATCATCTATGAGGTTCTATCTAACCTTAGAAGAAAGAATTTCTCCAAACTGTTCAGCCAATATTTTTATAATAATTCACAAAGTCGGTTCCTTCACTCTAATTTCCTATACTTAGCCAAAATTCAAGTTTACCAAAACTGCTCAACTACCTAACTTCGGGAGCTCATAACTTTCAATCCGACCGTTCATTTCTTCTCAAATTTTAATATGCTAAACTACATATATCCATCTACAACATATCCAAAATTCAACGGTGGATCTTTATCCAAACGTTTAATAATTGATCGACAAGATGGGCTGTTTGTAACCTAAAAGCTGAAGGAAATAAAATGAATTTACAGCAGCCTTTTGTCTATCATTTTATGTGTAACTTTCAGCAGCTACTTATCACTATTTTAACCATGCTCAAGGTCGACTACAGCAGTTCATCAATCTTGCATTACGGAAATAGGATACATACAAAAGCTTATACAATAACCTTCTCTTTAGACTAATCGGAATACTATGCAGCTCTTTGTACCAATTTAATTCTTTACACCTAGAATACATGGGATCAAGCTGTGGGAGAGAGGAAATTTACCTTCTTCAGTTTGACGGTCCTGTGACGTCTACTCTCGTTTTCGAAGAAGGCTCGTATGTTCTTCCTAACCTAAGGATAGATGGGACGAAATGAGACAAGCAGGAGAGGAGTCGGTGGAGAGAATAAGGTGAAGATGGAAGAATCAGATTGCTGCACTAACCTTTTGACGCGGCTGGCTACGTGCAGAAAGTTGGTATGGACTCGTTGTAGATTCCAATGGCTGCAATTGACGGTTGGTGGTTGTGGGAGTCGATGTTCACAAGCGAGGCAAGGAGCAGGGAAGGCGAATGTGCTGAAGAATCTGGACGGTGAGTGTTTGCAGCGCATAAGGAAGGAAATCAGGCAGTTACGGATCTCTTTCCCTTTATTAATATAGCAGTTATGTGGGAGAATCTGTAAAGATTCGGCTGTTACGTTACTAGCAGCTTTAGCAAGGAAAGCGTGGCATGGTAGTTGGGCTGGCGGATCATGGGCTTGCGAAGGAATGGCCAGCTTCTCCTCTTCCGTACTGGGCTGGCTGCGCTGGAGTGCTACTGCTGGGCTGGAGCTGTGCTGCTGCTGGAGTGGACGAACATTGGACTGAGCTGAAGACTGCAGGCTGGCGCTGGGCTAGAAGGCAACGCTGCTGCTGCTGGGCTGGACGCGTGAGGCAGCTGGGCGGAGCTGGGCTGTCAACAGCCTGTCTGGGCTTGTGACAGACTTGTCACAGCCTTGTCTGGCCTTGTCACAGAATGAGTTGAGCATGTCCAAGGATTGAGGACATCATTAGGAGCTAAGGAAGATGCTAAGTTGAAGAATAGCACGAGACAAAGGAGAATTACGATCTACATGTGCTCCACGCTCTAAAATACGGCCGTATTAGGATCCACGCTCTAAACCACGACCGTGGAACTTTGGCAAGACAAGCGTGGAGCATTCCAGCAACTTACACGGCCATGGAGGATTGTGAAGAACCGTGATCAAATCCCACGCTCTAAATTACGGGCGTGGAACTCTTCCACGACCGTGATCTTGGCAATCTTTTACGCAATATTTTAAGCCACGATCCACTACGCACATGGGCCGAAGACATATTTTATCCAGCCCTATAAAAGGACGGAAAGAGAGAGATTCCGTCACCTTCGCTACCTCGCTTACACCTCCGCTTAGGGTTTGCACCTTTGCTTACGCCTCGCACTTAGACTTTTGTCTACGGAGTTACACGTGCTTAGGGTTTCAAGTGGGACGTGTGAGATTGCTATTTTCGCAACGGAGATTTGCGAAGAGTTGAAGATTTGGAAGATCGTTCTTGGCGGAAGTTACGCCTTTGATTCTAGGTTTGATTAGAAGACGGATTGACATCCCGTTCTTCGTTCTTATCTAGACTAGTTACTTGTTTGTGTTTATTCCAAATCCGAGTTACATTATCATTGATATTTGTGGATTTGAGATTGGTTTGAAGGTTATTGAAGGTTTTCGGAAGTTTTCATCCTTTTATTCTTTTAAATCTTGAATTTGATATCAATATGACTGTTGTTGGCTAAAAACCTTTAGTAATTCTAAGGTGAAGGGTTGATAGTTGTGGCTTAGATGATGATAGATCGATCGTAAACAGATTGGATCCTGAGAGTTAGAGAGAATCGCCGACGAACCTAATCCACGGTCTGTTCTTGAGCTTCCACGGCCGTGGAACTCAAGAACTACCCGTAATTTTGTGTCAGTTACGAGCCTTGCTTTTACTTTAATCCAAAGTTAAGGATTTGCTTTAACTTAGTCTTGGCTTACCTTTTCTAGGTGGTAGTGAAGCCTCAACAACCTCTACCTCGATTTCGAGTGTCACAACCTTAATCGGTTAAGTTAGTCTTGATCCTTGGATTACAGGTTTGGGTATTTGACGTTAATATTTACCTTTAGAATCTTTCTATACTGAAGCCTCAACAACCTTTATAGAGAGTGCCTTTAGGTGAATCATACAAGGTCTTGGAACTTCACCGTACATTGCCTTACATTCGTATACTTTTGCATACCTCAACTCTGTCCTTATATCTTTAGTATATCTTGAATCGATTGCCACAGCTAGATTTCTGGATCTTTAGGATTGTTGTTTTCCTAATAATTTACAAAGCTCATACATTTAATTGCTTGACAATTCTATAATTGGATTTAACCCCCCAAATCCCTGTGTTTGATACTCTGGAATTCTTGCTTAACTATATCGATCCGTACACTACGGGTTCGCTTGCTTGATTCTAGTTTTATAAATTTAAAGCTTATTTGCACGCACGCTAAGTGGCGAACAAGTTTTTGGCGCCGTTGCCGGGGATTTGGTTTAGGCCGAATTCGGTTATCGGTTGTCAAGCTTGGGAGTTTTTCCCTTGTTATTTGATATCTCTTCGAGTGTATGCGCAGGTCTAGGAACAACGAAGACCTCTTACCTCTTGATCGAGAGCTTGAGAGGACTTTGAGGAGAAAGCTTAAGGAAAGAAAAATGGCTGAAGAAAGAGAACGCGATCTCCAATCGGAGTTAGCGGAAAAGGAAGCTCAATTCCAATGGAGTGAGAAGACTCGTAGGGAAGAAACGGATCGTCATCAAATGAAGGTTGATGATCTAACGGACATGATGTTCCAAATGAGGCTGAAAATAAACAACCTCAAGGAGAAAAAGAGAAGAAGAAGACCGGGAAGATCGGTTAGAACCAACTCATCCAATGAGGATAGCGACTCCTCCATGCCACCACTAGAGGAAATTGATCCGACGATCAATGTGAATCCATTCTTTCCACGGCCAGCTGCAAATCGCCGTGTCCTACCTAGAGGTGCGAGAGTCAAACGTGTTGATGAGGAGCCAAGAACTCTTGGCCAAAGGATGGATCCAACGCAGCAACCACGCCGTTTAGGTGTGAACTTTGATGCTGACGATGCACAAGGGTTTAGCTTCAACCCTCAAGTTATTACCATTGTTTGCCAAAACCAATTTGGTGGAACAAGCGCTGAATATCCACATCAACATCTATAAAACTTTGAGATTATGATGGAGACAATGAAGCCGAAGAACGTAACTACCAACAACTACAAACTCAAGCCTTTCTTCTTCTCCTTGAAGGGGAAAGCATTGTCTTGGTATCAAGCTCTTCCAAGTGGGAAGCTTGAAACATGGGAGGATCTTTCTTCGGAATTCCTCACTAAGTTCTTTCCGCCATCCAAAACGGCGGAGTTAAGAGGTAAGATTAATGCATTTTCTATGAGATCTAACGAAAGTTTGTTTCAATCTTGGGAAAGATTTCAGGATTTGCTATTGGATTGCCCTCATCATGGCATATCCAAGCTTGCACTATTGGAGATATACTATAAGGGGCTGGATATGGAGACACAATTCAAGCTCCAATCCCTTTCATGTGGTACATTCATGGACATGAGGGAAGATGACGCTTGAAACTTCATTGAGAAGCAAACGCGAGTTATAGAGAAGTATTCTCATCGGAAAGTGGAGGCGAATCATGTGGATCAAGGAGTAAAGCTATCACAAGCAGCTCAAACTCAAATCTTTTCTCTCAACACGGAGATTAAAGAGTTGAAGGAAGCCATCAAAACCAACTTTCCGAAGCACAAGGAACAAGATGTGGGTTATTTAGGCAACAACAATAACCACAACGGTAATGAGAATACCATTCGCAACAACCGGAACAACAACCGGAACAATTGGAACAACAACAACAACAACCAGAACAACAATTGGAACAACAATAGGGGTTCAAACAACAACAATTGGCGTCCCAATCAACAAAATTCCGGTAATTCTTATTCTTCCAATTCAGGAAATTCACCAACTCCACCTTCCTCTTCTTCCACTCCTTTGAAAAGCCAGGGGCAAACATCTAATGGTGGAAGTACTTCGGGGAAGGAGAAGCCCGATCCCATGTTGGAGATAATTTTGGGCAAGCTTCAAGGGTTGGAGACTCGCATCATCAAGGTTGATGATCATATTACTAAGGTTGATAAAGCCCAAAAGGTTTTAGAAAACCAAATGTTCAGCCATGCGGAGGAAGTTCCTAGGAATCAAGGGAAACTTCCAGGAAAAACGGAGGACAACCCAAAAGGAAGGGTGATGGCAATCACAACTAGGAGCGGAGTGACAACTACCGACCCACAGCCTAAGTTTGTAGAAGTCCCCGTTGAGAAAGAGAAGGAAAAGGGGAAGGAGAAGGAAGATGTCTACGTTCCTCCTCCAGCTTACAAACCTCCCCTACCGTTCCCGCAATCTAGAGCAAGAGCGCGTCTAGACAAGCAATTCGGTAAGTTTATTGAACTCATGAGCAAGCTGCATATTAATATACCTTTCATTGATGCAATTGTAGGTATGCCGGCTTATGGAAAGTTCTTAAAGGAAATCCTCTCTAACAAGAGAAAACTAGAGGATTTTGGAGAGGTTAAGATGAGTTCGGATTCTTCGGATCTCATCAAAACCATGAAAGAGAAGATGCCCCCAAAGCTAAAGGATCCGGGGTCATTTTGTATTCCCATAGGAGTGGGAGATGTCACATATGATGCATTATGTGACTTGGGAGCAAGTGTGAGCATCATCCCACTTGCATTATGTAGGAAGATCGGTTTAGTCGATCTTAAACCGGTGAAGATGATGTTGTACATGGCGGATCGATCCATAACTCGTCCCGTCGGTATTGTTGAAGACGTCCCAGTCAAGCTAGGTAAATTCTATGTTCCTATAGATTTTGTTGTGCTTGACATTCCTGCAGATAGTCCGGTCCCGATCATTCTCAGAAGACCGTTTCTTGCAACGTCCGGCTGCATAGTCGATTGCAAGAATGCTAGACTCGCCTTTGACATAGGAGAAGAGAAGGTAGAGTTCGTTCTTTCCACTCTAGTGAAGGAACCAATCTTTGATGAGGATATATTCAATATCCAAGATGAAGAAGGGTTGTCTAGAGAGGAGGTAAGTGCTATTCTCTTCAAAGATCCTTTGCAAAAGGTTATTTCTATGAGCCTAATGGATATAGGGGAAGAAGAGGAGTGCAATAAGGCAATTGAAGCCTTAGAAGCACAAGAAGAAGTGGGTGAAGAAGAGTTTGAGAAACTCCACGACGAGGCAGAAAACGTACGGATCCACGGTCATACACTCTATTCTACGGCCGTGGATTCCACCAACAAAAGCGTGGAGCACTCCAGAGGCTTACACGGTCGTGGAGAGAACATAGCAACCGTAAATATTTTCCACGCCCAAAATCACGGCCGTGGAGGATGCAGAGAGGCCGTAATTTTGGGTGATTCCGTAAGCAATTGTGTCTCTTCCTCAACTTCTCTTGATTCTTCTCCAACACCTTCTACTTCCTTAGACGCTTCTAAGGAACCATCGGATATTCCTCAAGAACCATTGGAGACTCTGATAGTGATGGAACTAAAGCCACTCCCTACACATCTAAGGTACGCATTTCTTGGACCTAATTCTACCTTTCCGGTAATTGTTAGTTCCGATTTAAGCATAGATGAACATAGTAAGCTCATGGTTGTCCTTAGGAAACATAGAAAAGCTTTAGGATATACTATAGAGGACTTAGTTGGAATCAAACCTTCCCTATGCACGCATAAGATCTTAATGGAAGAGGACTTTAGAAATTCACGACAACCTCAAAGGCGGTTAAATCCGACCATGAAAGAGGTTGTCAAGAAGGAAATTCTTAAACTTCTTGATGCAGGTATCATCTACCCTATCTCCGATAGCAAGTGGGTGAGTCCGGTACAAGTGGTTCCGAAGAAGGGAGGAATGACGGTCATCACCAACAAAAACAATGAGCTCATTCCTACACGAATTGTAAAAGGATGGCGGATGTGCATAGACTACCGCAAGCTAAACAACGCGACGAGGAAGGACCACTTCCCACTACCCTTCATCGATCAAATGCTTGAAAGGTTAGCACAACATTCGCACTTTTGCTATCTTGACGGTTATAGTTGTTTCTTTTAGATTCCGATACACCCGTATGATCAAGAGAAGACCACGTTCACGTGCCCGTGGGGTACGTTCGCATATAGGAGGATACCGTTCGGGCTTTGCAACGCCCCAACCACCTTTCAAAGGTGCATGATGGCCATCTTCTTCGAATATATAGAGGAAATCATGGAGGTTTTTATGGATGACTTCTCCGTTTATGGTTCCTCTTTTGACAATTGCCTTTCTAACCTTGCTCTTGTATTACAAAGGTGTGAAGACACTAACCTAGTTCTTAATTGGGAAAAGTGTCAATTTATGGTAAAAGAAGGCATTGTATTAGGACACTTAATCTCTAGTAGAGGGATTGAGGTTGATAAAGCTAAAATAGAGACAATAGAAAAGCTTCCTCCCCCAACTTCGGTGAAAGGGATAAGAAGTTTTCTAGGACATGCTGGATTTTATAGGCATTTCATAAATGATTTCTCTAAAATATCAAAACCGCTTACTAATCTATTGATGAAGGATGCAGTTTTTGAGTTTTCGCAGGAATGTTTAGATGCGTTCAATATGATTCGGGAAACTCTAATTTCAGCTCCGATTATCCAACCTCCGGATTGGAATCTTCCCTTTGAGGTTATGTGTGACGCAAGTGACATAGCTATATGAGCTGTTCTTGGACAAAGGAAGGAAGGGCGAACCCATGCTATCTACTACGCTAGCAAGACGCTAGATGAAGCGCAACTCAACTACGCCACTACCGAAAAGGAATTTTTAGCCATTGTTTATGCAATTGACAAATTTCGCTCTTATCTTGTAGGTGCAAAGGTGATTGTATACACGGACCATGCTGCGATCCGGTATCTCCTTGCAAAGAAGGATGCGAAGCCAAGGCTAATTAGATGGATTCTTCTCCTACAAGAATTTGATCTAGAGATCCGCGACAAGAAGGGTTCGGAAAATTCTGTTGCGGATCATTTGAGTCGCCTAACACATCTAGAGGACGACCACCTACCTATAGATGACTCCTTTCCGGACGAGCATTTACATATCATAGAGGATTGAATCGATGTGATCACCAAAGGTAACGAACCATGGTTTGCTGATTTTGTTAACTATTTGGTTTGTCAGGAATTACCGCCCGGATTATCCTACGCACAAAGAAAGAAGTTCTTTAAGGATGTTCGGGAATACTTTTGGAATGAACCTCTCCTCTTTAAGAGAGGTCCGGATGGCATTATTCGGCGGTGTGTGCCGGAAGATGAGATGCAAAGTGTCATCCGCCATTGTCATTCACTACCTTGTGGAGCACACGCTAGTTCGAACAAGACTAGCGCTAAGGTATTGCAATCTGGATTCTTTTGGCCTACTCTATTTAAAGATGTGCAAACCTTTGTTTCCTGCTGCGATGCTTGTCAAAGAACAGGAAATATATCTAGGAGGAATGAGATGCCTCTCAACAACATCCAAGAGGTGGAGATCTTTGACGTTTGGGGAGTAGACTTCATGGGACCTTTCCCATCATCTTGTCGTAACCAATACATACTTTTAGCAGTTGATTATGTTTCAAGATGGGTTGAAGCGACTGCCTCTCCCACTAATGATGCCATGGTAGTGGTTAAGTTCTTTAACAAGACCATCTTCCCACGATTTGGGACACCAAGGACTATCATTAGTGATGGAGGCTCTCACTTCATTGCCCGGCGCTTTGAAGCTCTCTTAGCTAAGTATGGGGTGACTCACAAGATCGCCACCCCTTATCATCCACAAACTAGTGGACAAGTGGAGATCTCAAACCGGGAGATCAAAGGAATCCTAGAGAAGACGGTTTCAAGGACTAGGAAGGATTGGTCTTTGAAGCTAGATGATGCATTGTGGGCGTACCGGACTGAGTATAAGACTCCCATCGGAACCACACCATACAACCTTGTGTATGTGAAGTCTTGTCACTTACCGGTAGAGTTGGAACACAAGGCGTTTGGGGCAATCAAGTGGCTAAACTTCAGCATGAAGGAAGCGGGAGAGAAGCGTCTCTTGGACCTAAATGAGCTTGAAGAACTCCGCTTGAACGCTTACAAAAACGCCAAGATCTATAAAGAAAGAGCAAAGCGTTGGCATGATAAGCATATCATTCCAAAGGACTTAAAAGAAGGAGATCAAGCTCTCCTCTTCAATTCAAGACTTCGTCTCTTTCCAGGTAAGCTTAAAACTCGTTGGACCGGACCTTTTCTAATCAAACGGGCGGAAGCTTTAAGGTGAACGGTCAACGACTCAAGAAGTATACACCGGAACTCCAAGCTGAAGAGTTCGCGCCCACCGCACTCGAATAAGTGCGAAATTGGTCTAGCTACGGACCTTAAACAAAGCGCTTCTTGGGAGGCAACCCAAGGTATTGCATTGTCATTTTCGTTTTTGATTCATAGTTTAGCTTAGTATAGACTTTTTGCTTTGTTTTGCCTTCGATACCTTCCAGTATGTTCGTGTTTTTGGATGTAGGAACAATGAAAAAGAAAGGGGAAAGGAAAAACTTGAAGAAAATTGACGAAACTTGGATTTTGGAGCATTACAGAGAGTTCCACGGCCTAAACCACGGCCGTGACAGCTACAGTGACCGTAATTTTCAAAAGCCTGAGAAAAATCACCAAAACCACGGTTCCGTACAATTCCACGGCCGTGGAACCCCCGACAGACCGTGATTTTCAAAAAATTTTACGGCCACTATATAAACCACGTTTCTTTACAAAATGATGACATGAATTATGTACCATCATATTCATGCATATTGTAGAAGATTGTCTCAATTTACCTTGCACTTAGAGAGATTTTGTATGCTTTTTATGTTCTATTCAATCAATTGTCGAAAATAGAGGTCTACACGAGATCTTGATGAATTGTAGGTAAATGAATCGGAATTGGAAGCAAAAATGGAGCAAGAAGCATCTAAGGATGTTAAGGAAGCTAAAGTAGTCTTAGAAGGATCACAAAGAGCTAAGGAATTGCAAAGGAGAAGCATAGAAGACGAACCAAAGGAAGAGCACTTTCTGTTGAAGAAAATCGTGCCAATATATATATAAATCGGACGATTTTCATACCTTGAAATCGAACGGTTTTGCACCTAAATCGACTGGGTCGATTTTCTTCACGATTCGGCCAAATGGAAAGACGACACAAAGCCCAATTATTTTGGGCTAGAGGAGAGTTTTGCCAAACGGCCCATCTGCAAGAAAGTATAGAGGAGAACCCTAGGAACGAAGACGAAGAGGCCGCAGCGGGAAATCTTTACACGTTTTGGAGAAATCGATGATTCTTGGAGAGAGATTGAAGAGCTTTTGCCGGAAAGTTATTCTTGATCTTTAATTGTGAGATTTCTTTATCCATTGCATTGTTTGTGGTTTGTGAACACGAAATTGAGTTGTTTGAGAGATACATTGAGCAAATTTGACAATTGTTTACAGATTTGAAAGTTATTGAATTTTTCATTCAAGATTTGGTTTCTTTGCGATATCTTTCTCAATAATTAATTTGATTCGATTTTGAAAATGGTTGGCTAAAAACCTTGTGATTCTGGGGAGGATAGTTGATGATTAAGGCTTAGATGATGATAGACTGAACTCATTCAAACATTAGGATCCTGAGAGTTTAGATTTTAGTTTTGCGACAAACAGGAAAATCGGACTGTTCTTGAGGAAAATCGGCCGATTTTCTTATGAACAGGGCGATTTATTCTTCTGACGAACTTTAATTGAACTAATCTTTAATCAAAACTAATCCTTGCCTAAATCCCAATCTTGATTAACCTTTCTACCCTCTAATTGAATGTATGAAGGCACTTCAAACCTGTTTCTACATTTAATAGATTAAGATCGCAAGATTTGGGTAATAAAGAGATTCAACACCCTTTATTAAGATTTTAAGTGTGCTTTCTAATCTTTACTTTGGAGAGTCATATCCTGGAGTTTTAGATAGTTAGTTTGAACATAATTCTTGTCTCTAGATCTTTCTATATTGCAGCCTCAACAACCCTTATAGAGAGAACCTATAGATTAGTCATATAGGTTTCGGAACTTCATCGTACGAATCCTACCTTTGAACATTTGATCTTGGCAATATAAATTCTGTCCTATACCTATAGAAGTGTCTTGAATCGAAAACCTAAATCGGATACTTGAATCCTTGGAATCATTTCTCTCTTTATCAAATCACAAAAGTTTTTATATTTTCGCTAGATAATTGAAATCGGAATTATTCTCACCAAATCCCTGAGTTCGACTCTGGAATTCTTACCTTTCTACAACTGATCCGTACACTGCGGGTTCGCTTTGCTTTTGAGTTCTAGATATAAATATTAAGACTTTAACGCACACCCTTTTGAGCGAACAAGTTTTTGGCGCCGTTGCCGGGGATTTGGTCTAGATCAAATCCGGTTTTCGGTTGTCTAGCTTGAGAGCTCTTGCTCTTGTGATTTGATTTGTCTACTTGAGTGATCTTTGCAGGTTCTTTAGGTATATTTGAAAGACTAGATCCACTAAAGATCTAATTCCTTTCGATCCCGAATTAGAAAGAACTTTGAGCAGAAAGTTGAAGGAGAAAAAAATGGCTGAAAACGATGAGAGAAACTACAAGGCTGAACTGAACGAAGCTCAACGCCAACTCCAGTTGAGTGAGAAAGCACGAAAAGAAGCTGAAATAAGTCATCAATTTCAGATTGATGAACTAAGAGCTATGATGTTGGACATGAAGTTGGAGTTGAACGAATCCAAGAAGAAGAAGAAAGTCAAGACACCAACTAAATCCATTCGAAATGACTCATCCGATGATGAAGAGATAGATCCGGACATGCCGGAACTTGAGGAGATTGATCCATCACTTCGTCCTATTCGAAACACCCCAACACCAAGGGTTGTTCCTCGCATCCCAACTAGGAACGTTAGAGCTATTAATAACGAAGATAGACCCCGAACTTTGGGGCAACGTATGGATCCAATTCAGCAACCACGCCGTCTAGGTGTGGATTTCGGAGCTGAAGACATCCAAGAATTTAGCTTCTCACCACAAGTCATCACCATGGTTCGCCAAAGTCAATATGGCGGAGCAAGTACTGAATCTCCACATCAACACTTGCAGAATTTTGAGATTCTCATGGAGACTATGAAGCCGAAGAAGGCTACTACAAGCAACTACAAGATCAAACCGTTCTTCTTTTCTTTGAAGGACAAGGCTCTAGCTTGGTACCAAACACTTCCAGCTGCAAAGCTAGCTACATGGGAGGAATTGTCTTCGGAATTCCTCACCAAGTTCTTTCGACCATCCAAAACAGCGGAATTAAGAGGTAAAATAAATGCTTTTTCTATGAAACCTAATGAAAGCTTGTTTCAATCTTGGGAAAGGTTTCAAGATCTATTGTTGGATTGCCCACACCATGGCATTTCCAAGCTGGAATTATTGGAGATCTACTACAAAGGGTTGGATGCGGAGACACAATTCAACCTCCAATCTCTCTCTTGTGGCACATTCATGGATATGAGAGAGGATGATGCTTGGGACTTCATTGAGAAGCAAGCCCAAGTGATTGAGAAGTATTCCCACCGGAAGGTGGAATCAAATAGCCGGAATCAAGGCGATCCGGGAGCCAAGTTGAATCAAGCGGCTCAAACACAAATATTCTCCCTCAAAGATGACATCAAAGAATTGAGGGAAGTGCTCAAAACGAGCTAGTCTTCAAAAGACTAAGGAGCAAGAAGCCAACTACATGGGGCGGGACAACAATCAAAGGAATGATAACCGGAATTCCAATTGGAGCAACAACAACAATAACAACCGAAACTCCAATTGTAATAACAACAACAATAGGAACTCAAATAATAACAATTGGAGGTCAAATCAGCAAAGTCCAGGTAATCCTTACTCTTATGCTGAAAAGGCTCTAACACCTCCATCTTCTTCTACTCCTTCAACAAGCCAGGGACAATCAAGCGGATCAAGCAAACCGGATCCCATGCTAGAAACGATCCTAGGCAAGCTACAAGGATTGGAGAGTTACATAACTTCGGTTGACAAAGCTCACAAAGCTTTAGAAAACCAAGTATTCAACAAAGCCGGAGAAGTTCCAAGAGATCAAGGGAAGCTTCCCGGAAAGACAGAAGATAACCCAAAGGGAAGGGTTATGGCAATAACCACTAGGAGCGGCAAAACGACCACCGATCCTCAACCTAAAGTAGTTGATACCGCCGCAAAAGAAGGAGAGGCAAAAGAGAAGGAAGAAGTCTATGTTCCTCCTCCCGCTTACAAACCACCTCTACCTTTCCCTCAATCTAGAGCGCGTGCACGCCTAGATAAACATTTTGGTAAGTTTGTTGAACTTATGAGTAAGCTACATATTAACATACCTTTTATGGATGCAATTTTAGGTATGCCGGCTTACGGGAAATTCCTCAAGGAGATCCTCTCTAATAAGAGGAAATTGGAAGACATAGGAGAAGTCAAGATGAGTATGGAGTCATCCGAACTCATCAAGACTATGACGGAGAATATGCCACCCAAGCTCCGTGATCCAGGATCCTTTTGCATACCCATCACTTTGGGAGAAGCTACCTATGATGCTCTTTGTGGCCTTGGAGCAAGTGTGAGTATCATACCTCTC
Source organism: Fagopyrum homotropicum (assembly GCA_033239125.1). Taxonomy (NCBI): domain Eukaryota; kingdom Viridiplantae; phylum Streptophyta; class Magnoliopsida; order Caryophyllales; family Polygonaceae; genus Fagopyrum; species Fagopyrum homotropicum. The sequence goes on from BSWB01000005.1 coordinate 99,447,319, forward strand.
GCTCTATGCAAGGCAGTTGGTCTAGGAGAGCCTAGACCGGTGAAGATCACACTCTACATGTGTTCGCTCCAAACGGTGTGTGCAAGCTTTAAATTTATAACCCTAGACTTAAGCTTAAAAACAAGGATGCGAACCCGCAGTGTACGGGTCAATCGTAGTAAAAGCAAGAAAATTCCAGGGGTCGATCACAGGGACTCGGTGAAACAGAGTCAATACGGTGTGCTAATGTTAATACTAACCACAAGAGCGAATTAACACAATCAAAGATGAATAAGATGTCAAATAAAGCAAACATGCAATTCTAGGGATTAAAGCATCTAGTTGTGGTTCCAACTCAAGATCTGTAGATAAGCGGACAAAGCTGAGATTTTTGCGTGGGGAAGGTGTTACTAAAGTGGAGTAGATCACCGGGTAAGTCTCACTACACACTAATCCTAAACCGTAACTCTTATTACCGGGTAAGTCTCAAGGAATCAAGATAAAGAACTATAACCTCAAACTAACACACCATCTAAGGGAATAGAATCAACCTTTACCGGGTAAGTCTCAGGCTAACTCACAAAGATGGGATGGAAGCACATTCAAACCCCAATAAAGGATAAACCTTTATTACCTACACTTATGATCGTCAATACACAAACTAAGGAATTACCGGGTAAGTCTCATCCTAAGCTTGCTTTGAACTAGGAAAGGTGTAATAAGAATAGGATTTGGCAAACTCTAACACTTAACTCTCAGTTATGGATCAGATAAGTCACCTCGGTCAGCCAGTTTCCACCCCGGCCGAGATGTTCATCGACTGAACGAGATGCTTAGGGTTAAGGTTAAAGACTCGAACTTTCAGGATCCTACTGGAATCTAAGACTATTCTATCATTGTTTTTCCCACAACCTTCAGCCAATCACCCTAGAATCACACAAGGAAATTAGCCACTCATCATCATAATGAAAGTATTAAAATATATGGGAAGAAGGTGAATATTTGAACAAAGAAGAATTTAATGAAAAGACTTCAATAACTGAATCAAATATCACAACAAGGCGTTCCTTGGATAACAATCCAAAAAGACAAGACAACAATTGAGGGAATTGAAGACAATCTTACAAAACCCTTCAAAAAGCTATAAAAGCTATGGACTTCAATCTTCCTTCAACCTTCAAAAAGGTTCTTCAACTCTCCCAACTTGGAGTAGGCTGCTGTTGCTGCGTGTTTTTCGGTGTAAGCGGGATGTGGTGATCCGAAGATGATTGAATTATGGAAAATCCAACCCTTTATATAGGAAAAATACCCTCCAAAGATAAAATATCTTAGAAAGATCTTTTCTCATAAATATAGGTAAAATATAAGATCTTCTTCCTTCCAGGAGCCAAGCCCAAAAATATAAGATCACCTTCCAAAGATAGAAGATCTCAGCCAAGAATAAAATATTCTCGCCGCGTCCCAGGTGTTCGCCTCGGTCGAGTCGACTTCTCTGGATCACCTCGGTCGAGGTGAATCTGTAGTCAACCGAGGTGAATCACAACTGAATGTGAAATCTCTCCTCTGGATCACCTCGGTCTAGGTGTTCACCTCGGTCTAGGTGTTCACCTCGGTCTAGGTGTTCACCTCAGTCTAGGTGTTCACCTCGGTCTAGGTGTTCACCTCGGTCTAGGTGTTCACCTCGGTCTAGGTGTTCACCTCGGTCTAGGTGACATTGTAGCTGACCTAGGTGAATTTCAGCTGCGTGTAAATCTCTTAAATCTGGTCCAAAGTGAATCTTTAATCCATGGTTATGCTTCCTGGATGGTTCCTTATGTTCCTGAATGTAGCTCCAATGACTCCATAGCTCCTTTTGCTCCTTTTTGATGCAAAACGTACCAAATTACCTGCAATTACAACGAAAATAGGTGTAGACCTCGATTCTCGCAAAGGTAGATGAAATGGTAGTGAAATCACATAATGCACATACAAACATGCAGATTATGAAAGATAAAACGTCAAAACAAACCCCAAAATATAGACTATAATTCATGCTATCAAAATACCCCATACTTAGCCCTTGCTTGTCCCCAAGCAAGTTCTGCATATAGAAGACAAGGTAGAATGGATTATAAGTCATAAAAATCAATGAAAAGTCTTTCAAAACATTTTATGGTGTGCAACTATCATAGATCACTCTAAGAGAATACTTCCTGGAATTAAAAAAAACTCAATATGCTTAAAACATTTTATAAATATAGGAAAGTTGTTCATCTTTGCACAAAATCATAGAATGCATAATAAATCATAATTATCAAAATTAATCATGTATAATCCGATTTAAACCGCTAAGTCAATCAACAAGCTCAAGGTCTCAAGGGCTTCCCAAAAGAAAAGGTCAAGAAACGTGTAGGGTAGGGATGTATGTAAGGTAATGTGGTGCTAGAATCCGAGAAAAGGATGAACTTCACTTGCACTTTGACTTGCAACATCTTCCACCAATAAGCTTTGCTTATTTCGCACTTTTTTTTTTTCTTTTACTTTACTTTTTGGGATGCATGGACAGAGGTGCACAATAACCGAAGCCTAGGAGATCCGCAATCATCAATTTCTTGAGATGCATCAAACCCTTGATGCACATACCATGACCCGTTAGGAATATCGCTCAATCCGACTTTGGCAAGACACAAACACCCGGCTATGTGAATGGTGCCGAGTTACTCATCTTCATGATTGACTTCCCCAAACCTATAATTGCTTTCTAAGACTTTCACTTCCAGCCCACTTCTCAACTTTAACTTGCTTTCACCACTTGCTTGCTTCCTAATTCCCGGATAGGTAAAGGGAGGCAAAATGTATATGAGGGGTTAAGCATGATCAAGAAGAAGAAGAAGAAAAGAGTGAATTGCCTTGATCTTTCCAAGAAGAGAGTGAGAGAACTTATCCTGCGGTGTCAACCTTCAAATCCAACATAATTTGGATAGAAACAAAGTATTAAACATGCCAATAATTTCAAACAAAGCATTTAGCAACTTAAACATATTATAAAACCTTTCAAACACATAAAGAATTCAAAACCAGTCAGTAAACAAGATCTTCACTGAGATCATATCCAGATAAGTAACACGAAAAATCGTTTTCGAAAACTCTCAGTTAACACACCTCGGTCGAGGTGTTCTTGGTTCAACCGAGGTGAAGCACCTCGTTTGGCCAGAACTGACTCGGTCGAGGTCAAAAAAAAAAAATTTTTTTAAAAACCATTTTTTTTTTTCAGTTTCGACGTTTTTCTCAATCAAATAACCTGTAGGTATGCATGTAATATCAGATAATCATATAAATGCAGAAGTGAAGCATAAATAGAATATCCGATGAAATGTAATACATCAAAAGTAGTCGAATACATCAAGTAGTCATATAAGTGCAAACACCCCATACTTGGGACACACTGTCCCAGTGGGTTAAAATAAGTCTAAGGACAGGATACTCACCGAACATAGCTAAACTGCATGAAGAAGTAAGAAACAGCTCCCAGATAAGACCATCTCGGTTGGCGAAGTACATCTCGGTCGAGGTGTTCTGACAGTACCCGAGATGTATCTCAGTAAAGCTCGTTTCCTCAACTTCCCGAAATTTCGTTCTTCCAGTGTAGCCCCTGAACTGTGATCCTTCCTTTTGGAATACCTGGTTGTTGTCTAGAGGAAACAAAAACAAAGCAACTATCTAAACTAAACTAGATAAGGGAGAAGAAAGCAATACCTTGGGTTGCCTCCCAAGAAGCGCTTGGTTTAAGGTCGCTAGCTGGACCCTTCTCCATAGAATTACTCAATGTACCTTGAACACCATGGAGTGCTCATCACATCCATCAAAAAATTCTTCCAAAAAGGTTCCGGTTCCTAATTTCACCGGCAAATGGTAAGATCTCCCACGTACAAGCTTGTACGGTTTGATTCTCACCGGAATTCTTCTAGCCTTCCTGCACTTTAATGGGACATAATCTAGCCTTGCGTCCCATCCTTTCCTTGATCGAGAAAACAATTTCTCGAGAATTATAGCAGCTTCCCCATCGATAGCTTGGGGATGGTACAGGGTCCTGAGCATGCGAGGGACCCCATACTTGAACAAGAGACACTTCATCGCCTTAACGGTGTAGTGCTTGCCAACTCCACTCCTCATGATCCGAGGAGCTTCCTCTTCCAACAATTTCAAGGAAGACTTCATCTTGATCTTGGGAGGTTCTTTCGGAAGAGACCTCCAACTCTTCGGTGCTTCCCTGAAGAAATTTAGAACTTTAGTAGGAAATTCAAACGAAGTAAGAGAAATTACCTTGTAAAGTTCTCCAAAGTTTGAGACAAGTTTCATGTTGGGTTGATAGTCCACACACGAAATCTCTCCCAACTCAGCTGGCCTTTCTTCCACCTTGACCACAGTCTCAGTAATTTGGCCAAGGTTCGCCGCATCTTGCAGTTCTACAAATTCTTCTTCCATCTCGGTCGAGATCTCCTCCACCTCGGCCGAGGTCTTGGCAGTTGGATCGAGATCTTCCACATCCTCCGCTTCCACAAAAGCTTCAGGAGAAACTTCCGGTTCGACCAAAGGAGTGCTTGGAACGTGCAACTCTTCCTTATGCTCCTCTTTCGGCTTAGCATAGGATAGGGTGCTTTCCTTGAGCTCCTCCACCTTCTTCATCAACTTCTCCAATCTTGATTCAAGAGAGTCTTCAAAAGGTTGCTCATAAATGTTTTTAGGGACATTCTTCTCATCCCATATTGCAAGTTCATGCTGAATGGCCTCTTCTCTTTCCCATTCATTGTTAAACCAATAGAAGGAGTACTTCTCCTCCAAGTATTCATAATGGTCCGCCCTAGCACTTTGTCTTGCTATCCAGGCTGGATCAAATGTAGTCATCGGAAATCCTGAAAACTACAAAACTCATAGAAAGAGTAGTTAGTAGCAACAGGGGCAAATGCCCCGAAAGCAAACCGTAACCGGCTCGGTCTAGACCAAGTCCCCAGCAACGGCGCCAAAAACTTGTTCGCTCCAAACGGTGTGTGCAAGCTTTAAATTTATAACCCTAGACTTAAGCTTAAAAACAAGGATGCGAACCCGCAGTGTACGGGTCAATCGTAGTAAAAGCAAGAAAATTCCAGGGGTCGATCACAGGGACTCGGTGAAACAGAGTCAATACGGTGTGCTAATGTTAATACTAACCACAAGAGCGAATTAACACAATCAAAGATGAATAAGATGTCAAATAAAGCAAACATGCAATTCTAGGGATTAAAGCATCTAGTTGTGGTTCCAACTCAAGATCTGTAGATAAGCGGACAAAGCTGAGATTTTTGCGTGGGGAAGGTGTTACTAAAGTGGAGTAGATCACCGGGTAAGTCTCACTACACACTAATCCTAAACCGTAACTCCTATTACCGGGTAAGTCTCAAGGAATCAAGATAAAGAACTATAACCTCAAACTAACACACCATCTAAGGAAATAGAATCAACCTTTACCGGGTAAGTCTCAGGCTAACTCACAAAGATGGGATGGAAGCACATTCAAACCCCAATAAAGGATAAACCTTTATTACCTACACTTATGATCGTCAATACACAAACTAAGGAATTACCGGGTAAGTCTCATCCTAAGCTTGCTTTGAACCAGGAAAGGTGTAATAAGAATAGGATTTGGCAAACTCTAACACTTAACTCTCAGTTATGGATCAGATAAGTCACCTCGGTCAGCCAGTTTCCACCCCGGCCGAGATGTTCATCGACTGAACGAGATGCTTAGGGTTAAGGTTAAAGACTCGAACTTTCAGGATCCTACTGGAATCTAAGACTATTCTATCATTGTTTTTCCCACAACCTTCAACCAATCACCCTAGAATCACACAAGGAAATTAGCCACTCATCATCATAATGAAAGTATTAAAATATATGGGAAGAAGGTGAATATTTGAACAAAGAAGAATTTAATGAAAAGACTTCAATAACTGAATCAAATATCACAACAAGGCGTTCCTTGGATAACAATCCAAAAAGACAAGACAACAATTGAGGGAATTGAAGACAATCTTACAAAACCCTTCAAAAAGCTATAAAAGCTATGGACTTCAATCTTCCTTCAACCTTCAAAAAGGTTCTTCAACTCTCCCAACTTGGAGTAGGCTGCTGTTGCTGCGTGTTTTTCGGTGTAAGCGGGATGTGGTGATCCGAAGATGATTGAATTATGGAAAATCCAACCCTTTATATAGGAAAAATACCCTCCAAAGATAAAATATCTTAGAAAGATCTTTTCCCATAAATATAGGTAAAATATAAGATCTTCTTCCTTCCAGGAGCCAAGCCCAAAAATATAAGATCACCTTCCAAAGATAGAAGATCTCAGCCAAGAATAAAATATTCTCGCCGCGTCCCAGGTGTTCGCCTCGGTCGAGTCGACTTCTCTGGATCACCTCGGTCGAGGTGAATCTGTAGTCAACCGAGGTGAATCACAACTGAATGTGAAATCTCTCCTCTGGATCACCTCGGTCTAGGTGTTCACCTCGGTCTAGGTGTTCACCTCGGTCTAGGTGTTCACCTCAGTCTAGGTGTTCACCTCGGTCTAGGTGTTCACCTCAGTCTAGGTGTTCACCTCGGTCTAGGTGTTCACCTCGGTCTAGGTGACATTGTAGCTGACCTAGGTGAATTTCAGCTGCGTGTAAATCTCTTAAATCTGGTCCAAAGTGAATCTTTAATCCATGGTTATGCTTCCTGGATGGTTCCTTATGTTCCTGAATGTAGCTCCAATGACTCCATAGCTCCTTTTGCTCCTTTTTGATGCAAAACGTACCAAATTACCTGCAATTACAACGAAAATAGGTGTAGACCTCGATTCTCGCAAAGGTAGATGAAATGGTAGTGAAATCACATAATGCACATACAAACATGCAGATTATGAAAGATAAAACGTCAAAACAAACCCCAAAATATAGACTATAATTCATGCTATCAAAATACCCCATACTTAGCCCTTGCTTGTCCCCAAGCAAGTTCTGCATATAGAAGACAAGGTAGAATGGATTATAAGTCATAAAAATCAATGAAAAGTCTTTCAAAACATTTTATGGTGTGCAACTATCATAGATCACTCTAAGAGAATACTTCCTGGAATTAAAAAAAACTCAATATGCTTAAAACATTTTATAAATATAGGAAAGTTGTTCATCTTTGCACAAAATCATAGAATGCATAATAAATCATAATTATCAAAATTAATCATGTATAATCCGATTTAAACCGCTAAGTCAATCAACAAGCTCAAGGTCTCAAGGGCTTCCCAAAAGAAAAGGTCAAGAAACGTGTAGGGTAGGGATGTATGTAAGGTAATGTGGTGCTAGAATCCGAGAAAAGGATGAACTTCACTTGCACTTTGACTTGCAACATCTTCCACCAATAAGCTTTGCTTATTTCGCACTTTTTTTTTTTCTTTTACTTTACTTTTTGGGATGCATGGACAGAGGTGCACAATAACCGAAGCCTAGGAGATCCGCAATCATCAATTTCTTGAGATGCATCAAACCCTTGATGCACATACCATGACCCGTTAGGAATATCGCTCAATCCGACTTTGGCAAGACACAAACACCCGGCTATGTGAATGGTGCCGAGTTACTCATCTTCATGATTGACTTCCCCAAACCTATAATTGCTTTCTAAGACTTTCACTTCCAGCCCACTTCTCAACTTTAACTTGCTTTCACCACTTGCTTGCTTCCTAATTCCCGGATAGGTAAAGGGAGGCAAAATGTATATGAGGGGTTAAGCATGATCAAGAAGAAGAAGAAGAAAAGAGTGAATTGCCTTGATCTTTCCAAGAAGAGAGTGAGAGAACTTATCCTGCGGTGTCAACCTTCAAATCCAACATAATTTGGATAGAAACAAAGTATTAAACATGCCAATAATTTCAAACAAAGCATTTAGCAACTTAAACATATTATAAAACCTTTCAAACACATAAAGAATTCAAAACCAGTCAGTAAACAAGATCTTCACTGAGATCATATCCAGATAAGTAACACGAAAAATCGTTTTCGAAAACTCTCAGTTAACACACCTCGGTCGAGGTGTTCTTGGTTCAACCGAGGTGAAGCACCTCGTTTGGCCAGAACTGACTCGGTCGAGGTCAAAAAAAAAAAAATTTTTTTTAAAAACCATTTTTTTTTTCAGTTTCGACGTTTTTCTCAATCAAATAACCTGTAGGTATGCATGTAATATCAGATAATCATATAAATGCAGAAGTGAAGCATAAATAGAATATCCGATGAAATGTAATACATCAAAAGTAGTCGAATACATCAAGTAGTCATATAAGTGCAAACACCCCATACTTGGGACACACTGTCCCAGTGGGTTAAAATAAGTCTAAGGACAGGATACTCACCGAACATAGCTAAACTGCATGAAGAAGTAAGAAACAGCTCCCAGATAAGACCATCTCGGTTGGCGAAGTACATCTCGGTCGAGGTGTTCTGACAGTACCCGAGATGTATCTCAGTAAAGCTCGTTTCCTCAACTTCCCGAAATTTCGTTCTTCCAGTGTAGCCCCTGAACTGTGATCCTTCCTTTTGGAATACCTGGTTGTTGTCTAGAGGAAACAAAAACAAAGCAACTATCTAAACTAAACTAGATAAGGGAGAAGAAAGCAATACCTTGGGTTGCCTCCCAAGAAGCGCTTGGTTTAAGGTCGCTAGCTGGACCCTTCTCCATAGAATTACTCAATGTACCTTGAACACCATGGAGTGCTCATCACATCCATCAAAAAATTCTTCCAAAAAGGTTCCGGTTCCTAATTTCACCGGCAAATGGTAAGATCTCCCACGTACAAGCTTGTACGGTTTGATTCTCACCGGAATTCTTCTAGCCTTCCTGCACTTTAATGGGACATAATCTAGCCTTGCGTCCCATCCTTTCCTTGATCGAGAAAACAATTTCTCGAGAATTATAGCAGCTTCCCCATCTATAGCTTGGGGATGGTACAGGGTCCTGAGCATGCGAGGGACCCCATACTTGAACAAGAGACACTTCATCGCCTTAACGGTGTAGTGCTTGCCAACTCCACTCCTCATGATCCGAGGAGCTTCCTCTTCCAACAATTTCAAGGAAGACTTCATCTTGATCTTGGGAGGTTCTTTCGGAAGAGACCTCCAACTCTTCGGTGCTTCCCTGAAGAAATTTAGAACTTTAGTAGGAAATTCAAACGAAGTAAGAGAAATTACCTTGTAAAGTTCTCCAAAGTTTGAGACAAGTTTCATGTTGGGTTGATAGTCCACACACGAAATCTCTCCCAACTCAGCTGGCCTTTCTTCCACCTTGACCACAGTCTCAGTAATTTGGCCAAGGTTCGCCGCATCTTGCAGTTCTACAAATTCTTCTTCCATCTCGGTCGAGATCTCCTCCACCTCGGCCGAGGTCTTGGCAGTTGGATCGAGATCTTCCACATCCTCCGCTTCCACAAAAGCTTCAGGAGAAACTTCCGGTTCGACCAAAGGAGTGCTTGGAACGTGCAACTCTTCCTTATGCTCCTCTTTCGGCTTAGCATAGGATAGGGTGCTTTCCTTGAGCTCCTCCACCTTCTTCATCAACTTCTCCAATCTTGATTCAAGAGAGTCTTCAAAAGGTTGCTCATAAATGTTTTTAGGGACATTCTTCTCATCCCATATTGCAAGTTCATGCTGAATGGCCTCTTCTCTTTCCCATTCATTGTTAAACCAATAGAAGGAGTACTTCTCCTCCAAGTATTCATAATGGTCCGCCCTAGCACTTTGTCTTGCTATCCAGGCTGGATCAAATGTAGTCATCGGAAATCCTGAAAACTACAAAACTCATAGAAAGAGTAGTTAGTAGCAACAGGGGCAAATGCCCCGAAAGCAAACCGTAACCGGCTCGGTCTAGACCAAGTCCCCAGCAACGGCGCCAAAAACTTGTTCGCTCCAAACGGTGTGTGCAAGCTTTAAATTTATAACCCTAGACTTAAGCTTAAAAACAAGGATGCGAACCCGCAGTGTACGGGTCAATCGTAGTAAAAGCAAGAAAATTCCAGGGGTCGATCACAAGGACTCGGTGAAACAGAGTCAATACGGTGTGCTAATGTTAATACTAACCACAAGAGCGAATTAACACAATCAAAGATGAATAAGATGTCAAATAAAGCAAACATGCAATTCTAGGGATTAAAGCATCTAGTTGTGGTTCCAACTCAAGATCTGTAGATAAGCGGACAAAGCTGAGATTTTTGCGTGGGGAAGGTGTTACTAAAGTGGAGTAGATCACCGGGTAAGTCTCACTACACACTAATCCTAAACCGTAACTCCTATTACCGGGTAAGTCTCAAGGAATCAAGATAAAGAACTATAACCTCAAACTAACACACCATCTAAGGGAATAGAATCAACCTTTACCGGGTAAGTCTCAGGCTAACTCACAAAGATGGGATGGAAGCACATTCAAACCCCAATAAAGGATAAACCTTTATTACCTACACTTATGATCGTCAATACACAAACTAAGGAATTACCGGGTAAGTCTCATCCTAAGCTTGCTTTGAACCAGGAAAGGTGTAATAAGAATAGGATTTGGCAAACTCTAACACTTAACTCTCAGTTATGGATCAGATAAGTCACCTCGGTCAGCCAGTTTCCACCCCGGCCGAGATGTTCATCGACTGAACGAGATGCTTAGGGTTAAGGTTAAAGACTCGAACTTTCAGGATCCTACTGGAATCTAAGACTATTCTATCATTGTTTTTCCCACAACCTTCAGCCAATCACCCTAGAATCACACAAGGAAATTAGCCACTCATCATCATAATGAAAGTATTAAAATATATGGGAAGAAGGTGAATATTTGAACAAAGAAGAATTTAATGAAAAGACTTCAATAACTGAATCAAATATCACAACAAGGCGTTCCTTGGATAACAATCCAAAAAGACAAGACAACAATTGAGGGAATTGAAGACAATCTTACAAAACCCTTCAAAAAGCTATAAAAGCTATGGACTTCAATCTTCCTTCAACCTTCAAAAAGGTTCTTCAACTCTCCCAACTTGGAGTAGGCTGCTGTTGCTGCGTGTTTTTCGGTGTAAGCGGGATGTGGTGATCCGAAGATGATTGAATTATGGAAAATCCAACCCTTTATATAGGAAAAATACCCTCCAAAGATAAAATATCTTAGAAAGATCTTTTCCCATAAATATAGGTAAAATATAAGATCTTCTTCCTTCCAGGAGCCAAGCCCAAAAATATAAGATCACCTTCCAAAGATAGAAGATCTCAGCCAAGAATAAAATATTCTCGCCGCGTCCCAGGTGTTCGCCTCGGTCGAGTCGACTTCTCTGGATCACCTCGGTCGAGGTGAATCTGTAGTCAACCGAGGTGAATCACAACTGAATGTGAAATCTCTCCTCTGGATCACCTCGGTCTAGGTGTTCACCTCGGTCTAGGTGTTCACCTCGGTCTAGGTGTTCACCTCAGTCTAGGTGTTCACCTCGGTCTAGGTGTTCACCTCAGTCTAGGTGTTCACCTCGGTCTAGGTGTTCACCTCGGTCTAGGTGACATTGTAGCTGACCTAGGTGAATTTCAGCTGCGTGTAAATCTCTTAAATCTGGTCCAAAGTGAATCTTTAATCCATGGTTATGCTTCCTGGATGGTTCCTTATGTTCCTGAATGTAGCTCCAATGACTCCATAGCTCCTTTTGCTCCTTTTTGATGCAAAACGTACCAAATTACCTGCAATTACAACGAAAATAGGTGTAGACCTCGATTCTCGCAAAGGTAGATGAAATGGTAGTGAAATCACATAATGCACATACAAACATGCAGATTATGAAAGATAAAACGTCAAAACAAACCCCAAAATATAGACTATAATTCATGCTATCAACATGACTGATCGTTCCACCACCAAACCGGTGGGGATACTAGAAGACATTCCAGTAAAGCTCGGTAAGTTTTACATTCCTATAGACTTTGTCGTTCTTGACATCCCTGCAGACTATCCGGTTCCCATCATTCTTGGGAGACCATTCCTTGCTACATCCGGATGCATGGTCGATTGCAAGAATGGCCAGATGTCTTTCCATATAGGTGAAGAAAAGGTAGAATTCATTCTCTCTTCCTTAATCAAGGAGCCAGCCTTGAGAGACGATGTTTTTGATATTTTGGATGAAGAAGAGTCTAGAGAGGTAGTAAGTTCAATCTTGATGAAAGACCCTCTCCAAAAGGTTCTTAGTATGAGCATCATGGAAGAAGGAGTAGAGCATGATTGCAATGAGGATGTGAGAGCATTAAATGATGTGGAAGAAGAACTAGGAGTAATGATTGAAGAATTAGAAATTACTCCGGAAACTGTGAAGAAAATCGACCTGCCAGAAATAAATCGTCCGATTTATGAAGATGCAATCCGATTTTTCTCGACAGAAACAAAAATCGACCTGACAACATTAAATCGTCCGATTTATGAAGAGGCAACCCGATTTTTTCCGACAGAAAGAAAAATCGTACAGCAGATCGACCGATTTATTACAGGGGAGGTCGATTCAATGGGTAATTCTCTGGATTCTCCAAACTTCACCGCAGCCGCTTCCGAATCTAATGATGAAATGCCTCCACCTCTAGAGGCCTCTCCTACAACAATCGAAGGCCAAGATTCATCATCAATCAAGGTACCCCCATCATTAGAATTGAAGCCACTTCCCGCACATTTAAGGTATGCATTTCTTGACACTAATTCCATATACCCGGTCATTGTCAATGCAAATTTGAATGAAACTGAATTAGAGAAACTTATGCACGTTTTGAAGCAACATAGGAGAGCATTAGGTTACACCATTGATGATTTAGTAGGAATAAAACCCTCTCTATGTATGCACAAAATTTTAATGGAAGAGGATTACAAACCTTCACGCCAACCTCAAAGACGGTTAAACCCGGCAATGAAAGAGGTCGTGAAGAAAGAAATCCTTAAGCTACTTGATGCAGGTATCATTTTCCCTATTTCTGATAGCAAATGGGTGAGTCCAGTACAAGTAGTACCCAAAAAAGGAGGCATTACCGTTGTTGCCAACAAGAACAACGAACTCATCCCTACACGGACAGTTACAGGATGGCGAATGTGCATCGACTACCGCAAACTGAACGTAGCCACAAGGAAGGATCACTTTCCCCTTCCTTTTATCGATCAAATGTTGGAAAGGTTAGCCCAACATTCTTACTTCTGTTATCTAGATGGATATAGCGGTTTCTTTCAGATTCCAATTCATCCGGACGACCAAGAGAAGACAACTTTTATGTGCCCATGGGGTACGTTCGCTTACAGAAGAATGCCATTCGGCTTATGCAATGCTCCAGCCACCTTCCAAAGGTGTATGATGGCAATCTTCTCCGAATATGTAGAGAATATCATGGAAGTCTTCATGGACGACTTTTCGGTATATGGTTCTTCCTTTGATAACTGTCTCTATAACCTTTCACTAGTTCTTAAGAGATGTGAGGACACTAACTTAGTCTTAAACTGGGAAAAGTGTCATTTCATGGTAACCGAAGGAATTGTGTTAGGTCATCTAGTATCACAAAGGGGAATAGAGGTTGATAGAGCGAAAATAGAAACCATTGAGAAGTTACCTCCCCCTTCATCAGTAAAAGGAATTAGAAGTTTCTTAGGACATGCGGGCTTCTATAGGAGATTCATAAAGGATTTTTCTAAGATTTCAAAACCTTTGACTAATCTTTTGATGAAAGATGCGACTTTCGAATTCTCGAAAGATTGCTTAGATGCTTTTTGCAGGATCAAAGAAGCTTTGATTTCGGCACCAATCATTCAACCACCCGATTGGACTCTTCCTTTCGAGGTCATGTGCGACGCAAGCGACGTCGCTATAGGAGCCGTTCTTGGACAGAAGAAAGATGGTCGCACTCATGCCATCTACTACGCTAGCAAAACGCTAGATGAGGCTCAATACAATTATGCAACTACGGAAAAGGAACTTTTAGCCGTAGTATACGCTTTTGAGAAATTTCGTTCCTACCTTGTAGGTGTGAAGGTGATAGTCTACACGGACCATTCTGCAATTCGATACTTATTCACGAAGAAGGATGCGAAGCCAAGGCTTCTAAGATGGATCTTACTCTTGCAAGAGTTCGATTTTGAGATCCGTGATAAGAAAGGATCGGAGAACTCCGTTGCCGATCACCTTAGTCGTCTTCTGCAACTCACCGGCGAGTCGGATGAACTTCCGATAAACGATTCCTTCCCTGACGAGCAGCTGCACGAGATTGAAGAGTGTCTTCAACACATATCACAAGGTAATGATCCATGGTTTGCTGACATTGTAAATTACCTTGTTTGTCAGGAGATTCCACCCGGACTTTCATATGCTCAAAAGAAGAAGTTCTTTAGAGAAATCCGGCAATTCTATTGGAACGAACCTCTTCTATTCAAAAGAGGTCCAGATGGCATTTACAGGAGATGTATTCCCGAAGATGAGGTGGATAGTGTCATCCGCCATTGCCATTCTTTACCATGTGGCGGACATGCAAGTTCCCACAAGACTTGTGCTAAGGTACTTCGTTCCGGCTTCTATTGGCCTACGCTTTTCAAAGATGTGCAAAAGTTTGTTGTTTCTTGTGATGCTTGTCAAAGGACAGGTAATATATCCAGGAGGAATGAGATGCCTCTCAACAACATACAAGAAGTAGAGATCTTTGACGTATGGGGCATCGACTTTATGGGACCTTTTCCATCTTCATGCGGTAACCAATATATACTTCTTGCCGTAGATTACGTCTCAAGATGGGTAGAGGCAATCGCTTCTCCTACTAATGATGCAATGGTAGTGGTGAAGTTCCTCAATAAAACGATCTTCCCAAGGTTCGGAACTCCCCGAACCATCATTAGTGACGGAGGAACGCACTTCACGGCCCGTCGATTTGAGACTCTATTGGCTAAGTATGGGGTGACCCATAAGATAACTACACCTTACCACCCGCAAACCAGCGGACAAGTCGAGATATCCAATAGAGAGATTAAAGGGATTTTAGAGAAAACCGTCTCTAAAACGAGGAAAGATTGGTCAATGAAGCTTGACGATGCACTATGGGCATACAGGACAGCCTTCAAGACACCAATAGGTACGACTCCCTATAATCTTGTTTATGGTAAATCATGTCATCTTCCTGTAGAGCTAGAGCACAAAGCTTATTGGGCTATCAAGTGGCTCAACTTCGATATGAAAGAAGCCGGAGAGAAGCGGCTCTTAGACATCAATGAGCTGGATGAGATCCGACTAAATGCGTACGAGAACGCAAGGATTTACAAGGAACGGACAAAGCGCTGGCATGATAAGCACATCATTCCAAAAGACTTGAAGGAGGGAGACCAAGTCCTCCTATTCAACTCAAGGCTGCGTCTATTTCCAGGTAAGCTCAAATCCCGTTGGACAGGACCTTATGTAATTAAACGAGTTTTCCCCCATGGTGCAGTTGAAGTATGGGGTGAACAAAGCGGAAGTTTTAAGGTTAATGGCCAACGGTTGAAGAAATACACACCGGAAGCTCCGGTCAAGGAGATAGCTCCTATCCTCCTCCATTGAACACAACATCATACACCGTCCAGCTAAAGACGATAAATAAAGCGCTTCTTGGGAGGCAACCCATGATAGTATAGTTTTCCCTTCCTTCCATCACTTAGTTAGAGTAGATTAATTGCTTTGTTTCGTTTTTCATTTTTTTTATTTGTTCCTCGATGCACTCTTGGTTTGTCGTGTCATTAATCGCAGGAATTTAGGTTCAAATGTGAGAGATTCATGGAGAATGGAGCATAAATGAGTTATATCTTCGAGATTCAAGAAAAACAAGGAAGGAAATCGAGTTACCATAAGTAAATCGTCCGATTCAGTAACAGAGCAAGTCGATTTTTTTCAACAGAAACAAAAATCGACCTGGAGATCGACCTGTCAAAATAAATCGGCCGATTTTTTTCGACAGAAACAAAAATCGACCCGACAAATAAATCGACCAGATAAATCGGCCGATTTTCTTCAGAAATTATCGACCCTATATAAGGACATTACACTCGATCTTCTTCATTCCAAAACCCCCAATTCTCGACTTCCCTCTCTCAAGAAAGCCGA
This sequence comes from Fagopyrum homotropicum, assembly GCA_033239125.1. Classification (NCBI taxonomy): domain Eukaryota; kingdom Viridiplantae; phylum Streptophyta; class Magnoliopsida; order Caryophyllales; family Polygonaceae; genus Fagopyrum; species Fagopyrum homotropicum. The sequence goes on from BSWB01000005.1 coordinate 99,463,439, forward strand.
AAAATCGCCACACCCTACAATCCTCATTCCTTAACCATTTTGAGTGATTCTTGGCTCCAAACTGAAGCATTTTCAACAAGGAAAAAGGATCTAACAACAGCACGCACGGCAATCGACTCCTCCATAAGGAATTCAGGTTTTTCTTTCCAAAACCTAAGTTTCTCATTCGAAATTGAAGTTTGCTTAGGAAGTGTTTGTTTGTTGGAATTGATAGAGGGATTTGCTTAGAAATCATTGTAGGGAACTGTGTGTGGTGATAGATTGAACAGAACTTTACAGAATTGTGAGAATCATTGAAATCGAGATAAAAATCGACCCAGCCCAGATAAATCGGCCGATTTTTGTGAAGAACAGGTCAATTTTTAGGACTTAGAATGGATCTTGTAAAGAGGATAACTAGAAACACGGGGAAGAAGAAGGGATCTTCTTCCAAAGCCCCTGCCCCACCTCCACCACCACCTACCAACATCCCTAAGCTTCCCCCTCCCCTATCCAAGCACAAGAAACACTATGAACGCATTGTAGATCGCCCATTCACCCCTCCTCGCTACATAGTGCTTGATGACTTAGATTCGTTGTATGTTCGAGAGGATGTTGATATGATGCTAGACAGAGCTGGGTTGAGACAGTTTGCTACGATTAGGGAGGATGCTTATAGAGAGATCACCCTAGAATTCCTTAGCACGTTTGAGCACGAGCCTAGGGAAAGGATGGTCACTTTCCGCCTCATGAGCCAAGACCACACTATGTCCATTGACACTTTTGGCGACTTGTTCGGTTTCTCTTATTCAGATGCAGGCACATTTGCTAGAGGTCTCAATGCTAGTGATTTTTGGGAGGCTATTTCCGTAGGTGAGTACAGAGGGGATAAGTGGAGACCCGGAAACTCCAAGGAGACAAATATGTACAACCTTTCCTTTAAGGTAGTGCATAGGATACTTAGCGAGAGTTTATTTGCCCGGACAGAGACTCCACAGAAGCTCAAGGCTGATGAGCTCTTCATTCTCTACTGCATGACATCCACCACCATTCCCGACATCGCCACCATGCTTGTTGATTATCTAGGAAAGATAGCCAACAAAGCTAAGGGCGACATTTGTGCAGGAGGTCTTGTCACTCATGTGGCTAAGACCATGGGATTGGACTTCTCCGGATGCACTCTAGCTGAGAGTGCCCTTCCTTTAGGCTCACAGAGGTTGGTGGTTCGACAGGTCTTGATTCCTCGAGGGAGAGGAACTCTTCATGTGCCGATGCCATGGCACAGGGATCCGAAGAAGAAGCCATCCGAGATCATATGGAAATCCGAATACACCATTCGGAACAAGAGGAACTGGAAGGAGACCTTTGAGTCGATGCTTGAGGAGTTCTCACCTCCTACTTATTGTGATGATGATGCAGGTGACTCAGAGGAGGAGGATGAAGATGGAGGACAGGAGACCATGCTCGAGTTTGAGAGTGATACTCATAGCGGACATGCTACGGATGCCATGGACACTGACACTCATGGTGCAGGACCGAGTAGGACTAGTAGGCAGGATGAGGAGACGGAGGATGACATACAACCACCTCGACATTCTTATGCACATGCTCCAGGCCCTAGACGAGGACGCCGAGCTCCACGCCACTTCAGGGAGCTAGTCACTAGTTTCCAGAGCCTCAGCACCGACTACCGTACCCTCCGCACCGACTACCGTACCCTCCGCACCGACTACGAGACCCTGAACACCCAGTTCAGGAATTATAGGGAGGAGACGGACGCTAGGCATTCATCCTATGATGGCCAGATGAGAGACATGTACTACCACCAGTTCGGCCACTTCTACGATCCTAGCGCACCGATGTATCCCTATCCACCACCTCCACCACCGACAGAGGATTGAGCTTCCACTTCTTTTACATTGTAAGTATTTTTCTCCTCTATATGCTTGATTTTCACATTGGGGACAATGTGGATGTCAAGTATGGGGTGGGGGTACTTACAATACCTTATGTTTCACTTTAGCACTTTATGTACTTTCCACTACTCTTGACAAATCTGGCTTGTAATAACTCTTGCACTACTTACTTTCCATTATGACACTTGCATTTGCGTGATCTTTTTCAAATCCTATGAATTTTCAAAAATTTTTTAGTGCTTCTTATATGGAAATGACCTCTATGATGAGAATTGTGTATATGGATAGGCAAAAAGATGCTTAGTTGTGTTGAGATTTTGATTATAGCATGAATGAAATTGCTTTTGTTACTTGAACACATGAATAAGTTATATGATTTAGTTGTTTTGATAAGAGAATGAAATAATAGTCGAAGCTATATTGCAAGTTCTTTTACATCATTTAAGGATGACTAAGGCAATTCACTTCTTTTCTTTTCTCATATCTTGATCATGCTAGCTCCTCAATGAAATATGTAACCCTCCTTTTACCATCCGGGAATTAGGATAGGTGATTGAAAAAAAGGCATGTTTGATGTGGGAGGGCCAAGGAAAAAGTATTAAAAAGAAAGTGTAGAAATTCATGAGTTTGGGGACGTTGAACATGAGGATGAGTAACTCGGCACCATTCACATAGCCGGGTGTTTGTGTCTTGCCAAAGTCCGATTGAACGACAAGTCCTAACGGGATATGGTATGTGCATCAAGGGTTTGAGGCATCTCGAAATTGAGAAACGCCGATCTCCTAGGCTTCGGTTTTTGTGCACCGCTGTCCATACTCTCAAAAAGTAAAGTATAATGAAAGCAAAGCTTTCTACATGCGAAGCATGTGCGGTGAAGAAAATTCTTGAAGGTGTTATGTGTTCCTCTTTCCCGGATTAGCACCACAATTGCCAAAAAGAACTCCTTCCCTTAATACGTTTCTTGAACCTTTCCTTTGATTAGAAGACCTTGAGACTTTTATGCATGTGTTTAAGACTTAATGGCTTAGATTTGTTTGACTTTGATTACCTCTACACCTTTATCATGTTCTTTATTTATGCTTTCAAGGAAGAAAAGGGAGTTTGTTCATCTTATAGTCATCATTGATACATGCTTTGCCTTTTTATGTCTTGAAACATCACTTTGAGAGTGATCCAATAAGAAGAAGCACTACCAAAAGAAAAGTTTTTGAGTTTTTATACATACATAATCCATGACATCTTATATTCTAAATTTGAGTCTTGCTTGGGGACAAGCAAGGGGCAAGTATGGGGTATTTTGATGACATGAATTATGTACCATCATATTCATGCATATTGTAGAAGATTGTCTCAGTTTACCTTGCATTTAGAGAGATTTTGTATGCTTTTTATGTTCTATTCAATCAATTGTCGAAAATAGAGGTCTACACGAGATCTTGATGAATTGTAGGTAAATGAAGCGAAATTGGAAGCAAAAATGGAGCAAGAAGCATCTAAGGATGTTAAGGAAGCTAAAGGAGTCTTAGAAGGATCACAAAGAGCTAAGGAATTGCAAAGGAGAAGCATAGAAGACGAACCAAAGGAAGAGCACTTTCTGTTGAAGAAAATCGTGCCAATATATATATAAATCGGACGATTTTCATACCTTGAAATCGAACGGTTTTGCACCTAAATCGACTGGGTCGATTTTCTTCACGATTCGGCCAAATGGAAAGACGACACAAAGCCCAATTATTTTGGGCTAGAGGAGAGTTTTTCCAAACGGCCCATCTGCAAGAAAGTATAGAGGAGAACCCTAGGAACAAAGACGAAGAGGCCGCAGCGGGAAATCTTTACACGTTTTGGAGAAATCGACGATTCTTGGAGAGAGATTGAAGAGCTTTTTCCGGAAAGTTATTCTTGATCTTTGATTGTGAGATTTCTTTATCCATTGCATTGTTTGTGGTTTGTGAACACGAAATTGAGTTGTTTGTGAGATACATTGAGCAAATTTGACAATTGTTTACAGATTTGAAAGTTATTGAATTTTTCATTCAAGATTTGGTTTCTTTGCGATATCTTTCTCAATAATTAATTTGATTCGATTTTGAAAATGGTTGGCTAAAAACCTTGTGATTCTGGGGAGGATAGTTGATGATTAAGGCTTAGATGATGATAGACTGAACTCATTCAAACATTAGGATCCTGAGAGTTTAGATTTTAGTTTTGCGACAAACAGGAAAATCGGACTGTTCTTGAGGAAAATCGGCCGATTTTCTTATGAACAGGGCGATTTATTCTTCTGACGAACTTTAATTGAACTAATCTTTAATCAAAACTAATCCTTGCCTAAATCCCAATCTTGATTAACCTTTCTACCCTCTAATTGAATGTATGAAGGCACTTCAAACCTGTTTCTACATTTAATAGATTAAGATCGCAAGATTTGGGTAATAAAGAGATTCAACACCCTTTATTAAGATTTTAAGTGTGCTTTCTAATCTTTACTTTGGAGAGTCATATCCTGGAGTTTTAGATAGTTAGTTTGAACATAATTCTTGTCTCTAGATCTTTCTATATTGCAGCCTCAACAACCCTTATAGAGAGAACCTATAGATTAGTCATATAGGTTTCGGAACTTCATCGTACGAATCCTACCTTTGAACATTTGATCTTGGCAATATAAATTCTGTCCTATACCTATAGAAGTGTCTTGAATCGAAAGCCTAAATCGGATACTTGAATCCTTGGAATCATTTCTCTCTTTATCAAATCACAAAAGTTTTTATATTTTCGCTAGATAATTGAAATCGGAATTATTCTCACCAAATCCCTGAGTTCGACTCTGGAATTCTTACCTTTCTACAGCTGATCCATACACTGCGGGTTCGCTTTGCTTTTGAGTTCTAGATATAAATATTAAGACTTTAACGCACACCCTTTTGAGCGAACACAAAACACAAACCAAATACCCATTCCACGCCCTATTTCGCCGATTTCACTCCCCCTTCCTCAAATCCTCATTCGTTAATCGTTTTTGACGATTCCTTAACCAAAACTGAAGCAAATTCAATCACCAACAAGATCCAAGCAACGATTCGAGCGGCAAATCACCGGAGAAGCCACAATTCGGATTCCAAAATCCGAAAACCTAGGTTTTTGGTTCTTTCTCTATCTTTGTCGATTTGGCTTCGTTTTTTGATAGAATTTTTAGGAGAACTGATTGGAATTGGAAGGAAATTAGTTTAGGATTGCTTGATGCTGAGTTTGGTAAATTTCTGTTGGATTTTGAGAAATCACGTGCCGAACCACGGTTCCTGGACATTCCACGGCCGTGGAACCCTTAGAACAGACCGTGGTTTTCGACAGAATATGGATTTTGTGCGAAGAGTGTCCGGTAGGAACAAGGATAAGAACAAGGATAAGGATAAGAACAAGAAAAGGAAGGGCAACCCCTCTTCCTCTTCTAGAGCACCACCCCCTTCATCACCTTCACCTCCATCATCACCATCACCACCTCGCCCTAGGATCCCCACTATCCATGACGATCATCTCTATGCTTTAGAGAGGATCCAGAAGAGAGCGGTCATAGGACCCAGATACCTACTGCTTGAGGAGTTAGAGCCTCTACATGTGATAGGAGACCTTACTTGGCTTTTAGATAGAGCCGGTCTAGTCATCTTCTCCGCTATTCGGGAAGATGCTTATGAGGAGATCACTAGAGAGTTTGTGGTTTCCTTCGAGCATAGTCATGTTGACAGGACAGTTTCTTTCCGGCTGATGGAAAGAAACTACGAGTTTTCAATTAGAGAGTTTGGAGCCTTCTTTGGGTTCCACGAGACCTTCAATGGTCGTTTCCCCAGTGGCGTGTACGCCAAGGATTTCTGGGAAGAGATCGCTATGATCTATGCCAGCGAGGACCGCTGGCAGCCAGCTGATACCAAGGCTATGTTGATGTATCACCTAGCCTTGAAGATTGCTCATAGGGTACTTTCTGAGTGTCTCTTCCCTAGGACGGAGACGCCTCAGAAGATTAAGACTGACGAGCTATTTCTTCTCTACTGTATGTTATACGGTAGACCAGCAGATTGTGCCACCCTCTTAGCTGCTACCATGAGCAAGCTAAAGAACAAGAGGGCTGGTAACATTGGATATGGTGGGATGGTCACCCACCTTGCTAGACAGTTAGGGGTTGATTTCTCGGCTTGTACACATATTGTTGCTACACCCCTACGACTACATAGCCTCATGACTAGAGGCATTGATGACATGAATTATATACCATTATATTCATGCATATTGTAGAAGATTGTCTCAGTTTGCCTTGCATTTAGAGAGATTTTGTGTGCCTTTTATGTTCTATTCAATCATTTGTCGGAAATAGAGGTCTACACGAGTTTTTGATGAATTATAGGTAAATGGAGTGGAATTGAAAGAAAAAGCGGAGCAAGGAGCATCTAAGGATGTTAGGGAAGCTAAAGGAGTCTTAGAGGGATCACACAGAGCTAAGGAATTGCAAATGAGAAACATAGAAGACGAGCCAAAAGAAGAGCACTTTCTATTGAAGAAAATCGTGCCAATATGCACATAAATCGGACGATTTCCCTCCCTGGAGATCGAACGGTTTTGTGTATAAATCGACTGGGTCGATTTCCTTTGTTTTTCGGCCAAATGAAAAGACGACACAAAGCCCAATTCTTTTGGGCTAGAGGAGAGTTTTGCCAAACGGCCCATTTGCAAGAAACTATAGGTGAGAACCCTAGGAACGAAAACGAAGAGGCCGCGGCGGGAAATCTTTACACGTTTGAGAGAGATTGGAGATTCTTGGAGAAGGATTGAAGAACTTTTTGTCGAGAAGCCAATCTTGATTCTTGTTTGTGAGATTTCTTTATCCATTGAAGCAATTGTGATTTTTGAACACGTAATTGAGTTACTTAAGAGATACATTGATCAGTTTTGACGATTATTTACAGATTTGAAGGTTATTGAGTTTTTATTCAAGAATCGGGTTTATTTGCAATATTTCACTCAATCCTTGATTTGATTTGATTATGAAAATGGTTGGCTAAGACCCTTGTGATTCTGGGGAGAATAGTTGATGATTAAGGCTTAGATGATGATAGACTGAACTCATTCAAACATTAGGACCCTGAGAGTTTAGATTTTAGTTTTGCGACAACAGGAAAATCGGACTATTCTTGGGTAAATCGGCCGATTTCCTTATGAACAGCACGATTTATCCTTCTGACGAACTTTAATTGAATTAATCTTTAACCAAAACTAATCCTTGCCTAAATCCCAACATTGATTAATCTTTTTAACCTCTAATTGAATGTATGAAGACATTTCAAACCTGATTTTACATTTAATAGATTAAGATTATAAAGTTTGGGTAATAAAGAGACTCAACATCCTTTATTAAGATTCTAAGTGTGCTTTTTAATCTTTACTTTGGAGAGTCATATCCTGGAGTTTTAGATAGTTAGTTTGAACATAATTTTTGTCTTTAAATCTTTCTATATTGGTTATATAGAAAGATTAGTTATATAGGTTTCGGAACTTCACCGTACGATATCTATCTTTGAACATTTAATCTTGAAAATATAAACTCTGTCCTATATCTATAGAAATGTCTTGAATCGAAAGCCGAAATCAGATACTTGAATCCTTGGAATCATTTTATCCTTATTTGATCACAAAAGCTTTTACATTTTTCGCTAGATAATTGAAATTGAATTTACTCTCACCAAATCCCTGAGTTCGACTCTGGAATTCTTACCTCACTACAGCTGATCCATACACTGCGGGTTCGCTTTGCTTTGAGTTCTAGATATAAATTTAAGACTTTGACGCACACACTTTTTGAGCGAACAGGCATCATCTTCCCTACCCATAGAGGTCCACCATATGCTGCTATGCCGTGGGAGAGTAGGACCGGGAGAGGCATTGAGTGGCTCCCTGAGTATTCCATTATGGTTGGACGCCATAACTGGAAGGCGACGTTCGCTGCCATGCATGCGGACAGATTGGCAGCCCCTCCCTATGTTCCACCACCACCAGTTGTAGAGGAGGAGATGAGAGGGGATGACGAGTTTGAGGGAGGAAGAGCTGATCATGACTTTGGTACATTCCCAGATCAGCCGGATGCAGTTCCTGACCTTCCTAGACACTCTCCCCGCCCCACTAGAGCTTCTGGATCTTCCTCTCGCCGTGCTAGTGTGAGCGAGAGGCCTACTTGGATGGCGGATCCTCCTTCATGGTACAGTACGCAACCGGATTGGATGGGAGCTCCACCGCCTTGACACGCACAGCCGCCACCTGCACCAGCACCTTCAGATGCACCGGCATGGTACAACCAGCTGCCACAGTGGGCTACCGACCTTTCCGATAGGGTTGGAGCTTTGGAGATTCGTGCTGATGCTAGGGATGCACGAGCCGACGATCTTGACCATATGATGAGAGATGTCTATCGCCAGTAGTTCGGGCGGTACTATGATCCCAGCTTCTCCCCGTTTCCACCACCGCCTCCACCGCAGTGAGGACCTTCGACGATCGATAGTTTTAGCCGCTCCACCACCATTTTGTGAGTTCTTTTTCTTTCTTTTCTTCTTTTTCTTTTTGAACATTAGGGACAATGTTTGTTCCAAGTATGGGGTGGGGTGTGACTAATAGTTTGTAATAACACTTACTCACTTTTATATGCTTCTATCGAGACTACCTTGCATGTTCATTCTATTGTTACATGTTTCATTATTGCATTGCATGAAAAAGCTTTTGAAAAACCCATAAAAATTGAAAAATTTTGAAAATTTTGTGCTTCTAAGGATAGAGATGATTTCTATGATAATCACCACTTGTGAATTGAGTTTTGATGACAATCACATGCTTAAACAAATAGTGAGTTGAAAAGAAATTGAATGAGTTGATTATCCCTCTTTTGAAAATTTCATAATGTGATGAATGTTACTTAAATCATATTGAGAAACCAAGGTTGAAATCACATGATAAGTTCTTATACTTCTTTTTGAGATGATTAAGGCAATTCGATTTTCTTTCTTCTTCCTTTGTTCATCTAGCCCCTCATTGAAATAATGTCCTCCTTTACCTATCCGGGAATTTGGAGGAGTTGATATTTGGCATGTTTGATGTGGGAGGGCCATGAACGCAATACTTTGCATTCAAAAGAATAGAAAGAAATTATAGGTTTGGGGAAGTCAATCATGACGATGAGTAACTCGGCACCATTCACATAGCCGGGTGTTTGTGTCTTGTCAAAGTTGGATTGAGCGATATTCCTAACGGATTATGGTATGTGCATCAAGGGTTTGAGGCATCTCGCAAAATTGAGAATCGCCAATCTCCTAGGCTTCGGTTTTTATGCACCTCTATCCATAACTCCAAAAGTAAAGTCGAAAAATGAAAAGAAGAGAGCGAAGCTCTAAGTTGAAAGTGTTGCGGAAACCGCAAGAGAAAAAGAAAAGAGTAGTTATCCACTTTCCCGGATTCATGCACCACATTCCTTAAAGTTTTCCCTCCCTTTCCGCATTCTAGACCTTGTTTGAAAGTCCTTAAGATCAAGAGAATGATATATGACTTGGTGATCTAAATTGAAGTTTCTTATGATTGATTTTGATAATGTTTGAAGGTTATGATGTTTACATGGAAGTTTGATTAATTCATGAGCTTTCTTTACTCTTTACTCTTGATTATGTATATGAAAGTCTTATAAACGAATGAAGCAAGATTTGAGAATGATCTATTGTTTAGAAAGAACATTCATCTAAAAGAAGTTTTGCTTTGAGAATGTACACATATTTCATCCTAACTTGAACTTTAAATTTTTTGAAAGACCTTGCTTAGGGACAAGCAAGTGGCAAGTATGGGGTTATTTGTTAGCATGAAATATTGTGATATTTTAGGCACGTTTTCTAAGTGTATTTCATCAATATTGGTATTCATTGATAAAGCATTGAAGTATTTGTGAGTTAGTTTATCTATTTTGTCAATATAGAGGTCTACATAAGCTTTGCGTTGATTGTAGGCAATTAAGAGCTAAAACCGAACGGATTGAAGGAGAATGGAGATGAGTTGAGCATGTCCAAGGATTGAGGACATCATTAGGAGATAAGGAAGATGCTAAGGTGAAGAATAGCACGAGACAAAGGAGAATTACGATCTACATGTTCTCCACGCTCTAAAATACGGCCGTATTAGGATCCACGCTCTAAACCACGACCGTGGAACTTTGGCAAGACAAGCGTGGAGCATTCCAGCAACTTACACGGCCGTGGAGGATTGTGAAGAACCGTGATCAAATCCCACACTCTAAATTACGGGCGTGGAACCCTTCCACGACCGTGATCTTGGCAATCTTTTACGCAATATTTTAAGCCACGATCCACTACGCACATGGGCCGAAGACATATTTTATCCAGCCCTATAAAAGGACGGAAAGAGAGAGATTCCATCACCTTCGCTACCTCGCTTACACCTCCGCTTAGGGTTTGCACCTTTGCTTACGCCTCGCACTTAGACTTTTGTCTACGGAGTTACACGTGCTTAGGGTTTCAAGTGGGATGTGTGAGATTGCTATTTTCGCAACGGAGATTTGCGAAGAGTTGAAGATTTGGAAGATCGTTCTTGGCGGAAGTTACGCCTTTGATTCTAGGTTTGATTAGAAGACGGATTGACATCCCGTTCTTCGTTCTTATCTAGACTAGTTACTTGTTTGTGTTTATTCCAAATCTGAGTTACATTATCATTGATATTTGTGGATTTGAGATTGGTTTGAAGTTTATTGAAGGTTTTCGGAAGTTTTCATTCTTTTATTCTTTTAAATCTTGAATTTGATATCAATATGACTGTTGTTGGCTAAAACCCTTTAGTAATTCTAAGGTGAAGGGTTGATAGTTGTGGCTTAGATGATGATAGATCGATCGTAAACAGATTGGATCCTGAGAGTTAGAGAGAATCACCGACGAACCTAATCCACGGTCTGTTCTTGAGCTTCCATGGCCGTGGAACTCAAGAACTACCCGTAATTTTGTGTCAGTTACGAGCCTTGCTTTTACTTTAATCCAAAGTTAAGGATTTGCTTTAACTTAGTCTTGGCTTACCTTTTCTAGGTGGTAGTGAAGCCTCAACAACCTCTACCTCGATTTCCAGTGTCACAACCTTAATCGGTTAAGTTAGTCTTGATCCTTGGATTACAAGTTTGGGTATTTGACGTTAATATTTACCTTTAGAATCTTTCTATACTGAAGCCTCAACAACCTTTATAGAGATTGCCTTTAGGTGAATCATACAAGGTCTTGGAACTTCACCGTACATTGCCTTACATTCGTATACTTTTGCATACCTCAACTCTATCCTTATATCTTTAGTATATCTTGAATCGATTGCCACTGCTGGATTCCTGGATCTTTAGGATTGTTGTTTTCCCAATAATTTACAAAGCTCATACATTTAATTGCTTGACAATTCTATAATTGGATTTAACCCCCCAAATCCATGTGTTCGATACTCTGGAATTCTCGCTTAACTATATCAATCCGTACACTGCGGGTTCGCTTGCTTGATTCTAGTTTTATAAATTTAAAGCTTATTTGCACGCACGCTAAGTGGTGAACAGTAGCCAATGCTACGATCTAACTCCAACTCTTAACCTAGCTATAATAGCCTAGTTACTTCGCAGAGTAACATATTCTAGTATAACACTTTTTAGATCTTCTAACAGAGCTCTTGTGTTTCCTCTCTCTCTAAGGGGATAAAACTTTTACGTGAATGTGAGAAAGAAAAACAACGAATGAAGATGATTAGGTTGCTTGAGGATGCAAAGATGTTTTCTAGTGTAAGCTTGTGTATCTTCTTCTTCGACCATCATCTTCATTTATATCTTCTATGGAAAGATCTTCTAGCCATTGTAGAGATGACCGTTTGAAGATCAAGCTTCTTTTTCACGAAGATCGTAAGGTAGACGTTGCACGTCTTTGATCCCTACGAACACGTTGAGTCTTTTACTCCTTGATCTTCCTGTCTTCTGCTGGATAATAGAGAGAAGATATTTTTGCCGTTTTTGTTGTTTAGAAAATCTTCTCGAAATGATTCTCTATCCTTCGGTTGAGATCTTCCTTCGGTTGAAAAAGTCTTTGGTTGATAAGATCTTCTTGTTATAGAATCTTCAACGAAGATCTTCAATTTATTTGAATCCTTGTTCCGTGCACTTTAGATTCCAAGACCCTTGATCTTCGTCCTTTTGAACTTGTTCTTGAATCCAACTTCAAGGCCTTTGACATGTAGATATACAACCTACACTGAATTCAAACCAACCATCTAGAAATACAATCAAGTACATTGTTAGAGATCCAACTGCTATATTTGTGTGAAGTCTTCCGTCATCAACACCTGTAAACCATTTCAATCAAGGTGGAGTTTTCACAAATCGTCCCCTGATGATACATAACTATTTATATGTGGAACTATTGCAAGTGCATTATTGTTTGCATCTCCTACAGACTTGCTCCCAATCACACTAAAACCTGTTGTACCTAAATCAAGTTCTAAATCTGCTACCTCATTTTGTACTTCCTGATTCAAAATATGTCCTGAATATTGTGTTCCACCTTTCATTGCAGCTTTCTGACCATGTAGTTCGGTTGAAATCCCCCCCACACTCTTATGT